>CATNEN010000003.1:12017500-12617500 GCA_950097015.1 Macrostomum hystrix
TACGAAAAATTGAGCAACTCTGACAGAAGAATCTTTGTTTATAATATTTCACAACGAATTACACATTTGAATAAATAATAATTTGCGTTGCTACCATAATAGTTTGAAACTAGTTTTGGGGAGCCCCACTGCTATTTTTAGAACAAGAACAATTTCAACGGGAATTCCATTGCTATTTTTAGAACGGACAGTTCCGCGAGAATCCATATAATATATTTATAAAAACATCTAGGGGAGTCTACGAGCTGCTTTTTTGCACAGTATACGAACAAGTTGAGGAAATCCTTGCGTGTTTCAGAAAAAAACTAAATTACCGTCAGTTTTTTTATCTCAAATAGACGTTTTCGGCAATCTTAAGTTTAAGATTTAAGATCTCAAGTTTAAACGGTATTGTGAAGAACTCTATAGAAGTTATTGTCAAAAAAACTATAGGGCCTACAACTGTTGTAGTTGCCATTGTCGAATAAAAATACTTTTTTCACCTTTGTTTGTTCAGGTTGTCTCGTGCCTTTTCTACAAAGTTATTTGTTTTAGTTGTCTATGAATTTGCCTTCAAAACGTCTGAGCTGAGAGAACACAGATGATTATTAATAACTCGTGAATTTCACACTCTCTTCCTCAGATTTACTTTACGCCCACTTTCAGGCTTGTTTATTAATGCTACTAAATTTTTTGTTATTTTATTTCTGGCCTTATGTTTTTTGTAGCATACAGTTTGGTTCAGTTATTGCTGTCTCTGTGATATGTTGTTAATTGATTTGACAAATCAGTGCTTTGCTACTGTCACTCTCTTGGTTAAATTGTATCACATGTGCCACTCTGACTTTGTACTAAAAATAGTAATTGCTAACATTTAATTGGCGAGTTCATTTATTCTTAGATAAAATCTTTGTTTCTAAATTTAGAACCGTTTGGAATCCCCGCGGAATCCTAGGGATACTCGCGGCTATAATTAGAAAATTCTGGAATTCCTAGTTAAATCAAAATTTAATAAGGAAATTTATTTAACAATATTGGTGTTTATTTAATAAAAAATTATTAAGTTTGTTATTTATTTTTTAAAATTAAATTATAGCCAGTTTCGAAGAATTTGAGGTTAAAATAGTTCTTCAGAGTAGTTAAAATTGGAGTTAAAGTTTTTCCAATGATTCTGGTTTAAGTATTTTAAATTTTAAAAGATTTACTAATTATTGAACTCTTCTACTCGAGGCATTGATTTGAGATTCGAGGTGCGTTGAAATGTTTTGTTTGAATGGTATGTACTCAGTCTCTCGTGCTTTACATATATTAATCTATATATGAATAGAGTTCTATTCATTACTAATATTTCCTTTATTTTTTCTCCTCACGCACTTAAATACCAGATTTGATTTTATTTGCTTTAATTTACTAATAACTCTAAACACAAGATTACTTGAATGCAGAATAGAGTTCTGTTGTTATTTTTATCTAGAAAATAAATTTATTTATAAATTGCTTATTTATATTTACCAAAGAAGATTCGGTGGTAACTCAAGATTGACACAATTTAACGATTCAACTGCACCTGCAGAATGCAGATTCTCCCGTGTTCGATTTTTTACGGGGCTGACAAAGTAGTGAAGGTTTGAAACTAAAGAGCGAGGCAGATTGGGAGATTTGGAGGGAGTGGGAGAGAGGGGAGGGGATAGAAAAGGGAGAGTTTAGAAGGGGGAAAGAGGGAGAGAGAAGAATGATAAGGAGAGAGTGAGAGTGGAGTTAGAGCGACAGTAAGAGGGGAGGCAGTGAGAGTGGAGTCAGAGTCAGAGTGACAGTGGACTCAGAATGAGAGTGGAGTCAGAATCAGAGTGCAGTTAGAGTCAGAGTGAGTTGAGTCAGAGTCGAAGTCAGAGTGGAGTCAGACTCAGAGTCAGAGTGACAGTGGACTCAGAGTGACAGTGGACTCAGAGTGAGAGTGAGAGTCAGACTCAGAGTCAGAGTGGAGTCAGAGTCAGAGTAACAGTGGAGTCAGACTCAGAGTCAGAGTGGAGTCAGAGTGACAGTGGAGTCAGAGTGACAGTGGAGTCAGAGTGACAGTGGAGTCAGAGTGACAGTGGACTCAGAGTTAGAGTGGAGTCAGAATCAGAGTGGAGTTAGAGTCAGAGTGAGTTGGTTAAATTGTGACTCTGAGTCAGAGTCGAAGTCAGAGTGACAGTGGACTCAGAGTGAGAGTGGAGTCAGAGTAACAGTGGAGTCAGAGTGTGAGTGAGAGTGAGAGTGGAGTCAGAGTGACAGTGGAGTCAGAGTGTGAGTGAGAGTGAGAGTGGAGTCAGAGTGAGAGTGGAGTCAGAGTGGAGTCAGAGTCAGAGTGAGAGTGGAGTCAGAGTGGAGTCAGAGTCAGAGTCAGAGTGGAGTCAGAGTGAGAGTGAGAGTGAGAGTCAGACTCAGAGTCAGAGTGGAGTCAGAGTCAGAGTAACAGTGGAGTCAGACTCAGAGTCAGAGTGGAGTCAGAGTGACAGTGGAGTCAGAGTGACAGTGGAGTCAGAGTGACAGTGGACTCAGAGTTAGAGTGGAGTCAGAATCAGAGTGGAGTTAGAGTCAGAGTGAGTTGGTTAAATTGTGACTCTGAGTCAGAGTCGAAGTCAGAGTGACAGTGGACTCAGAGTGAGAGTGGAGTCAGAGTAACAGTGGAGTCAGAGTGTGAGTGAGAGTGAGAGTGGAGTCAGAGTGACAGTGGAGTCAGAGTGTGAGTGAGAGTGAGAGTGGAGTCAGAGTGAGAGTGGAGTCAGAGTGGAGTCAGAGTCAGAGTGAGAGTGGAGTCAGAGTGGAGTCAGAGTCAGAGTCAGAGTGGAGTCAGAGTGAGAGTGAGAGTGAGAGTCAGACTCAGAGTCAGAGTGGAGTCAGAGTCAGAGTAACAGTGGAGTCAGACTCAGAGTCAGAGTGGAGTCAGAGTGACAGTGGAGTCAGAGTGACAGTGGAGTCAGAGTGACAGTGGACTCAGAGTTAGAGTGGAGTCAGAATCAGAGTGGAGTTAGAGTCAGAGTGAGTTGGTTAAATTGTGACTCTGAGTCAGAGTCGAAGTCAGAGTGACAGTGGAGTCAGAGTGACAGTGGACTCAGAGTTAGAGTGGAGTCAGAATCAGAGTGGAGTTAGAGTCAGAGTGAGTTGGTTAAATTGTGACTCTGAGTCAGAGTCGAAGTCAGAGTGACAGTGGACTCAGAGTGAGAGTGGAGTCAGAGTAACAGTGGAGTCAGAGTGTGAGTGAGAGTGAGAGTGGAGTCAGAGTGACAGTGGAGTCAGAGTGTGAGTGAGAGTGAGAGTGGAGTCAGAGTGAGAGTGGAGTCAGAGTGGAGTCAGAGTCAGAGTGAGAGTGGAGTCAGAGTGGAGTCAGAGTCAGAGTCAGAGTGGAGTCAGAGTGAGAGTGAGAGTGAGAGTCAGACTCAGAGTCAGAGTGGAGTCAGAGTCAGAGTAACAGTGGAGTCAGACTCAGAGTCAGAGTGGAGTCAGAGTGACAGTGGAGTCAGAGTGACAGTGGAGTCAGAGTGACAGTGGACTCAGAGTTAGAGTGGAGTCAGAATCAGAGTGGAGTTAGAGTCAGAGTGAGTTGGTTAAATTGTGACTCTGAGTCAGAGTCGAAGTCAGAGTGACAGTGGACTCAGAGTGAGAGTGGAGTCAGAGTAACAGTGGAGTCAGAGTGTGAGTGAGAGTGAGAGTGGAGTCAGAGTGACAGTGGAGTCAGAGTGTGAGTGAGAGTGAGAGTGGAGTCAGAGTGAGAGTGGAGTCAGAGTGGAGTCAGAGTCAGAGTGAGAGTGGAGTCAGAGTGGAGTCAGAGTCAGAGTCAGAGTGGAGTCAGAGTGAGAGTGAGAGTGAGAGTCAGACTCAGAGTCAGAGTGGAGTCACAGTCAGAGTAACAGTGGAGTCAGAGTGAGAGTGGAGTCAGAGTGAGAGTGGAGTCTGAGTGAGAGTAAAGTCTGAGTCAGAGTGAGAGTGGAGTCAGACTCAGAGTCAGAGTGACAGTGGAGTCAGAGTGAGAGTGAGAGCGAGAGTGAGAGTGGAGTCAGAGTGAGAGTGAGAGTGAGAGTGGAGTCAGAGTGGAGTCAGAGTCAGAGTGAGAGTGGAGTCAGAGTGAGAGTGAGAGTGAGAGTGGAGTCAGACTCAGAGTCAGAGTGACAGTGGAGTCAGAGTGAGAGTGGAGTCAGACTCAGAGTCAGAGTGGAGTCAGAGTGACAGTGGAGTCAGAGTGAGAGTGAGAGTGAGAGTCAGACTCAGAGTGAGAGTGGAGTCAGAGTCAGAGTGGAGTCAGACTCAGAGTGAGAGTGGAGGCCGAGTGAGGGTTTCTCATGCCTCACATCAAACAGGAAATCCGAGAGCAAAAAAACTATTTTCTGCCTCACAATTTTTGTCTACCCCACAAAACCGACTCCTCGAATCCAAGCTGAATTGGTTACAACTGAAGAAAAATTCTAAATTAAGCCTAAAGTTGCAACGCTATTGCAAGTGCTACGCAGAATTAAATTGCTCGGCTAACTTTTGAGAAATTTACGACTTAAAAAGCCAGCCCTTAAAGTTGCAATTGGCCGAAAATCTAAGCTATTTTATGTCTGCGACTCTGCGTACTCTCTCTCTCTCTCACTCTCTCTCACTCTTCTTGCCTTTGATTCTGGTTGGCTGAGAGATCTGAGGCCGAAATTCTTAGAAAGCTTATTATAGAATGTAAATTCTCTCGATTAGCTAAACACTGTGCCCACTATTTTTGGTGTTGTGCATTAATAAATTGCGCAACCTACGAGCTACTTGAGCAAATTTCTGTATTTAAAGAGAAAGAAATTTTGCAAGTATGTCTTTTGAAAAGAAAATTTAGGATAGAAAAATAAAAGCATTCCGATTGTGTCAAAACTGTAGAAAAGACCAAAAAGGCAGTTTAAAGACACTGAAAATTTATAAGCACAGAAAGCCAAAAGCATCTCGAAAGAATAATTCACTTGACTGAATTCTAATTTTCTGTTGATTAAAGAACTTTATACAGGTAAGTCTTGTAAGTTTTCTGCTAACAGGTAACAGGTGAACAGTCCGTGTCTAACAGGTGAACAGTCCGTGTCTAACAGGTGAACAGTCCGTGTCTAACAGGTGAACAGTCCGTGTCTAACAGGTGAACAGTCCGTGTCTAACAGGTGAACAATCCGTGTCTAACAGGTGAACAATCCGTGTCTAACAGGTGAACAATCCGTGTCTAACAGGTGAACAGCCCTTGTCTAACAGGTGAACAGCCCTTGTCTAACAGGTGAACAGCCCTTGTCTAACAGGTGAACAGCCCTTGTCTAACAGGTGAACAGCCCTTGTCTAACAGGTTAACAGTTCTTGTATAACAGGTGAACAGTCCGTGTCTAACAGGTGACGCAGTCTTTGTCTAACAGGTGGACAGTCCTTAAACAAGTTCTAATCAAACAAGATTTCTTTCAAGCACTCGTATAGCTGGTTAATTTAACAAATTTCTAGATAATTTCTAGTTAATAAGGCAGAATGTTAATTTTCCTACGCCAAATGATCAGCAGATCATTTCTAAATACTTCCTACGTAATTGGTGTGTCCTTAATTCGAGATGAATCATCCCAGTGCACAACTCTATACTTTATCGATAATCCTTAATTACTGCAGTATAGCTTAAATCACTATGTCAAACTAAAAAGACAGATTAAAGACTTTAGCGGGATATTTGGTAGATTGGTATTAACGAATCTATGAGCTCATAAATTAATGCGATATCTTCCACAAGGAGAAAGCCATTTTTATCCTTAACTGACCCTGTGTGTTGTAGAATCCAGCAGGAGTTGGTAGTTAATCACTACAGGGGAATTGGGGTATCTAGCCTTGCTACTTAATCATACATCTATATGTATGAGACTTAGCGTAGCCTCTTAATGAATCATTGCAGAATAATCCAAAATACATGCGTATCTTGCTTAGCTAAATGTCAATAAACACGGATCTACCATGGCAGGCTAAGGTCCCTGACCTCGATTCCGCGGTGAGGCCACACTCTATAGGGGCGCAGCCGCGGAGAGAAGGCTTTGGGGTATTTCAAATACCCACTTTTTTATTCTGTGTGTCCAAAAATATTCAATATTCAATATTGGATCAATTGCCAATAAAATCCAGAACACGGACTAAAGCGGTCGTGTTCGTTATAAAATTAAACAGCTGAATTTCATAAATTTATCTCACATTAAAACGAAACACTACTCTACAGCCCACAGAATGTTACTTACACCATCTCTGCTTCTACTGCTGCTGCTGATGCTGTCTGTCCACACAGCCTCCGGAGTCCAGGCAGTGTCAAGCCAGTTGGCTAACGACGTCTTCAACTTTGATTTCACTTGGCAGCCTTTGAGACCGTTGGAAAATGACACGGTACATTTCAGAGCCATCGGCATCAGTGAGTCGTATTTAAACGAGTTGAACAATGTCAGCTTCCGTTGGTATCGACAGATGCCATCGGCTGATTTTCGTCTGTTACACATTGGAAAGAGATATAGTCTGAATGCTTCTGACTACTTTGAAGGCCGGTACAAACTTAGCGTGAAGATGTAAGTTTCACCAGCACTCCAGTATCCGTTTAGTTTAACTCCTATCCCTTAACAGGATTTCAGGAGCTTGTTTACGCTGACGTGTTTAATAATAATAATAATATTTGCAGTAGGGCTGCAGGCAATGGCACATCATTTGGTGACACTAGACCCGCAGCCAGCGAGGAAGCAATTCTGTCCATTTCGCTGACTCCTGAGCACACATGCACATAGATACTGTACACAGGCACACTCACGCGAGGTGTCTACATCTGCCCTGACTTTCTCAGCGTCGTTAGGCAGGCACTGTGCTTTGGAGGCTGGCCTTCAAGGGCGAAAATTGCACGACAAGCCCCCAAGCCTTCTCTCCGCGGCTGCGCCCCGAATGAATGGGGCCTCGGAATCGAGATCTGCAGAGACCTTGGTGCGAGAGGCAAATGCATATTAACCGCTCTGCCACTGACCCCCTTTACTCTGAGGTTAGATCTTAGGATTTTTTAACGTGAGGTCAGTGTCAACGGAAGCTATTTGTGTTCTTGAGATAGACACAAAATAATGTAATTTCGATCTCTGAACCGGCATCTGAAAGTTCATTTCGTCCCATGCGCTCGTACAAGGTCGTCAGCAGCTCGGGAGGTCGAATATCAATCTAGCTGGTCTCAAATAGACATTGTGAAGTACATCGGTCTGCAACGCCGCATTCGTTCGGCTCTGATTGTACAGAATCTAACAGGCAGTCGGCCTAGTCGTCGGATAATCTGTCGCTACTGGGGCTATCCTCTGGTTGAGTCTTTGAAATTCGTCGCTCCCAAGCCAGAAGTTTGCCAGCGTTCTGGCCACTTCGAAACTGTGGAGTCGGAGCCCTACATTGATCTGGTGTCTGTCTGCTCAACAGATCGCTTGCCAGCCGGCGAGTATAGTTGCTACGGACGCAATTCAATCGGCGATAGCAGATTAAAGTGTCGCTTGACTGACAGTCAAGCACAATTGCTGGGTTATATCGCTGATTGTCCAGAAGTTGAGGCCACCGATTTTGATGCACCGAGTCGACAGATTGCTCGCAGTCAGGTGAACACTGCCGTGGCCACTAACGGGGCCGCGATGACTGCTCGGGTTGCCATGGGAACGGTTCTTAGTTGCCTAGTACTTGCGATGATGCTGGGGTAGATGTGTACTTCAAAACAGCAAATCCTCTTGTTAACGGGTTGGCGGCCTTTAAAAGCAGGTGGACTCCCTTCAAAAAAAGATGGACTCCCTTCAAAAACAGGTGGACTCCCTTCAAAAACAGGTGGACTCCCTTCAAAAACAGGTGGACTCCCTTCAAAAACAGGTGGACTCCATTCAAAAACAGATGGACTCCATTCAAAAACAGGTGGACTCCCTTCAAAAACAGGTGGACTCCCTCCGTTCAATAGCAGTCAGAGTCCATCTTAAAAATCGATAGAATCCCTTTAAAACAGGTGGACTCTTTTCAAAACAGATTGGCTCCCTTCAAAACCGGTGGAATCCCTTCAAAACCGGTTGAATCCCTTCAAAACCGGTTGAATCCCTTCAAAACAGGTTGAATCCCTTCAAAACCGGTTGAATCCCTTCAAAACCGGTTGAATCCCTTAAAAAACAGGTGGACTCCCTCCGTTCAATAGCAGTCAGAGTCCATCTTAAAAATCGATAGAATCCCTTCAAAACCGGTGGACTCTTTTCAAAACAGATTGGCTCCCTTCAAAACCGGTTGAATCCCTTCAAAACCGGTTGAATCCCTTCAAAACCGGTTGAATCCCTTCAAAACAGGTTGAATACCTTCAATACAGGTTGAATCCCTTCAAAACCGGTTGAATACCTTCAATACAGGTTGAATCCCTTCAAAACAGGTTGAATACCTTCAATACAGGTTGAATCCCTTCAAAACAGGTTGAATCCCTTCAAAACCGGTTGAATACCTTCAAAACAGGTTGAATCCCTTCAATACAGGTTGAATCCCTTCAAAACAGGTTGAATCCCTTCAAAACAGGTTGAATCCCTTCAAAACCGGTTGAATCCCTTCAAAACAGGTGCATGGAGTCCCTTCAAAACATGTGTTAAAGTCAAGCAAAGGTAATATATTCTTTGAAGAATGAATAAGTGAGAATTATGTTACGTTTACCAGGCAAGAATCCATCTTTAACTGACAGTATTTGAAAGAAAAGCGTTTGAAAGTTTCTAAACATTATGTGCATGTACAGTATAATATCATATCAACGTAATTAAAAAACTGATTATCTAATACCATTTGCTTGCTTTTTATATACACTTTTCTTACGAGAACGTTACAACTCTTGTCTAAAGAAACAAGTGCGTTCAAACTAGCGATATAATAAAAAGAAGCTGTCAATCATGTGTCTCTCTGTTATCTAATAAATATACACGGCACGTGCAGCGACAAAGCCAAACAAAGCTTACCATTGTTCATTTCTTCCAATCTTCTCAAATTGATAAAGATATTTTCCGAGGTGCAAGCTAAATTTCGCTCGTACGATCAAAATAAAATTTAGATTGAGCTAGTGTCAAGGGTTGGGGTTGTTGGTGTGAGGGGATGGGTTTGCTGTTGTGAAGGGGATGGGGTTGCTGGTGTGAAGGGGATGGGGTTGCTGGTGTGAAGGGGATGGGGTTGCTGGTGTGAAGGGGATGGGGTTGCTGGGGTGGATGGGTGGTTTTTTTGTTAAGAAGGGATCATGGATCATGGGGTTGTTGGTTTGGATGGATGGGGTTGTTATTGTGATGGTGGTGGGGTTTATGGGTATTAAGTTTGGACCTAATCGGTTTTTAAGTTAACTAGAGTTTTTCCAATTTTACAATTTAATGTTCATATGATGTAATTCTACTTGGAGTAGACAGTCGGGTTACAACTTCACAAATGTGAAGATAGACGAATCAAGAATTTAACCATGCAAAAAGACAGCTTTATAACGCATTACTATAGGCTTCAGTACAATCGGTCATAAAGGTGTAAAAATTACCGTTCATGACTTATTTGTTTTTTTACTAGCTCATTCTAATTTTTTTAAGTTGCTTGTTGTCTCGGATAGACACAGGCCTTTGACAAACATTTCGTTGGCGGCCTAGTGGCCTAATGGATAAGGCGTCTGACTTCGGATCAGAAGATTGCAGGTTCGAGTCCTGCCTGGGTCGATAATTTTTACTCATTTTTAAAACTACCTATTAAGACTTTTATATACTTTTAGTCCTTCAAAACAGGTAAAAATGTTTTTTTTTAATTCTTTTGACTTCATATTATGTCTTTGTAAAGAGATTTACTTATATACGTGATATGCGCTATACAAATGCTTGCTAACTATTGTAAGTAGTAACATGAAACTTTAAAAATTCCAAAAAAAATTTCTACAAAAACTTATGCCTCTAATGAATTACCATAAGAATAAATATGCGATTTTTTCATTTCTTTAAAGCTACTATTCTCAAAATCGGCCATTCAAAACATTCTACAAATCTCATAAATTGACAATTTTCATAAATATACGATTTTCATAAATATGCGATCCTCGTAAATCAACGAATGTCGCAAATTTACAATTCTCACAAATCAATGATTGGCGCATTATTGACGATTCTGATATATCGACGATTTTCAGATATCAACGATTCTCGTATTATCGACGATTCTCACAAATAGCCGATTCTCATATATCGATGACTCTCACATATAGACTATTGTCACAAATCAACGATTCTCATATTATCTAAGATTCTCAAATATAGACGATTTTCAGATATCAAGGATTCTAACATTATCGACGATTCTTACATATCGACGATTCTCTCATATCGACGATTCTCTCATATCGACGATTCTCTCATATCGACGATTCTCTCATATCGACGATTCTCTCATATCGACGATTTTTCACAAATAAATGATTCTCACACATTGACGATTCTCACATTATCGACGATTCTCTCATATCGACGATTCTCTCATATCGACGATTCTCTCATATCGACGATTCTCTCATATCGACGATTCTCTCATATCGACGATTCTCTCATATCGACGATTTTCACAAATCGACGATTTTCACAAATAAATGATTCTCACACATTGACGATTTTCACATATCGACGATTCTCACATTATCGATGATTCTCACACTAGTGACGTTTCTCACATTATAGACAATTTTTTTTCATAAATCTTCGAGCGTTTCTTTTAAATCGACAACTATTTTAAATAGGTCATTTCTATGAAACAAAAATTCTCAGAAATCGACGGGTGTCTTTGATTGATGACTCTATCACCAATTTTCCTCCTCAAGGTCAGTTCTAATTTAGCTGGTACAATGGTCTGCATTATCTGGGCCCCCAAATGTAAATATAGGCTTAAAAGCTAATGGACTATGATTGGGCAATATGTTTTTAGGTACCTCAGTTGCGTTACCTGCACACAATTAGCTGCATGGGCTTTACATTCCCATCAAGTTTATCTGTCTAAACAGAATAAACGGAAAGCTAAATACTCGAATTCTCAACTTTTAACGCATTTAGTGCTTAAAACTTGTTAAAATTGGCTAAGTCGACAATTTAAATGTAACTTTTAGCTAGAATCCCCGTGACTTTGAGAAACGAAAGTTGACGAATCAATTAGTTTAAGAGCTGTAATATAGGCTATTATCCGATATTCATACACTGAAAAGCTACACGAAAGCATAAATAGGATCAAGGCTGGAGTTAAAACGTAATTTTTTCTCGCATACTTAGTCAGAATGCAACTCTTCGCTCTCAGCCTATTGTTAGCGTCTCCAGCGATCGCTAATCACGTCAGCAGCAATGGAATTCTCGAATTCGCCGAGATCCAGGGCCGTCTCTGCATCAACCCAAGCTTCACGGAGCTGCTGGAGAGCAGCACAGGTGCCAGAATGTCTGTCCTGGACTGCGCCAGAAAGTGCAGCGTCAAGCCCAACTGTCAGGCCTTTGCAATGTCCGCACAGACGATAACGCAGTGCACTCTCTTTGTGTTTGACAGGTGCAGCAAGGCGGTGACTCAGTGCGGCTGCAATCAAACTGGCCAGGTGTTTGTCAGGAAGCAGCCAGGATTGCCAACGGGTCTGCTGTGTCCCCAGGACTATGTAAAGTCTGAGTGCGGAGCCAGCTACAGGGTGTATCCTGGTACGAATACATGGGAGACCAACTGGCAGAAGTGCCAGTCAGAGCCAGGTCTGACCATCATGGCCGACATTGAGAATTCGGAGGAGATGAAAAACGCCTCATTGCTGGCAAAGCAGTCCGGCATCGTGTACGTGTTTGTTTCTGGCGTCCAGGAGCCGAACAGCTCGGAGCCTACTGGCGGTTGGTTCTGGCGCAGTTGCAATTTCATTGTGGACACCAGACTGTGGAGCGACGGCGAGCCTAACAATGACGGCGGGTCGAGTGTAGTCAACGAGAACTACACGTTTGTCAGAACAGATCATCCTGGCATTGGTGATATGCCAAATGGGGTCACTGCTGCTGGCTCTAGCTTTGGTGTGCTCTGCGAGTGCGTGTCGCCATTTTGAGCTTGTCGTCTGTCAGTTTTCAGTCGTCTGTTGCCCAGACGGGAAGCAGATTTTAACAATTAAACTGAATTCAGCCTTTAATTCCATATTTGATATTCAAGATTTGCAGCCAAGCAAATATCAATTTGAATCCGGATGACAAACTTTAAAATAAACTGCATTACCCAGCACCATACGCATAATCCCAAAATGTGCGTAACATGTGTTCCACACTGTGTTCTCACTCTGGCTCATTGTCTATTTATAACGATAGCAGCGAATTGTACCATGGCAAATTTGAGATATGGCGTTAGGCTGGATTGATAAAGGAGCGATGAGATACGGGAGAGATGAGACACTGGAGAGATGAGACAGTGAAGATATGAGACACTGGAGAGATGAGACAGTGAAGATATGAGACACTGGAGAGATGAGACAGTGAAGATATGAGACACTGGAGAGATGAGACAGTGAAGATATGAGACACTGGAGAGATGAGACAGTGAAGATATGAGACACTGGAGAGATGAGACACTGGAGAGATGAGACACTGGAGAGATGAGACACTGGAGAGATAAGACACTGGAGAGATGAGACACTGGAGAGATGAGACAGTGAGGATATGAGACACTGGAGAGATGAGACAGTGAAGATATGAGACACTGGAGAGATGAGACACTGGAGAGATGAGACACAATAGAGAGATTGAGACACTGGAGAGATAAGACACTGGAGAGATGAGACACTGGAGAGATGAGACACTGGAGAGAAGAGACACTGGAGAGATGAGACACTGGAGAGATAAGACACTGGAGAGATGAGACACTGGAGAGATGAGACACTGGAGAGATAAGACACTGGAGAGATAAGACACTGGAGAGATGAGACACTGGAGAGATGAGACAGAGCCGTCCGCCCAAGCTTCACGGAGCTGCTGGGTAGCAGCACGGGTGCCAGAATGTCAGTCCTGGACTGCGCCAGAAAGTGCAGCGTCAAGCCTAACTGTCAGGCCTTCGCAATGTCCGCACAGACGATAACGCAGTGCGCACACTTCGTGATTGACAGGTGCAGCAAGGAGGTGACTCAGTGCGGCTGCAATCGAACTGGCCAGGTGTTTGTCAGGAAGCAGCCAGGATTGCCAACGGGTCTGCTGTGTCCCAGGACTATGTACGAGTACAATATTATTAAACTATGGAACATGCCTAGTTCTAGAAAATATCTCCTATTTTTATAATTTGTAAATGATTCGTACACTACTTAGAGTAGGAAGAGAAAGTAAATTAAGTTCAAGAAAACTTGAAAAAATTAAAAACGATTTGTCATATCGTATAAGTGAATTTTTCATTTAAACAAGCACAAAAAACCACATCAATGAGTAATTCATACTCATCAATGAGTAATTCATACTTGTTTACTTACTTTTCTATGTGCTTTAAGCGGAGAGAAGAAGCGGATAGAAGAATGGAGAAAAGAGGGGAGAAGAGAGGGGAGAGAAGAGCGGAGAGAAAAGCGGAGAGAAGAGAGGAGAAAAGAGGGGAGAAGAGAGGGGAGAGTATAGGGGAGAGAAGAGGGAAGAGGAGAGGGGAGAGAAGAGCGGAGAGAAGAGGGGAGAGAATAGGGGAGAGAATAGGGGAGAGAATAGGGGAGAGAATAGGGGAGAGAAGAGGGGAGAGAAGAGCGGAGAGAATAGGGGAGAGAATAGGGGAGAGAAGAGGGGAGAAGAGAGGGGAGAGAATAGGGGAGAGAAGAGAATAGGGGAGAGAAGAGCGAAGAGAAGAGGGGAGAGAAGAGGGGAGAAGAGAGGGGAGAGAAGAGGGGAGAGAATAGGGGAGAGAAGAGAATAGGGGAGAGAAGAGCGGAGAGAATAGGGAGAGAAGAGGGGAGAAGAGAGGGGGAGAAGAGGGGAGAGAAGAGGGGAGAGAAGAGGGGAGAGAAGAGGGGAGAGAAGAGGGGAGAGAAGAGGGGAGAGAAGAGGGGAGAGAATAATAATAATAATAATTGATTACACCTGCCCTAATCGGGCCAGATGTGCAGCCGACAGCACAGCCGCAGAGATGAGACATTGCGCGGCGCATCTGAAGGCTGCGTACGGCTGTTCAGTCCATGGACTGGGGGGACGCCACACCCACCTTCAATTATCCCAGCTAATGCTGGTACCCATTTAACAGCTGGGTGAACTGAAGCAATGCAGAGTTAAGTGTCTTGCTAAAGGACACAAATTGTTTAAGTGGAGACGGGAATCGAACCCCCGACCTTCAAGTCGTGAGTCCGACGCCCTAACCACTAGGCTACAACCTCTCAGGGGAGAGAAGAGCGGAGAGAATAGGGGAGAGAAGAGGGGAGAGAATAGGGGAGAGAATAGGGGAGAGAATAGGGGAGAGAATAGGGGAGAGAATAGGGGAGAGAAGAGGGGAGAGAAGAGGGGAGAGAAGAGGGGAGAGAAGAGGGGAGAGAAGAGGGGAGAGAAGAGGGGAGAGAAGAGGGGAGAGAAGAGGGGAGAGAAGAGGGGAGAGAAGAGGGGAGAGAAGAGGGGAGTGCATAGGGAAGAGCAGAAGTAGGAACAGAAGGGGTAGACAAACTGATGTACACATTTTTCCCCGCTACAGAAGGTGATGCTGTAGACAAATAATTTGTTGGCCAGTACAATGGATGATAATAGGTTCTCTAGGTTAGAGTAAATAGTCGAGTGTCTGCACAATTTTGAGTCACATTTTTTAAAACATTTACTGCACGGACCCCCTTAAAACAGTTGACACTTAGTGCCCACACCTACGCGCTTACTGCAAGCTCTCCAGAATTTTAGAAAGTCTTTTGATTGAACCGCAACCCATTTCAGTGGGGCACAGGCTGTCAATGGAGTCTCGCTGAGGTGGTCTGTCGTTTCTCTGGGAGTTTTTTAGGCGTATAGGGCGATTGGCGGATTCACTGAAAGAAAGCCTGCATGAATATCTCCCTAACCTTCTGCACCTTCACCAACCACAGCAGCTGCTGCAACCCCGTCTCCCAATCCCACTGTCTCTGTTCCTATTTGGCAGTGGTTTAGTTTCTACCCGTCGTTGCCCACCTCCTTCTTGCCTTAAACAGCACTAGTGTCTTACTTCAAGCTTAATAGCTCTGTATGAATTTGTAGAGGCGATAAATTTATATCCGCGACAATAACAGAAAAAAGGCACGCAGCCTCTATAGGATAAAAGTGTGATCATTTGAAAAGTAAGAGGAAAAAAATTGAACTAAAATGCCTTTGGAATTCAGCTGTCCTAGTTCAACTTTGTAAGGTAGGAAAAGTGCTGTTGTCAGTTTGACACGATGCTATATTATCGTATGCTGATTGTTGATTACGGACCTATGATTCATAGATATATTGGTCAAGGAGAAAGGAGAGAGGAAAGGGGGAGAGAGGAGAGGAAAGAGGGTAGAGAGGAGATGGGAAAGAGGGTAGAGAGGAGAGGAAAGAGAGTAGAGAGGAGAGGAAAGAGAGTAGAGAGGAGAGGAAAGAGGGTAGAGAGGAGATGGGAAAGAGGGTAGAGATGAGATGGGAGAGGGTAGAGAGGAGATGGGAGAGAGTAGAGAGGAGATGGGAGAGGGTAGAGATGAGATAGGAGAGGGTAGAGAGGAGATGGGAGAGGGTAGAGAGGAGATGGGAGAGGGTAGAGAGGAGATGGGAGAGAGTAGAGAGGAGATGGGAGAGGGTAGAGAGGAGATGGGAGAGGGTAGAGAGGAGATGGGAGAGGGTAGAGAGGAGATGGGAGAGGGTAGAGAGGAGATGGGAGAGGGTAGAGAGGAGAGTAGAGAGTTGAGCGGAGAGAAGATAGAAAGGAGAAAGGTGAGATAGAAGAGAGGATAGAGTAGAAATCTGTAAATTTATTGTCATGTTTGTCTTCCTGTCCGGTTTATCAATGCTAGCCTTTTTTAAAGATGCGAGTATTAACATGCTATTGGCGCAGCTCTCCTGAAAAAAAGTTCATTGGTATTCAGAAAAGAAACGTTTATAGGGCTATTAGCGCATAGCCCCAAGAGGTTAATTTGTCTAGTAATGCCAGTAATTAACGACTAAGAGCTAAGCCACAAGGCAGTCAAGACCGAAGAATGACGTAGTGCAGTGACCAGTCCTCGGTATTCTTTTCAGCTTAACAGTAATCGCTTAGCTGAGAAATTTAATCTGGGTGTGATGCATCCTTCGCTGCTGCCGACATTTGTTTTTGCTTTATCTATATTCTTCTCCCGCTCTTTCTTTCTGGGACTACAGGCGGATTTTTAATAACAAGAAACTTTCTGGTTAGAAAAAGTGTTTAATTAAGCAGTTTTTATCGATTATTACAATACTAGTTATCACTCTTTCCTTTTTTGCGATGTTTGCTGTTTCGAAATTGCGCTATTTAATTATTTTAATAAATTTCAATAATATCTTCTATAAAATTTAACAAATTACTCTCATAAATTAATCATAATTTATTCTTAAATTAATTAATTAATTAAAAAATTAAAATATTGATTTTAAGGTTTATAAGTAAAAAATTATTAATGTACTTTTTGTTATTTTAAATCCTATTTAATGAGTTATTGTTCCTTTTCTATCGATGATAACAGGATCAATAGTTTTTTATCGTAGAAAAATAGTTATTTTAGAATATTTAAATAAAATATATTTGGTATTTTAAAGTCGTTAAAAATCTTTGTTACCTTAATGTTTTTATTACAATAAAATACGGTGGTTACAATTATTGTTATTTCGATGCGATGCTAAATATAGATTTTTGTTCTTTCAAAACAATTATTTTAGACTGCAGACTGAAGTCTAAAATGAGCTCAACTCAAAGAGGAACCTAGAAATTTCTTAGAAAGAGGGAGGTTTTTTAGTTTTCTAGAGAGAGGGATTTACTCACCGGAAAATTGGCGAAATGGATATGGAGGCTTTAAACTTGCTTAAGTATTGCGTGTCCATAATTAGTTTTTTTCTGCTTTCTTACAGACACAACTGAAATTGTTGTTTAAACAACGAAAGTTCCCAAAAGCAATAATTAGAGAGCGAAGCTACAAAGCCTCGAAAAAAGATTCAATCTCGAGAAAAGACGTACGTACACTTTAATTGTATAAAAAAACACGAATTAATAAAGTCGCAAATTAAAATGGCACATTGACAAAAATGACAACAAAATGTCAGCATAGAACGGCGTCAAGTTGATAAAATATTTCGTAAAAATTAATATCTTATCAATCAATCAATCAATTAGGCCAATCCAAAAAGAGTTAGATAAGAAATAGAGAGATAATAAGATGATTTATCGCAGCAATTTATCGCTTGCTTACTTCCCAACTAGAAACGTAGGGATTGAAAACAGAGTTATTGTCTTTGATAGATTAGCATTGGGCCTCAAAGCTATATATCCTCGCATCATCATGCGTAGCAAAATCCCAACCAATTTCCAATGAGTCCAATCTGTCTAACTTCTTTCCTGTAACTCTGCATAAAGAATAAAAAGAGAAGATTTGATAAATTTAACTCCTAGGCAATGGGCAGGGGTCGGAAATGTGTGTAGGAAGATATATAATCAGCGAATCTGGGTGATTTATTGCATAACCCAATATCGCTTTTGCTAGGACATGAGGATGCAGATATCTTACATACTAAAATGCTTTGTTTTATATTGGACACAAAATAATTAGCTAAGCCCAGCATGGTTAACATATTCAAACTGCGTGTTTCGTTTATTTGTCTGTCTTTTCTGTCTGTCAGTCAGTCTGTCAGTCATGCTGTCAGTCTGTCTTTTCAGTCTGTCAGTCTGTCTTTTGTCTATTCTGTCTTCTAGATATCAGTTTCTTTCTCACCCTCGGGTACTCACACGACTCTCCTAAATAGAAAAATTCAAACCTAAAGAACAGAAGCAGGAAAGAACTAAAGAAGATTTTCTCAGTATATAAGAATCGGTGGGATCCAGTGCAGCTGTTGAGCTGACAAGATGAGAAGGGAGGTTGAGCACTGGAGATTGGCAGGATTTGGAAATAGCGCGCGATTTGAGAACCCCACTCGGCCTTGGCGAGGTGAGAGGAAGATAGACTTCATACTCACACCTGTTGATCTTCCACGACACGTACTGACCATAACTGGTGTATGTGGCAGTAAATAGATTTGCTATGACTTATAAATAGTTCAAGCTTGTTATTAGAATGTGCATGGCAACTACAAAGATTTTAACTTAGAGGTCACGAATCCACTGGTCTCATCTCTCCGTGTCTCATCTCTCCCCTGTCTCATCTCTCCCGTATCTCATCTCTCACGTGTCGCATCTCTCCCGTGTCTCATCTCTCCGTGTCTCATCTCTCCGTGTCTCATCTCTGCCATGTCTCATCTCTGCCGTGTCTCATCTCTCCGTGTCTCATCTCTGCCGTGTCGCATATCCCCCGTGTCTAATCTCTCCCGTGTCTCATCTCTCCCGTGTCTCATCTCTCCTGTGTCTCATCTCTCCGTGTCTCATCTCTCCCGTGTCGCATATCCCCCGTGTCTAATCTCTCCCGTGTCTCATCTCTCCCGTGTCTCATCTCTCCCGTGTCTAATCTCTCCCGTGTCTCATCTCTCCTGTGTCTCATCTCTCCCGTGTCTCATCTCTCCCGTGTCTCATCTCTCCCCTGTCTTATCTCTCCCGTCTCATCTCTCCCTTGTTTTATCTCTCCCGTGTCTCATCTCTCCCGTGTCTCATCTCTCCCCTGTCTCATCTCTCCCGTCTCATCTCTCCCCTGTCTCATCACTCCTTAGTCAATCCAGCCTAATATCCTGAATTTGCCAAGGTACAATTTGCGGCTATTGTTATAAATAGACAATGAGCTAGAGTGAGAACACAGCTGGACAAATGTAAGAAAAATTTTTCCTACAAAACAATAGTACACGACGAGAATCTTCGACTGAAAAAGCTGTTCCGGACACAAAGTCCCCCCCGTAACAGATAACTTTTTTTCCGGCTTGCTTTATGACACTTTGCCTTACTTATTAATTTATATATATATATTTTTCACTCAAAAAAGAAAGTTTTTTAAGCAAGTCTCAGACTGAGATATTCCCCTGTCTTAGAGAGTGCTTTTAACGACAAACGGGAAAATCCCTGGCTTTTTTCCAAGATTGTCTTCGACTCAGGCCTTGCACTGCCCCGCAGTTGAGCGACTAAGTGGAAGCGATAGAATTCAAAATTGCCGTTTCACAACCAAATCTGTCAAGCTTGTGTACTCCAGATGTATAGGGAACGGCTGGGCCCTCTCAACACCCACCCCTCCTCCTTTCACTCTTCCCGTTAATTAACGCCGCGCGGGAGAAATCTTTAAAGAAATCGATCTCGCGCCAACCCCACCGCAAAAATGGCAGGAGAAGAAGAAATGGGAGACGGGGAGAGAGATGAAGAATGCAAAGAAGCTGGACCACTTGCGTATGCAAGAAATATAAAATTTCTATTCTTTTCCTTCTAGGAGAAAGGAAAGCGTTCCCCAACTCAGAGACTGCTCAACTGCCAGTGTAGTTAGTTATTTGGCAGGTTGCAAGTATGGGGGGCCGTCTTTTAGAAGCAGAGTCTCATTGGAGCGAAAGATTCTGCTTCTAAAAGACGAGAAGAGAATTGCGACAAGCCATCAAATCTAGAAGCGTGTTACAAAAAAATGACTTCATCAATTTTCATTCTTCTTGTTTGCAATTCTTTGACAGTTGCCTTGCACAGAAAAAGTTGTTTGACATTGTGACAGGGGCGCATGTTTCCAGGAAAGCCAAACCTATAATTAAGTTGGCGTCTTTTAACAGAATCAAAATTTAAAAGAAGCTATTTTTGTCACATTGGCTGGCGTTTTAATCGATAATAGACGATTCAGTTTGAAAGTGAAATGCTTTTGAAACACTTCATCAAAACAAAAGTCCAAGCTGGTGTTCACAGACAGTTCCCCAGTATGTACAATGCGTTGACTGTGTTGGTAAGAATCTAGACAAACAGTTTACAGTTGGACAAAAATCATAACCTTTTAGACACGAACCTTAAATTGTCAGAGATGAAACCCCTACCTGTTAGACACGAAGCGTAACCTGCTAGACACGAAGCGTAACCTGTTAGACACGAAACTTAAAAAAGTTGACACGAACCGTAACCTGTTAGACACAACCCGTAACATGTTAGATACAATCCGTAACCTGGTAGACACTATCCGTAACATGTTAGGCACAATCAGTGACATGTTAGATACAATCCATACAATGTTAGACACAGTCCGTAACCTGTCAGGCATGAGCAGTAACCTGTTACACATGAACCGCAACCTGTTAGACACGAAGCGTAACCTGCTAGATACGAAGCGTAACCTGTTAGGCACGAAACATCAAAAAGTTGACACGAACCGTAACCTGTTAGACACAATCTGTAACCTGTTAGACACTATCCGTAACATGTTAGACACAATCCGTAACCTGTTAGACACTATCCGTAACATGTTAGACACAATCTGTAACCTATTAGACACAATCCGTAACATGTTAGACACTATCCGTAACATGTTAGAAACTATCCGTAACATGTTAGACACAATCCGTAACATGTTAGACACAATCCGTAACATGTTAGGCACAATCAGTGACACGTCAGATACAATCCATTCAATGTTACACACAATCCATAACCTGTTAGACACAATCCGTAACCTGTTAGACACAATCCGTAAACTGTTAGACACAATCCGTAACCTGTTAGACACAATCCGTAACCTGTTAGACACAATCCGTAAACTGTTAGACACAATCCGTAACCTGTTAGACACAATCCGTAACATGATAGACACAATCAGTGACACCTCAGATACAATCCATACCATGTTAAAACAATCCATAACCTATTTGACACTGTTCAACTTAACCAACAAAATTATTTTATCGTTCCAGCCCTGTCCTGTTGGATGAAATCATTGGCATGAGGCAGCTGAAGCAGCGGCAGCAACAGCAGCAGCGGCAGCAGCAGGAGCTCCTGTTTCACCTGTTCCAACTGGCACTACTGTTAACCCAGTTAGAACAAGCCGGAGCTGGCATGTCCATTCCGGTATCAGTGGATCTGGCCATAGACGAAGAGCTGCCGGTGGGCAGAGAGGTGGCCAATCTGCGGGCAGAGCTTGAACGTCAAGGTCACTCGTTGTCAGGCAGAGGTCTAGAGCCGGAATTCCGCCTATTCAACACGGATCCACCGGGAATGGCTGCGTACTTTCGTCTGGAATCCACCAATGGAATAATGTCAATCGGTAGGAGGCTTGACAGAGACAATCTGTGCGCCGAGTCCAATGCCTGCTGCAACTCAGATCAACAGTGCCGCACTGTTCTGCAAGCGCAAAGCGATCGGGAATGGACCTACATTGTGTCTGTCAGATTGGTGCTCAAAGATCTCAACGATAATGCGCCTAGCTGGGGTGTCACGGAAATTACTAGGCAGTTCAGCGAGGGTGCCTCGGTTAGTAAACATTGTTGTACGCTGGCTTTGAATTGCTGTGATTGCTGCCTTAATTAAGCTCACTCTCGTTAGAACTCTTAGGTTTGTCTACATTCTTGTCTATAGCAATACCTTCATCGCAATGTAATGTCTACTCTCTCACAATCTCTTCTCCTCTCTCTCCTCTTCTCTCACTCCTCTCTCCTCTCATTCCTCTCCTCTCTCTCTTCGCCTTTCATTCCTCTCCTCTCTCCTTTCTCCCCTCATTCCTCTCCTCTCTCTTTTCTCCTCTCATTCCTCTCCTCTCTCCTTTCTCCTCTCATTCCTCTCCTCTCTCCTTTCTCCTCTCATTCCTCTCCTCTCTCCTTTCTCCTCTCATTCCTCTCCTCTCTCCTTTCTCCTCTCATTCCTCTCCTCTCTCCTTTCTCCTCTCATTCCTCTCCTCTCTCCTTTCTCCTCTCATTCCTCTCCTCTCTCCTTTCTCCTCTCATTCCTCTCCTCTCTCTTTTCTCCTCTCATTCCTCTCCTCTCTCCTTTCTCCTCTCATTCCTCTCCTCTCTCCTTTCTCCTCTCATTCCTCTCCTCTCTCCTTTCTCCTCTCATTCCTCTCCTCTCTCCTTTCTCCTCTCATTCCTCTCCTCTCTCCTTTCTCCTCTCATTCCTCTCCTCTCTCCTTTCTCCTCTCATTCCTCTCCTCTCTCTTTTCTCCTCTCATTCCTCTCCTCTCTCCTTTCTCCTCTCATTCCTCTCCTCTCTCCTTTCTCCTCTCATTCCTCTCCTCTCTCCTTTCTCCTCTCATTCCTCTCCTCTCTCCTTTCTCCTCTCATTCCTCTCCTCTCTCCTTTCTCCTCTCATTCCTCTCCTCTCTCCTTTCTCCTCTCATTCCTCTCCTCTCTCCTTTCTCCTCTCATTCCTCTCCTCTCTCCTTTCTCCTCTCATTCCTCTCCTCTCTCCTTTCTCCTCTCATTCCTCTCCTCTTTCTTTTCTCCTCTCATTCCTATTCTCTCCTCTGTTTATTTCTTTCCTATCCTTATATTTTCTGAACTAAAAGCAGAAATTTATTCCAAAAAATTAGCAATCAGCAAGTTTTGATGTTCACAATGACTTGGAAGCAGAGCAATAAAATTGTTGAGTATGGCAGCGGCATTTGCACTTGACTACAGCTATTAGTGAACTGGAACATAAGATTAAGTCAAAAGAAGGTTTGGAAATGCAGACTTTCTGCTTTCAAATGGAGTGCCTTGAATTTTTCGAAAGCAAAGTAAGATGACGGAAACAAATGTTCCTTCCCGGGCGCAAGAAGCAGGTTGGAGATAATGCACTGGCCTAGCTGACAGGGCTGAGATGAAATGAACACATGTTTTGTCAAAGAATATTTCAAGCCATTTTTTTCTGCACAGGACACAGGTACAGGACATGCTATACGCACCTATTATGCTTAGGCAGAAAATGAAAACTAATTTGCAGATTGCCTGGCTTATTTAGATATTGATATGGCTACAATACTTTTATATATGACTAAGTTTTTTTAAAGGACTTGAAGTATTGTTTTTAGTGGTATATTATCGTCTTCAGATGCTATGGGAAGATGTGGGTAGCGTGGGATATGGAAGGTGTGGTAAATGGGAAGTGTGGGATATGGGAAGTGTGGGATATGGGAAGCGTGGAATATGGGAAGTGTGAGTTATGGAAAGTTTGGCAGATATGGGAAGTGTGGGATATGGGAAGTGTGGGATATGGGAAGTGTGGCAGATATGGGAAGTGTGGGATATGGGAAGTGTGGGATATGGGAAGTGTGGCAGATATGGGAAGTGTGGGATGTGGGAAGTGTGAGTTATGGAAAGTTTGGCGGATATGGGAAGTGTGGGATATGGGAAGTGTGGGATATGGGAAGTGTGGGATATGGGAATTGTGGGATATGGGAAGTTTGGGATATGGGAAGTGTGGCAGATATGGGAAGTGTGGGATATGGGAAGTGTGGGATATGGGAAGTGTGGGATATGGGAAGTTTGGGATATGGGAAGTTTGGGATATGGGAAGTGTGGGATATGGGCAGTGTGGGATATGGGAAGTGTGGGATATGGGAAGTGTGGGATATGGGAAGTGTGGGATATGGGAAGTGTGAGATTTGGGAATTGTGGGATATGGGAAGTTTGGGATATGGGAAGTGTGGCAGATATGGGAAGTGTGGGATATGGGAAGTGTGGGATATGGGAAGTGTGGGATATGGGAAGTTTGGGATATGGGAAGTTTGGGAGGTGGGAAGTGTGGGATATGGGAAGTTTGGGAGGTGGGAAGTGTGAGATTTGGAAATTGTGGGATATGGGAAGTGTGGCAGATATGGGAAGTGTGGGATATGGGAAGTGTGGGATATGGGAAGTGTGGGATATGGGAAGTTTGGGATATGGGAAGTTTGGGATATGGGAAGTGTGGCAGATATGGGCAGTGTGGGATATGGGAAGTGTGGGATATGGGAAGTGTGGGATATGGGAAGTGTGGGATATGGGAAGTGTGAGATTTGGGAATTGTGGGATATGGGAAGTTTGGGATATGGGAAGTGTGGCAGATATGGGAAGTGTGGGATATGGGAAGTGTGGGATATGGGAAGTGTGGGATATGGGAAGTTTGGGATATGGGAAGTTTGGGAGGTGGGAAGTGTGAGATTTGGAAATTGTGGGATATGGGAAGTGTAACAGATATGGGAAGTGTGGGGTATGGGAAGTTTGTGATATGGGAACTGTAGGATATGGGAAGTGTGCCACAATCTGTACATGTGGCTCAGTGAAACAAAAAAGATGTGTTTATAATACATCGCTTTAAACCCCGCAGATCGGTGACTATCGCACAATTCCCCTGGCGAAAGATCCCGACTCACTTCGTAACGCGGTTCAACGCTACGAAATTTTGTCACCACGGCCGCCAGAATTTGAGCTGCAACTGCACGAAGCTTCCGGCGTTGCCTCCGACGGTGTCGTAGGCGGCAGCGGTGGCGGCGTTACAGTCGGAGGTTCGATTCCTACGCCGTTGCGTCTGTACCTGCGTCAACGTCTAGACAGAGAGTTGCGGGATATTTATCGAATGCAAATTGTCGCCTTCGATGGAGCTGTTCCAGCCCGCAACGGCTCGGTCTGGTTAGTTGTCGTCGTCACAGACGAGAACGATGAAAAGCCGACATTTGAAAGACAGCAGTATGAGGCTAGCGTTGTGGAGAATGTTAGTCCCGGCACTGAGGTTTGTCATGGCTTGACTGCTGCAAATAGGCTAACGAATTTGATTGATTAGATAGTGTTATTAACTTTCCGAGAAAGGGGATTAGTATTTGAAAATGGGATATCTGGTGAAAAAAAACTGTCAAAGACGGAAAATTTTTTAGTAAAGATAACCAGTCAGACAAAGAGGATTATCTTTAGACAAAGAGGATTATCTTTAGACAAAGAGGATTATCTTTGGACAAAGAGGATTATCTTTAGACAAAGAGGATTATCTGTCAGTCTAAGTGGATTATCCGTTAGTCTAAGGGAATTGTCCGTTAGTCTAAGTGGATTATCTGTCACTCTAATGGATTATCCGTTAGCCTTAAATGGATTTTCCGTTAGTCTAAGGGAATTGTCCGTTTGTCTAAGTGGATTATCTGTCAGTCTAATGGATTATCCGTTAGCCTTAAATGGATTTTCCGTTAGTCTAAGGGAATTGTCCGTTTGTCTAAGTGGATTATCTGTCAGTCTAATGGATTATCCGTTAGCCTTAAATGGATTTTCCGTTAGTCTAAGGGAATTGTCCGTTTGTCTAAGTGGATTATCTGTCAGTCTAAGTGGATTATCCGTTAGTCTAGGTGGATTATCTGATAGTCTAAGTGGATTATCCGTTAGTCTAAGGGCATAATATAAAAATTAGTTGTATTTAAAGGAATTATACGGCGTAGTTTCGACAAGTGCATTTTGTCTGCAATAGGATCTCCCATGCTCGCTTGCAGATAATCCAACTGAAGGCCACAGACAGGGACACGGGTCCCAATGGTCAGGTGGTCTACTCGATTCCAGCCTTCGCCCCAGCGCGCATCAGGGCCCTGTTCTCAGTGGACTCAGACTCAGGTGTGCTCAGAGTTATCGGCGCATTAGACTACGAGAGGCAGAGAGAGTTTCGAGTCACCGTTGTAGCCCAAGATCGCGGAGTTGGATCCCCGCGGCAAAGCGACACCCAGGTTCTCATCCGGGTGCTGGACGCGAATGACGAGAAACCAATCATTGTGCTGAACAGTGAGACAGATCGGTTGAGCGTGGAAGAGAATGGACCGGCTAAGAAAACAGTCACCCTGATGACTGTCACAGATAACGACTCTGGAGTGAATGGACAGGTGGGCATTTTGTGCGTTGGCGGTGATCGTTAATAATCGTTATTACATCACGCAGTTGATTTACTGGGTGTCAGTGCAGTTTATAAAGTGTCCGTTCAGCTGATAGGGTGTCAATAAAGGTGACAAGGTGTCAGTGGAGTTGATGGGATACAAGTCGATGGCATTTGTATCTGTAGAAGTCATGGGGTGTCAGTAGAGGTCATTTTCCATCAGTAAAGGTCATGTGCAATCAGTAGAGGTCATGTGGCGTCAGTGGAGGTCATAGGATATCAGTGGCGACAATGTGAGGCGATGACTAGCCAACGACCAGACGATCATCACAGAAGCATTGAGTTTAAGTAATTCCAATAATTACACAATCAATCAGGTGGAATGCTCCCTAATCAACTACCTGGACAAATTCAGTTTGGAACGATTAAACGCCAAGAGCGGCTCATCTCACTACAATCTGGTCACTGTCAGGTCGCTGGACCGCGAGACCGACTCACCGCTTGGACCGATTGAGCTGACAGTTCGTTGCCTAGACGGCGGACGGCCGCAGAACACAGTCGAGCTGACTGCGCCAGTTGATATCCTGGATCTAAACGACAATGCTCCGATATTTCCAATGTCAGATTATCATTTTCATGTTAATGAACGCACAACACCAGGAACAGCGGTCTTCGCGGTGACGGCTACGGATCGAGACAGCGGCAGAAATGCCAGACTGACCTACTGGTTGAATGGAACCGACGTTTTCAGCATTGGCCCAGTCAATGGTCAAGCAACACTGACTCAGATATTAGATAGAGAACGCAGGGATAGATATGACTTTCTTGTATGCGCAGTCGACCACGGAGAGCCTCAGCTTAGCGGCACCGCGACAGTGGTTGTTCTGGTCAAAGACGACAACGATCACAGTCCCGCACTGCAGCAGAGTTTTCATTTCCGGGTGATGGAAGACGCGCAACCGGGTGAGTCAACATCAGACTGGAAGATTGCGGCTTGGTTCGGAGTCAAGGAGCTGGTTGGTTAACCATGGAGTTGGTGGGTGAGTGGCGGAGCGGTTAACGCGTTTGCCTCTCTCACAGAGGTCCCTGAGCTCGATTCCGCGACGAGGCCACATTCATTTGGGGCGCAGCCGCGGAGAGAAGGCTTGCAGGCTTGTCATGAAATTGAGGGCCAACCTCCAAGGAACATTGAGAGTGTACACTGTCTGACGATGAGAAAGTCAGGGCAGATGTACACTACTGTGTGAGCGTATGCCTGCGTACGGTATCTGTGTGCGTGTGTGCTCAGGAGTCAGCGAAATGGGCAGAATTGCCTCCTCTGCTAGCAGCGGGTCTAGTGTCACCAAATGTTGTGCCACTGCCCAGACCTCTTATTATTATTATTAACTATGCAGTTTGTTGGTTGGTTAACCGTGCAGTTTGTTGGTTGGTTAACCGTTCAGTTTGTTGGTTGGTTAACCGTTCAGTTTGTTGGTTGGTTAACCGTGCAGTTTGTTGGTTGGTTAACCGTGCAAGTTTGTTGGTTGGTTTGCCGTGCAGTTTGTTGGTTGGTTAACCGTGCAGTTTGTTGGTTGGTTAACCATGCAGTTTGTTGGTTGGTTAACCGTGCAGTTTGTTGGTTGGTTAACCATGCAGTTTGTTGGTTGGTTAACCATGCAGTTTGTTGGTTGGTTAACCGTGCAGTTTGTTGGTTGGTTAACCGTGCAGTTTGTTGGTTGGTTAACCATGCAGTTTGTTGGTTGGTTAACCATGCAGTTTGTTGGTTGGTTAACCGTTCAGTTTGTTGGTTGGTTAACCGTGCAGTTTGTTGGTTGGTTAACCGTGCAGTTTGTTGGTTGGTTAACCGTGCAGTTTGTTGGTTGGTTAACCGTGCAGTTTGTTGGTTGGTTAACCATGCAGTTTGTTGTTTGGTTAACCGTTCAGTTTGTTGGTTGGTTAACCGTGCAGTTTGTTGGTTGGTTAACCGTGCAGTTTGTTGGTTGGTTAACCGTGCAGTTTGTTGGTTGGTTTGCCGTGCAGTTTGTTGGTTGGTTAACCATGCAGTTTGTTGGTTGGTTAACCATGCAGTTTGTTGGTTGGTTTGCCGTGCAGTTTGTTGGTTGGTTAACCATGCAGTTTGTTGTTTGGTTAACCATGCAGTTTGTTGGTTGGTTAACCATGCAGTTTGTTGGTTGGTTAACCGTTCAGTTTGTTGGTTGGTTAACCGTGCAGTTTGTTGGTTGGTTAACCGTGCAGTTTGTTGGTTGGTTAACCATGCAGTTTGTTGGTTGGTTTGCCGTGCAGTTTGTTGGTTGGTTAACCATGCAGTTTGTTGTTTGGTTAACCATGCAGTTTGTTGGTTGGTTAACCATGCAGTTTGTTGGTTGGTTAACCGTGCAGTTTGTTGGTTGGTTAACCGTGCAGTTTGTTGGTTGGTTAACCATGCAGTTTGTTGGTTGGTTAACCGTTCAGTTTGTTGGTTGGTTAACCGTGCAGTTTGTTGGTTGGTTAACCGTGCAGTTTGTTGGTTGGTTAACCATGCAGTTTGTTGGTTGGTTTGCCGTGCAGTTTGTTGGTTGGTTAACCATGCAGTTTGTTGTTTGGTTAACCATGCAGTTTGTTGGTTGGTTAACCATGCAGTTTGTTGGTTGGTTAACCATGCAGTTTGTTGGTTGGTTAACCATGCAGTTTGTTGGTTGGTTAACCATGCAGTTTGTTGGTTGGTTAACCATGCAGTTTGTTGGTTGGTTAACCATGCAGTTTGTTGGTTGGTTAACCATGCAGTTTGTTGGTTGGTTAACCATGCAGTTTGTTGGTTGGTTAACCATGCAGTTTGTTGGTTGGTTAACCATGCAGTTTGTTGGTTGGTTAACCATGTTGAGATATCAGTTACAATAGCAAATTTTTAATGTAATTAAAATTTGTTGAAAAAGTAGACTGTGGCGATGGCAAAACGAAGGTTTCGTTGGCATAAACGACCATATACTAGGAGATTATCAGATTAACTTTTCTTCCTAAGCTTTGGCACTGCTAGGAGACACCCGCCACCTCACACAGTCTCCCGGGCGGAGCAGATGATGGATGAAGCTGGTGAATTTTTGGACGAGTTGACGACATATTTTTGACAGCTCAGTGCGCTCGTCCTCCCATCAGAACTGTGCTCACAGTCCGGGCGAATATATTTATTACGGGCTCTGGGGTCTGGGAGACCAACCGTGCATACAGATGCAAATGACTGACAGGGTCTCACTTTTTCTTGGCCCACTTTTTTCACTTCTATTCTATTATAACTTATAGTATCTTTTAGGCTGCTACAGGATATTGCTTGTGATTCATTACTATCTACTTTATTTCGCAGAAAGTGAAGGCAGAAAGTAAAGGTCTCTTTTTTATGGTTAGGTGTCGGTCAAGTTAGTCAGGTGTCAGTGGAGGCAGTAAATTGTCTGTGGAGGACAAGGTAGTGAGGTGTCAGTAAAGGCAGTGAGGTGTCAGTGGAGGCAGTGAGGTGTCAGTAAAGGCAGTGAGGTGTCAGTGGAGGCACTGAGGTGTCAGTGGAGGCAGTGAGGTGTCAGTGGAGGCAGTGAGGTGTCAGTGGAGGCAGCGAGGTGTCAGTGGAGGCAGTGAGGTGTCAGTGGAGGCAGTGAGGTGTCAGTGGAGGCAGCGAGGTGTCAGTGGAGGCACTGAGGTGTCACTGGAGGCAGTGAGGTGTCAGTGGGGGCGGTGAGGTGTCAGTTGGGGCAGTGAGGTGTCAGTGGATCTAGTGATTGTCTGTTGCTGTCTTCATGAGGTTAAAGCAACAAGGAACAGTTATCATCAGACAAGACTAGCAAAACATATGCAGTTACCGTAATGTACTAATTATAAAATCTGCAGTTAAAAACCTGTACACTCGAACGAATTCGACACAGCAATACACTCGTAGAAACGTGTCCAATCCTGAGCTTATATATATTTTTTAGCCTCTCAAAATTTACTGCTTATCGCGCTTCAAATTACTAATCTCTATACTAGGCGAGGTAAAAAACACACCCACAACTGCCCAGCTGCACACCTTCACTACTTAAGGAGAAATTTGAGAGCACTTTCTGGTTCTCAAATCATAGTTGAAGCATCCGTTAACTCTAAGGCCAAGCAGAACAGACACGACGATTCGATATGGGATTTTTGATTAGGGATTAAACCCTCTCCGAGATGAGAGAATAATAATTTTCTTAGAATTTTTCCTCATACTCATATTTAGTAACTAGTTTTAGCAAAAAAGGGAACACTGATTTAGATCAATGTGGCGGTTTAATGAAGCGAAATGGCAGCTTGGGTCAAATTAAGATCATTCTTTTGCTTTCTTAGTCTACAGTAACTCAACGATAAATTAGACGTATGCATCTGCATAAGAAACACAAGCTAGGAGTGGCTGTTTCATTAGCAGGATGTTCTAGAATATCTAGCATATAGTTAATTTGCTTTCCAATATGATGCTGTTGCTTAACCAACTGGAAGAAACAATATGCCCATTGGGTTTTGGGAGCAGATTAAATGCGACCTGATTTAGATGTGTGGAAACATTTTATCATTTACTCAACATACCATTTATTTATTTCTACTCTATGTTAGTCTGTCGTCTGCGAGCCTATACAGTTTAACTATTGCTAGCTCGATGAAGTGAAGATTTATGACCGACAGGAGAGTGAACAGACAGAGGCTGGGAGTGAAAGAGCGAAAACATATGAGAAAGAGATGAGGGTGAGAAAGAGATGAGGGTGAGAAAGAGTGAGGGTGAGAAAGAGTGAGGGTGAGAAAGAGTGAGGGTGAGAAAGAGTGAGGGTGAGAAAGAGATGAGGGTGAGAAAGAGTGAGGGTAAGAAAGACTGAGGGTGAGAAAGAGTGAGGTTAAGAAAGAGTGAGGGTGAGAAAGAGTGAGGGTGACAAAGAGTGAGGTTAAGAAAGAGTGGGGATGAAAAAGAGTGGGGATGAGAAAGAGTGAGGGTGAGAAAGAGTGAGGGTGAGAAAGAGTGAGGGTGAGAAAGAGATGAGGGTGAGAAAGAGATGAGGGTGAGAAAGAGTGAGGGTGAGAAAGAGATGAGGGTGAGAAAGAGTGAGGGTGAGAAAGAGATGAGGGTGAGAAAGAGATGAGGGTGAGAAAGAGATGAGGGTGAGAAAGAGATGAGGGTGAGAAAGAGATGAGGGTGAGAAAGACTGAGGGTGAGAAAGAGATGAGGGTGAGAAAGAGTGAGGGTGAGAAAAAGTGAGGGTGAGAAAGAGATGAGGGTGAGAAAGAGATGAGGGTGAGAAAGACTGAGGGTGAGAAAGAGTGTGGGTGAGAATATTTCAGTCTCACCTGATATTGAAACAGGCTCTAACTGTCCCATAATTCTCCCCCACCACACAATCTGGCAATCAATTGTCTTCAGCTCATAGCTACAGAGTGCAGAATCACACTTAGCATCAAAATGCACAGCAGTTGGGGGTAGTTTTACAGCGGCTAAGGGGTCATAAAATTGTGTGACCAGCCCAACAACTGAACATCATCCTATAGGAAAGATTTTTGTGACTATAAAGAAAAATGCGACACCAGATGGTTGTTAGCGACCTTGTATCCGGGATAAGGCAGCATTAAGAATTTAGCAATTCTGCAGCTTAACCACGACGGAAGGCTGTGCAGGCGGTGGTGTTGGTTGCAACTGCCACTGCTTTGCATGCTCTCTGTGCCCAACGGTGGAATGGAAGTGAGAGGTAGAGAGAATGAAAGTGAGGGGTAGAGAGAATGGAAGTGAGAGGTAGAGAGAATGGAAGTGAGAGGTAGAGAGAATGGAAGTGAGAGGTAGAGAGAATGGAAGTGAGAGGTAGAGAGAATGGAAGTGAGAGGTAGAGAGAATGGAAGTGAGAGGTAGAGAGAATGGAAGTGAGAGGTAGAGAGAATGGAAGTGAGGGGTAGAGAGAATGGAAGTGAGGGGTAGAGAGAATGGAAGTGAGGGGTAGAGAGAATGAAAGTGAGAGGTAGAGAGAATGGAAGTGAGGGGTAGAGAGAATGAAAGTGAGAGGTATAGAGAATGGAAGTGAGAGGTAGAGAGAATGGAAGTGAGAGGTAGAGAGAGAATGGAAGTGAGAGGTAGAGAGAATGGAAGTGAGAGGTAGAGAGAGAATGGAAGTGAGAGGTAGAGAGAATGGAAGTGAGAGGTAGAGAGAATGGAAGTGAGAGGTAGAGAGAATGGAAGTGAGAGGTAGAGAGAATGGAAGTGAGAGGTAGAGAGAATGGAAGTGAGAGGTAGAGAGAATGGAAGTGAGAGGTAGAGAGAATGGAAGTGAGAGGTAGAGAGAATGGAAGTGAGAGGTAGAGAGAATGGAAGTGAGGGGTAGAGAGAGGGCAGTAGAGACTTCAATCCATCATCACTTCTTCACTTACTTCTTCACTCATACCTCTTCACTTCCAGACAGTTTTGTATTACTTTGTCGTATTTTCATTTTAATTTCATTAGTTTGTTGATGCTTAGCTTACTCTGATGTTAATGATTATTTATTGTGATATATTGAATTCCATTTTCTTCATCGTGTCTACATTCGTGTTCTTGAAAACCAATTTAATATCTCATGATTGACGGATTTTCACCTAGCTAAATTTGAATTTGCGTGAAAAATTACTCTGTCGATTAAAACAAAATTGCGCATTAAAACAAAACACTGGCGGCATCGATTGATTTTGAATCTAGTAGGGTTGGGACAAAATCGATAAAACTGAGCAAACTAACTTCGCTACTTAGAGGAACAATGGAGTATAACACTTTTTGCTGCTAAATTTCTTTGTTGAAGAGCTGCAAAGTTTGCCTAATGAATGTTTTATGAGTCGCTACTAGAAGCTTGAGCAGAAAAAATGCTATTTTCCAAAAGCGAAATCAGTGCAGCACCTGGAAGTTAATCAAGTGTTTAGTGCACAATTTTTTCTCGCCAACTTATTACCAATTCAATTTGATTTCGCCAAAAAGCTGTTATGTTAATCACTTTTCTCCCTGTTATGACTGGAGCTAAAATATTTAATATCTAAACACGAAAAACGGTTGATTAGAACTCTACGTGGAAGTGTCGAAAAAAATGAGACAACTTTGAGTAATATTAGTAGATGACTGACAAGACTTAAGTGATGAGAGATGAGGGATGAGAGATAAGAGATGAGAGATGAGAAATAAGAGATGAGAGATGAGAGATGAGAGTTAGGAGATAAGAGATGAGAAATAAGAGATGAGTGATAAGAGATGAGAGATTGAGATGAGAGATGAGAGATGAGAGTTAAGAGATGAGAGTTAAGAGATTAGAGATGTGAGATGTGAGATGAGAGATGAGAGATGAGGGATGAGGGATGAGAGAAGAGAGATGAGAGATGGGAGATGAGAGATTGGAGATGAGGGACGAGGGATGAGAGATGAGAGTTAAGAGATAAGAGATGAGAAATAAGAGATGAGTGATAAGAGATGAGAGATTGAGATGAGAGATGAGAGATGAGAGATGAGAGTTAAGAGATGAGAGTTAAGAGATTAGAGATAAGAGATGAGAGATGAGAAATAAGAGATGAGAGATGAGAGATGAGAGATGAGAGATGAGAGATGAGAGTTAGGAGATAAGAGATGAGAAATAAGAGATGAGAGATGTGAGTTAAGAGATAAGAGATGAGAAATAAGAGATGAGTGATAAGAGATGAGAAAATGAGATGAGAGATGAGAGATGAGAGTTAAGAGATGAGAGTTAAGAGATGAGAGTTAAGAGATTAGAGATGTGAGATGTGAGATGAGAGATGAGAGATGAGGGATGAGGGATGAGAGAAGAGAGATGAGAGATGGGAGATGAGAGATTGGAGATGAGGGATGAGGGATGAGAGATGAGAGTTAAGAGATAAGAGATGAGAAATAAGAGATGAGTGATAAGAGATGAGAGATTGAGATGAGAGATGAGAGATGAGAGTTAAGAGATGAGAGTTAAGAGATTAGAGATGTGAGATGAGAGATGAGAGATGAGAGATGGGAGATGAGAGATGGGAGATGAGAGATGAGAGATGAGAGATTGGAGATGAGGGATGAGGGATGAGAGATGAGAGATGAGATTACTGAGAGAGAGAGATGGGAGATGAGATATGAGAGATGAGAGATGGGAGATGAGAGATGGGAGATGAGAGATGAGAGATGGGAGATGAGAGACTGCTTTTACATGAAATGTTTTTAATTCACGCTCTTAAAACTGCCCCCTGCAGGTCACGTGATCGGCCTCATCAACGCCACAGACGCTGACGAAGGCGACGCCGTTCGCCTCAGTTACCGCCTAGCAACCGTTGGACCCGTGGACTCCGAAATATTTCGTCTATTTCGTATCGAGGAACGGGACGGCCGGCTGATTCTGGCAGGGCATCTGGATCGCGAAATCCAATCCAATTATCAGCTTCAAGTTGAAGTGTCTGATCCCGGAGGTCGAAAAGCAGTCTCCAGAATTGTTGTCGACATTGGCGACGTTAACGATTGTCAGCCTCGGTTTGTCTATCCGTCGGCTGGGAACAATAGTCTGCGACTTCGTCAGGACACTCCAGTGTCTGCCACGGTCGCCGTCTTATTGGCCGTTGATCAAGACGATCCTTCAACTGGCAACGGACGGATTCGTTACTCCGTCGTCATGCCAGAAGTCGACGACTCACTGTTTCATCTGGACTCCGACAGCGGCCAGTTGGTACTGGTTCGACCGTTGCCACATCGCAGCCTGCTGACTGGACATTCCGTGAGGCTCCGAATCAGAGCCCGGGACTGTGGCCAACCATCGCTAGAATCCTTCGAGACCCTGACGGTGTCGATTGAATCGACGATTGCTGCGGCTTCTGGTGCCACTTCGACTTCGACGTCAATCATCACGTCGATCGGTGCGCCGCCGAAGGTTTGGCCGAAATCATCCGGCGGCGGCGGAGGCGACAGCGGCGACAGCTTGTTGGTGGCGGCGGGTCTGGCGTCAGTGACCTGCGCATTCGTTCTCATCCTTGGCCTCGGAGTTGGCGTCATTGTCTGCCGGAGACGCTGCTTGGGTGAGAATAGATCTTTCACCTGCTTACTAGGGATAAATAGACTCTAATTAGAATGGTAGATAGAGTGCTGAAGAAAGGTAGATAGAGTGCAAAAGAAAGGTAGATAGAGTGCTAAAGAAAGGTAGATAGAGTGCTAAAGAAAGGTAGATAGAGTGCTAAAGAAAGGTAGATAGGGAATAGAGATAGAGAACGAAAACTGGATAAGACGCATCTTAAGGACTCTAAAAAATTGCAAAGATCTTCTACGAGCTAAGATTCGCAACTGACTTTCTACATTTCTACATTTCCAATTACACTTAGTCTATTTTTTAAACTAATTAATTTTCAACAAACCCAGGATCCTTACTATTTTATTGATACTAAGAGCCACTTTAAATTATGGATTTACTCGCTAAGATAAATCTTTTAATCCATCAGATTATCACATTTTGTCTTCATTCTAATTAATAACGATATTGATTAAGCCTTTTTTCATAAGATTATGCATCTGCCCAGCAAATCTTTTACAGAAAATTTCTGGTTATTCCAAAAATTACGATTTTTTCGTTAATAAAATTTATATTACGCATGTAATGTATTAAAGAAATGCATACGCTTAAAGTACATAAACTTAAATAACATCGATAACTTCAAAACTAATTCTCTTTAAATTCTGTGTCTAAATTTCGTTTTAAGTAACTTACGTTAAATTCTGGAATTAACGATAGTTTCAAGTAGCTTCCGTTACATTCTGTCTCTAAAGCGAGTTTCAAGAAACTTCCGTTACATTCTGTATCTAAAGCGAGTTTCAAGAAACTTCCGTTACACTCTGTATCTAATGTGAGTTTCAAGAAACTTCCGTTACATTCTGTATCTAAAGCGTGTTTCAAGAAACTTCCGTTACATTCTATATCGAAAGCGAGTTTCAAGAAACTTCCGTTACATTCTATATCGAAAGCGAGTTTCAAGAAACTTCCGTTACATTCTATATCGAAAGCGAGTTTCAAGAAACTTCCGTTACATTCTATATCGAAAGCGAGTTTCAAGAAACTTCCGTTACATTCTATATCGAAAGCGAGTTTCAAGAAACTTCCGTTACATTCTATATCGAAAGCGAGTTTCAAGAAACTTCCGTTACATTCTATATCGAAAGCGAGTTTCAAGAAACTTCCGTTACATTCTATATCGAAAGCGAGTTTCAAGAAACTTCCGTTACATTCTATATCGAAAGCGAGTTTCAAGAAACTTCCGTTACATTCTATATCGAAAGCGAGTTTCAAGAAACTTCCGTTACATTCTATATCGAAAGCGAGTTTCAAGAAACTTCCGTTACATTCTATATCGAAAGCGAGTTTCAAGAAACTTCCGTTACATTCTATATCGAAAGCGAGTTTCAAGAAACTTCCGTTACATTCTGTATCTAAAGCGAGTTTCAAGAAACTTCCGTTACATTCTATATCTAAAGCGAGTTTCAAGAAACTTCCGTTACATTCTGTATCTAAAGCGAGTTTCAAGAAACTTCCGTTACATTCTATATCTAAAGCTAGTTTCAAGAAACTTCCGTTACATTCTATATCGAAAGCGAGTTTCAAGAAACTTCCGTTACATTCTATATCGAAAGCGAGTTTCAAGAAACTTCCGTTACATTCTATATCGAAAGCGAGTTTCAAGAAACTTCCGTTACATTCTATATCGAAAGCGAGTTTCAAGAAACTTCCGTTACATTCTATATCGAAAGCGAGTTTCAAGAAACTTCCGTTACATTCTATATCGAAAGCGAGTTTCAAGAAACTTCCGTTACATTCTATATCGAAAGCGAGTTTCAAGAAACTTCCGTTACATTCTATATCGAAAGCGAGTTTCAAGAAACTTCCGTTACATTCTGTATCTAAAGCTAGTTTTAAGTAACTTCCGTTAAATTTTTGTTAAGTCAGATTAATTTTCGCTAGTTTCTATGAAACCGGAAATTTTTTTTTGGTAAATTTTAAACCCACGCTTAGGTGACAAAAATGGGAGGTGTGAAACCTTTGCTCCACACTTCCCACACTCTGTTGAGGCCAGAAAAAGATCTCCCAAATTTCCTACTCCCCACTTTGCTCTGCACAATATCTCTATTTGGTAAAACGGCGCCACTTACTTTACTTTGAAAAGAATAGCCAGCACATTAATTTCTGTTAGTCGGGTCTGGCACAAAAAACTAACTTTTGTTTATTTGCTTTCCCCTAAGCACCCTGCCAGCACCAGTTTAGTGTTAGTTAGTGCAGGGTAACTGGTGAACCAGGGCAAAGACAATAAACTAGATTTCTGTGTGAACGCAGCGGTTTCTATAGTTTTAGAACGAGAAGAGATTTAGTACCGACGACTAAAAAAGTTGTCGTTCTTTGCGCTATAAAGTAGCTATTTTTCTGTATTGGACAGTGGCTTGCCAAATTTAGTGTCTGTTGTATGCTGCACTGACAATTGCATTGTGTTGGATTTGTTGAATTGAACTATGGGAGTGAATTGTTGGGATTTGGATTAAGTGTAGGATTATTGTCCCGTAATTGGACTATTGGACAACTGGATTTGGAATGTGGACAGTGTAAATGGAGAGGGACACAAGAGAGAGCAGAGCTGAAAGAGGAGAGATAAGAGAGGATTATAGAGAGATAAGAGAGGAGAGACAAGAGAGGATAGTAGAGAGATAAGAGAAACGAGATAAGAAAGGAGAGATAAGAAAGGAGAGATAAGAGAGGATTATAGAGAGATAAGAGAGGAGAGATAAGAGAGGATAGTAGAGAGATAAGAGACGAGAGATAAGAGAGGAGAGATAGGAGAGGAGAGATAAGAGAGGAGAGATTAGAGAGAAGAGAAAAGAGAGGAGAGATAAGAAGGGAAAGATAAGAGAGGAGAGATCAGAGAGGAGAGATAAGAGAGGAGAGAAAATAGAAGAGAGATAAGAGAGGAAAGATAAGAGAGGAGAGATTAGAGAGAAGAGAAGAGAGAGGAGAGATAAGAAGGGAGAGATAAGAAAGGAGAGATAAGAGAGGAGAGATAAGAGAGGAGAGATAAAAGAGGAGAGATAAGAGAGGAGAGATAAGAGAAGAGAGATAAGAGAGGAGAGATAAGAGAAGAGAGATAAGAGATGAGAGATAAGAGAGGAGAGATAAGAGAGGAGAGATTAGAGAGGAGAGATTAGAGAAGAGAGATAAGAGATGAGAGATAAGAGAGGACAGATAAGAGAGTAGAGAGGACAGATTAGAGGTGACAGTGAAGAGAGATGAGAGAGGGGAGATATAAGAGGAGAGAGGAGAGAGTAGAGAGGACAGATTAGACGTGAGAGTGAAGAGAGATGAGAGAGGGGAGAGATAAGAGGAGAGAGGGGAGAGGAGAGAGTGAGACACGAGAGAACAGAAAAGGTGCTTGAGAATACTTAAAAGGCACGAAAAGTAAAAATTAATAAAAGTCTTCATTAACGTGAAATAACAAACGATGTATGACTAATTGATCAAAAATATTCTATAGCAGTAAATGTGAAGCAGTAAAATTTTAATGTCTCTTCTAAAGCAGATCTCAAGGCTATAAGTTGAATAAAAAAATGGCAGTCAAGTCTTTGCAAAGCCCAAGTGTTTTGACTGACAGTTAAAAAGCTAAACAAAACGTGACAGAAATGGCAGCTGAAATTATCAAGCCTCACACAGTGGAAAGTTAAGCAGTGTTGTGGGCTCTTGTCTATTGTCTGCCAACTTGGTTGGACAATTAAACAGCTATGGCATAGGCAACTAGTAAAGGCTGTAGATTTTTAACTTTCTCATTATTTTCTACCGTGTAGTAGAAAGTCCTGCCCTACAGCAAGAAATTTTATGTCACAATAGTCACTTGTTGAGTTCATGGGGCTAGAGAAAAAGGAGGCTAGAACAGCTCTGCCGTGGGTACAATGATTTCTAGGAAAAGAGGCTGTATCTAAGAGTCGCACTCTATTGTGAGTTTACGAATCCGTATTTTCCGTAAAACACACGATAGACAGCTGACTGAAATTTTCGCGTCATACTTGGCACGCTTACGTAAAAAATAGACATTTAGTCTGTGTCTTTGTCCGAAGGTTTGTTATAAGCTGCAGTTACAAATGGTTAGAGTTTGGCTTGATTGTGCACCGTTAAACCAAAGATTTTGGGTAATTAGTGTCTCATCAGCCTCTCTGCAATTACGATCAATCACTCCCTCATAATCAGTCACTCTCTCCCTCACTTCAGTCACTCTATCTCCCTCACTTCAGTCACTCTCTCTCCCTCACTTCAGTCACTCTCTCTCCCTCACTTCAGTCACTCTCTCCCTCACTTCAGTCACTCTCTCCCTCACTTCAGTCACTCTCTCCCTCACTTCAGTCACTCTCTCTCCCTCACTTCAGTCACTCTCTCCCTCACTTCAGTCACTCTCTCCCTCACTTCAGTCACTCTCTCCCTCACTTCAGTCACTCTATCTCTCTCACTTCAGTCACTTTATCTCTCACTTCAGTCACTCTATCTCCCTCACTTCAGTCACTCTATCTCTCTCACTTCAGTCACTTTATCTCTCACTTCAGTCACTCTATCTCCCTCACTTCAGTCACTCTATCTCTGTCACATCAGTCACTCTATCTCCCTCACTTCAGTCACTCTATCTCCCTCACTTCAGTCACTCTATCTCCCTCACTTCAGTCACTATATCTCCCTCACTTCAGTCACTCTATCTCCCTCACTTCAGTCACTCTCTCCTTCCGTCAGCCATTCTCTCTCACCCTCACTTCAGTCCCTCTCTGTACCTCACTTCAGTCACTCTATCTCTGTCACTTCAGTCACTTTCTCTCTCTCACTTCAGTCACTCTCTCCTTCACTCAGCCAATCTCTCTCACTCTCACTTCAGTCCCTCTCTGTACCTCACTTCAGTCACTCTATCTCTGTCACTTCAGTCACTTTCTCTCTCTCACTTCAGTCACTCTCTCCTTCACTCAGCCAATCTCTCTCACTCTCACTTCAGTCACTCTCTGTACCTCACTTCAGTCACTCTCTGTACCTCACTTCAGTCACTCTCTGTACCTCACTTCAGTCACTCTATCTCCCTCACTTCAGTCCCTCTCTGTACCTCACTTCAGTCACTCTATCTCTCTGTTACGATGGTCAGCTCGCCTTGAATTGCTGTATATTATAGTATAATTAATTTATACCTGACTCCGACAAAGCATTGTTACAAAGTAGCCTTTGACAAAAGATTTCGTGGAAATATTGCTGGCTTCTAAAAAAACACCCAGGCCACCTGTTAATGATGAGCACCTGCTGTCATTGTAATGACAGCGGTCATTGTAGGTGCCTGGGTATTGCACAAAAAGAAGCATGATGAATAGCAGATTTATGCAACTTTTTCATCAATCGGCCGAGAGTCAAAAAGTCAAAAGGCCCTGACCCGACAAAAAATAGATATTTTTCCTCATTTCTCGTCTAAGCGGGAGGGCGATAATCACTAGTCTTGTCTGATCAAGAACAGACCCTAGAAGGGTTTGGCTTTTAGGCTTTCTACTGTTCCCAGCCAGGCCTTTTTCATTTCCATCGAGAATCCCATAACACGCTTAGAGGCAAAAAAAGAAAACACCAGTTCTTGCCTATTTCTGGCCTTCCTTTTATTATCCCTTCATTAGCTCGTTTAGCCGAGCAATTTAAGCAGAAAAGAATTGCACTGTCCATCGTGGCCTTGGTACAATCCAATGATCTTCTATTGAGTCGCACTCAAATATGCCAGTGTATAGAACTAATTATCCTGTTAGCTAAATCCTCTTCTTGATCGCGTTGAGTTGGATTCGCTTGAGTATATTGGCCGTAGAAAGAAGATTTCGTTTTCTGTCCAATGAGCAGTGCATGTCATTTCTGTCAGGGTTTAACGTGTTGCCAGAGCTAAGGCTTTTCAGAACTAATAGAAGGTCCTTTTAATCAGTCATCTCCAACACCAGGTCAAACGGCTGCACGGGCATTAGCGTGTCCAGTGGATTTAGTTTAGATTAGATTCTCTTCCCATTCTCTCTTTTATCCTATAGTATCAGACTGGAAGCCGGATATGAATTGTTTCTGCGAGAAAGAAGCTTTTACAAGAGACAACCTTTTTGTTGGATTGCCCATTTAGCGAATCTATTAGGCTGCAGAGCTCTTAATACTGACGATAATGACAGTCCGAATATCATAGACGGGAGGGTGAATGGCAGAGCGGTTAACGCGTTTGCCTCTCGCACCAAGGTCCCTGAGCTCGATTTCGCGCCACATTTCAATTAGACACATTAAACATCCTTTAGCAAAACAATTTACTCTGAATTGCTTCAGCTCACCCAGCTATTAAATGAGTATCAGCATCAGCTGGGGTAGTTTAAGGCTGGGTGTGGCGTCCTCCCAGTCCATGGACTGAATAGCTGCGGCTGTGCTGCAGTCGGATGCACACTGACCCAAAAATATTATTAACCTATACAACTTGCAACCTGATCCCTAATTCCCAGTAGCCCTAATGGGACAGTCTGAGCAGCCGAGTCATGAGCAGCAGCTGCATCACCAGCAACAGCAGCAGCATCTACTAGGAGGTGGCGAAGTCAGCAACGGCTGCGTCAGCGGTCAGCGAATCCTGCTTCGTCACTACAGTCCACCAGATTGTCTGGGCAACAGTGCAACAGCTGCTCCATCGCCTCTGACAGTTGCAGCAGCTGCGGCAGCGTCGTCAGCATCAGCGGAAGATGCTCTACCAATGACAAACGCTTCAGGGCGTCTGACAGTTCGCTGGGATGAAGTGAGTTTTTCAATGCGTATCATTTTTTCTCACTACTATTAAGTACTATAACGAAAATTTCCAAAAAATGTTCAATGAACGCCATAAAATGATACCGTGATGACTTAAATACTTCTCCAACGACTCAACTGATTCTCTAGCGACTCAAAAAGTTTACTAAGCGACATAAACGCTTTTTTAACGTCTTCAACTCTTCTCCAACGTATCCAACGCTTCTCTAACGTCTTCAACTTCTCCAACGTATCCAACGCTTCTCTAACGTCTCCAACGCTTCTCCAACGTCTCCAACGCTTCTCTAACGTCTCCAACACTTCTCTAACGTATCCAACGCTTCTCTAACGTCTCCACAGCTTCTCTAACGTATCCAACGCCTCTCTAACGTATCCAACGCTTCTCTAACGTATCCAACGTTCTCTAACGTCTCCAACGCTTCTCTAACGTCTCCAACGCTTCTCTAACGTCTTCAACTTCTCCAACGTATCCAACGCCTCTCTAACGTCTCCAACGATTCTCCAACGTCTTCAACGCTTCTCTAACGTCTCCAACGCTTCTCTAACGTCTCCAACGCTTCTCTAACGTCTCCAACACTTCTCAAACGTATCCAACGCCTCTCTAACGTATCCAACGCTTCTCTAACGTATCCAACGTTCTCTAACGTCTCCAACGCTTCTCTAACGTCTCCAACGCTTCTCTAACGTCTTCAACTTCTCCAACGTATCCAACGCCTCTCTAACGTCTCCAACGATTCTCCAACGTCTTCAACGCTTCTCTAACGTCTCCAACGCTTCTCTAACGTCTCCAACGCTTCTCTAACGTCTTCAACGCCTCTCTAACGTCTCCAACGATTCTCCAACGTCTTCAACGCTTCTCTAACGTCTCCAACGCTTCTCTAACGTCTCCAACGCTTCTCTAACGTATCCAACGCCTCTCTAACGTATCCAACGCTTCTCTAACGTATCCAACGCTTCTCTAACGTCTCCAACGCTTCTCTAGCGTATCCAACGCTTCTCTAACGTATCCAACGCCTCTCTAACGTCTCCAACGCTTCTCTAGCGTATCCAACGCTTCTCTAACGTATCCAACGCTTCTCTAACGTCTCCAACGCTTCTCTAGCGTATCCAACGCTTCTCCAACGTATCCAACGCTTCTCTAAGGTATCCAACGCTTCTCTAACGTATCCAACGCTTCTCTAACGTATCCAACGCTTCTCTAACGTATCAAACGCTTCTCTAACGTATCCAACGCTTCTCTAACGGATCCAACGCTTCTCTAACGTCTCCAACGCTTCTCCAACGTCTCCAACGCTTCTCTAACGTATCCAACGCTTCTCTAAGGTATCCAACGCTTCTCTAACGTATCCAACGCTTCTCTAACGTATCCAACGCTTCTCTAACGTATCCAACGCTTCTCTAACGTCTCCAACGCTTCTCTAAGGTATCCAACGCTTCTCTAACGGATCCAACGCTTCTCTAACGTATCCAACGCTTCTCTAACGGATCCAACGCTTCTCTAACGGATCCAACGCCTCTCTAACGACTCAAACGCTTAACAAACCGGCTAAAACACTTCTCTTGCAAGTGCTCAATACGCCGATTCATGAGCACACGCGTTTTCATTTTAAAACTTATAATTCTAGCTTCAGTCTAAAATGCTTCATCTGCGCCAGCAGCAGAGAGCAGCAGCTGAGACCAGCATCAGCAGCAGCGGTTGCGATTGCTCGCTCCAAATGCTTCAGCAGGCAACGCCGCAGCCGCCTGATTTCAGTGGTGAGTTCATTGATCTTGTTCTAAACTGCTCAAGAGGCCACGTTTTTTTATCTTTCAAATCGACAACTTTAGCGCCGCTGCCGCAGTTGGAGCCGTCGACCAGATCGCCAAATCGCCCAGCTAGTCAACGCCGGCCAGACCTGCTGAGAACGCATCCGGCAAAAGATTTGGCAGCACCTCAGCTGACTTACATCACTCTGATGCAGTGCGAACAGCACGGAAAACTGCAGCACGAGCAGCAGCAGCAGCAGCAGCAGACAATGTTGCAAAAGCAAAAGCAAAAGTGCTCAAGAACTATTGGTGACTCAGTTACTGGCGCAGGCAGGGCTGATCTCAATGCCAGAATAGTCTGAACGGGAGCGTGTGTAATACGAGTGTACCTTTTTACGTAATAAGTAAAATTTCGCCGATATGTTTCGAAAAAAGTATTTAGCCAAGCCAAAATGATTTATTGTAAATGCTATGCCTTTATCAAAAGAGGATACTTAAAAATAGATTGATATTCGCTTCGAAAAATACTTTAGCAACCGATATGTATCGAAAAGTGCGATTTTAAACCAATTTCCTAACAACCGATATGTATCGAAAACGCATTAACTAACGCGAAAACTAAATTGGATTCCAAGAAAGTTCTCGTCCCCAGTTCGTGTTTAGCGTAGACAAATCGTTTAAAAACTTAATTTTACAATTCATTCTTTAAAATAATAGTTTAAAAAAATCTCCATGAGTATTCAGTTGTATTATTCCAATTCTTACAGTTCATTTATTTCTTGTTCCGAATATATATTTTAACTAAACGTGATCATGTGAACACGGAAGTCTAACTTGCTTGTTTTACTTTAATGCTTGTCAGGTACATATTTTATTTTCAAATACAAAAATTAAACAAGTAGTATTGATAGCTTCGGACAGCTACAGCATTCGTGTAAGAAAGTTTTAATAGACTGTAAGTTTGAAAATTAAAATATAAACCAACGACCACTCTTAGACTGCACTATTTTCCCCCATGGTGAAAGATCACGGGAGTATTTAATGTATCTGTTCTATGTGTGGACGCCTGAAGTGACTGTGTGACGTGTGGACGCCTGAAGTGTGATTGTGTGACGTGTGGACGCCCGAAGTGTGACGTGTGGATGTCTGAAGTGTGACTGTGTGACGTGTGGACGCCTGAAGTATGGCTGATTGTCGTGTGGGCGCCTGAAGTGGGGCTGTTTGACGTGTGGATGCCTGAAGTGTGGCTGATTGTCGTGTGGGCGCCTGAAGTGTGACTGTTTGTCGTGTGGACGCCTGAAGTGGGGCTGCTTGACGTGTGGACGTCTGAAGTGTTGCTGCTTGACGTGTGGACGCCTGAAGTGTTTCTCTTTGTCGTGTGGACGCCTGAAGTGTTGCTCTTTGTCGTGTGGACGCCTGAAGTGTTGCTCTTTGTCGTGTGGACGCCTGAAGTGTTGCTCTTTGTCGTGTGGACGCCTGAAGTGTTATTCTTTGTCGTGTGGACGCCTGAAGTGTTGCTGCTTGACGTGTGGACGCCTGAAGTGTTGCTGCTTGACGTGTGGACGCCTGAAGTGTGGTTCTTTGTCGTGTGGACGCCTGAAGTGTGACTGTGTGTCGTGTGGATGCCTGAAGTATGCCTGATTGTCGTGTGGATGCCTGAAGTGGGGCTGTTTGACGTGTGGATGCCTGAAGTGTGGCTAATTGTCGTGTGGGCGCCTGAAGTGGGGCTGTTTGACCACACTTCAGACGTGTGGACGCCTGAAGTATGGCTGCTTGACGTGTGGACGCCTGAAGTGTTATTCTTTGTCGTGTGGATGTCTGAAGTGTTGCTGCTTGACGTGTGGACGCCTGAAGTGTTGCTCTTTGTCGTGTGGACGCCTGAAGTGTTGCTCTTTGTCGTGTGGACGCCTGAAGTGTTGCTCTTTGTCGTGTGGACGCCTGAAGTGTTGCTCTTTGTCGTGTGGACGCCTGAGTGTTGCTGCTTGTCGTGTGGACGCCTGAGTGTTGCTGCTTGTCGTGTGGATGCCTGAGTGTTGCTGCTTGTCGTGTGGACGCCTGAAGTGTGGTTGCTTTAATGTCAAAGTATCGATTATCAAAAGAAGAGCTTGGAAAAGTATTCAATAAAAAGCGATCCCCATTATAGTGTAAACAGATTGGACTTTTTATCTCCTCAGTGACATTTTCTATAATATTTTCAGGCTACTGAGACGTCACACATGTCCACCTGCAACAATAACTATTACTTTTATCCATGCTACTTAAAGTAACAAATCTTAAAAATGTAAACCATGCTAAATAAAATGCGAAAGTCTTGGAAGAATAGCAAGTTATCCTTTATTTCCTCTCGCAGTCATGTACAGTGCAAATATCTGGCTTCACAACCTCCCCCCACATGAGCACATGTACACTTGGCTGAGCATAGTACTCAACTTACGTAGAATAGGAAGAGAAGACAGAGAAAAATTTCTAGTCAGAAACAGAAGCAATTGTTTGCAGGCTCAAAAAGCAACTGGCATCTCCCTTTCCTCTCCCCTCATGTCTTGCCTTCCTTACCTCACATCTCTTCCCCAAATATACTCAAACTGAGGCCATTACCCGAGCCACAAAATATTGAGCCTTTTAAAGGAGAGAAATAAATAGCTTGAGAAACTGTTGCCAATGCCAACAGGCAATCATTTTCCTACCTACCTCACTCTGTGTGTGTTATAAAAGCCTTGATAACACAAGCTATGTCTCGTAAGATAATAGAATATCTTGTATTTAACAAGCAAAACTATCAGTAAACTATCAGCTTAATCATAAATCTTGTTTATCAAAAATTTCATCAGATGGTTTCCAGAAAGGAATGGGACGACATGCTGTCAAAAAAGGTAAAAACTATTTGATATTCTTGGGATTTTGCTTAAGCTTTGAGACACGAAAAATTTCAATGCTAACCCTGGAGAGATGAGACACGGGAGAGATGAGACACGAAGAGATGAGACACGGAAGAGATGAGACACGGGAGAGATGAGACATGGGAGAGATGAGACACGGGAGAGATGAGACACGAAGAGATGAGACACGGGAGAGATGAGACATGGGAGAGATGAGACAGTGGAGAGATGAGACACGGGAGAGATGAGACACGGGAGAGATGAGACAAGGGAGAGATGAGACACGGGAGAGATGAGAAACGGGAGAGATGAGACATGGGAGAGATAAAACACGGTATAAGAGATGAGACATGGGAGAGATGAAACAGTGGAGAGATGAGACACGGGAGAGATGAGACACGGGAGAGATGAGACACGGGAGAGATGAGACACGGGAGAGATGAGACACGGGAGAGATGAGACAGGGGTGAGATGAGACAGCGGAGACATAAGACACGGGAGAGATGAGACACGGGAGAGATGAGACACGGGAGAGATGAGACAGGGGAGAGATGAGACATGGGAGAGATGAGACAGGGGAGAGATGAGACAGGGGAGAGATGAGACACGGGAGAGATGAGACACGGGAGAGATGAGACATGGGAGAGATGAGACAGTGGAGAGATGAGACACGGGAGAGATGAGACACGGGAGAGATGAGAAACGGGAGAGATGAGACACGGGAGAGATGAGACACGGGAGAGATACACGGGCGAGATGAGACAGGATAGAGATGAGACACGGGAGAGATGAGACACGGGGAGAGATGAGACAGGGGAGAGATGAGACAGGGGAGAGATGAGACACGGGAGAGATGAGACACGGGAGAGATGAGACACGGGAGAGATGAGACAGGGGAGAGATGAGACAGGGAAGAGATGAGACAGGGGAGAGATGAGACACGGGAGAGATGAGACACGGGAGAGATACACGGGAGAGATGAGACACGGGAGAGATACACGGGAGAGATGAGACAGGATAGAGATGAGACACGGGAGAGATGAGACAGGGGAGAGATGAGACACGGGAGAGATGAGACACGGGAGAGATGAGACAGGGGAGAGATAAGACACGGGAGAGATGAGACAGGGGAGAGATGAGACAGGGGAGAGATGAGACAGGGGAGAGATGAGACAGGGGAGAGATGAGACAGGGGAGAGATGAGACACGGGAGAGATGAGACACGGGAGAGATGAGACACGAAGAGATGAGACACGGAAGAGATGAGACACGGGAGAGATGAGACATGGGAGAGATGAGACACGGGAGAGATGAGACACGAAGAGATGAGACACGGGAGAGATGAGACATGGGAGAGATGAGACAGTGGAGAGATGAGACACGGGAGAGATGAGACACGGGAGAGATGAGACAAGGGAGAGATGAGACACGGGAGAGATGAGAAACGGGAGAGATGAGACATGGGAGAGATAAAACACGGTATAAGAGATGAGACATGGGAGAGATGAAACAGTGGAGAGATGAGACACGGGAGAGATGAGACACGGGAGAGATGAGACACGGGAGAGATGAGACACGGGAGAGATGAGACACGGGAGAGATGAGACAGGGGTGAGATGAGACAGCGGAGACATAAGACACGGGAGAGATGAGACACGGGAGAGATGAGACACGGGAGAGATGAGACAGGGGAGAGATGAGACATGGGAGAGATGAGACAGGGGAGAGATGAGACAGGGGAGAGATGAGACACGGGAGAGATGAGACACGGGAGAGATGAGACATGGGAGAGATGAGACAGTGGAGAGATGAGACACGGGAGAGATGAGACACGGGAGAGATGAGAAACGGGAGAGATGAGACACGGGAGAGATGAGACACGGGAGAGATACACGGGCGAGATGAGACAGGATAGAGATGAGACACGGGAGAGATGAGACACGGGGAGAGATGAGACAGGGGAGAGATGAGACAGGGGAGAGATGAGACACGGGAGAGATGAGACACGGGAGAGATGAGACACGGGAGAGATGAGACAGGGGAGAGATGAGACAGGGAAGAGATGAGACAGGGGAGAGATGAGACACGGGAGAGATGAGACACGGGAGAGATACACGGGAGAGATGAGACACGGGAGAGATACACGGGAGAGATGAGACAGGATAGAGATGAGACACGGGAGAGATGAGACACGGGAGAGATGAGACACGGGAGAGATGAGACACGGGAGAGATGAGACAGGGGAGAGATAAGACACGGGAGAGATGAGACAGGGGAGAGATGAGACAGGGGAGAGATGAGACAGGGGAGAGATGAGACAGGGGAGAGATGAGACAGGGGAGAGATGAGACACGGGAGAGATGAGACACGGGAGAGATGAGACACGGGAGAGATGAGACACGGGAGAGATGAGACAGGGGAGAGATGAGACAGGGGAGAGATGAGACACGGGAGAGATGAGACACGGGAGAGATGAGACACGGGAGAGATGAGACAGGGGAGAGATGAGACAGGGGAGAGATGAGACAGGGGAGAGATGTGACAGGGGAGAGATGAGACAAGGGAGAGATGAGACACGGGAGAGATGAGTCAAAGAGAGACAAGTTACGGGATGCTCTTTCTTCGTTTTTGCCTTTCTAATTGTAAATTAGTAATCAACTGTTGAGTAACATACTACGGTTAAGAGGACGTCAATTGCTTGGTAAAGGTAAAAGACCTATTTTTTCAAAAAGGCGAAATTTAGAAAAAATGCATCCATTTCTATTTAAAATACCGAGTCTAGTAAAGTTAGCCTTCCATTGTGCATTCACTAAAAAAGTGTAGAACTCATTATGTTATAAATGCAAACGGAAATTAAAGCCGACAATAATAAGGCTCAGCTATTTTACAAGCCATATGGCACCCCCACGGCTAAGACTATTTGCGTTCGTTTCGCGTGTTTGAAAATAAAATTGGCTTACGAAGAGACGAAAAGAGAGAGAAAGAGAGAGAAGGGGAGAGAGAGACAGTTCTCTGGGGGGCAGGGAAGCCACTTTACGAGTACTGCACACGTCGCCATTGACAACGAATTGCACACACAACACAGGCGCACAATTCTAATTAATGCGAGCCAATCTATAGCTGAGAGAATGAGTGAGACACACACAGACCATAGGGAGTGCATCTATATACCCGCTGAAGTCTTCATCTTGACAATAGCACTTTTCGCAGCTTTCATAATACTCTATATATTTAATTTCATGGTTTGTGCTAATAACATTAAAAGTGGCATTGTGAATTTGAAAGCTTTAGTTTTCAACTCTATTTGACACTAAAACTATAGTAACTGTGCAAATAATGCTGAACGAACAAATAGAAGATAGTGCCGAGGAGGAACTGTTGTACAGTCAGCTAGATGCCATTGACACATTGTCTGGTAGAGCACAGCTGGTAAGTCGGTATCGCAGATTTGCTATAAAATTTTGGATTCCTTCACGCTTAGCATATCTGTTATTTCGTGGATGCATTCAGTCCGAATATCATGGACGGGAGGGTGAGTGGCAGAGCGGTTAACGCGGTTGTCTCTCGCATCAAGGTGCCTGAGCTCGATTCCGCCGCGAGGTCACATTCATTTGGGGCGCAGCCGTGGAGAGAAGGCTTGGGGGTTTGTCATGCAATTACGCCCTTGAGGGCCAACCTCCAAGGCACAGTGAGAGTGTTCACTGCCTGACGATGAGAAAGTCAGGGCAGATGTACACACCTGTTCGAGTGTGCTCAGGAGTCAGTGAAATGGGCAGAACTGCCTCCTCGCTGGCTGCTGGTCTAGTGTCACCAAATGATGTGCCATTGCCCGCAGCCCTCCAGAAATTGTTATTATTATTATTATCATAGACCGACCAAAAGAAAAAGCTAGTGAACGCCAAAGGCTACAAGTTGATATCGTAAGTTAAAATGCCAGGTATAACAAACTCAGAAATATTTTCAATGCCTCACAAGCTGTACTTAAAGAAACACAGAGATTAGAATGAACTAAAAGCGTCACTTTTACCTTTATGACTTGTGTTTTTATTGATGTGAGATACGTTTGTGAGATACGAAATCAAACAGATACGCTTGTGAGTTGTGAAAGCTGAGTACATCCAAATGTACACCCAAGTACATCCGAAGAAATTAGTTTGATTGAATTCAAATAGGTTGCAAATCGGTCTCACAAATCCCTGAAACTATTCGCAGATTCTCGGAGCCGACCTAACTCCCGGCGACATGAACGCCCGCGACAACACGGACAAGCAGATCGAGGCGTTCGAGAAGCTAATTAACCACGCCGTGTCGCGCTTCTCTGTTGAGCGTACTCGACGCCTGCTCATGCGACTGGCAGATCCACCGTTTCCTTCTTCGCCGAAGAAAATTGCTCCCAGAATGAGGGTCAGTCCAGAAACACCGAGACAACTGCAGCAACAGCAGCAGCAGTCATCGAACTTAGACTCCGTCCAGCGTCTTCGCGACACTCTAATGCGACTGAAGCGTCGGAGTCAGAAGAGTCAAAGCGAAACGGCCCTTGCAGCTCAAGTCGAGACTTTCCTACGCGACCTGCAGTACATGCGCCATCTGAAACGATATTTCGACGAGAGAATATACTCCACCCTGTACAGATTCTATTACGATCCCAGCGATCTGCTCGTAGACGATCCAGCTGACGATGGCAATGATGCCGGAGCTGCATTCTTCCTGACGCAACAGCAGCTCAGAGATGAAGATGATGAAGAAGAGGATGATTCCAAGGGGAAACAGGCAAATCAGACTAGGTAACTTATTAATGTTTACTTTTCGTTAATGTATTACGAAAGCTCTTATTTGCAGAAGAATATAATAAATTTTAACAACAAGCTCTTTAAATGTAATTCAGACACGATGGCTCGAGCAGCGACCGTAAAACCGGTAGCAAATTTCGGTACGGCCTTGACCTCGACCAACTGACCGATCGAGAGCAGCTAGCCTACGCAGTTGAGCAGCTATACGACATCAACACCCGCTGGGGCAGCATCGTCAACACTGAGGGCCCTATCGATCCAGTACTGTTCGACGCTGACAGCGAAGTTGAAGTCCGCGGCGTGCCGCCCAGCGATCCAGCCTACGTCCTGCTCCGCGTGACGCCCGACCTGTTCGTGAAGTGTCAGAAGAGTCTTCAGCTGGCTCGACTGTGGTGGCAGCAGGCGTCGCGAATCTACAGCTCTGGCAAAGACGCGCCAGCGCCTATCGCAAACTATCGCGAGAAAATGGCCGCCCTGATGCGACACATCGATCAGAAAGAGCGAGACATCAGGCGACAAGAGCATTCCGTGAACATTCACAGGACAGATCTGCAGTTCCTGGAGGCTCGAGAGAAGCGAGTGGCCGATATGTACGGCGATACGGACAGCCTGGAGAAGCACAAGAACGAACTGGGCGAGAAGTACAAGGCTAAGATTGAACAGCGCAAAGACGTAAGGGAGCGAATGGAGAACACCATCAAGAATACACAGAGGTACCAAGAACTGGAAGAGGAGTTGAAAGCGCTGGAACCAGAGATGATTGACTTGTATCGCGAGCTCAAACTACTCGAGTACAGTCTGGACATCAAACAGTCCCAGTTCAGTCTAGAACTGGAAGTAAAGTCCAGCTTCGTGATCTACTCTGAGACAAGCCGCATAAACATGGAGAAGGCTCTGCAGCTGCTGTCGCGATTGCGTTCTGAGAAGCGTAAATTGGAACGCCGGTACACCCTGATGAAGGCCAATCAGGACAGGATGTACGAGATCCTGGGCCGGACGCAGGGCCAAGAAGCGCAGAACAAGCGGCCGGGCACAAACCACACCTATACTATTCGGCGACTAACCCAGGACGAAGAGAAAGATCTGAGAAGTAGCCAAGAAACAGCAAAATCTTACGTGGTTGCGACGACGCAACAACAACAACAACAACAACAACAACAGCAGCAGCAGCAGCAGCAGCAGCAGCAAGCAGAGACGATTGAAGAGAACCCATTTGCTGCAAGCAAGACAGTGCGACCAGTGCCACGGCAAAAACGCGGCGGAGGCAGCAGCGGCCGGGCAGCTGAAGGTGGAGCCAACACAGTTCGCGCAGTCGAAACTCATTAAAGTCATTTTTGTAAGAAATTTGCCTGGAGTGCTTCCTATTTGACTGGTAGCAAAGCAAGCCATTGTGACTCGATTTGTGCCTTTAATTAAGGCACTTTACTATCTCAAGCATCAAGTAACCATCAGCAATTTTCAAAACTGAACTCCGCTTACAAAGTAAAACTAATTTCTGCGCTATAAGTTCTACTACAAGTAGAGCAAACGCGTACAACTCGTCAAATGCATTGTACGGCCGTAGGAATGTATTTAAATGTATATTTTTAATTCACCGGTGTACATAGAAATCTCTCAGGCAAAGCCATGTCACTGAATGTCACAAAGTTGCACAATTCGATTTAAAAAATTCACTTTTGAAACTAAGATGCCTATTATAACAACGTATTCTATATTTTGCTCAGTAGAATCTTGAGTACAGTAATAAATTTTTCTCATATTTTTTCTACTTTTTGCCGAAAGGAAAAACAATAAATACAATAAATACGCGAAGTCACTAATGGTTTTCTTGCATTTGACTAAAAGCAAAGTGACTGGCCAATGTAAATAATCCAATGCTTGCTTTAGGTGGAATGTTTGCATTGGCCAGTAGCATAGTTCACTGTCTCGGTAGTCTAAAACGATGACGCTTTTGTTGAGTCTTCTTTTTTTCAGTCTTTCTGTTTGCGTTCATTTTTACTGCGAGAGTTTAGAGCAGAGCATTGTGTAAAATTGATTTATATTTATACAGTCATTCTGTATATTAGGTCTCTGGGGTTTGGAAATCAAATATTCATTTTTCGATGAAAGATTGTTCATTTTTTCAAAGTCAACTCACTGGGCCTACCTCACTCCGCCTCGCCACCTCACTCCGCCAGGCCACCTCACTCCGCCAGGCCACCTCACTCCGCCTCGCCACCTCACTCCGCCTCGCCACCTCACTCCGCCAGGCCACCTCACTCCGCCTCGCCACCTCACTCCGCCTCGCCACCTCACTCCGCCAGGCCACCTCACTCCGCCTCGCCACCTCACTCCGCCTCGCCACCTCACTCCGCCAGGCCACCTCACTCCGCCTCGCCACCTCACTCCGCCTCGCCACCTCACTCCGCCTCGCCACCTCACTCCGCCAGGCCACCTCACTCCGCCTCGCCACCTCACTCCGCCAGGCCACCTCACTCCGCCTCGCCACCTCACTCCGCCAGGCCACCTCACTCCACCTCGCCACCTCACTCCGCCAGGCCACCTCACTCCACCTGGCCACCTCACTCCGCCTCGCCACCTCACTCCGCCAGGCCACCTCACTCCGCCTCGCCACCTCACTTCGCCAGGCCACCTCACTCCGACTATATAGCCACAGCTCACTCCTCGTAGCAATCTCACTCCGCCTAGCTACGTCACTTCTCTCCGCCTTGCCACGTCACTTCTCGGAACAACCTCACTCCGCCTCGCCACCTCACTCCGCCAGGCCACCTCACTCCGCCTCGCCACCTCACTTCGCCAGGCCACCTCACTCCGACTATATAGCCACAGCTCACTCCTCGTAGCAATCTCACTCCGCCTAGCTACGTCACTTCTCTCCGCCTTGCCACGTCACTTCTCGGAACAACCTCACTCCGCCTAGCCACCTCAGTCCGCCTAGCCACCTCAGTCCGCCTAGCCATCTTACTACGCCTATCCACCTCCCTCCGCCTATCCACCTCACTCCACCAAGCCACCTTACTTTGCCTTGTTATTTCACCTACATTGAATGAAAAGAACATTGATGCAAAATAACTATAGCAAACTAATAGTAAAAAACTGCACGATGGGATTCTAGACGAGCTAGTTAAAATATATTTCCTTTTAACATATTTCGTTAACAAAGGGCAAAACGATTCGATTTGAGATTTTTCACTTCAATTTGAGAGAAAAATAACAAAAAGTACTTTCTAAACACTGAAACACAACAGGACTCGTTTGTAAGCAAAAATCTAGAACGAAAAAATACTATAATGCTAAATTTAAAGTTAATGACATACATTTGAAACAAGACTAAAATCTATGGAACGACCTAAAAAATATTTGGAGTTTTTTGAAGAATTTTCTTACTTGCTCGAAACTAGAGCACAGCTGTTAACTGTTAAACTGCTAATCTATAATTCATCCTATTAACAGTAGCTGCAGTGCAAACGATTAGCGCTAAATGTGTCAGAAATTTTACTCGAAGACGGCGTTGGGTCAGTCAGCTTGATGCCAGCGGTGGCAGCACTCGTGACTTTCTTATCGACAATGCTGTCAAGAGGCTCTTCAAGCAGATTCTGCTTGGCCAAGTACCAACTGAAGATGGTTTCAAAGTTCAGCAATGAAACTGAATAACTTTTGTATCTGTCAGACATGTTCAATGATCTGTTAGACATGTTCAATGATCTGTTAGACATGTTCAATGATCTGTTAGACATGTTCAATGATCTGTTAGACATGTTCAATGATCTGTTAGACATGTTCAATGATCTGTTAGACATGTTCAATGATCTGTTAGACATGTTCAATGATCTGTTAGACATGTTTGATGATTTGTTGGATATGTAACTCGCAACTTACCGACCAATAATTTTGTGGCACTGCTCAACCTGATGTCCCGTTTTTGCGCTGGTTTCCAAGAAATAAGCAATTTGATCGTCCTAGCAAAGGATTGAAAATTATTTTGTATTTAAAATCATTTCTACAAATACACCCACCAATTGATTCGCAAATCGTCAATATTCTGAATCACCAGATAGCTGAAAAATACGATCTACTGACACAATGACTCACTGACACAATGACTCACTGACACAATGACTCACTGACACAATGACTCACTGACACAATGACTCACTGACACAATGACTCACTGACACAATGACTCACTGACACAATGACTCACTGACACAATGACTCACTGACACAATGACTCACTGACACAATGACTCACTGACACAATGACTCACTGACACAATGACTCACTGACACAATGACTCACTGACACAATGACTCACTGACACAATGACTCACTGACACAATGACTCACTGACACAATGACTCACTGACACAATGACTTACTGACACAATGACTCACTGACACAATGACTCACTGACACAATGACTTACTGACACAATGACTCACTGACACAATGACTCACTGACACAATGACTCACTGACACAATGACTCACTGACACAATGACTCACTGACACAATAACCCAGTAACCCAATGACCCAATGACCACTGATACAATGACCCACCGAATCAATGACCCTCGGACACAATGACCCTCGGACACAATGACCCAATGACCCACTGACCCAATGACCCACAGACCCAATGACTCACTGACACAATGACCCACTGACCCAATGACCCACTGACCAAATGACTCAGTGATACAATGACCCAATGACCCAGTCTCACCTTGGCTAGCTGCTGACCCTCAGCCTTGGTCACTTTCCTATCAGAGTCAGCGTCAGATTTATTGCCTAGCAACATAACGTAGACTCCGGTCGAGCCGTGTTCTCTTATATCGGCCAGCCAATTTCGGACATTGTTGAATGATTGCCGATTGGTGATGTCATAGAACAGCAGGATGGCTGCCAATAAGTAGCAAATTTACTCAATTTTAGAAAGAATGCTTTTAGAAATAGTTAAACCTGCATTTTTTAATTACCGTCAGCATCTCGATAGTAGGCGCTGCTGATGCTGCGATACCGCTCCGTGCCAGCCGTGTCCCACACCTTCAAAAATATAGTTAGGCGAAGGTACTTTTATTAGGAATGTATATAACATGTTATGATTGTGTCTAACATGTTATAAATGTGTCTTACATGCTATGAATGTGTCTTACATGTTATGATTGTGTCTAACATGTTATGATTGTGTCTAACATGTTATGAATGTGTCTTACATGTTATGATTGTGTCTAACATGTTATGATTGTGTCTTACATGTTATGATTGTGTCAAACATGTTATGATTGTTTCTAACATGTTATGATTGTGTGTAACATTTTATGATTGTGTCTAACATTTTATGATTGTGTCTAACATGTTATGATTGTGTCTAACATGTTATGATTGTGTCTAACATTTTATGATTGTGTCAAACATGTTATGATTACGTCTAACATGTTATGATTGTGTCAAACATGTTATGATTGTGTCTAACATGCTATGATTGTGTCAAACATGTTATGATTGTGTCTAACATGTTATGAATGTGTCTAACATCTTATGATTGTTTCTAACATGTTATGATTGTGTCTAACATGCTATGATTGTGTCAAACATGTTATGATTGTTTCTAACATGTTATGATTGTTTCTAACATGTTATGAATGTGTCTAACATCTTATGATTGTTTCTAACATGTTATGATTGTGTCTAACATTTTATGATTGTGTCTAAGATGTTATGATTGTGTCTAACATGTTATGATTGTGTCTAACATGTTATGATTGTGTCAAACATGTTATGATTGTGTCTAACATGTTATGAATATGTCTAACATCTTATGATTGTTTCTAACATGTTATGATTGTGTCTAACATGTTATGATTGTTTCTAACATATTATGATTGTGTCTAAGATGTTATGATTGTTTCTAACATGTTATGATTGTGTCTAACATGTTATGATTGTGTCTAACATGTTATGATTGTGTCTAACATGTTATGATTGTGTCTAACATGTTATGATTGTGTCAAACATGTTATGATTGTGTCTAACATGTTATGAATGTGTCTAACATCTTATGATTGTTTCTAACATGTTATGATTGTGTCTAACATGTTATGATTGTTTCTAACATATTATGATTGTGTCTAAGATGTTATGATTGTGTCTAACATTTTATGATTGTGTCTAAGATGTTATGATTGTGTCTAACATGTTATGATTGTGTCTAACATGTTATGATTGTGTCTAACATGTTATGATTGTGTCAAACATGTTATGATTGTGTCTAACATGTTATGAATGTGTCTAACATCTTATGATTGTTTCTAACATGTTATGATTGTGTCTAACATGTTATGATTGTTTCTAACATATTATGATTGTGTCTAAGATGTTATGATTGTTTCTAACATGTTATGATTGTTTCTAACATGTTATGAATGTGTCTAACATCTTATGATTGTTTCTAACATGTTATGATTGTTTCTAACATGTTATGATTGTGTCTAAGATGTTATGATTGTTTCTAACATGTTATGATTGTGTCTAACATTTTATGAATGTGTCTAACATCTTATGATTGTTTCTAACATGTTATGATTGTGTCTAACATGTTATGATTGTGTCTAACATATTATGATTGTGTCTAAGATTTTATGATTGTTTCTAACATGTTATGATTGTTTCTAACATGTTATGAATGTGTCTAACATCTTATGATTGTTTCTAACATTTTATGATTGTTTCTAACATGTTATGATTGTTTCTAACATGTTATGGTTGTTTCTAACATGTTATGATTGTTTCTAACATGTTATGAATGTGTCTAACATCTTATGATCGTTTCTAACATGTTATGAATGTGTCTAACATCTTATGATTGTTTCTAACATGTTATGATTGTGTCTAACATGTTATGATTGTGTCTAACATGTTATGAATGTGTCTAACATGTTATGATTGTTTATAACATGTTATGATTGTTTCTAACATGTAATGATTGTTTCTAACATGTTATATTTGCATCTAACATGTTATGATTGTATCTAACATTTTATGATTGTATCTAACATCTTATGATTGTGTCTAACGTGTTATGACTGTGTCTAACATGTCATGATGGTGTCTAACATATATGCCTGTGTCTAACGAACGTCTCCCGAATGTATCGATGACTTTTATTTTGCCCAGATAGCTACTAATAGTAGTCAAAATGCATCTAACTCAATCCTAAACAAATATAATATGTGATGATGATTTTGTATCGAACAGAATAGAAAGAGAAATTAGCAGCATTTTTTCTTAAATTTTTGTTGCACCCGCGTTGCTTCATCTCCTACTCTCGGCCTCATCAATCATTCAGGAGGGAATTTTTCGATAGGATAAATCGGCTGCCTAGATAAGATGGGGCCGTTTATTTCCATAGAACAGCTACAGGAGTTCATGCACCGGTATCTATGCAACACTCGATTTCAGAAGGACATTAGCCTGAAGATGATTGATTGATTGCAATTTTAAAATTCGAAACCGACAAAAACAGGGCTGCCAAAAACAGGCCTTTCATCGATCCCATTCTCAACTTAAACAGAAAGATATTATCGAAAACTGCTCAGCAACTCACCTGAAATCTTATCCGAAAGCCGTCGACGGACAAAATTTTACTCTGAAAGATTAGAAAATATGAATAGCAGCGAATTTCAAGCAAATTTTATGACATTTCTTTTCCATAAATTTATTATCCCTAAACGGGATTTAAGAATCTACAGTATAGGATTTATATGAAAATAACATCCGCTGTCGCTAAATTCTTCCGAGTCAATCTTGTGTTCTTTTTCTTTGAGTCAGCTCTGCTCAGTTATGCTCAGCGCTAATCTAAGAATTTGTAGAGTCTCTACGAGAAAGAAAAAGATGAGAATTTTCCTGACAAAAGTTTTTGCGCGGAGGTTTGTTACGCACTACTATAGAGTACGATTCCTATTGCTGCTTCGGATGCATTAGTTAGATCAGGGGTCGGCAAACTCCGGCCCGCGGGCCAGATGCGGCCCTCGAAGCTCCCAAATCCGGCCCGTTGCCCCTTCTGACATCTATAGTGTCCTGTTTCATCTCTCCCCTGTCTAATCTCTCCTGTGTCTCATCTCTCCCGTGTCTCTTCTCTCCCGTGTCTCATCTCTCCCGTGTCTCATCTCTCCCGTGTCTAATCTCTCCCGTGTCTCATCTCTCCTGTGTCTCATCTCTCCCGTGTCTAATCTCTCCTGTGTCTCATCTCTCCCGTGTCTCATCTCTCCCCTGTCTAATCTCTCCTGTGTCTCATCTCTCCCCTGTCTAATCTCTCCTGTGTCTCATCTCTCCCGTGTCTCATCTTTCCCGTTTCTCATCTCTCCCGTGTCTCATCTCTCCCGTGTCTCATCTCTCCTGTGTCTCATCTCTCCTGTGTCTCATCTCTCCCCTGTCTAATCTCTCCTGTGTCTCATCTCTCCCCTGTCTAATCTCTCCTGTGTCTCATCTCTCCCGTGTCTCATCTCTCCCGTGTCTAATCTCTCCTGTGTCTCATCTCTCCCGTGTCTCATCTCTCCCCTGTCTAATCTCTCCTGTGTCTCATCTCTCCCCTGTCTAATCTCTCCTGTGTCTCATCTCTCCCGTGTCTCATCTTTCCCGTTTCTCATCTCTCCCGTGTCTCATCTCTCCCGTGTCTCATCTCTCCTGTGTCTCATCTCTCCCGTGTCTCATCTCTCCTGTGTCTCATCTCTCCCGTGTCTCATCTCTCCCCTGTCTAATCTCTCCTGTGTCTCATCTCTCCCCTGTCTAATCTCTCCTGTGTCTTATCTCTCCCGTATCTCATCTCTCCTGTGTCTAATCTCTCCCGTGTCTCATCTCTCCTGTGTCTAATCTCTCCCGTGTCTCATCTCTCCTGTGTCTCATCTCTCCCGTGTCTCATCTCTCCCGTGTCTCATCTCTCCCCTGTCTAATCTCTCCTGTGTCTCATCTCTCCCCTGTCTAATCTCTCCTGTGTCTTATCTCTCCCGTATCTCATCTCTCCTGTGTCTAATCTCTCCCGTGTCTCATCTCTCCTGTGTCTAATCTCTCCCGTGTCTCATCTCTCCTGTGTCTCATCTCTCCCGTGTCTCATCTCTCCCGTGTCTCATCTCTCCTGTGTCTCATCTCTCCCGTGTCTCATCTCTCCTGTGTCTCATCTCTCCCGTGTCTCATCTCTCCCCTGTCTAATCTCTCCTGTGTCTCATCTCTCCCCTGTCTAATCTCTCCTGTGTCTTATCTCTCCCGTATCTCATCTCTCCTGTGTCTAATCTCTCCCGTGTCTCATCTCTCCTGTGTCTAATCTCTCCCGTGTCTCATCTCTCCTGTGTCTCATCTCTCCCGTGTCTCATCTCTCCCCTGTCTAATCTCTCCCGTGTCTCATCTCTCCCGTGTCTCATCTCTCCCGTGTCTAATCTCTCCCGTGTCTCATCTCTCCCGTGTCTCATCTCTCCCGTGTCTCATCTCTCCCCTATCTCATATTTATACAGTCAATGCGGCCCGCTGTCGTCTTTTAGGTTCTCTCTTTGGCCCGCCAGCAAATAAGTTTGGCAAATAAGCTAGCAAATAACCCCTGAGTTAGATGAAGAGGCTAGCAATATAGAGACAATCTTTTAACATGTCATACCTAGAACATGTCATTCATGTAGAAAAAGTGAAAGACAAACATGTTAGCCTCTGTATAAATTCTTTTGAACTTACTCTTTAGCTAGGGATTTTTTCATTTATGTTCTTTTATAAATAGTTTTTTTTCCTTAAAAGACGTTCTATAACTTTACATATATATACCCGAAGTTTTACAAATTTCTTCTTTTGGTCGAGTGTGTACATGGCAGATGTACTTAAATTTCATAGATATTTCTAGATGTTTCTAGGTATCGTAAAAATTTCTTGAAATCCCCAATAAAATGTCTTAAGATCTCCTACTAAATATCTATAGATCTCATTTCTAGGTGTCTCTTGATCTCTCTCGTACTGGAGGTCGCTAGATCTCGTACTAGATGATCCTATATATCATGCAAGATGTCTCTAGATCTTATTCTAGGTGTCCCTAGATCTTATTCTAGGTGTCCCTAGATCTTATTCTAGGTGTCCCTAGATCTTATTCTAGGTGTCCCTAGATCTCATAGTAGATTTCCCTAGATCGCATTATAAAATTCCCTAGATCTCTAATAGATTTACATAGATCTCATAATAGATTTCCTTAGATCTCATAATATATTTTCCTAGATCTCACATTAGATTTCCCTAGATTTTATACTAGATTTCTCTAGGATCTAGTACTATATCTAGATGTCCATTGATCTCTCATACTAGAAGTCCCTAGATCTCATACTATATTTCCCTAGATCTCACCCTGTAATCCACTCCAACGGTGGTGATGAAGGTGCTGCCAGGAAATTTGGAGTCCTTGAACTGATGCAGGAAGCTGGTCTTGCCAACTCCGCTATCGCCAATCAGCATCACCCTGCAGGCCGTATCATAGGGCTCCGAGCAGCCCCCGGTTGATCCGTGGCGAGCTAACATTGGCGGCGACCGGTTCGACTGTCGCTCCCGACGTCTTTCAAGGAGGCCGACGCCTCCGCCGACTCCGCAGACGGAATGTCTAGCCGATGTTCGGTAATTGAGTATTCTAGTTCGCTCTGTTGGCTGCATGCTGCTTTGCAAAAGAGCACAGTTACGAGAAGAAAAAGCAGCAATTCGGTCTAGCCCCTTTATTCCTATTCCTGTCTTTCAAGTCCAACCAATTTCTATTATGCATCCCCCGCGCCGTGTGCGCTTTTTTCTCCTCTAAACCTTTTTTATTCAGCTGGATTCTGATTGGCTCGGCTGTCTGGGCGGGGGTGGGCGGTGAGGCTGGGGAGACAGAATTAGGAATTAGTCCAAAGCAGAAATGCTAAAGCTCGAGTGTTCCGCCTTCTCTCTTCTCTCCCGCCGAAGAGCATTCGAGTGTGTGTGCGTGTGTGCGTGTGTGTGAGGGATATTTTAAGATTTCCCAAAGCGAAAACTGGGATGACTCGGTGACGGGCGAGGCTTCAGGCCGCTCATTCTATATTTATCAGCTTCCCAACGATTCTTTACTAGGCCAATCAAATCAGCGAAATCGTTAAGAAATTAGCTTTCTTAGAAAGACGAATAAATGGGATTAGAGAATAAGGGAAGTTCTCATCACTTATTAAATAATATGTGAAAGCTTATCTGAATGGATGACATTGATATGTCCAAGGTAAACATATGCCGTGCATGGGGCAATCTGATATTGAGTGCTAGTAAATAGTGCTCCACTCTCAAAGGACACAGGAAGGAACATGTAATAGGAAAAATGTCATAGGATGTAGGGAAAGGAAAAGGGGAAGAAAGGGATGAAATGAAGGAATATGGGAAGAGGATATATTTAACTTTTCGGCAAGGGGATTTTTACTGATAAGGGACGAGGATTTTTAGGCATAGAGAAAGAGGATATTTAGGAATAGAGGGAGAGGATTTTTAGGGATAGAGGGAGAGGATTTTTAGGGATAGAGGGAGAGGATTTTTAGGGATAGAGGAAGAGGATTTTTAGGGATAGAGGGAGAGGATTTTTAGGGATAGAGGGAGAGGATTTTTAGGGATAGAGGAAGAGGATTTTTAGGGATAGAGGAAGAGGATTTTTTAGGATAGGGGAAGAGGATTTTTAGGGATAGAGGAAGAGGAGTTTTAGGGATAGAGGAAGAGGATTTTTTAGGATAGGGGAAGAGGTTTTTTAGGGATAGGGGAAGAGGATTCTTAGGGATAGGGGAAGTGGATATTTAGGGATCAGATAAAATGAAATTTAGGGATTTTGATAATAAAGTTTAGGGAATGACTGACAGGCGCTGGAAGAAATAAAACAAAGAGTAGAAGAACCAGCTATCTATAAGCAAATAAAAGAGCAATAAAGTAGGGCGGATATGCCAAAACTCTGACAGAACGATATATAGAAAGAAAGATACGGCGAATGGTCACGATCCAATTATGCAGAAGTTAAATAGGAAGTGCTAGTTCGTAGGAACTGCATAGAAGAATTATACTCATATGGCAGGATGAAATCCAGAGTGGGGTTGGAATCTGCATCTAATTATAAGCTAGATATCTATAGGACAATATATACATACAGCGCCAATGTGGAGATTCGAAGATAGCTTTGAGTACTATATTGTATGATTGCCGAATAGTTTGCTAATAAAAATAGGATAATAGAATTTGATTAATCGATAAGCGGCTACTTTTTAAGTAAAGTGGCTAGTATAGAACACTTCGCGTGTCTTGTCTACTTAAACAGGCCCAAGAAAAAAAGACTGTTAAAAATATTTAAATAAAAGATGTGAATTGCTAGGGTATTTATTTTCTTTGGGAACAGGAAGCAAAACAAACATTTTGGTCACAATGGGTTTAGGAAAACAATTACTTTTTTTCAGTTCAGCAAGCCTTTGTCAAAGATGACAAAAGACTTACGCAAAAAAGGCAAAAACTGAAAAAGCTAAGTGACGAGGCAAAGAAACGGATAAGTATGACAGGGTGGCCAGAAGAACCTTTAGGATGTGGAAACACAATGGGATAAACATTTTGTCTGCTAGGCAAACATTAAAAAGACAGCAGAAACAAAGTGGGAGAGTAGACACGGAGAGGGATGAGAGTAGACACGGAGAGGGATGAGAGTAGACACGGAGAGGGATGAGAGTAGACACAGAGAGGGATGAGAGTAGACACTGAGAGGGATGAGAGTAGACACGGAGAGGGATGAGAGTAGACACAGATAGGGATGAGAGTAGACACAGAGAGGGATGAGAGTAGACACGGAGAGGGATGAGAGTAGACACGGAGAGGGATGAGAGTAGACACGGAGAGGGATGAGAGTAGACACAGAGGGGTAGACACAGAGGGGTGAGAGTAGACACGGAGAGGGATGAGAGTAGACACAGAGGGGTAGACACAGAGGGGTGAGAGTAGACAGTAGACGCAAAGAGTAGCCACTGGACACAAATAGAGTAAAGTAGGCAGTAGACACACATAGAGTAGGCAGTAGACACACATAGAGTAGGCAGTAGACACACATAGAGTAGGCAGTAGACACACATAGAGTAGGCAGTAGACACACATAGAGTAGGCAGTAGACACACATAGAGTAGGCAGTAGACACATAGAGTAGGCAGTAGACACACATAGAGTGGACATTAGACACACACAGAGTAGGCAGTAGACACACACAGAGTAGGTAGTAGACACACACAGAGTAGGCAGTAGACACACACAGAGTAGGCAGTAGACACACACAGAGTAGGTAGTAGACACACATGGAGTAGGCAGTAGACACACATGGAGTAGGCAGTAGACACACATAGAGTAGGCAGTAGACACACATAGAGTAGGCAGTAGACACACATAGAGTAGGCAGTAGGCACATAGAGTAGGCAGTAGACACACATAGAGTGGACATTAGACACACACAGAGTAGGCAGTAGACACACACAGAGTAGGTAGTAGACACACACAGAGTAGGCAGTAGACACACACAGAGTAGGCAGTAGACACACACAGAGTAGGTAGTAGACACACATGGAGTAGGCAGTAGACACACATGGAGTAGGCAGTAGACACACACAGAGTAGGCAGTAGACACACATGGAGTAGGCAGTAGACACACATGGAGTAGGCAGTAGACACACACAGAGTAGGCAGTAGACACACACAGAGTAGGTAGTAGACACACATGGAGTGGGTAGTAGACACACACAGAGTAGGCAGTAGACACACATGGAGTAGGCAGTAGACACACATGGAGTAGGCAGTAGACACACACAGAGTAGGCAGTAGACACACACAGAGTAGGCAGTAGACACACACAGAGTAGACAGTAGACACACATGGAGTAGGCAGTAGACACACATCGAGTAGGCAGTAGACACACATGGAGTAGGCAGTAGACACACATGGAGTAGGCAGTAGACACACATGGAGTAGGCAGTAGACACACATCGATATTGCCGGCACGAGGCTGGTTTGCAGTCAGTCTTGGCACAGGAGTCTTGTGCATAAATTTACTCATCTATTGCATTGGGCAGTGATTTTCACTAGTCACTATGCAAACCAAAGCTCATTACCCTAAGGCTGCATAGAGTCATGGCAGTGCATGTTGTTGTATTAATACGTATATTATGCCCCAATTAATATGCTGAGGCTTGGTATCGCTTTATTGATATTGGGGACTAGGGTCGATATGGAAATGTCGCTTCTCTAGGAACCGATTCGTATTAGCACTGACATGTTATCCGAATGCCATCAATCCAAAGCAGTTTCGCTTGTTTCGTGTCAAAAATGCGTTCGCGACACAATATGATGTGTACTTTTAGCAATTGCTATTCTCTGCTTTTGCGATTTGATAGCTTTAGCCAGACTGCCTCGCTGCTGAATTGCTTTTCTGAGGGCTTTTTAGGAAATTAAAATTCAATGAGACACCCAGGCTCAGATTAGGAGAGAGGCTGGTAGACTGGGAGAAATGCTGGTAGATCAGGAGAGATGCTGGTAGATCAGGAGAGATGCTGGTTGATGGGGAGAGATGCTGGTTGATGGGGAGAGATGCTGGTAGATCAGGAGAGAGGCTGGTAGATTGGGAGAGATGCTGGTAGATCAGGAGAGATGCTGGTAGATTGGGAGAATGGCTGATAGATCAGGAGAGATGCTGGTAGATTGGGAGAAATGCTGATAGATCAGGAGAGATGCTGGTAGATAAGGAGAGATGCTGGTTGATGGGGAGAGATGCTGGTTGATGGGGAGAGATGCTGGTAGATCAGGAGAGAGGCTGGTAGATTGGGAGAGATGCTGGTAGATCAGGAGAGATGCTCGTAGATTGGGAGAGATGCTGGTAGATCAGGAGAGATGCTGGTAGATCAGGAGAGATGCTAGTAGATCAGGAGAGATGCTGGTAGATCAGGAGAGATGCTGGTAGATCAGGAGAGATGCTGGTAGATCAGGAGAGATGCTGGTAGATCAGGAGAGATGCTGGTAGATCAGGAGAGATGCTGGTAGATCAGGAGAGATGCTGGTAGATCAGGAGAGATGCTGGTAGATCAGGAGAGATGCTGGTAGATCAGGAGAGATGCTGGTAGATCAGGAGAGATGCTGATAGATCAGGAGAGATGCTGGTAGATGGGGAGAGATGCTGGTAGATTGGGAGAGATGCTGGTAGATCAGGAGAGATGCTGATAGATCAGGAGAGATGCTGGTAGATCAGGAGAGATGCTGGTTGATGGGGAGAGATGCTGGTAGATCAGGAGAGAGGCTGGTAGATTGGGAGAAATGCTGATAGATCAGGAGAGATGCTGGTAGATCAGGAGAGATGCTGGTAGATCAGGAGAGATGCTGGTAGATCAGGAGAGATGCTGGTTGATGGGGAGAGATGCTGGTAGATCAGGAGAGAGGCTGGTAGATTGGGAGAAATGCTGATAGATCAGGAGAGATGCTGGTAGATCAGGAGAGATGCTGGTAGATCAGGAGAGATGCTAGTAGATCAGGAGAGATGCTGGTAGATCAGGAGAGATGCTGGTAGATCAGGAGAGATGCTGGTAGATCAGGAGAGATGCTGGTAGATCAGGAGAGATGCTGGTTGATGGGGAGAGATGCTGGTAGATCAGGAGAGAGGCTGGTAGATTGGGAGAAATGCTGATAGATCAGGAGAGATGCTGGTAGATCAGGAGAGATGCTGGTAGATCAGGAGAGATGCTGGTAGATCAGGAGAGATGCTGGTTGATGGGGAGAGATGCTGGTAGATCAGGAGAGAGGCTGGTAGATTGGGAGAAATGCTGATAGATCAGGAGAGATGCTGGTAGATCAGGAGAGATGCTGGTTGATGGGGAGAGATGCTGGTAGATCAGGAGAGAGGCTGGTAGATTGGGAGAAATGCTGGTAGATCAGGAGAGATGCTGGTAGATCAGGAGAGATGCTGGTAGATCAGGAGAGATGCTAGTAGATCAGGAGAGATGCTGGTAGATCAGGAGAGATGCTGGTAGATCAGGAGAGATGCTGGTTGATGGGGAGAGATGCTGGTAGATCAGGAGAGAGGCTGGTAGATTGGGAGAAATGCTAGTAGATCAGGAGAGATGCTGGTAGATCAGGAGAGATGCTGGTAGATCAGGAGAGATGCTGGTAGATCAGGAGAGATGCTGGTAGATCAGGAGAGATGCTGGTAGATCAGGAGAGATGCTGGTAGATCAGGAGAGATGCTGGTAGATTGGGAGAGATGCTGGTAGATCAGGAGAGATGCTGGTAGATTGGGAGAGATGCTGGTAGGTTTGGAAAGATACTGGTAGATTGGGAGAGATGCTGGCAGGTTTGGAAAGATACTGGTAGATTGGGAGAGATGCTGGTAGATCAGGAGAGATGCTAGTAGATTGGAAGAGATGCTAGTAGATTGGAAGAGATGCTGGTAGATAAGGAGAGATGCTAGTAGATAAGGAGAGATGCTGGCAGGTTTGGAAAGATGCTGGTAGGTTGGGAGAGATGCTGGTAGATTTGGAGAGATGCTGGTAGATTGGGAGAGATGCAGGGAGACTGGATGAGATTTAGGGAGACTGGGAGAGATGCATAACAGGGATTAGGGAAATCCTTCAAGAAAAAGTCAACAAATGTAGGTCGATATCGTATTATATGACAAGCAAACTGGCAGCTTGAAAACGTTTTACTAGAAGACGGAAAACAGTAGCGGCTTGCTAGATTGATTTTATTTATCAAACAGTAACCTAAAATGAAAGCCGGGAGAATTGCACAGGACAATCTGCATTTAGTTGGTACACAAAGAAAAAAAGCGAAAACTTATGAAAACAATGAGGAAAGACCCAAAACCGCAAGGGAGTTAAAATAAATGTACGAATAAAATACCGAAGCAATATAGAATTTGTGCTTTTAAATAAGAGCATCTATGAATAATGATACGCATAATTTTATATAACAAATATTAAGCATTTTAAAAAAAACTAATGCTCAATTTCATAAGGACTGGAAAAAATGAAAATACCCTTTGAAATACTCGTAGGTAAGGATTGGTCGATACGACTTGCAGACTTGGCCTAGGGAAAGCAAGTGTTAATTAGGGAAGGGTTTGGTTGAGAGCGAGTGTACATTGGGGGAAGGGTTTGGTGGAGAGCGAGTGTACATTGGGGGAAGGGTTTGGTTGAGAGCGAGTGTACATTAGGGGAAGGGTTTGGTGGATAGCGAGTGCACATTGGGGAAGGGTTTGGTGGAGAGCGAGTGTACATTGGGGAAGGGTTTGGCGGAGAGCGAGTGTACATTGGAGGAAGGGTTTGGTTGAGAGCGAGTGTACATTGGAGGAAGGGTTTGGTGGAGAGCGAGTGTACATTGGGGAAGGGTTTGGTGGAGAGCGAGTGTACATTGGGGAAGGGTTTGGTTGAGAGCGAGTGTACATTGGAGGAAGGGTTTGGTTGAGAACGAGTGTACATTGGGGGAAGGGTTTGGTGGAGAGCGAGTGTACATTGGGGGAAGGGTTTGGTTGAGAGCGAGTGTACATTGGGGGAAGGGTTTGGTTGAGAGCGAGTGTACATAGGTGGAAGGGTTTGGTGGAATTTTTAGTTTATTTATACTGATTCTACTTTTATTTTTTAAGCAATAAAAATCCTTAAAAAATCAATTAACAATTTTAAAGCACAAATCTTTAACCGAAGGCTATTTCAAAAACTAGATTAAAAAAACTAAAGAAATTTAGCATATTTGGCATTAAGGATCTCAATTAGCAGTAGCAAGTTAAGATTCTGAAAAAATCTGACATGTATAAAGGGGAAATAAAAGTGCGAAAGCTTACGAAGAAAGGAAAAAGGGAAACGTAATCGATAACATAGAAAACAAATATAGAAACACAACCTTCCATACATGGTCATATCAGCACTACTGACAACATAAAAAAGACAAGTAGTATAGTAAATATATTGAAATTTTTATAATACGCAATCCTAAAAACAAGTTGTTTAGCGCGAAAAATTGTCTTTTTGATTTGAAAAAAGTTTATTAAGCAGTAGATAATTTATTCACTCTTTCCAGCTGACTCGTTTTCATCCTTGTCGGCGACACGATCAGCGGCATAGTCGACAGCGCGACGCTTCAGATCCCGTTCGGCTTAAAAAGTGCGTGAAAAACGGGAGTTAGATGTTTGAACTTATAGCAATGAGAGCATGAATAATCGTAAAATGCTCGCCGTCAACATCATAATTCACGGCAGGGTTAGAGGCTAAATGGCTAAAACACTTTACTGATATGACTTGAAGGTCGAAAGTTCGAATCTGCAGCAGTACCTACATCGTCTGAAGAATTATATAGCAACAATAAATCAATAATTGATTAACTAAATGTCTCAAGTTAACTGTCTCTTATCTTCAACGAAATTTACTTAACTTAGCTAAACTATAAAATATACGTTATTAAAGATGTACTTTAGACAGAGGAATTTAAAAGTACAAACCGAATTAGAAATATTTTCGGCTAATAAGCAATACTTTGTGTAATTTGTTATAAACTCCAGCATCGTGTGTTGAGATTTGACCACTCTTAGAGCTTTTAGGCCAAAATAATATCTGAAAATAGAAACTCGGTTTTGAGTTTTTCTCTACATATCGGCAATCGAAGAAAAACACTAAAGATTAAAATTCAAGAACCGGAAATTTAAAATGCTTGTAATTATCTCACCGTCATGTTAATTAAAGCTAGTAAGTCTCAGCGTCACCATAGTAAAGCAACAGTAAGAACGATAAGTAGATTACAAACTACCAATTCGTCCCGATTTTAAATTGGCAAACTTATCAACTAATGAAACAATGACGATTCAAATAACTGCGAGTTTTACTCTCAATTGCTTCTCTTACCGGCCACTTGACCATGCTGAGCTGACTTGAACACTGGGATTGGAGTTGTGAAAATATAATTATAGAAATACATTATAGGTTACATAATTAAGGGTATTTGTTAACACAATTAGAACCAAAAGAAATATCTAATTTGAACGGAATTATAAATATTAATTCAACGTTTTCTACGTCTAGTTTTTAATGAACAAAAATATGATCTAATAATAGCTAACTGAAATGAAAATGGTGACTAAATTTTCACGTAATTATGTAACTCCGAAGCAATTTTGAAACTAAATCGTTTTTCTAATTATATTTTATAAGGTAGGGAAATTAATTACTTCACTTGAACTAAAATTGTTTGCTTTAACAGAAAACAATGACACAACACCTGAAGTGGTAAAAATAATGCAGTGGCTTACGCGTAGAACTCAAAGGTGAAGGTCCCGTGTTCGATTCCCATGTGGGGCTATACTTAGTAAACCCACTCACCTTCGTTCACAAGTTGTCCGGCGGCATCTTGCACTTTGTCCAGTGTGGCATCGATTCTTTGCTGATGCTTCATCACAAATGGACGAATAACTTTGGTGTACAGTGTCACAGAGCCATTCGAAGCAATTGGTAGCATCAGGTAGATCAGGAAGATGCACTTTAGAAACGCGTACAATGGAATCCACCAGAGGAAGATGTCGGTGAAGGTTTCCAATAGGCTGAACGCGGCATAGACAACCCAATATGTAAGCCATTTTGTATCGTCATCCTTCTCATGCGTCTCAATAGCCTTCACAGAGGCATAGGCCGGATACAGAAAGCCAATGAAATTGGCTAGAAAATGAGAGCCATAGCCAAACATCAGGTAGATGGCCAGAAAGCCAATGAGACCTGCATTTATTAAAAAGAAAATTTACAATTTTCTTGCATTACTTTAATAAATTTATATATGGAAATTACACAGACAACTAGCAATGATGCAACATTCAACCTTCCAAAGGGCATTTTGTAACTCAAACTTGCACCACTGATTCACAGAAATTTTTCAAGATGATTCTGCAGCTAGCTATCATTTACATGTGTATACTTTTATTCCAACTTTTCCAAGCTTTTATATAAAAGCCATTTAAATATAGCTAGCTCTTTACTTTTTCAGCATTTTTGGGCACTAATCTAGTTGTTAAGGGGAGATTGAACAAAACACTTAATTACTTAGTGCTTCAACCTTTAGATTACATACTCCTAGCTATAATAAAATGAATTGCTATGTAGCTAGCTAAAATCAGCTAGGGTAGAAATTTTGGTTAGAATAAATTAGAAATCTTGACTTAAAAGTTTAGCCTTTAAACCTATGCAATTTCAAAAAGTTTGTATATATTTTTATGTTAAAAGTGAGCATCCAGCATTTTTATTTCTTCATTATTTTATAATATATATAGGCCCTATTTGATTATATTACAATAATATTTTCTCATTAGGTAGTTACTGGTATTTAGTCTTTAATGTTTTTTCTGTGCAAAAATTCCATGATAAGTTCTTATAGTTATTGCTGCTCTTTGGCTTAAGCATTCTATAGCTCTCTGGCTGAGAGAGCACTCAATAATTTAAGCCCTTATACAGAGTTAAGCTGACCAAATAAATTGTGCAGTGTGTTTACATTCACAATACAAAGTCTATTTTTAGAAGTAAGTACTAGTACAATGGTAGTGATAGAATGTTAAAAAAATTGTTCTTTTATACTACAAACTATACTATATAATGTACTATGGGTACCAATTTAGTTTACTTCTCTTTACAACTCTAATCTTCTATATTTTTAATATTATGCAAATATGAGTTATTTTAATACTTTCAAGTAAAGTCTGTTTATAAAGTGAACAGTCAGTTTTGCATGGTTCCAATTTAGTTATAAAACAAAACTATATAGCTCTTACCCAGAGCAAAATAAAGACGCTTGACTCCAGTTTTTTCCTCTAGCGTTTTGGATGTCTGTCCAATAATGTTGTCCTGGTGGAGAAATTTGTCTAGTTTGTTAACATACTCCATAATTAAAAATGGTCAGTGACTTAGGCCTAATGAATGTAGAAATAAATAATATTCGAAAATATTTTACTACGACAATATCTTTTAATTTAACATATGATGTTTTTTAATCGGACTAACTAGTGTCTACACATAAGTCACCGCAAAGTATCGATTAAACTGCTGAAGTCAGCTTATTTAAAGGCCGTTTCTTGGAAATGTAAGCAATTTAAAAATAAGTAAGACACATTATAACAAAATGTTTTGACCAGAAAGATTTTACAGACTACAGAGTTGTATACTTTCTAATAGAATATTTTAACATACTTGCTCTAACAAACAATGACTTTTAATACGTCATCTGAGTTAATAGTGGTAGAAAATTTCACGTGGCAATAGCCCATTAATCTAGACTATTTTTTGCAGATAAGCGCATCTGCAGAAGTTTACTATATTGCCCCTTGCAGCTTTTTAGACTGACCTTTACCATATAAGAATCAATCGCATATTTTATCAAGCGACTGATTGTCAGTTTTTTTAGGTAACTCGGTTTGAACGTTCGTGCATAGCTAGTGTGTGCAAGCTAGAAAAAGGTGATAAAGTATATTATAAGTTATAACGTAGGTTATGACGCACATGAGGTTATAATGCACAACGGTACCTTGTAAGAAAGTTTCTTTCTGTTCTTGTTTTTTGAGCAAAGAGAACGATCATTAAAAAAGGGAGTAAATTTTACCCAACAGAAGTTTATTGCCTATATTTTTCGTGCTTTTGGTACATTGAATTTGCTCAAACTCAAAGGAGCCATATAGCTTGTATATTATGTCGAGAGTTTTTGGCGCATAGCGACAGCCTTTTTTATGTCTTTAAGTAAAACGTGGTTATGTTTTCGGATATAATTAAAATGTTGTCCTTGATTTAAAATTCATATTACATATTCATTGCTGGCTTCAATCAACGAATCAAGATAGCCAATTGCTCAGCATCTTTGACTCCATCCTCCCAGGGCAAATCGGGATTTAAATTGTACAAAATTCTGCAGGTCTCTAAATTGGTGCTCTTTACCCAAGAGCACTCGGCAGACGATGTTAGATTATCCGCAACCAACAGCTGCAGGCCCTAATTGTCTCTGGAACAGCCGTACGTTGTAGAGATAAATAATGACGAATCGACACCTAACACCAATACTTGTAGAGTGACCACCGATGCTAAAGAAATTGAATGATTTCGAGCGAAGTTCCGCAACAGGCCAGCTGTACACAAGTAGGTCAGGCCGGAACCAATTCTCCTTAGTAATTGAATCAGTCAAAGAGGACACGTCGAATACGAGTTGAAGTGCCAGTACTCGACTAGAACTAAACACGCTGACAGTGATCTGCCTGTAGGCCAGAGCTCGCACCAGACTAGGCATGTTGTCTAGCAGGCTGCTCCGGAACCTGTCTGGCAGGGTGGTATCGTCTGTCACCAGCGGCATATCTCGTGATTGCTGCTCAAAGCCAGGACATCGCCTCCACTAAACAGTTTTCACGCACTCACTTCCATTTTGGCCTGGATTGAGGATAGAAGAAATGCCGTGACATCAGTTGAAGATAGCAAACTCAGAAGGACAAACGCTGCAGTCTGATTGGTGAACAGAGAGTACCGCTGGCAGTTTGCACTGATAATTCGACAAACACTTCGTCTGTGCTGGACTGATTGGAGTTCGAGAGCAACAGCAGCAGCAGTTGCTAGCAGCCTTGTGCTGCCAAACATCGCACAGATTAGTGGATTCGATGTAGCAATACTCAGCGAGTCTGTCAGTTCAATTGAACTATTAGCATCGCTGCAATGCGACTGCAAGGCGTACTTTTGGTAAACGTAGCGTTGAGTCCTTTGCTGAGCGTTGCACCGAGTCCACGGCTGCACACTTGCCGGTATGTGATGCAGCTCCGCTAACAGAATAATCAAATAAAACCTTGAAAATAGACGTAGTGTAGCCATTGCAACTAGCTAGCTAGCTATCAAAATAGCTCTTCATTGAGTGTAAATGATGATGGATTAATATGCGCGCCAGTACGAAAAAAACACTGTAGATTTGACAGGGGAATATCGAAACGTCGCTTTTGTAGGTACTTAAAAAATAGATTGATACGTCTAAACAGTCATTTTTTAAACTAAAAACTATCCTAAAGAATCCTCATTGAGCCATCTGAATTGATGTCATATTTAGACATTTCTAAGAAACATTTACAGCGATCGATTATGCGCAAACAGGTTGTTAAAAAAACGAATATTCAGTTTATCGTCAATTTTAGTAGGAACTAGCAAGTTTTGCCCCCCTTCGGGGAGCAGAAATATTTTTAATTCGTTTATTATATACTTTTTAGCAGCTGAATTTACAGCTTTTTAATTCTACATTGATCCCCCAGTTGACAATGATCCCCCAGTTAGCAATGATCCCGCAGTCGACAATGATTCCCCAGTTGACAATGATCCCCCAGTTGACAATGTTCCCCCAGTTGACAATGATCCCCAGTTGACAATGTTCCCCCAGTTGACAATGATCCCCAGTTGACAATGATAACCCAGTTGATGATGATCCCCCAGTTGACAATGATCCCCAGTTGACAATGATACCCCAGTTGATGATGATCCCCCAGTTGACAATGATTCCCCAGTTAGCAATGATCTCGCAGTCGACAATGATTCCCCAGTCGACAATGATCCCCCAGTTGATGATGACTCCCCATTGATGATGACAACAAGTTGACAATGTTCCCCCAGTTGACAATGATCCCCAGTTGCCAATGATCCCCCAGTTTACAATGATCCCACAGTTGACAATGATCCCCCAGTTGACAATGATCTCCCAGTTGACAATGATCCCCCAACTGACAATGATACCCAGTTGACAATGATCCCACAGTCGACAATGATCCCACAGTTGACAATGATACCCCAGTTGATGATGATCCCCCAGTTGACAATAATCCCCCAGTTGACAATGATCCCCCAGTTTACAATGATTCCCCAGTTGACAATGATCCCCCAGTTGATGATGACTCCCCATTGATGAAGATCCCCAGTTGACAATGTTACTCCAGTTGACAATGATCCCCAGTTGATGATGATCCCCCAGTTGACAATGATCCCCCAGTTGACAATGATCGCCCAGTTGACAATGATCCCCAGTCAATAAATGTTCCCCCAGTTGACAATGATCCCCCAGTAAATGATGATCACCCAATTGATGATGATTACCCAGTTGACAATGATCCCCCAGTTGAAAATGATCCTCAAGTTGACAATGATCTCCCAGTTGATGATGACTCCCATTGATGAAGATCCCCAGTTGACAATGTTCCCCCAGTTGACAATGTTCCCCCAATTGACAATGATCCCCCAGCTGACAATGATACCCAGTTGACAATGATCCCACAGTCGACAATGATCCCCCAGTTGACAATGATACCCCAGTTGATGATGATCCCCCAGTTGACAATGATCCCCCAGTTGACAATGATCGCCCAGTTGACAATGATCCCCAGTCAATAAATGTTCCCCCAGTTGACAATGATCCCCCAGTAAATGATGATCACCCAGTTGATGATGATTACCCAGTTGACAATGATCCCCCAGTTGACAATGATCTCCCAGTTGATGATGACTCCCCATTGATGAAGATCCCCAGTTGACAATGTTCCCCCAGTTGACAATGATCCCCAGTTGACAATGTTCCCCCAATTGACAATGATCCCCAGTTGACAATGATACCCCAGTTGATGATGATCCCCCAGTTGACAATGATCCCCAGTTAACAATGATACCCCAGTTGATGATGATCCCCCAGTTGACAATGCTCCCCCAGTTGACAATGATCCCCAGTTGATGATGATCCCCCAGTTGACAATGATCCCCCAGTTGACAATGATCCCCCAGTTGACAATGATCCCCCAGTTGACAATGATCGCCCAGTTGACAATGTTCCCCCAGTTGACAATGAACCCCCATTTGATGATGATCCCCCAGTTTACAATAATCCCACAGTTGACAATGATCCCCCAGTTGACGATTATCCCGTAGTCTACCATGATCCCCTATTTTATGAAGACTCCCCAGTTGAATTTTTTATTAGCTGCTATTGTAGAAAATTGAGAAGAACAACATTAGTTGAATATCAGACAAAATTATTTTCATACAAATGTATATCATTATGACGTTATATGAGAATTCATCAATGGCAAAAATTGCTATGATTCACACCCTGGTTTTCCTATGATTCAAACTCTGGTTTAGCAATGATTCAAACTCTGGTTTAGCCATGATTCAAACTCTGTTTTAGCCACGATTGAAATTCTGGTTTAGCCATGATTCAAAATCTGGTTTAGCCATGATTCAATCTCTGATTTTGCCATGATTCAAACTCTGGGTAAGCCATGATTCAAACGCTGGTTTAGCCATGATTCAAACTCTGGTTGGCCATGATTCAAACTCTGGTTTAGCCATGATTCAAACTCTAGTTTAGCCATGATTCAGACTCTGGTTTAGCCATGATTCAAACTCTGGTTTAGCAATGATTCAAACTCTGGTTTAGCCATGATTCAGACTCTGGTTAGCCATGATTCAAACTCTGGTTAGCCATGATTCAGACTCTGGTTTGCCATGATTTAGACGCTGTTTTTGCCATGATTCAAACGCTGGTTTAGCCATGATTCAAACTCTGGTTTAGCCATGATTCAGACTCTGGTTTAGCCATGATTTAGACGCTGTTTTTGCCATGATTCAAACGCTGGTTTAGCCATGATTCAAACTCTGGTTAGCCATGATTCAAACTCTGGTTAGCCATGATTTAGACGCTGTTTTTGCCATGATTCAAACGCTGGTTTAGCCATGATTCAAACTCTGGTTAGCCATGATTCAAACTCTGGTTAGCCATGATTTAGACGCTGTTTTTGCCATGATTCAAACGCTGGTTTAGCCATGATTCAAACTCTGGTTTAGCCATGATTCGGACTCTGGTTTAGCCATGATTCAAACTCTGGTTTAGCCACGATTCAGACTCTGGTTTAGCCATGATTCAAACTCTGGTTTAGCCATGATTGAAACTCTGGTTTAGCCATGATTCAAACTCTGGTTTAGCCATGATTGAAACTCTGGTTTAGCCATGATTCAAACTCTGGTTTAGCCACGATTCAAACTCTGGTTTAGCCATGATTCAAACTCTGGTTTAGCCATGATTCAGACTCTAGTTTAGCCACGATTCAAACTCTGGTTTAGCCATGATTCAGACTCTGGTTTAGCCATGATTCAGACTCTAGTTTAGCCATGATTCAAACTCTGGTTTAGCCATGATTGAAACTCTGGTTTAGCCATGATTCAGACTCTGGTTTAGCCATGATTCAGACTCTGGTTTAGCCATGATTCAGACTCTGGTTTAGCCATGATTCAGACGCTGGTTTAGCCATGATTCAAACTCTGGTTTAGCCATGATTCAAACTCTGGTTTAGCCATGATTCAAACTCTGGTTTAGCCATGATTCAGACTCTGGTTTAGCCATGATTCAGACTCTGGTTTAGCCATGATTCAAACTCTGGTTTAGCCATGATTCAAACTCTGGTTTAGCCATGATTTAAACTCTGGTTTAGCCATGATTCGGACTCTGGTTTAGCCATGATTCAAACTCTGGTTTAGCCATGATGAAAACTCTGGTTTAGCCACGATTCAAACTCTGGTTTAGCCGGTGTGCTATGATTTATGATATTTTATTTACGAAATGAAAAAAATAAATTAAAAAAATCTTCAATCACTACTGGCTGAAAATTAGTCTAAATGATTTGACGCAGTGCAGAATCGAACCCTAGCCTAGCCTAACCTATTCCTAGTGCCTACACATCGGCTATTCCGACTGTTGGTTAGTGGGTGCAGAAATCAGCCTTATAAAATGAATTCTCAAAGTTCTGGCTTTGTACAATGAAGTAAGAAAATAGAGTACACTCAGTCTCGCGGTTGGTTGTGTACATTTATTTTAAATTTGTCTCCAGAGTGCAGGCTTCTAACTCAGTCAGCGAGGGGGTGTTGCGCAATTTGACGATGCAATTCCAATTCAGCGGCAGTGAGTAAAATTCTCAATAGGCCAAGATGGTTTGACCTTTGAAAAATCATGTTTTTCGAATATTTAATCCCCTTGGCAATGGAATTAAGCTTAATAAAAATACGTGTAAAATTGTCCCCATATTTGGCATCTTTTGGTGAAGAAATGGTGAAAATTGGTTGAGCCGTTCGGGAGAAAATCAATTACAAGCAACCAGGCAAGCAAGCAAGCATTTCATTTTTAGTATAGTGTTGTGTGGGGAGGATTTATTAAAGTACACAATTTAGTGTATATTAATTTATTTCAAATTCTATAATAGAAAGAGACACAAACGTACAGAATGCAACAATCAGGTGTCTCAGGTGTCAGTCGAAGCAGTCTTAGCATCCTGGTACTTAGTCATGCAGGTTCGCATATTACGCACCTGGTCCTGACACTTGCGCCAGTCCCTGCTCTCAGCCATGCATTCCATCACCGCATTGTGCTGGTCTAGACAACCGGTGCGTTTCAACATCGCCTCGAAAGCGTCTTCATCGTCGGCTCCTTCAACGCCTGAGTTAGTAGCTGGCGTCCTTTGCCAACTGTGCTGCTGCTGCTGCTGCTGCTGAGGTGTGTCAGACATCTCTACAGATTCAGCTGTAATCTGAATTTAAACTCTGAAATAATTAAAACTGTCTTACTTTGAGGAAGTGCATGGGAGGTTCTCTTCGAGTATTTCCATAAATAGCTACCAAGCTAAATAATCAATTGCTACCATAGACAGCCATACCCGGTGCATTATAATTAAGGAACAAACATTTTTTTAATGTAGTCGTAGTTACGATTGCCCCCAAAACACTGAATGCGAAAAAAGAATGTGTCTAAATCAAGAGACCAGTTAATACAAGTACTATGTCATGCGTCAGAAGCTACAGTCACGGCAGGATAAATCATGCTACTAGCGCTAACAGCCCAAGGCAATGGTATTACAAAGTGGTAGCTCTAGGCAACAGCGGTATCGGAAAGACCTGGCTAATTCAGACACTCGTAGCTGGACAGACGTCAACAGGTAAGAAAGATTAAATTAAAAAAATCTTCATGCTTCTTTGACTTGTCAGCTGTGATTTTGATATTTGATTTAATGTTTTGGCACATGGATTAGAATTTATCTGCCCCAAATTGGCCAGATGTGCAACCGACAGTACAGCCACTGAAGGCTGCGTACGGCTGTTCAGTCCATGGACAGGGGGGCGCCACACTCAACCCTCAACTACAATTTAACAGCTTGGGTGAACTGAATCAATGCAGAGTTAAGTGTCTTGCTAAAGGACACAAATTTATTCCAGTGTAGTCGGGAATCGAACCCCCGACCTTCAAGTCGTGAGTCCGACGCTGTAACCACTAGGCTACTAGCACCTTTCGGTAAATTTGGTACATGTGTGTGTCCTATTGTAGCTTAGCAAAATGGGCTGTTGTGCAATTTGAGAACTAACCTCCAAGGTACCGCCAGAGTTTGCACTGCCTATCGATGAGAAATTCGGAACACACGTACAGTATCTGTGAGCGTGTGCGCTCAGAAGTCAGCGGGCTGCGGCTAAACTATAAAAACATAAAATTTAATTTTCAATCCAGGGGAGAATAAGGACAACAATACAGACAGCCAACAGACAAGCGAAGCGGTGGACTCGCAAGGAACCGTCGGTGTAACAGTCAACCTGAGCAAAGTTCTCCTAATCGATGTTGAAACGAAGGTAGCGAAAATCGACTGCACAAAAGCAAGCAACTGTACAAGGAGCAACACAGTACTCTTAAACATTTGGGACACGTCCGGCAAGTCATCCTATCGCAATCTGGTCAGAAACTACATTCACGACGCGCACTGCATCCTGTTAGTCTACAATCCGTCGGAGGGTTCCGAAGCGGCTCAGAAATCACTAGTAGACTGGTACAGATTTGTCAAGGAGGCGGCAAGCAATGGAGCAGTGACCAATGGACCAGATGGAGACACTGGCAGAGAATTGAAGAGCAGTATTTCAACGGGACAAGGTAAATAATGTTGCATTTTGAAAGGTGCATTCCCAGGGGGATGAGTGGCATAGTGTTTAACGCGGTTGCCGGTCGCACAAAGTGTTGTGTAATGATCGATGCTGGCTAGCCGATGTGCAGTCTTTCTCTTTCTCTCTCAGTGCACCTGCCCCCCAGTCCCCCATTGACGCGTACAATGTACATTGCTCACTGCACTTGACTAAACAATAATATATATATCGGCTCTCTGCCCATCGCTGGCTTTAAGCGTTTCGTAGCTCGCACACACTCGCCTTGACTTCTAACATAACATGACGTCGCAAGTCTAAACTTTCTAGCAAGCCAGCATGGATGGATTGAGGCCGCCAGAGCCCATGATTTTTGACACCAATAGGGCAGACAACTGGAGGCGATGGATCAGTGCATTTGATTTCTACATGAAAGCTACGAAGAGGACTGAAGAAAGTGAAGAAGTGAAGATCGCTGTTCTCCTGACCGCGCTGGGATCCGATGGACAGGACGTATTCTCCACGTTTCCTGCAGACCAAGTAGCAACGTACGCAGCTGTAAAGAGTGCGTTCCAAGAGTACTGCGAGCCTCTGTCGAATGAGACCTTTGAGCGCTACCAGCTTCGAACAAGAGTGCAAGGAGAAGCTGAGGACTTCGACCAATTCGTCGGCTCACTTCGCCAGCTCATCAAGCGATGCAACTACAGCGAGCCAGCGAACAAGGAGACCATCGAGAACAGCGTCATTCGAGATCAGATCGTCATCGGTGCGAACGACCCAGCTCTGAGGGAGAGGCTTCTCCGCGAGACAAAGCTGACGCTGGACCGCGCCATCCAGATGGGTCGAGCGTCGGAGACTTCGAAGCGGCAGGCTCGGACCCTGGCCACAGCGCAGATCAGCCGAGCAACGCCTGCACCCGCGCCAGCGTCCGTCGAGGCAGTTCAAGGCCGAACCAGCCGGTCGCAGCCCGCCAGCAATGCCAAGTCGGCTCGCAGCTGCGGCTTCTGCGGACAGCAGCATGAGCGGCGCAAGTGCCCGGCATTCGGTAAGACCTGCAATAACTGTGGTCGCGCAAACCATTTCTCGTCCGTGTGCCGCTCAGCTAAGAAGGTCAACGAGCTGGTGGAGAACACCGAGACCGAGTCCGCAGGTGATGGCCCGGCTGCAGCAATCATGACCGTGGAGCAGCCAGGTGCTCGAACCAAGGCGCAAACCGACAGCTCGGCGATGATGGTGTGCCTGACTGTCACGGACTCTGGAAGAAAGCTGCAGTTCAAGGTGGACACCGGTGCGGACGTCAACGTGATCCCTCTGAAACGGCTGATCCAGCTCGCCCCTGCAGCATCGATTGAGCCGACATCTTGGACTCTGACAACGTACAACAAGCAGCTGCTGGACGTGGTCGGCATCACGTACTTGACTGTGTCTTCGCCCTGCCGGAAGAATGCCCGACTGCAGTTTGTTGTTGTCGGTGAGAACTCCACGCCCATCATCGGCTGGAAGTCAGCGATTGAGGAGCTGCAGCTGGTCAAGAAGCTGTTCTCGTTGCAGCAGAGTCTAAGCAGCATCAGCAAGGTGAGCAAGCAGCAGTTATCGGAACTGAACTCCAGCCAGTTAAAGGCCAGCTTCCCAGAAGTATTCAACGGCGTTGGTTGCATGAAGCAGCCATACACCATTCAACTGTCGGACAACGCAGTGCCTAAAGTGCAGCCTCCTCGCAAGGTGCCATTTGCTGCGTATCAACCTCTGAAGTGCGAGCTGGAGAGACTGGAGAAGGAAGGAACGATCGCGCGAGTCGACGAACCGACGCAGTGGGTCTCCAATGTGGCCATCGTGTGGAAGAAGGACGGCTCGATGCGACTGTGTCTAGATCCGACCTACCTGAACAGGTTCATCATCAGAGAGTACCACCCGATCCCCACCGCCGAGGAAGTTCGAGCTGCGACTGCTGGAGCCATCCTGTACAGCTCATTCGATGCGAACGAGAGCTTTCACCAACTAAAACTCGATGATGAAAGCTCCTTCCTGACCACGTTCCACACCCCGTTCGGCCGATATCGCTGGAAACGAGTTCCATACGGTCTCTCATCCATTCCCGAGGTCTTCCAGAAGAGAATGGAAGAAAACGTCACAAACAACGTGAGAAACTCTAAGAACTTCTTTGACGACATCATCGTGTGGGGAAGAACAGTCGAGGAGCACGACCAAGCTGTGCGAGAGCTCCTGGAGCAGTGCAAGCGTGCCAAGGTGACACTGAACCCACAGAAGATGCGAGTCGGTGTCCAAGAGCTCAACTACCTAGGCGATGTGCTCAGCTCGGAAGGGTTGCGAGCAGATCCAATGAAGGTCAAAGCCATCAAAGAAATGATCCGGCCGAATGATGTTGAAGGTCTCACTTCGAAGAAGGAGCAGCTAAGGCGATTTCTCGGCTGTGTGACTTACCTGGCCAAGTTTTGTCCTCATCTTTCCGCTACTGCAGAGCCGCTTAGACACCTGCTCAAGAAAGACGTCATTTGGAGCTGGACGCATCAGCACGACGAGGCGTACGACTCGATCATCACGGAGCTGTGTTCTAACAGGGTTTTGGCTACATTTGACGTCAGCAAGCCAGTCACCGTGTCTGTGGATGCCAGCAAGAGCGGCATCGGTGCTGTGCTACTCCAAGAGGACCGTCCGGTTGAGTTCGCTTCATCAGCCATGACTAAAGCTCAGCAGGCATACGCGCAGATTGAGAAGGAGCTCCTGGCTATTGTGTACGGCTGTAAGAAATTTCACCGCTACCTCTGGGGCCGCACTGTCAATGTCCAGAGTGACCATAAGCCACTGGAGTCCATCTTAAAGAAGCAGCTCTGTGACACCACGCCGCGCATCCAGCGCTTGCTGCTGCAGCTGCAGCCCTACGACATTCGTGTGAAGTACACACCAGGAAAGGAGCTGTACGTTGCAGACACGCTAAGCCGAGCTCACGGAAAGACGGACAGCCTGACGCTTCTGCTGGAGGAAGCTTTGGACGGACAAGTGCTAGCTGTGGAGCGATGCTTCAGTGGAGACCGCGAGATTCTGACAATGATCAAGAAGGCCACGGCTGCAGACCAGACGAGCCAGCGTCTGCAGGAGGTCATTCAAGCCGGATGGCCCGAGCATCGAAACCGACTACCTGACGATTTGAAAGTATTTTGGGATCTTCGCCATGATCTGACTTTCGTCTCAGGACTCCTATGCCTGAAGGACCGCATCTACGTGCCAGCCGGCAGCGCCAGAAGCTCGATCCTAAGAATTTTGCACGCTGGACACCCTGGAATCGTCAAGATGGACCTGAAAGCCAAAGATTATTTTTTCTGGCCAGGAATGCGCACCTGCATCGAGCGAACTGTCAGCCAGTGCGAGGCCTGCCAGCGTAACATGAAGGCCCAGTCAAAGGAGACTTTGATGATCGTTGAAATGCCCGAGTTTCCGTTCCAAGTCTGCTCGACCGACTTGTTCGAGTTCCGTGGCGCTGCGCACCTGGTGTACGTAGACGCCTACAGCCACTGGATGAGCATCACCCGCCTGCGGTCGACAACAAGCCTGGCAGTAGTTCAGGTGCTCCAAGACCATTTCCAGAACTTTGGAGTGCCAGAGAAGCTCATCAGTGACAACGGGCCGCAGTTCACCGCAGGAGAGTTCCGCCAGTTCATGAACAGATTTCAAGTGGAGCACCGGACATCGAGTCCGGCCTACCCGCAGTCCAACGGCAAAGCAGAGCGATATGTGCAGACTGCCAAGAATATGATGAAGAAGTGCCAGGAGACTGGACAGAGCCTGGCACTGGCCCTTTTGCACTATCGCAACACGCCGGTCGGCAGCGGCTTCCCCAGCCCGGCGGAAATGGCGTTTGGCCGGAAACTGCGGTGCGACCTGCCGACAACGGTGCAAGATCTGCGGCCTCGGGAGACCTACGTGCATGCCAGCATCGAAGCATTCCAGAAGGAGCGGACCCGGGCAGCTCAGCTCTACAACCGCGGTGCGCGCGCACTTCGACGCTTGGAGGTCGGCGAGCCAGTCTGGCTTCAGTGCGATCGTCGGAACTGGGTGGCTGCCGAGGTCGACAGCGAGGTGGACGGCAGCCCGCGGTCGTACTGGCTTCGCACGGAGTCGAGCCAGCTGCTCAGGCGCAACCGGCGGTTTATCAGGCCACGTGAGATCGGCGTGCCATTCCATGAAAGCTACCCAGTGGCTGATGAGGATGTCAATCTGTCGGAGGCGGACGACCAGCAGGCACCGGTGCAACCGGCCGTGCAACCGGCCGTGCAACCGGCCGTGCAACCGGCGACAGAGCAGCCTGCAGAGCCAGTGCAGCCAGCTGAGGAGCCGGCATCTGTGCAACCGTGCTCAAGCTCGGACGACTCTGGGTTCCGGACCAAGCGAGGTCGGCTTGTCCATCAGCCGCAGAGGTACCAGGCCTCGTGGTGAACTTTTGAGTGAAAAATGACTGTTGACTGAATTTAAATGAACTGGAAGCTCTTTTTAAGTTCCTATAATTTTGGTGAAAGGAGGTATGGCAGAAGTTGATGTGTTGTCTTTGCTGCTCAAGCGTGCGATTTAACAAACGGTCTAAAATGATATTTTTCAACATTAATATTGTATTGTTCCATATGATCGTAAAATATTTCAATGTTTTTAGTTTTTCCCATTCAACTGTTTTCGTGCGACTCCATTCGTGCTACTATATTCGTTCTACTCTTTTCGTGCCATTATATTCGTACTTTTCAATGTAAGGAGGTGTTGTGTAATGATCGATGCTGGCTAGCCGATGTGCAGTCTTTCTCTTTCTCTCTCAGTGCACCTGCCCCCCAGTCCCCCATTGACGCGTACAATGTACATTGCTCACTGCACTTGACTAAACAATAATATATATATCGGCTCTCTGCCCATCGCTGGCTTTAAGCGTTTCGTAGCTCGCACACACTCGCCTTGACTTCTAACATAACACAAAGGTCCATGAGCTCGATTTCACGGTGAGACCACCTTTTTTGAGGCGCAGCCACGGAGAAAAGGCGTGTCGTGCAATTTACTCGATGGCCAACCTATATGGCACAGTGAGAGTGTACACTGATTGACGACAAGAAAGTCATGACACATGTACACATCTGTGAGTGTGTGCATGCGTACGGTATCTGTGTGAGTGTGTGCATGCGTACGGTATCTGTGTGACTGTGTGCATGCGTACGGTATCTGTGAGTGTGTGCATGCGTACGGTATCTGTGTGAGTGTGTGCATGCGTACGGTATCTGTGTGAGTGTGTGCATGCGTACGGTATCTGTGAGTGTGTGCATGCGTACGGTATCTGTGTGAGTGTGTGCATGCGTACGGTATCTGTGTGAGTGTGTGCATGCGTACGGTATCTGTGAGTGTGTGCATGCGTACGGTATCTGTGTGAGTGTGTGCATGCGTACGGTATCTGTGTGTGTGCATGCGTACGGTATCTGTGTGTGTGTGCATGCGTACGGTATCTGTGTGAGTGTGTGCATGCGTACGGTATCTGTGTGTGTGCATGCGTACGGTATCTGTGTGTGTGCTTGCGAGTCAGTGGAAAGGACAGTATTGCCTCCGTACTGGCTAGGGGTCTATTGTCACCTAATCATAATAGTGATAAAGGCAATTCTGAGGATTAAACTACGCCAAGTCAGTGAGTACCAAGAGGATTTTTGGGTCTCAAATGCCGTGGAGAAATTCCCAACATGTAAGCTCCCAAAGTTGCCATGAAACTTTCTTACATTTTTACCGCAGATCCGCAGGCACTAATCCTAGTTGTTGCCATAGCAAACGGAGCCTGCCCTTATACTATGAGCCCAACTGTCATGGAAGGCGTCAATTTCGGTCGAGTTTTTGCCAGCTCAGTGTGCGGCAGGTTCTTTCTAGTCCAACGCCCATCTAGCTGCTCATTGCCGCATCACCTGGACCAGAATCAACAGCTTTGCCAGCGAGGAGTTCAGCTGTCAATTAAACAAACCTTCAATTCAAGAATCTTAGCCGAGGTGCTGCTAAAACACCAATTGACTAAACAAGGCCGGGAATTGTTGAAAAACCAGATTGCATCGAGTCAACAGAGTCTGATGCTATCTAAACTGACGCGCCATAAGGGAGAGAGTCAAGTTAACGAAGATGACAATGGTTGCTCCTGGTGCGATTGGATCTTGTTTGGTTGTCGACGAAAGCGAAAGAAATAAGTCGGTACTTCTGGGCTAACATGGACTGAACAAAGACCAATAAAGCTTAGAAAATGGTACTCTTTTAGGATTTTATGGAATTTACAGACTTTTCTTCTTTTGTACTTTCTCTACAGTAATCTATAAAGTTCTAAAGTTTCCGTTCTTAGACAACTTAAAAACTAAACCTCAAAACCTTGTAAAAAAGCATGGCAACCTGTTAAAGCCACTAGTTTTTATATTATATTATAACGGGGAAACACAATGTAAACTAGATTAATAAATACTTACCCACGAGTACAGTAAAACTAAGAATTGTACTAAATATAAAATAATATTGTTAATTAAAAAACTATAAGCCTTGGCACCACCTTCTAGACTTTATTTTTTACTTTGTTTGTACTTGTTATTACTAGTAAGTGGAGCAGGAGGGAGTGGGTGAGTAGCAGAGCAGTCTCTCGCACCGAGGTCCCCGAGCTCGATTCCGCGGCGAGGCCACATTCGTTTGGGGAGTCGCGGAGAGAATGCTTGGGGGTTTGTCGTGCAATTTATGTCTTTGAGGTCCAACCTCCAAGGCACAGTGAGAGTGTACACCGCCTGACGATGAGAAAGTCAGGGGGAGATGTACACACCCCTGTGTGATGGTGTGCTCAGGAGTCAGCGGAATGGGCAGAATTGCCTTTTGCTGGCTGCGGGTTTACTGACTATTCTAGAGATGTGAGACTTTGAAACTAATTCTTCTAGAGAGGGGTGAGATTTTAAAAGTGATACTCTAGTCAGGTGAGATTTTCAAACGAACTTTTTCAGAGAAGTGAGATTCTAACCTAGAAGCAACTAACCCACTAACTGCCTATTAGAAGAAACGCAACCTGCCAATCTTATCTTAGGTATGAGAAAAAAATAGCTTACTAGAAATAAACAAATAATAAAGCTATCACAATTTAGTGTTCAAACGATTGCACACTGCACGGAGGAACAGAGGGGGGAGTGACGCAAGCGATCTAGACAGTGGGTTAGCCTCCGCCTGAAAGAAGAAATAGTTATTTTATTTATTTATTTATCTCATTCATAAATTCTTGAACAAGAACAAAATGATGTTTTAACTTATAGATAACACACAACAGCGGATCTAAGAAACGGTAATAAGATAACCAATTGCACTACTCATTTAGCAGTAGCACATGAGCAGCTAAAATAGACTGTAAAAGAGCAAGAATTATTATGAATTTATGACGTAAAATTTGCTGATATTGCACTGGCTTTTACATTTTATGAATTTTTTTGGACTAAATTGAAAAAAAACCACGATAAAAAGGAACCAAACACCGTACTAGGGGATGCTGTTACTAGATATTAAATTTAGATTTAACTAAACAAAAAGCCAACATTTCATTCAGTACAAAGCAACGTGCAAAAACACACGTTGAAGACAACAAAAAATAGAAAAACTGTTTAGTAAGAATGCTATCGTTTTTTTTAACTTCAGGAATTATTTTTGCTTTGAAAAAAAGTTATGATCACAATTAGCAGCTAATAGGGAAATCATACATGTGCTCACAAAAAATCACTTCAAAAATCTAATAAAATCCAAAAATTTGAAAAAATTTCGATTGTTTCACATTTTATACTCGCACGAAAATGGAATGATTAACTGGCAGGACAGTCATACCTTAATGAGCAGCGAAGTTTAGCGTCTAAATCTCACCTCAGTACATTAGTCTGTTTCAAAATCTCACCTCTGCAGAACAGTCAGTTTCAAAATCTCACCTCTGCAGAACAGTAATTTTCAAAATCTCCCCTCTACAAAATAGTCAGTTTCAAAATCTTACCTCTCCAGAACAGTCAGATTCAAAATCTCACCTATGCAGAGCAGTCAGTTTCGAAATCTCACCTCAGTACATTAGTCAGTTTCAAAATCTTACCTCTCCAGAACAGTCAGTTTCAAAATCTCACCTCTCTAGAATTGTCAGTTTCAAAATCTCACTTCTCTAGAATAGTCAGTTTCAAAATCTCACCTCTCTAGAATTATCAGTTTCAAAATCCCACCTCTCCAGAATAGTCAGTTTCAAAATCTCACCTCTCCAGAATAGTCAGTTTCAAAATCTCACTTCTCTAGAATAGGCAGTTTCAAAATCTCACCTCTGCAGAACAGTAATTTTCAAAATCTCCCCTCTACAAAATAGTCAGTTTCAAAATCTTACCTCTCCAGAACAGTCAGTTTCAAAATCTCACCTATGCAGAGCAGTCAGTTTCGAAATCTCACCTCAGTACATTAGTCAGTTTCAAAATCTCACCTCTCCAGAATAGTCAGTTTCAAAATCTCACCTCTCTAGAATTGTCAGTTTCAAAATCTCACCTCTCTAGAATAGTCAGTTTCAAAATCTCACCTCTCTAAAATAGGCAGTTTCAAAATCTCACATCTCTAGAATAGGCAGTTTCAAAATCTCACCTCTCTAGAATTGTCAGTTTCAAAATCTCACCTGTCTAGAATAGTCAGTTTCAAAATCTCACCTCTCTAGAATAGGCAGTTTCAAAATCTCACCTCTCTAGAATAGGCAGTTTCAAAATCTCACCTCTCTAGAATAGGCAGTTTCAAAATCTTACCTGTCTAAAATAATCCGTTAATAATATCTCACCCTACTAGAACAGTTCTTTTAATCAGATTATTAGAACTAATTAGAACTGTTTAAAATCTAACTGCTTTATAATTGAAGGAAAAAGATTACCTTTAAAACAGAGAGTCGACAGTAATGTAGGGAATGAAATGCACAGGGGAACATTGGACCACGGGCCAATAGTGGCTTAGAAATGATAAAACATTAACTCAAGGAGAGTAAAAGACACTGAAGCTTTGATATTGAGAGGACAACTGGCCACTGTGCAAGTTTAGCATGTGTATCTTGCTCTGTCAAAGAGTGCGAAAGCTGGACATTTGAAACAGCAAGCAAAAAGCATTAATAATGGGCCAAGAAAGGCAGAAGAAGCAAAATATTTGACGTGGGCTATAAAAACTTTTAAAACAATATGATGCATAGCACTTCAAAAACATCGAATAGAAAGAAACGATTGTTGCTAAGCAGCTGAAATGCTTCGAAATAGTATCATTATAATGGTAAATCCCTTGTTGCTATGGGAAATCTCCTGTTGCTCGGGGAAATCGCTTGTTGCTATGGGAAATCCTTTGTTGCTATGGAAATCCCTTGCTGTTATGAGAAACCTTCGCTGCTATGGGAAACGTCTTGTTGCTATGGGAAATCTCTTGTTGCTATGGGAAATCTCTTGTTGCTATGGGAAACCTTTGTTGCTATATTCGATTGTTTAATATTTTATACTCGCGCGAAAATGGAATAATTAACTGGTAGGACAGTCATACTTTATATGAGCAACGAAATTTAGTGTCAAATTAATTTCTCCGCTTTGCAGAATAGTCAGCAGAATGGGAATCCCTTGCTATGGGAATCCCTTGCTGCTATGGAAAAACTTTGTTGCTATGGGAAACCATTGTTGCTATGGAAAAACCTTGTTGCTATGGGAAACCCTTGTTGCTATGGAAAAACCTTCGCTCATATGGAAATTCCACATTGCCATGAGAAATCCAAGGGATTTCTTGAAACGCCATGCATCAAGTTCATCTTAGAGTAAACATACATTTACTTCTGTATGGTTGCTATGCTAGTGGAATGGTTAAAGTGAAAAGTGCTCAAAAAGGCCGATAAAAGTGAGTGATTAAAAAAATGGAAAAAAGGCCGTCAGTCAACAGACATTGGACTATTGCAGGCAAAATCACTTGTATTTCTTGATGCGCCGTAATTGAATGTAGCACAGGGCCAAGAAGAACAATGTGATCAGCATCATGCCAAACTCGTTGCTCCACAGATCCCAGCCTGTTTGATAAGCGATCTGCTGGTCGCTAAGGACCACGTAGCCGGATTTGCTAGGCGATTGAGGGCGAACGGAGGTGGGGTGGGCCGATAGTTTAGAAGGTATTTATCGAGTTCTACTTCGTACTGATTTTAGTATCTACCGCTTCCTTTATGCTCCTTTTTATGAAGCTTATCTACATCTTAATCTTATGCAATTCTTAATGCTATCTACCTCTCAATCTTATCCACCTATTAATATTATCTACCTCTCAATCTTATCTACCTTTTAATATTATCTACCTCTCAATCTAATCTATCTTTCAATCTTATCTACCTCTCAATCTTATCTACCTCTCAATCGTATCCACCTTTTAATATTATCTACCTCTCAATCTAATCTACCTTTTAATCTTATCTACCTTTAAATATTATCTACTTCTAAAGTAGATAATACTTCGGGTGTCCGGAAAGTCATGAGAATGTGTTATTCTAACTACTTAGACACAAGCTATTGACAAGATACTGTACCATTCTAACACTTGACCTAATATATGTCTATGGCTGAAAGAGCTAGATTCTTGCTTCAAATTTGGGGGTAAGGCTGATGGTTATAACTTAGAAGTCTAGGCCACTGCAACGCAGAGGCAAAGCAAGCATCTATCGTTACTTTTTTCTTCATTGATCCTTGCTGCTGCTTTGAGATGGACGAGTTTCAAGCTTATGCTTATACCAGGTATAAGCTTGGTATATCTGCTCCTGATTGCCATGGAGAACTGCTGAAAGTGCATGGAGATGTGGCGCCTGGTCTGTCGTTAGTGTACCGATGGTACACAAGGTTCCGTGACGAGTCGTACCCACTGGCCCAAGCTGCCCGTACTGGCCGGCCGAGATCGACGAGAACACCAGAGCTGATCGAGACCTGCAGAAATCTCGTGAAAGAAGACCCAAAAGTGAGTGTCAGAGATCTTGCTGACTTCATGGAGGTTGGGAAATCAACAGTGCATGAAATATTGACTGAAGACCTGCAACTTCGCAATGTGTCTGCCGTGTGGGTCCCGCATGTTCTCTCCGAGGAGAACAAGGTTGCTCGCGTCAATTGTGCCAAGCAAATACGTCGGATTTTTCATACCGAGGGCATGACCAGCTTCTGCAACAAGTACGTGGTGGAGGACGAGACGTGGGTGTACCTTAAAAACACTGGTACACGGCAGAACAACCGGTGCTGGCTGGGTCAAGGCGACCATCGACCTCAAGTTGTGAGACACTCAGTCGGGGACCCAAAGACAATGCTGGTAGTCGCTTTCACCCCAAGCAAGCGATTCTCTATCATGTCAACGGCGCCAAAGCAGACTGTTGATGCCAATCGCATCGTTGAATTCGTTCGACACACAGGTGACCTATGGCGGAGCCTCAGATCACAGCCAATTCATCTGTCCGAAGTCTTGTGGCAGTGGGACAACGCACGACCTCATGTGGCCCAGCCTGTGCAGCAGTACATGGAGACTCGTGGAGTTCAACTGCTTTTTCAGAGTCCCTACAGCCCTGATTTCAATTTATGCGACCGTTTTTTCTTCAATTGGCTGAAATCGGACTTCTCGAAGCGGGAGTTCAGCAGCCACGATGAGGTCCGCGAGGCCGCGTTGCAGTGGGCGAGGGGTCTGGATGCAAACTGCTTGAAACGCGAGGTTCTACGGCTCGTGGAGCACTGCCAAGCTGTGATTGACTTCAGGGGAAATTACATTACTGATTAGTAAAGTTTCACTGTTCTGCGCTTTTTTATAATTAACCTTTTGTAGTTTTCTCATGACTTTCCGGACACCCGGAATACCTCACAATCTTGCTTATCTCCTTATTAATTTTAACAGCCGCGCATACTACTCACCAGGTCCTAGTAACATTAGTAGTATTACGAATCGGACAGAAATCCAATCCGAGAAATTCGTTAACAGACAGGCCGGCGTAGGCGTAATTAAACACGGACAGGTATTTGCACCAAGCCAGCCAGTTGCCCATTGAGCTGATGTTCATTAGGAAGCCGCCAAATACCATCATAAATACGTAAATAATCGATATGAAAATATTGGCAATGCCAAATACGGACACCGAAGCCGAGACAAAGAATGCCACACCGCAGGCGGCACAGGTGGCCAATACCAGATTCAACTCGTAGAAGAAGAATGCTCCAGCATCTAGCTTGAGTTTAGACATGAAATACACTATAGGCATGAATAGTACTACCGGCAGTGTCTTGATTGGCAGCATGTCGCAGAAGATCTTGGCTAGAAAGTACACAGACACACGGTAGAAACCAGAAGAATTCTCGTGTATAAATATCACTCTCTCCTTAATAAAGACCTCGATAGCGCCTAGATTAACAAAGACCATCTGCAAGATTAGAAAGAAGAATAGGCCTTGACGATTCTGGATGCCAGACTCGAGTGACGTGTCCAGGCCGAAGAACACCGTGCCAATGCTGATGCCGAAAAATAAGTAGACCACTAGCTGGATGATGGAGCTCTGGGGATTGCGAAACAGGTTCAAGGCCGTGCGCCAGGACACCCACACGACCTGCGAGTTTGTGAGGTAGATAATAAATTATAAATTGTCTCTCCCCCAGGGATGAGTCATCACCTCTTTGTCCCGCGCTGGATGTCCCGCTCAGTCAGCACGTGATTCTCCTCATGTGACTGGCCTCTCTCTTTGTCTTCTAAAGTGCACGTAAACATGTTTACTGTACATGTTTACGTACAGCTTTGATTATAAGACAGGAGCCTACGTAGGAGTGACGTTCCTGGCGCCACTGACGTCAGTTGCTAATTTTAGAAACCACGTGATTCCATCACGTGTTTTTTAACTCTGCACAATGGGAGGCCCTTGCCTATAAAGTCCCGAAACTAACTTAGCCTCCCACCACCACCCGAGCTACGCAGGACTCTGACAGCCTTTAACTGTGACTGGGACTCTGCACGGTGTGCGCTTCTCAAGACTTCGTGACTTCATCTCTTTCGGGCCACGGATCCTTCACCTCACCGAAGGCAGAAGTCATGACGCCCTGGTGGCAGCGCTACTACCTACACTACCTAGTACTCTTGGACTTCATATTGGAGTCCGCCGGATCCCGCATTGTTAGCAGGACGACCGGTACAACATAACAAATAACAAACACAAACAAACAAACCGTAAAACCCGAGTTGTTGGTTACCAATTCAAAATCCGATTCGGGTGATTTTCTGATTTCAAAGTAGGATAAATTGTACACCCTTAAAATATGCCAAGTTTGTGTATCCTAAATAGGGAATAAAACATAGCAACTAGAAAAATGCTAATTCTGATAATACCAAGCGTCTATAACGCCTTGCTAACCAACCTGATTCCACAGTCCAGTTGGATATCCGACCCATGCGCCTTTCTTGACTTTCACATGCGGATCTGTGCCGTTGCCCATACGCAGCGACTGCTGATAGATCTCTTCAACCTGCTGTTCAACCTGTTGCGACAAAGGACACCTGTGCCAGTAATCGATTAGCTGCTGACCAATGGCGGCACTCTGCGATTTCTGCACGTCGGTATCGATGATGCTGTCCCGTTTGGTCACTGGGTGGGGGAAATAGTTATTATTTTTGTTCAAACTTATACAATGCTTAACTCAAGATAACAGAGCATGCTTAAGACAGTAAAATTAGTAATACTTTTACTCAAGAAGTATCTTGTGTATTTACTAATCAATTTAAAAACTTGTTTATCCGTTTTAAAATTTGAAAAAATGATAAACTTGTGCAACACAATTAAACAATAACAGATTAAAGTACTTTCACGAAGACGTGTCTATAATCCTTCACCAATTAAAAAAGGCGTTGATAGCGGTAAGTTATTTGCTTTTTTAAACAGTGAAATCTCCTAAAGTCAATGCAACTTCGTCGAGTTAGAAAACAACACGTAGTAAACGTTTTTTCGTTACCGCGACTACGATGCTGAGGAATGGTCTGAAAATTCTGCCTTATCATTGGTCGCTTGTTGCCTGCTGCAATATTATTGATTTTAAAATCTAATTAAAAAAAATTTAAATTATAAAATCGACATGGAATGTAAGTGTAGTATATTTTATAACAACTATTATTAATAGAAAACACGACGAAACAACAAATTAGATCAGAGGTAGGCATCGGAAATGAGACACGAGAAAGATAAGACAGGCGAGATATGATACAGGGTAGAGATGAGACACGGGAGAGATGAGACACGGGAGAGATGAGACACGGGAGAGATGAGACACGGGAGAGATGAGGCACGGGAGAGATGAGACATGGGAGAGATAAAACACGGTATAAGAGATGAGACACGGGAGAGATGAGACACGGGAGAGATGAGACACGGGAGAGATGAGACAGGGGAGAGATGAGACAGGGGAGAGATGAGACACGGGAGAGATGAGACACGGGAGAGATGAGACACGGGAGAGATGAGACACGGGTGAGATGAAACACTGGAGAGATGAGACACGGGAGAGATGAGACACGGGAGAGATGAGACACGGGAGAGATGAGGCACGGGAGAGATGAGACATGGGAGAGATAAAACACGGTATAAGAGATGAGACACGGGAGAGATGAGACACTGGAGAGATGATACGGGGTAGTAATGAGACACGGGAGAGATGAGACAGGGTAGAGATGAGACGTGGAGATAAAATGGGAGAGATAAGGCAGGGGAGAGATCAGACACGGCGATGATACAGATGATAGGGTAAATTCGTTTAGAATGCTTATAGACAACTCGAGGCAAACCCTTTGTCTAAAGGCATACAAGACATACTGGGAAATAAAAGAGAAATGTAGAAGTACAATTGTAACACGAGTAGCAATAAAAAATGAAATAAAAACGGTAATAAAATGACTCAAAGGCTAATGCACAGAGAATAGCGTTGGCTTCTCAGGCGGGGAATTGCAAGCCTGAGCAACGGTGGAAATAGGATTGAAAAATTTCTAGCAGAATAAAAAGGGAGCAGGAAATAATTGGATTCAAAGGAACAATATCTATGCAGCGAGTCTATAGTATTTTTTCCAACACACAAATGAGACTGAGTAGGACTATAATATAAGGCATACGTGCCGTGGGGACTTTTCAGAGGATAAGAATCTATTGAATCTAAAGGAAGAAATCCTACGATTTGCCTCACTCTAAATTCACTGATAAATCTCACACTATCAATCTTTCTCACACTATCCATATCTTTCTCACACTATTCATATCTTTCTCACACTATCCATATCTTTCACACACTATCAATCTCTTTCTCACACTATCAATCTCTTTCTCACACTACCTATCTCTTTCTCACACTATCCATATCTTTCTCACACTATCAATCTCTTTCTCACACTATCAATCTCTTTCTCACACTACCTATCTCTTTCTCACACTATCAATCTCTTTCTCACACAATCAATCTCGTTCTCGCACTATCAATCTTTATCACACTATCAATCTCTTTCTCACACTATCAATCTCTTTATCACACTATCAATCTCTTTCTCACACAATCAATCTCTTTCTCACACTATCAATCTCTTTCTCACATTATCCATATATTTATCACACTATCCATATCTTTCTCACACTATCAATCTGTTTCTCACACTATAAATCTCTTTCTCACACTATCAATCTCTTTCTCACATTATCCATATATTTATCACACTATCCATATCTTTCTCACACAATTAATCTCTTTCTCACACTATCAATCTCTTTCTCACACAATCAATCTCGTTCTCGCACTATCAATCTTTATCACACTATCAATCTCTTTCTCACACTATCAATCTCTTTATCACACTATCAATCTCTTTCTCACACAATCAATCTCTTTCTCACACTATCAATCTCTTTCTCACATTATCCATATATTTATCACACTATCCATATCTTTCTTACACTATCAATCTGTTTCTCACACTATCAATCTCTTTCTCACACTATCAATCTCTTTATCACACTATCAATCTCTTTCTCACACTATCAATCTCTTTCTCACACTATCAATCTCTTTCTCATGCTCTCCCTCTCTCCCTACGCTCTTTTTATACAACCTAAAAATTTTATCATCTTTACTTTTTCATTCTCAAACTAACTATTATAACAGGCATTATCAGACACCATTTGTCTAACTAATGCACATCTAACATCATGACGGAAGAATATTTTTGAGATAGCTATTTTTAAAAGCCGTCTAGGCAGTAACCAAGTCACGCCAAACAATTCTCGCCCACAAGCTAAAGACTAAAGTCAACTAAATCGATATTCTAGAATGTAGGCGAGACCAGAGCATTGATGAGAAGACGGTTTGGAAGGAAAACGAGCGTGTGCGACAATTTTGACATGAAGACTTGCTTAAAAGCCGCTAACAGCTTCCACAGCAGAAAGCCTGCCTGTTAACTGGCTGCAAACAAAAACCCACAATCCACCGCTGCTTGTACTTTGTACACAGCCTGCTAACATAGAACTGTACTAGGCGTGGCGTTGAACACAAATTTACTTACAAAATTACCTATGGGGGCGAGTTGACTAACTTTAATTACCATATACTTCAAGTTGAACTAATGACAGCGTGTTGGGAAAACTAAAAGTACATATCAACATTAGTTTTTTAGTCGGTTAACAACAGACTTTTTAGTTAACTGACTTTGTAGCGAAAAGAAGAAAGAAATGTTGCGAATGCCTGATTAAGGAGAGGTGAAGAGGAGATTGCGGAGAGGAGAAAGTGGATATTTTGGAGAGGAGAGAAAGGGGAGATTGTGGAGGAGAGAAAATGGGGAGATTCTGGATAAGAGAAAATGGGGAGATGTGGAGAAGATATAAAGGGGAGATTGTGGAGAAGAGAGAATGGGGAGATTTAGGAGGGGAGAGAAAGGGGAGATTGTGGAGGAGAGATAAAGGGGAGATTTTGGAGGAGAGAGAAAGGGGAGATTGTAGAGAAGAGAGAAAGGGGAGATTGTAGAGAAGAGAGAAAGGGGAGATTGTAGAGAAGAGAGAAAGGGGAGATTGAGGAGGAGAGAGAAAGGGGAGATTGTGGAGGAGAGAGAAAGGGGAGATTGAGGAGGAGAGAGAAAGGGAAGATTGTGGAGAAGAGATAAAGGGGAGATTGTGGAGAAGAGATAAAGGAGAGATTGTGGAGAAGAGATAAAGGGGAGATTTTGGAGGAGAGAGAAAGGGGAGATTGTAAAGAAGAGATAAAGGGGAGATTGTGAAGAAGAGAGAAAGGGGAGATTGTAGAGAAGAGAGAAAGGGGAGATTGTAAAGAAGAGAGAAAGGGGAGATTGTAGAGAAGAGAGAAAGGGGAGATTGTTGACAGGAGATAAAGGCAGGATCTTGGAATAGGAGAAATATTTGGTATCTAAAAGTTAGAAATTAAAACGCGCGAAAAATTTAACACTAAAAACAGAAACAAACAAGAAAAGCAAATCTAAACGAAGTGAGCACACAAACTAATTAGAAACGAAAACAAGGTCAATGAGGCGTGACTCACAATCGTCGAAGTCGCCAGCGCTACCGCCGCCGTGAACCGGTCCTCCAGCATTGACGCTAGCGACCCCGCCAGAGCCATTAGTGACGGGCACTTCGCCGTGCACAATGTCCATGAAAAAGTCTGGCGGACTGTTGTGCGCTTCGCAAACGTAGCCTAGAATAAACAAATTATAAATTAATAATAGAATAGGAAGAACTCTACCCGATATGTATAGAAAATCTGATTTAGCGACTAACCAATATTGGCGAAATATCTAAGCGGCGCATTGCCAGCAGGACCGTGATAAATAATGCGACCGGACACCACCAGGGTGAGGTTGTCAAACAATCGATAGATCGAATACTTGGGCTGGTGAATTGAAAACACTATTGTCCGACCGGCGTTGGCCAGATTGCGCAGAGTTCTCAACACGGAGCCGGCGGTGAATGCGTCCAAGCCCGTGGTTGGCTCGTCTAGGAACAGCACCGTGGGGTCGGTGATCAGCTCCATGCCGATGTTCGTTCGCTTTCGCTCGCCGCCGGACACTCCGCGAATCAATTCGGTGCCAATTTTCGAGTCGGCTACCTGTACGACACGCAGATTTTATTTTTCCATAAAAAATAAGAGCGAAATTTGCTGCACCGGTACTTGCGTACTGCTTACTAGAGTAAGTGCGTACTTTTTAGCGTACTTTTTTAGTACATGCGTACTATGGCACATGTACTTTTGGAGTACGAGTGTAATATAGTAATTGTGCCTGTACTAAAGTACGCCAGTGCTATGGTACGTTTTTTCTTTACGTACCCGTATACTTTTTTCCACTACGCTTTTACGTTGATAAGTGTACTTTTTAACTATTTACGCGCGTACTTTTAAACATGTGCGCAATTTCTAAATAGGGATGCACTCAGAAAGTGCGCACATATTAAGTACGCATGAACTGTATGTAGTAAATGAAGTACACGCGCAATATGTGAACTTTTAAAGTACGAGCGCACTTTCTAGTTCGTGTGCACTTTTTAGTACGCGCGCACCACAGTACACGGGCACTTTGCATGTACTTGTAAGATATTTTAAATCAAATTTTTCAAGAAACAATAAAAATACTCGAACAAAATATAAACGAACCTTAGTCAAGCCCAGTTCTTCGATGACGCTTTCAACTTTGCGTTTTCTTTCGTCGTCATTCACGTGACCCGGCAGTCGCAGGGCGGCTGAGAAGCGCAGATTTTCTCGAACAGTCAGAGTACCCATTACAATGTCGTCCTGAACGACGTAGCCGGAGACGCACTTGAAATTTTCTGGCTGCTCGGCGCCGTCGACTAGCACTTCGCCGCGCAGATACTGCGGATCCTTTCGGCCAGCCAGGACATCGAGGAGGGAGCTCTTACCGCTGCCAGTTGGGCCCATGATGGCATTCAGGCCCGGGCGCATAATCCCACTGCGAATGGGATCGGGGAATAATGGTTGCACACCTTTTGCTATCGTACTTATGTATCCTCTAATAAATATAACTCAGGGCTGCGTACAGCTGCCAATACATGACATTCAACATGAGGGGATAATCAATCGGAGGGAATAATCAACTAGAGGAGATAATCAATCTGAGGGGATAATCAATCTGAGGGGATAATCAATCTGAAGGGATAATCAATCTGAAGGGATAATCAATCTAAGGGGATAATCAACCTGAGGAGATAATCAATCTGAGGGGATAATCAATCTGAGGGGATAATCAATCTGAAAGGATAATCAACCTGAGGGGATAATCAATCTGAGGGGATAATCAATCTGAAAGGATAATCAACCTGAGGGGATAATCAATCTGAGGGGATAATCAATCTGAAAGGATAATCAACCTGAGGGGATAATCAATCTGAGGGGATAATCAATCTCAGGGGATAATCAATCTGAAGGGATAATCAATCTGAGGGGATAATCAATCTGAGGGGATAATCAATCTGAGGGGATAATCAATCTGAGGGGATAATCAATCTGAGGGGATAATCAATCTGAAGGGATAATCAATCTGAGGGGATAATCAATCTGAGGGGATAATCAATCTGAGGGGATAATAAACATGAGGGGATAATCAATCTGAGGGGATAATCAATCTGAAAGGATAATCAACCTGAGGGGATAATCAATCTGAGGGGATAATCAATCTCAGGGGATAATCAATCTGAAGGGATAATCAATCTGAGGGGATAATCAATCTGAGGGGATAATCAATCTGAGGGGATAATCAATCTGAGGGGATAATCAATCTGAGGGGATAATCAATCTGAAGGGATAATCAATCTGAGGGGATAATCAATCTGAGGGGATAATCAATCTGAGGGGATAATAAACATGAGGGGATAATCAATCTGAGGGGATAATCAATCTGAAAGGATAATCAACCTGAGGAGATAATCAATCTGAGGGGATAATCAATCTGAGAGGATAATAAACATGAGGGGATAATCAATCTGAGGGGATAATCAACCTGAGGGGATAATAAACCTGAGGGGATAATCAATCTGAGGGGATAATCAATCTGAAAGGATAAACAAACTGAGGGGATAATAAACCTAAGGGGATAATCAATCTGAAGAGATAATCAATCTGAGGGGATAATCAATCTGAAAGGATAATCAACCTGAGGAGATAATCAATCTGAGGGGATAATCAATCTGAGCGGATAATCAATCTGAAAGGATAATCAACCTGAGGGGATAATTAATCTGAAGGGATAATCAATCTGAAGGGATAATCAACCTTAGGGGATAATCAATCTGAAGGGATAATCAACCTCAGGGGATAATCAACCTGAGGGGATAATCAATCTGAAAAGATAATCAACCTGAGGAGATAATCCATCTGAGGGGATAATCAACCTGAGGGGATAATCAACCTGAGGGGATAATCAACCTGAGGGGATAATCAACCTGAGGGGATAATCAACCTGAGGGATAATCAATCTGAAGGGATAATCAACCTGAAGGGATAATCAATCTGAGGGGATAATCAACCTGAGGGGATAATCAATCTGAAAGGATAATCAACCTGAGGAGATAATCCATCTGAGGGGATAATCAACCTGAGGGGATAATCAACCTGAGGGGATAATCAACCTGAGGGGATAATCAATCTGAAGGGATAATCAACCTGAAGGGATAATCAATCTGAGGGGATAATCAACCTGAGGGGATAATCAATCTGAAGGGATAATCAATCTGAAGGGATAATCAACCTGAGGGATAATCAATCTGAAGGGATAATCAACCTGAAGGGATAATCAATCTGAGGGGATAATCAACCTGAGGGGATAATCAATCTGAAAGGATAATCAACCTGAGGAGATAATCCATCTGAGGGGATAATCAACCTGAGGGTATAATCAATTTGAAGGGATAATCAACCTGAGGGGATAATCAACCTGAGGGGATAATCAACCTGAGGGGATAATCAACCTGAGGGGATAATCAACCTGAGGGGATAATCAATCTGAAGGGATAATCAACCTGAAGGGATAATCAATCTGAGGGGATAATCAACCTGAGGGGATAATCAATCTGAAAGGATAATCAACCTGAGGAGATAATCAATCTGAGGGGATAATCAATCTGAGGGGATAATCAATCTGAAAGGATAATCAACCTGAGGGGATAATTAATCTGAAGGGATAATCAATCTGAAGGGATAATCAACCTTAGGGGATAATCAATTTGAAGGGATAATCAACCTTAGGGGATAATCAACCTGAGGGGATAATCAATCTGAGGGGATAATCAATCTGAAAGGATAATCAACCTGAGGGGATAATTAATCTGAAGGGATAATCAATCTGAAGGGATAATCAACCTTAGGGGATAATCAATTTGAAGGGATAATCAACCTTAGGGGATAATCAACCTGAGGGGATAATCAATTTGAAGGGATAATCAACCTGAGGGGATAATCAACCTGAGGGGATAATCAACCTGAGGGGATAATCAACCTGAGGGGATAATCAATCTGAGGGGATAATCAACCTGAGGGGATAATCAACCTGAGGGGATAATCAACCTGAGGGGATAATCAACCTGAGGGGATAATCAACCTGAGGGGATAATCAATCTGAGGGGATAATCAACCTGAGGGGATAATCAACCTGAGGGGATAATCAACCTGAGGGGATAATCAACCTGAGGGGATAATCAACCTGAGGGGATAATTAATCTGAAGCGATAATCAATCTGAAGGGATAATCAACCTGAGGAGATAATCAATATGAGGGGATAATCAACCTGAGGGGATAATCAACCTGAGGGGATAATCAACCTGAGGGGATAATCAATCTGAGGGGATAATCAACCTGAGGGGATAATCAACCTGAGGGGATAATCAACCTGAGGGGATAATCAACCTGAGGGGATAATCAACCTGAGGGGATAATCAACCTGAGGGGATAATTAATCTGAAGGGATAATCAATCTGAAGGGATAATCAACCTGAGGAGATAATCAATATGAGGGGATAATCAATCTGAAAGGATAATCAATCTGAGGAGATAATCAATCTGAGGGGATAATCAATCTGAGGGGATAATTAATCTGAAGGGATAATCAATCTGAAGGGATAATCAACCTGAGGAGATAATCAATCTGAGGGGATAATCAATCTGAAAGGATAATCAATCTGAGGGGATAATCAATCTGAGGGGATAATCAATCTGAAAGGATAATCAACCTGAGGGGATAATCAACCTGAGGGGATAATCAACCTGAGGGGATAATCAATCTGAAGGGATAATCAACCTGAAGGGATAATCAATCTGAGGGGATAATCAACCTGAGGGGATAATCAATCTGAAAGGATAATCAACCTGAGGAGATAATCAATCTGAGGGGATAATCAATCTGAGGGGTTAATCAATCTGAAAGGATAATCAACCTGAGGGGATAATTAATCTGAAGGGATAATCAATCTGAAGGGATAATCAACCTTAGGGGATAATCAATTTGAAGGGATAATCAACCTTAGGGGATAATCAACCTGAGGGGATAATCAATCTGAGGGGATAATCAATCTGAAAGGATAATCAACCTGAGGGGATAATTAATCTGAAGGGATAATCAATCTGAAGGGATAATCAACCTTAGGGGATAATCAATTTGAAGGGATAATCAACCTGAGGGGATAATCAATCTGAAGGGATAATCAACCTGAAGGGATAATCAATCTGAGGGGATAATCAACCTGAGGGGATAATCAATCTGAAAGGATAATCAACCTGAGGAGATAATCAATCTGAGGGGATAATCAATCTGAGGGGATAATCAATCTGAAAGGATAATCAACCTGAGGGGATAATTAATCTGAAGGGATAATCAATCTGAAGGGATAATCAACCTTAGGGGATAATCAATTTGAAGGGATAATCAACCTTAGGGGATAATCAACCTGAGGGGATAATCAATCTGAGGGGATAATCAATCTGAAAGGATAATCAACCTGAGGGGATAATTAATCTGAAGGGATAATCAATCTGAAGGGATAATCAACCTTAGGGGATAATCAATTTGAAGGGATAATCAACCTTAGGGGATAATCAACCTGAGGGGATAATCAATTTGAAGGGATAATCAACCTGAGGGGATAATCAACCTGAGGGGATAATCAACCTGAGGGGATAATCAACCTGAGGGGATAATCAATCTGAGGGGATAATCAACCTGAGGGGATAATCAACCTGAGGGGATAATCAACCTGAGGGGATAATCAACCTGAGGGGATAATTAATCTGAAGCGATAATCAATCTGAAGGGATAATCAACCTGAGGAGATAATCAATATGAGGGGATAATCAACCTAAGGGGATAATCAACCTGAGGGGATAATCAACCTGAGGGGATAATCAATCTGAGGGGATAATCAACCTGAGGGGATAATCAACCTGAGGGGATAATCAACCTGAGGGGATAATCAACCTGAGGGGATAATCAACCTGAGGGGATAATCAACCTGAGGGGATAATTAATCTGAAGGGATAATCAATCTGAAGGGATAATCAACCTGAGGAGATAATCAATATGAGGGGATAATCAATCTGAAAGGATAATCAATCTGAGGAGATAATCAATCTGAGGGGATAATCAATCTGAGGGGATAATTAATCTGAAGGGATAATCAATCTGAAGGGATAATCAACCTGAGGAGATAATCAATCTGAGGGGATAATCAATCTGAAAGGATAATCAATCTGAGGGGATAATCAATCTGAGGGGATAATCAATCTGAAAGGATAATCAACCTGAGGGGATAATTAATCTGAAGGGATAATCAATCTGAAGGGATAATCTACCTTAGGGGATAATCAACCTTAGGGGATAATCAATCTGAAGGGATAATCAACCTTAGGGGATAATCAACCTGAGGGGATAATCAATCTGAAAGGATAATCAACCTGAGGGGATAATCAATTTGAAGGGATAATCAACCTGAGGGGATAATCAACCTGAGGGGATAATCAACCTGAGGGGATAATCAACCTGAGGGGATAATCAATCTGAGGGGATAATCAACCTGAGGGGATAATCAACCTGAGGGGATAATCAACCTGAGGGGATAATCAACCTGAGGGGATAATCAACCTGAGGGGATAATTAATCTGAGGGGATAATCAATCTGAAAGGATAATCAATCTGAGGGGATAATCAATCTGAGGGGATAATCAATCTGAAGGGATAATCAACCTGAGGGGATAATCAATCTGAGGGGATAATCAATCTGAAAGGATAATCAATCTGAAGGGATAATCAATCTGAAGGGATAATCAATGTGAAAGGATAATCAATCTGAAGGGATAATCAATCTGAAGAGATAATCAACCTGAGGGGATAATCAACCTGAGGGGATAATCGATCTGAAGGGATAATATTCACTCCTATGGGATAACATTCCATTTTATGGCAAACCATTCAATCCTATTGGATAGCACATGATTTTGAGGGATGACAGTCAATCTATTCATATTAAATGAAAAAAATGAGACAAAATTAAAATAAAAAAGGCATGAAACCCCATGAACTGAATTTCTAAACTACCTAGAGGTAATTCAAAGGTGCTTGCGAACTCTAAAGCAAACTTTCCTGAAAATGTGCCCGATTTAATTTGCTAAATTAATTAATTATTGATTCAGACTCAGAAAATGCGCTGTTTGCATAGCAACACTTTTAGTAGATAAAAATGAAATACCTGAAAATTATGCACATCGTTTTTCGTATAATTTCACATGCACATATAACTCTGTGCACTCAATTCAATATATTAATTAGTTAGTCAAATAGGGAGCAGTGTTAACATTATACTGATAAATAAGCTAGGGAAATATTTTGTTACCAAAAAAAAGTTTCTCACCTGACGCCCTGCAGTACAACTCGCTTCTCTGCTTTACTCCACGGATATCGTTTAACCATGACGTCATAGTTGATGTTGCGAAATGTGATAACTGAACCGGAGCGGCCGCTGGTTGATGTGGTGCGCGGCACCCGGACCGTGTCGATTCCATCGTCGCCAAATGATGCTGAAGCGCCGTTGTTATAGCCGGCATAATCTATTGCAGCGGAAGCTGCGACCGATTCCTGACCTCCCATCGGATCGTAGCGAGGCCGATTGGCGCGACGGGAAATCACCTTTGTAAATGTAATGTGTGTTTCTTTTGCAATAGCTTTTGCTTGATTAAAAAGACTGATTAAAGACTAAATTTTTGTTAAGTGACACAGACAGAAAAACAATAGTCAGAAATGCAGAGGGCAGGAGGGGTAAAGCGACAGGGGTGATGCAACAGGGGGAGAGCGACAGGGGGAGAGCGACAGGGGAAAAGCGACAGGGGGAGAGCGACAGGGGGGAGAGCGACAAGGGAAGAGCGACAGGGGGAGAGCGACAGGGGGAGAGCAACAGGGTGGAGAGCGACGGGGGGAGAGCGACAGGGGGAGAGCGACAGGGGGAGAGCGACAGGGTGGAGAGCGACAGGGGAAAAGCGACAGGGGGAGAGCGACAGGGTGGAGAGCGACAGGGGGAGAGCGACAGGGGGAGAGCGACAGGGGAAAAGCGACAGGGGAAAAGCGACAGGGGGAGAGCGACAGGGGAGAGCGACAGGGGGAGAGCGACAGGGGAAAAGCGACAGGGGAAAAGCGACAGGGGGAGAGCGACAGGGGAGAGCGACAGGGGAGAGCGACAGGGGGAGAGCGACAGGGGAAAAGCGACAGGGGGAGAGCGACAGGGGAAAAGCGACAGGGGGAGAGCGACAGGGGAGAGCGACAGGGGGAGAGCGACAGGGGGAGAGCAGAGCAATTAGAGCAGGAACTAAGTGTGTGAAGGACAGCTACTGACGTCAGGGACAGCAGGGACTGATAATCAGAAATAAAAAGCATGGAGGTTAAGATCAAAGACGTCATTAACCTGAGAAGACTCTCCACCGGCGCTCAAATCGCCATTAGATACGGCCAGCTCTCGACTGTAGCATCCGTCTGAAGTAGAAGCAACGGAAGCAACGGTAGACAGCTGACTAGTAGGCTGCCGGCGCTGTTGAGGCATTTGCAGCGTAGCTGGCTGCTGCTGCTGCTGCTGCTGATAAGGCTGATCCTGCCTAAAATGCGACGGCGGCGGCGCATCGAAAGACACGCCGCTCTCGCTCCGATTATGAGCCTGCTGTTCAATTGGCAAAGGCGACGTCACAGGCGAGGCATCCAAACCAAACTGAACATCTCGCAGCGAACTACCGTCCATCATCAGCAGCGGCTTGCCCATAGCATCCTGGCGTTGCTGCCTCTGCCTACCAGTTGGCAGCTGATCTCGCAGAAACTGGCCAGCCTGTATGATGGTAGCGGTAGCGGCAGTTGCGCCAAGATGATGCTGATGACGATGATTTGAATCGTCTAATTCTGCCGCATAATTAGTCTGACCTCCAATGAATCGATTACGATTATTATTATTATTATTATTATCGTCGTCAACTACTACAACAATGTCTGATTCGGAAAACTCCGCAGACATTGTTAGTTAATCGGTAAATGAAAAATAACTAAATAAATCAATCTGATTTGTTGTTGATGTTTCTAAGAATGGCGACTGGTTCAAATAATATAAATATGTATAGTAGCTACCTCATTCCCATTCTGTCACGCAGTTGAGATAGACAGAGCTCTCTCTCTGATTGGTTTGGTAAAAAAATTCCTGGTTGCCAATGACAACTACTCATACAGAGGCATAGGTGTTTTTGGAGACTATGCTCAATTCTATCCTTACCAACTACGGGCGGGGGTGAGATTAGGCTGTACATACAGCTCAGAGGTGCATGAATTTGGGGAAGGGGAAGAATGTGCGCTCTTCTCTCCCTTCTTCCCATGTCCCTGCCTATCCGGCAGTGTATGACAGCAGCTTTCATTGAGCTCACGAGTGGAGTGTATTGGATGAGTCTAAAAGAATGACTCATGGTAGTACTGTAATTCTCTTGTATTATTAACAATGCCCCGATCCGTCTCGTGGATGGGACTTGGCGGTGTGATAAAATTGTATAATATAATTAAAAATGGATCTCTACGACATACTACTACAAGTAAATATATAATGATCAATGGAATAGCAACAAAATTACAAAAAGATTCTAAATTGTACAAGAAACAAAGAAACAAAGAAATTTAACTTTTATGCCGGATAACGATTATTTCAAACCGTTATTTTTTTTTAATGTAACGCTCTACATTTATGATCCGTTAGATAGAATGGAAAGTAGAATTCCAGATAGAATAGAGAGTAGAATTCCAGATAGAATGGAAAGTAGAATTCCAGATAGAATGGAAAGTAGAATTCCAGATAGAATGGAAAGTAGAATTCCAGATAGAATGGGAAGTATTATGTCTTCGAAAACCTACCTCGGCTAGACGATTTCCCAACTCGGACTGTCTTGGAGAATCAGAAGCGCCGACGGGATTCGACGGGGATTCTAGACCGACGCTGGAATTCCCGACACCGACGACTGACGCTGAGCCGGCAGCCGCAGGTATCGACGCTTTAGATTTTGAAGACTTAGCTGAAACTGGAAACTCATATTGCTGCTGCTGTTGCTGCTGCTGCTGCTGCTGATAGTGCAGCTGTGAGTCTGCCGCTCCAAATGAACCGCTAATTACAGAGGCCGACACCATGGAGGCGGCATCGGCGTCTAGCGACGGATTCATCATCGCTTTGTAGCCTTTCAATGGGCTGCGACTGCGCGCAGCTTTCACTTTGTCCCTAAATTAGCCAATACGAGGATGGGGAATAGGCATAAAATAAACTGCTAATAACTTGAAAATATATGCATACAGACATTCAGACGTTCAGACGATACATACAGACGTTCTTAGGGAACGATGGGTCAATTAGACAGTTCTTAGGGAATGATGGGTCAATTAGACAGTTCTTAGGGAATGATGGGTCAATTAGACAGTTCTTAGGGAATGATGGGTCAATTAGACAGTTCTTAGGAAAAGGTGGGTCAATTAGACAGTTCTTAGGGAATGATGGGTCAATTAGACAGTTCTTAGGGAATGATGGGTCAATTAGACAGTTCTTAGGGAATGATGGGTCAATTAGACAGTTCTTAGGGAATGATGGGTCAATTAGACAGTTATTAGGGAATGATGGGTCAATTAGACAGTTCTTAGGGAATGATGGGTCAATTAGACAGTTCATAGGGAATTATGGGTCAATTAGACAGTTCTTAGGGAATTATGGGTCAATTAGACAGTTCTTAGGGAATGATGAGTCAATTAGACAGTCCTTAGGGAATTATGGGTCAATTAGACAGTTCTTAGGGAATGGTGGGTCAATTAGACAGTTCTTAGGGAATGATGGGTCAATTAGACAGTTCTTAGGGAATGATGGGTCAATTAGACAGTTCTTAGGGAATGGTGGGTCAATTAGACAGTTCTTAGGGAATGATGGGTCAATTAGACAGTTCTTAGGGAATGGTGGGTCAATTAGACAGTTCTTAGGGAATGATGGGTCAATTAGACAGTTCTTAGGGAATGGTGGGTCAATTAGACAGTTCTTATGGAATTATGGGTCAATTAGACAGTTCTTAGGAATGGTGGGTCAATTAGACAGTTCTTAGGGAATGATGGGTCAATTAGACAGTTCTTAGGGAATGATGGGTCAATTAGACAGTTCTTAGGGAATGATGAGTCAATTAGACAGTTCTTAGGGAATGATGGGTCAATTAGACAGTTCATAGGGAATCATTGAATCCATCAATAATGTGTCAAAAGTGTAAGAAGGATAGAAAGGATTGTTAGAATGTAAAACAAGGCTTTTAATAAAGGATTCTTGCAGCATAAATGCATTTAAAGATGCATTAATTTATCTACAGTAAAAGCAGATTGCAGCAAAAAATATCTTACAGAAGCTAGTCAGAGGCAATGAAAACAGCTGCACTAAAACTTTAGTTCACTCTCTCCACAATTTACAATTAGCAGGTGCACTAGACAAAATGTAACATGCTTTCATTAACTGACTTTTCAATAAGTATAGAAAGTATTCAACAACATACATCACACTTGATAGCCTTAATTAATCATTATACATAGAACCTGTGCTTACCTAATAAATAGTGAATTGTGAGCTTGTCACACAATTTATGCACTTAGGGGCCTAGTACAGAGAGAGTATACGCTGCTTGATGATGATGTGAAAGCCAGGGTGTGTGTGCCTACATTCAGTATCTGTGTGAATGTGTTCTCAGGAGACAGTGAAATGGGCAGAATTGCCTAGTGTCACCAAATAATATACCAGTGCACAAAGCCCTCCTGCAACTATTATTATTATTATTATTACTATATTACCCAGGTGTAAAGTACACGACCAGCCCTAAAGATTGGTCTTTGGAAAAAAATACAAAAAATGTGGACTCGCCACAGATTCGAGCTTAGGAAATTTATTCCCTGTGCCTGTATGAATTTTATAGCATTAAAAAATTCTCTCAGGACAATTTTGTTCACATGTCAACAAGCCAATTTAATGTTAAGCCTTTTATGTCTTAAAATTGTAAAGAAAGTAAAAAGCTGTTCACTAAATGTGCAGAAAAACCCTAATTATCTTAATTTGGTATTAAACACTGTTTAAAGAGGAGAGACCAAGAAGGCAATAGTTTCCTGACAGTTTTCTGATTGAAAGTGTCACTTTAATAAAGAAGTTCTGAAGTAAATAAGAAGAAAAATGGTTGATACAAAATACATTAAAATTTACTCACAACCAAACACTTGTGAAGCTTCAAAAAAAGATTTAAAAAATTTCTGACATTAGAAATGAAGTAGAAAATGTACTCCAATAACCCTACATGTGCTATTGACATGTAACATTTCAACATAATTATCTAAGAGCTAGGCCTATACATAAAGCATGAATCAACATCAAGTAATAATAAATATCACTTACATGGATCAGTTGTACTAGGCTTCAATACAGATTAAATTTGCATTTCTTATCTATAAAAAACTGAAATGAGGTGTAAACAAAACATTTAGAAAGTGAAGTTTATAGTTTCTGTCTTTAATATACAAAATAATTGTATATAGGTATAAAATAAAATAAAATAAAATTTACAAATAATTACATTTTCTGTTGCTATATCACTAGTAAATCACTAGATTAAGCTAATAGTTCTCACAAAAAGACAAGTTAGCTAGCCAATCTCCACTATATTGCTAACCTTATGTTAGTGAATTTTTGGTATGCAGTCTAAATGAGTGTTAGCTGTGGCAGGTTTTTCTACCACTACTATACTCATTACTCTATGAAGATTATTTTAATCTTTTGCCTACAAAATTAATAAAAATTACTCAAAACATATTTTTCCAATGGCTCATAAATGTTTTCCTTATAACATCATTTATTCTGTTATTATGTTATTATTATGTTACAATGCTACAATAGTAAGTGCACAAAACTAAACAAGAATGAAGTGTGCATACATATTTATATTTAAATATATATAAATCATAAAACATGTTACATGGCGAAACAAAATTCTTGTGCAGTTTTAAGAACCATGCACCAACTGTTTATAAAATACTTGCTATATCAAGCCTACAACTTTATCCTCAGTTGACACTTAAAGATCTAATGGTGGCTGTCACTGTTACCCATACTAGGAGTAAATAAAAAATCTAATGAAATACTACATGTGTTTTAAAAGTCCTATGAAAAACTAACTTTATTATTAAAGTTGGTGATAACCAGTGTTGGGCAAGTTACTTTAAAAAAGTAACTTCCGGTCAAGTAACTTCCGGTTCTAAAGAAAGTAACTTCCGGTAGTAGTTCCGGTACCGGCACTTGAAAAAAAAAGTAACTTCCGGTTCTTCGGCACCGGTACTTTCTACTTTTGAAAAATCGCGTGTTAAAGAAGGGCTTAATTATGTTTTTATTATTAAAAAACTAATAATAACATGCCTTTGCAACTGCCAACTTGTCTAGAGTAAAACCAAGTGGAAAATGATTAAATGAAATTATTGAAAACGAAAAATGAATTTCTGAAAACCTATATTTTTATGGTTTTTGCTTCTTTTTCCAGCACTAAGGTTCAATCCTTGCTGTGGCAGTACTTTACCAATTGCCACTCAAAAGTTTGGCCTGCGCAACTAAAAAAGCTGAAAAAATTTAGATTTGTATGTATTTTACACCATAACATTACATTCAGTTTAAATTTGAATAAAGCGTGCGCAAATAGACTAAACGTGATCAGTAAAAAATGAAAATTCGAAAATTGAAAAATCGCGCCTCTTTTTGAAGATAATTCGCGCCTGCCCTCAGAAATTGCATATTCGCGCCTCAATCACACCACTGAATAACTAACAACACAAGAGTCTTACAAACAAATGACATAAAGTGACAACTCTAAAAAAGTGGAAAGAGTAGCTCTAGTGGCGCTGCTGCCCTGCTGATAATTACCTTTATTAATTCAATAACCTTTTAAGCCCTGAAAAAACTACTTTGACATTTAGACAATTTAGCCTAGGTTAACAGCTGAGAAAAAAAGTTTGCATGCTTCTTAAAAGGAACCCCCGTAATTTAAACTTGAAAGCTTTAGCACTAGTGTAAAAGCTAGATATAGACAGTCATGTTGTCACAATTCACATCAAATGCCTGTTGCCGCGAAGTAGTACAAGGCGGTTTAGTGTCGCGTCGGCAAGAGGTGCTCGCTTTGCTCGAATTAAAAATTTAATTTTTTAAGGGACCAAAAAGTTGTTAAAATTCACCAACTAAATAAAATTCAAAATTTCTCGGCATTTCTTACGACATTATGAACTGATGATATGAAAATTCTTTCAATTTGTATGTTTTCTTTACTTTCTTTCTCTTTTTTTCTCTGCATTTAAAAAAGTGCCGGAAGTACCGGACTTAACAAAAAGTAACTTCCGATACCCTAGTCCGGCACTACAAAAAAAAGAACCGGAAAAAAGTGCCGCTTTAAAAAACAGTAACTTCCGGCACAAAAAGTGCCGGAAGTGCCGGAAGGTTGCCCAACACTGGTGATAACATATAAATCTTCTACAAAATTAAAAGTTTATTATAAAAACAATTATAAAAAATGGAGTATAAGTATGACCATGCTCTCTTTCACAATACATTGCTAGTGCCTAATAATATGCCTAAATTAGTAAATTTACATAATAAGTAGGAGGAGATACTCATGAGTCCGATTGTAAAAGCCCGACTTGAATATATAGAAAGCCAGGAAAAAAACCTAAATACAAAATACATTTTCCAACAAGCAGCCTATAGTTAGGCTACTTTTTTCTTTTTTTAACTTCTTATTATAACTAAACATTTTTGTCATGTCAAATATGCATGCCAATCTTACAATAGGCAAACTTGCATGCATAAAATGTACACTGGATTAATACAGCATACACCCCTCTTCCAGACTATGGCCAGAACAATCGAGAATATGTAGGTCCTGTAGAGGCTTCTATCTATATACATATGCTTAAAGCCAATATGAGCACGAATTACCTGCTCTAGAGCATCCCTCAGGGGAGATATATATAAGTTGCTGTTAAATATTTCGTTAAATAAGTCTGTGAAAAAATGCTTTGTACAACATTCAAAGTAACTAAAAAGCTAAGGATGAACTTTAATTAAAGATTTATGCTAAATAAATAACAATGGCAATTAACTGGATAGCAGTTAGCTAATACAATGTATTTTATATACATTGGCTGAGCTTCATACATAACATGGTTATAAACTATAAAGGTGATTAAAATAAACAACAATACATATTATAAGCACGATTATAATTCGCGAATAATCTTTCAACGAGGATTAGAAGAGTAGCCGAGAGTCCTCGTATAAAGATATTTGATGATGGCCTCAGTCACCCTGGGGCCTTAAGAAGTACGTACGGTTTCCTGATTTCTTAGATTTTACGTATTTATATTTGTTCTCTCAAATGTTAGTACAAACCATAAAAACAAATAGTTTCCCTGCTTATTATCTATTTAGAAATTATCCTAAAAACGAATGGTTTCACTGCTTTTAAATTCATTTGACTTACTAGCTTTTTAGCTTGTGATTACCTTTACCACTGTAGGTAACGATTACAGTTTGAGTGCATGAGTGAGTGCATGGTGTGGTGTGTTTTCTGGTAAACTGTCATAAACTAAATATCAGTTACCTATTTCAAAAATCAGCAGCTTTAAGAATAGCTGCTTATGGCTGTATATTTTTGTTAGAATCGGGTTAATTAGAAAATGTTAACTGGAGGTATATTCAGCTTCGCAATTTTTTGGCTCCTCATGGACGGTATTTGACTATGGGAACAATTAGTTGTAAAAATCCCAATTCCTTGTCCTTGAGTATTATTATAGACTACTCTACTAGGCACAGTGTCTTATTTATTCAGCGTCCCTTCCCTTAGAATATACCACCCTCGCGTATCAGTTCCACGGATTAACCACACGCCATAGGTGCAGCGCCAATTAAGACCTTTCGCCATGCCAAATAAAAATAAACGCTATACGACTGTGAGTCCAACACAGTAATTACCGTTTTTCAAGCACGTAAATGAATTCTAATAATAATAAAATATTCCCAGAATAAAAAGATTTTGAGCCTGCTGTATTATCACTTCTCGTAATTAAACGAAGTGGTACATAAATCTAAATAAAATGCTTACAGATAATAGCTGTCCTTTTAGTTTGTGTGGTGTGGTAAATAAACTAATATCACGAAATAGGCAGCTAAGTAGATTAAAGTCTAATTTGTTTTAGACTTTGTACACTTGACAAAACTTGATAAGAATATGAATTAAATCAAAAGTTTTTTTTTAATTATGATCTAGTAATCCGACTCTAATAATTTATGACTCAGTATTACAATAATATAATATGTGCAGCCAATTTGAGGCGCGGATCTTCCAAGTTAACTTCCTTAAATATGGGCATTAATTCAGGCTTCCAAATTTTCGCTGGTGTTTCCAAATCCCAAGTAACGGAGCTTCCGCGCTGTCAGCAGTTCGTCTACCTCGGCGGTCTGGTACCTGACGTCCGCGAAGATCTGCGACGTCGCCGCGGGCTCGCTTGGGCTGCCTTTCGTACTGTAAGGGCGGTCCTGCAGTCCGAGGCCCTTACCTGATCGCCAGAGGGCGGCGCTGTTCCAGGCGGTGGTCAAGCCCGTCCTGCACTGTTTCTACAACGCCGAGACCTGGACGCTGACGGATTCGCTCGAACAGCAAGTCAATGCGGCGCACGCTGGCCTGTAGCGCGCCGCCTTTACGATCAGCGACGAGCGGATCACTAACGCGGCACTCTATCACCGCGCGGGCCTGATCCGCCCAAGTGAACTGCTGCGACTTCGGCGCCGAGTCCTACACTATACTGCCCGCTGCCGGTGCAGAAGTGCTGCTGCAAACGCTGCAGGCAACCCTACCGGCGTGGCCAGGCCCGAACTCGGCGTTTCGTCGACTGCCTGCTGGCCGACGCTGGCGCCCCGGACTCTGCCGGCGGTGCAGCCTTTGTTCGCGCCCAGGCTCTGAAGCGTGCACTGTAATTGACGCTGCATTTTTCCACCTGACAGCGTATTTTGTTGTTGTTGTTGTTGTTTGTTCCAAATCCCGCAATGACGCCTCTAAAATCCCAGTGAATGTCTGGACCCGAGATGAATGGATGAGGATCAACTAGAATCTGCGTGGTCGTGCCGGGATCCAGCACCTGTACTAGGCATGTAATCGCAGCCGCGAAAGCAGCAGAAAGTTCTAAACAACTTTAATTACAGCGTATTAGGGACTCCAGTCGATACCTGGCTATGGGTACATAGCTTGGTAAACTATAGATTTACGACTCGAACACATTCAACAACTCATTGCACCCTATACAATTCCGCATATCTGAGACTAAAGCGGCTAGGAGCTCAAATGTCTTGAGGATATCCGTAGTTAATCCGTAGTTTAAAGTAGTTTTTAGCCCTTGGCACTGGTCAAAAAAAGGATCAATATATTTTCGAAAAGACGAATGAAGGCAAAACATATTTCCGGCTCTTAACCCAACAAATATTGGGAAATTTAACAAACACTTTCATGTTGCAAAACAAGAATTTCTATCAATCTCTGCATGCAGCTTTAGCTCTCCTGTGTTTTTTATTTCTTTCGAATTTTTTCCTCGATCGTTAGTCTGCATGTCTTCTGCCTTCAGAAAAACTTTGTCCACTCCATCGTCATCAGCTGCGAGCAGTGATAAGTGGGGCGGAGTGATTGGAGGTGGGGATGAGTGACAGAGCAGTCTGACACGTTTGCCACTCACAGCAATGTAAATGAGCTCGATTTAGCCGCGAGGCCAAATTTGTTTAGGGCGCAGCCGCGTAGAGAAGGCTTGGGGGCTTGTCACACAATTTACGCCCTTGAGGGCCAACCTCCAAGTCACAGTGAGAGTGTACACTGCCTGACGATGAGAAAGTCAGGGCAGATGTACACAGACCTTTGTGAGAGTGTGCCTGTGTACGGAATCTGTGTGCGTGTGTGCTCAGGAGATCATGATTGTGGGTTTGAGTTGGTTACTGTTTTAAAAAATTAACTAGTTTATTAACAGTATAAATATAAAAATATTTTTGCTAAGCGCATAACAATAGTGAGTATTGATTTTAGTTTTTGATAGAGTCGCAACAATATATTTGTCAATATTTCAAGATAATAAAAAATAAATAATAAAATAGCAAGATCTCAGCAAGCAACTGAGTTCTCTCGCATATACTTTTCCAGAGCCTCAACGTCTCTTGTCATCTTGTGCCATTTAGCAGTTTAATTGGCTTGTAGAAAGATAGCATTACAATAGTAGTTACCTAAAGTCTCGTCATATTAATCAAGTTTAGCCAAGAAGGTCTATGAATTAAGTTAATCAATCGTAGTTTTCTTAACAGCATTTCGCCTAAACACTTGGGTTTTCTCGCAGTAGTGGCACTCGAGAGCGATTTAAAAATCGAACCCGTAGACTTCAACCTCGCACATATTGATTGGCCCACCAGCAGGCAATCGGTTTTGAATGCGAATGCTGCTTCCATAGTGCCAACACGACACGTTGGTGATTGCGAACGGCTTGCTAACTTTGACTCCGCCACACTGAACATTGTCGACCATTAGAGCTAAGTCATTCATCCTCTCAGAGCAGCACTCCAAGCGGTTGTAGATTGTCACCTGACTCACAATGGTCGGTCTCAGCAGGTGAGCCTGCCACCATTCTCTCACACCGAAACTTGTGTGAATACAGAAACCCCCCATCGAATGATGTTGATTTAGATTTCCGTCGATTGCTCGAGTGCAGTCAAAGCTCATGTAGACGGAGCTTTGACTGCAGTTGAACATTAGCTTCTTCGTTATTGCACCTGCGAAATAGAGAGTACAATGCCTTGGCAAATGATGTAGAGCTTCAAAATTTACTAGAAGAATCATTTTGGCAACTGGCTCGATAGACTGCCATTAGAAAGCTGTATGGCGCTAATGTGAACTGCCTACACAACAATTCTGAATCCTACACAGAAAATACCAATTAAGACTCACCTGCGTCAGGTGGTCGGACATAGACGTCGCCCTGCTGGTTGTCATGCAGCCACGGAACTATCCAGAATATGGATGAGTTGAACAAGCCGCACAGACCGCCGCTGATCCAGTAGAAGCCGTAGCACATCAGCTTGGCTGAGCACTCAAATGAGCAGTGGGCTGCGCTCAGCGTTCCCGTCAGCTCATCAAACACAGCTGGACTGGTCCTGTTGGTGCCTGAGCTCGACATCCAGTATGAGTAGCCTATTGAGCTCGCAACCGACTGCTCAAAGTGGCCTAGGATGAGCAGCGCTACGAGAAGCGAACCTGCAAAGCTTCGATGGCTCATTTTCACGAGAATCTCTGATCAACTCTAACAGCAAGTGATAGACTTTTTATCTGCGCCTGGAGGCTTGATTAATGATGGGACAAATTTAACAGCTACATAGACTGGGGAGGGGGTAGAAAGCTAGTTTTATCTCAAAAAGCCCAATGGCTTGCATGTTCAGAAATTTCTGACAAATTAGCGCTCAGTTAATACTCTTCTAGCAGGCGATCCGTTGAATTTTTATTATGAGATTACTAGCCAACGCATTAATGAAGTGGAAAGCATGGTTACTAACTAAATAGTGACTGCATGCCTGGGTCGCCAACTATGCTGCATCGATTGCAAAGCGATGCCCATACAAGTATCAGTTGAGCAATTCATTATTTTTAAGCTAAAACCCGCCAGCAGAATTTATAATAACTATACTAGCCTATGGGACAACGAAGAAAAAATGTATTCCATCAGATGGTCATGTTGGGTAGCTGCGTCTCATTGTTGGGTTGAGTTGCCATAATATAAACGCTCTGTTTTCTAAATTTCGATAAAAAAACATCGTTTATGTTTTAATGCATTAGTATACTCTAGTTGGTATTTGTACAGTAGTATAAGTATGGACAGTACTAGTGAGATGACATTGTGAGTGAATAAAATGAACTAGTGCAAACTAAAAGAAAGCAGCTTGGAACACAGTTGGAAAAATACCTCCTCCTCCAGCTTCCGCACTTGTTGCTGGAAGGTCGCGCTGAAAAGAATTAAGTCGTCTATGAGCGCCTCCATCCAGTTTATAACAGCCATCGTCAGGTCCACCAGGCGTTAAAGGGTCTCGGGCGCGCCTTAGCAAAGACCAGACCCGAGCTTCGTGCACTGCATCAGGCCCTGTGTTGTGTATAAAGCGATTTTCTCCCGGTCTTGATCTCGTAGCTTCTTCCGAACAACGAGTACGTTGCTCACCCACGGGCTTCAAGACGTCTCGATAACCCCGTGGCGCAGCATCGATCGCTAAGCTTGTCGCCTACTTGCTACCGAAAAACAAGACCAGTTGGACGGGCGATGGTGCCTTGACTGGGATGATGACGCGGCTGCGACCGGTAATGTCACAGTGCTAGCGATACTAGCGATCACGGCGGTGGGCACCGCACGTACTGGTCCGGAGGTCTGCGCTGAGCTCATCTTAATCCGAGCCCAACTTAATGATGGCGTCCATGCCGAGTACGCATTCTGGCTGAATGTCAGCGACCACCGTCACGTGGTGCTTCAAGCCAGTCCCTCCAGCTGTATTGCCTGTGTCGGAGACTCTAACCGTCGACCATCGATGGTGACTGGAGTGCTTAGAGGCGGATGAAGCTGAGCGGAGTGAAAGGGCTTTCTAGGCAGGGCTTGTGATGGCCAGCGGTCACGAGTCCTCAGAAGTTTCTCGAGGTTGGGGTCTGGCTGTAGAGATAGGATTTGTTGTTTTTTTTATTCTATGCAAGCCTAAAGTTAAACGAATAATTTACATTTGTAAGAATTATGCGTTTCATCCTACTTGACAATGTCAGTAGTGCAGTACAAACATACGTAGCTGGCCCATAGACTTCTCTGGTGAAGATAACTTTTAGGGAGACTGTCACGGCTCTAGAATGACGAGCTTGCTCAACCAGTGCGGACTTCTCAGGTGTGCGCAGGGTGCCCCGCTGTTAAACTATTTCTCCTGAAAAAATAGTCATACTACTGTTGGTGCTCATTACCGTAGGCGATCGGTAATTACAGCAACAACCAACTGTGTTTGCAATCTGACTGTGGATTGAAAAAAACAAATTTTGCCTTCATAAAGCATCGTTTCGAGAAAAGTTTCTAATTTTCTACGTGCGAATAAAATATCGTTTCATTAGCTGTTTCTTTTCTACAGAAGGCAAGTGGGTCCAGAAATACATAGAGAGTCGCTTATATTCAGGCCCTCTTAACACAGAGGTTCTGTTGCACAGAACAAAGTTAGAAATGATCACTAATTTGCTCAAAGCTAACCATGGCAAAAAACACACATCTATATTTTGGCATGCAACTCATAATAGTTTTACAATAGTCAAAACTTCTGAATGTTTTTCATTTTTCGGTTTGGATATTCTCTACGTAATAAAAAATTCATTGGGGTCATTTTTGACGTCCATTTGTCATTTTTTAAACCGATTGAGTTGATTTTACCCATACCATGCACCCATGCCAGCCAATTAAAGTCAAGTTGGAACATGCAAAAGCATCCAGTTTAGGTCTTCATTCACTAAGTGTTGTCCGTGTGACTTCACTAGGTCCTGCTGCATCGGATTGTTACAATAAGGGACTTTTCTAGAGAAAATTCCACCTTCAAAAATGTTCTCGGCCCCGTACAACTGCACATTGTAGGACACGAAGGAAGCTCATGACACAATGTATACTAGCAGCGTGTACACTGTTTAGTATGCGTGGAGCTGAGCCATTGGATTCTTGAAGACAAATTACATATAACCTGCAAGTAAAGGATCAAATCCGTTCCGCCAATAGGAATTTTGCCCACAACACCTATGAAACACCCAAACGTGCTTCCATTGTATAGTCTTTACCTTACCAAAGGACAGAAAGAGATCGCTAAAAATATGCTTGGTTGACACCGTTTGAGTAGATCTTAAATTGAATTCATAATGAGCTGTTGTAGCTGTTAAATTTGTCCCATGATCATTAATCAAGCCTCCAGGCGCAGATAAAAAGTCTATCACTTGCTGTTAGAGTTGATCAGAGATTCTCGTGAAAATGAGCCATCGAAGCTTTGCAGGTTCGCTTCTCGTAGCGCTGCTCATCCTAGGCCACTTTGAGCAGTCGGTTGCGAGCTCAATAGGCTACTCATACTGGATGTCGAGCTCAGGCACCAACAGGACCAGTCCAGCTGTGTTTGGTGAGCTGACGGGAACGCTGAACGCAGCCCACTGCTCATTTGAGTGCTCAGCCAAGCTGATGTGCTACGGCTTCTACTGGATCAGCGGCGGTCTGTGCGGCTTGTTCAACTCATCCATATTCTGGATAGTTCCATGGCTGCATGACAACCAGCAGGGCGACGTCTATGTCCGACCACCTAACGCAGGTGAGTCCTATTCTCTGGGAAAGTGGCCAAATTAATATCTTTGTTTAGGTTGGTTTTCAGTTCTTTGTTTAAAAATCACAACATGAATCTAATTGTACGAGGGTACTCATGGATAAAGTATTGCTTCAAGCGCAGTAAGTGGAAAGTAAGAAGGTAGGAAAGCAATTATCTCTAAACCACTGTAAAGTCATAGTACTTACTCTTTCCCGTGCAGGCGCGATAAAGAAGAAGGCGCTGTTCAACTGCAGTCAAAGCTCCGTCTACATGAGCGCAGGGTGTAGTCGAGCTATGGATGGAAATCTAAATCAAAATCTTTTGGACGGTTCCTGTATTCACTCACGTTCCGATTTGGGAGAATGGTGGCAGGCTCACCTGCTGAGACCGACCATTGTGAGTCAGGTGACAATCTACAACCGCTTGGACTGCTGCTCTGAGAGGATGAATGACTTAGCTCTAATGGTCGACAATGTTCAGTGTGGCGGAGTCAAAGTTAGCAAGCCGTTCGCAATCACCAACGTGTCGTGTTGGCACTATGGAAGCAGCATTCGCATTCAAAACCGATTGCCTGCTGGTGGGCCAATCAATATGTGCGAGGTTGAAGTCTACGGGTTCGATTTTTAAATCGCTCTCGAGTGCCACTACTGCGAGAAAACCCAAGTGTTTAGGCGAAATGCTGTTAAGAAAACTACGATTGATTAACTTAATTCATAGACCTACTTGGCTAAACTTGATTAATATGACGAGACTTTAGGTAACTACTATTGTAATGCTATCTTTCTACAAGCCAACTAAACTGCTAAATGGCACAAGATGACAAGAGACGTTGAGGCTATGGAAAAGTATATGCGAGAGATCTCAGAGATATCCTTGCTATTTTTTATTTTTATTTTTCTTTTCTTGAAATATTGAGCTGTCTATATATTGTTGCGACTCTATCTAAAACTAAAATCAGTACTAGCTTTTGTTATGCGCTTAACAAAAATATTTTATTACTGTTAATTAACAAGTTAATTTTTTAAAACAGTAACCAACTCAAACCCACTATTATGATCTCCACTTTCGACAGTTTTAACGTTCAAAAACAGTTATTATTGAATAAAGTCGTATACTAAATTAAAATGTAAGCGTGCTTTGTAACTTAACAATTTTTTTTTCAATTCAAATAGTACAATTATTAACTCAGGCGATTACCAGAGATAATATAAAATATAAATCTATAAAAATATTGTTATAATTTTCTTATTCGGACAAGTGCTGATCTTCAACCTCAAAACGATTGACCTGTATGCAGATCACTTTTGAAACCGATTGAAATGATTCAACACATACCACACCCACCAACAAAAGTCTAAAATTGGAAATTTGAACTAGCAATTTTAGTATGTGAAGAGTATGCTCTTAGAGTTGATCAGAGATTCTCGTGAAAATGAGCCATCGAAGCTTTGCAGGTTCGCTTCTCGTAGCGCTGCTCATCCTAGGCCACTTTGAGCAGTCGGTTGCGAGCTCAATAGGCTACTCATACTGGATGTCGAGCTCAGGCACCAACAGGACCAGTCCAGCTGTGTTTGATGAGCTGACGGGAACGCTGAGCGCAGCCCACTGCTCATTTGAGTGCTCAGCCAAGCTGATGTGCTACGGCTTCTATACTGGATCAGACTCATATAGTTCCGTGGATAGTTTCACTGGATAGTTCTGTGGCTGGGTGACTACCACAATGACACTGAGTGTAGGATGACATAAAGTCTATGCGTTTGCATCCCTCATCATGAGCGACAGTTGCAGACAACCAGAGGCCTCTTCGTATCAAATTCTGTTGATCGCAACTTAAAATCCCCCTTAAAATACAAAAATAGCTACTTTTTTTGCCAATTTAAGTTCCAATTAGGCTTTGGTTGGTGTACGTGGGTGGTATGCATTGAAGAATCAACTCAATAGGTTTCAAAAATGATCTGACAAGGGACAAGCTGACGTGAAGAGTGACCCCAATGAATGTTTTATAACTATAGAGCATCCGGGAGCAGCAAAGTAAGCTGGTAAATTTCTTTTCAGAGTTTTTACTTTTTCTATAACGCATTTGCTAATTTGTATTGCTTTGAGTAAGCAGCATTTTTAGAAAGCCGGATGCCCCGACCAATCCGGTGCGAGGGCGATAGAGCGACCACTGTCCTACAACAAATACAATTGTAAGTACATACAAAGAGCATTCAAAATCTCCTTCAAGTCTAGTAGTGTCAATGAATATTGAAGTTTGAAGTATCATGAAAGATTTTTTACATAAAATACAATAGATTGACGCTAATTAAGGTGTACAGCCAGTGGTACAGCGCTTCCATGGGCTAATTTACTGCTGTTCAGTCCGTGGAGGCCGCCCGCACTACATTTTTCTCCTGCTGACGCTGACATTTAGGATGCACGCTGTACTGGAGCAATGAGGAAATCATTTATACCATGCTCAACGACACTATCAAACTGTTATCCCTTCTAGGCTAAGCTTCGAGTTCCAAAGCTTTAAGTCCCGATAATGAAATCTTCAGCAAAAATTTTACCGCCTTAAAATATTGTTTTACACATTGTAGAGACGAAAATATCTTCTGAATCCGATATTGTATAAACAAAACTCAATTTTTCCGTCTCTAAAATACGACAGCTTGTTTTCAAGGCTCAATAAATGATTTATGTTTTCTAGAAGAAAGGTAAAAGTGAGAAATAAGATAAATGGATGCAAACTGAAACAGAATGAAATTATAGAGACATTGCAGACTGTTTAAAAGCGAATTCCCGTAATATTTGAAGGCAAATCGTTGAGAAAGAGTTGCAATATTACGAGTGTAACAGGGCTTATTACTCTATCTTCCTCTTTCTTGGAAGCGTATTTTCCTGGCCAATATCGTTCCTTCTTTCTCTCCCTAATTCTTTGTACTATCCCGTATACTCTTCCTGGTGACCCTGAAAAGGGCCGTTTTAGCTCCACAACTATTATTTTATGGGTTTCACTTAAAGTAGCGCTTTGCACTGGCACGAGCAGTTTATCCTTCCAAGGCACTGGTCTCTTTTTCTCCAGTCTTTGCTGGGCGTTTCTCCAGGATTAGAGGGTCACAGCCCCAATCTCTGTTTTATTTACACACTAAGCACTATCTCCTTATTATATTGAATAACACAACAACTTCACTTTAATTCAAGATGATTCTCAGGCATTGTCTTATAATTCAGGCTCGCTGGCCAAGTTTATTTTCGCAACAAACTGTTCTAATTTTTTACTCTTTCGAGATTTGTTTTAAGAAAGAATTTTCCTTAAACATTTAAAATATTTCAAATATACTTTAGGTTCTGAAACACAGAAAACACAATGGAGTATTGGACTGCTACACGAGTAACTATTTATAAGTGTAATAATACTATAACATTAAAATAAGAATTAGGCTGCTAAACTCTATTCTTGGGGACGCTTAATCCGGTGGAATTTTTATAATCAGTTGCCACGGCGAACGCTCGTGCAAAAATATAATTCTCATTAAGACACGTGATGATTAAATGATGACGTGATGGTTAAATGATCTCAAATACAAACAATCAATCACAATCAACTCACACCCACACAAACATAGCCCACACATGGCACTTAGGACTCTGCTCTAACGCTCTGCAGTGTCGAAGTTATTCAGATAATGTAGCCACGCATGCACAATCGGCTGACTGCTCTGGATCAGCTACTGTGGAATTGTCGCATCGAGGTGATGGATCGATACTTAGTTCTAGGTAGCGCTGCTAATAAAGCTGCAGAACCTGCAAGGGTTTCTGCTTCCACAGAAAGCAAAAAAGCAGCAACAGTTAGCTCTACTACGAGCTATTACACATAAACCTAAAGCGACGAATGCATTGCATGCTATAATATTGAAGACTCAATTGAATAGGACCTCTCAGTGAAGAGCCTTCTGAATCTGGGTGGGATTCTGTCATTATACCAAAACCCTGGCCCAAAATGCCGACTCATTGCGATCCTAATCTTGATTCGCAAGTTTAGACACCCGTTGCCACCACGCAGAAGATGATGAAAGAAGTCCAAGAATCTTGATTCGCAAGTTTAGACTCCCGTTGCCACCACGCAGAAGATGATGAAAGAAGTCCAAGAATCTTGATTCGCAAGTTTAGACACCCGTTGCCACCTCGCAGAAGATGATGAAAGAAGTCCAAGAATCTTGATTCGCAAGTTTAGACACCCGTTGCCACCACGCAGAAGATGATGAAAGAAGTCCAAGAATCTTGATTCGCAAGTTTAGACTCCCGTTGCCACCACGCAGAAGATGATGAAAGAAGTCCAAGAATCTTGATTCGCAAGTTTAGACACCCGTTGCCACCACGCAGAAGATGATGAAAGAAGTCCAAGAATCTTGATTCGCAAGTTTAGACACCCGTTGCCACCACGCAGAAGATGATGAAAGAAGTCCAAGAATCTTGATTCGCAAGTTTAGACACCCGCTGTCACCTCGCAGAAGATGATGAAAGAAGTCCAAGAATCTTGATTCGCAAGTTTAGACTCCCGTTGCCACCACGCAGAAGATGATGAAAGAAGTCCAAGAATCTTGATTCGCAAGTTTAGACACCCGTTGCCACCACGCAGAAGATGATGAAAGAAGTCCAAGAATCTTGATTCGCAAGTTTAGACACCCGTTGCCACCACGCAGAAGATGATGAAAGAAGTCCAAGAATCTTGATTCGCAAGTTTAGACTCCCGTTGCCACCACGCAGAAGATGATGAAAGAAGTCCAAGAATCTTGATTCGCAAGTTTAGACACCCGCTGTCACCTCGCAGAAGATGATGAAAGAAGTCCAAGAATCTTGATTCGCAAGTTTAGACTCCCGTTGCCACCACGCAGAAGATGATGAAAGAAGTCCAAGAATCTTGATTCGCAAGTTTAGACACCCGTTGCCACCACGCAGAAGATGATGAAAGAAGTCCAAGAATCTTGATTCGCAAGTTTAGACACCCGTTGCCACCACGCAGAAGATGATGAAAGAAGTCCAAGAATCTTGATTCGCAAGTTTAGACTCCCGTTGCCACCACGCAGAAGATGATGAAAGAAGTCCAAGAATCTTGATTCGCAAGTTTAGACACCCGCTGTCACCTCGCAGAAGATGATGAAAGAAGTCCAAGAATCTTGATTCGCAAGTTTAGACTCCCGTTGCCACCACGCAGAAGATGATGAAAGAAGTCCAAGAATCTTGATTCGCAAGTTTAGACACCCGTTGCCACCACGCAGAAGATGATGAAAGAAGTCCAAGAATCTTGATTCGCAAGTTTAGACACCCGTTGCCACCACGCAGAAGATGATGAAAGAAGTCCAAGAATCTTGATTCGCAAGTTTAGACTCCCGTTGCCACCACGCAGAAGATGATGAAAGAAGTCCAAGAATCTTGATTCGCAAGTTTAGACACCCGCTGTCACCTCGCAGAAGATGATGAAAGAAGTCCAAGAATCTTGATTCGCAAGTTTAGACTCCCGTTGCCACCACGCAGAAGATGATGAAAGAAGTCCAAGAATCTTGATTCGCAAGTTTAGACACCCGTTGCCACCACGCAGAAGATGATGAAAGAAGTCCAAGAATCTTGATTCGCAAGTTTAGACACCCGTTGCCACCACGCAGAAGATGATGAAAGAAGTCCAAGAATCTTGATTCGCAAGTTTAGACTCCCGTTGCCACCACGCAGAAGATGATGAAAGAAGTCCAAGAATCTTGATTCGCAAGTTTAGACACCCGTTGCCACCACGCAGAAGATGATGAAAGAAGTCCAAGAATCTTGATTCGCAAGTTTAGACACCCGTTGCCACCACGCAGAAGATGATGAAAGAAGTCCAAGAATCTTGATTCGCAAGTTTAGACTCCCGTTGCCACCACGCAGAAGATGATGAAAGAAGTCCAAGAATCTTGATTCGCAAGTTTAGACACCCGTTGCCACCACGCAGAAGATGATGAAAGAAGTCCAAGAATCTTGATTCGCAAGTTTAGACACCCGTTGCCACCACGCAGAAGATGATGAAAGAAGTCCAAGAATCTTGATTCGCAAGTTTAGACACCCGTTGCCACCACGCAGAAGATGATGAAAGAAGTCCAAGAAATCTAACTTTTGGAAGGTTATTTATCAGTGCCAAAGCAGATATCCCAACTCGCCTCAATTACCTTGTATGCTTTGTAAGCGATTTGCAGCGCAAAGGTGTTTTTTATTGCTGCCACGCCTTCTCACTTGGAAGCTAGCTAACAGATTTCAACTTTGATGGAAAATGGGGTGAAAAGATTGTTTTTGGCCAATTAGTAAATCTGTTCGCGCTAATCAACCGCCCAGTTGTCCGCTCCAGCAAGAGTGGAAATTCTAGAAGAAAATGTGAGCTAGGACTTTATTGTTAGTAAGAACTGTTAATTATTATATTGATTGTACTATACTTGTAGTAATAAAAAATAAAGTTTTGTATATTTTCTATTCGCATTTTTTAAATTTCTATATTTTCATTATCTTCCTATGAATCAAAGTGAATAAGGTACGCCTGAAAATAATACAACTCTTTGTAGCTAAATCAGTAAAATTTGGACAAATCGTATAGCTAACGTCTGTTGTTTCATGGATATTTAGCGTAATGTTTCATTGACAAATAACATAACTCTAAATGTATTTTTCGAGCAATGTTACTTGAAAGTAGTATTGAAAGGACTGTAGCGTCTCATCATGACCTTCCATCGTACCGTACTTGCCATTCCAGAAAATTCGCCGTAAAACTACAAATTGAATTTTCAATATTTTTCTAGAAACTTCCACTCTATGAACAAATGATTTGTAAAACACATAATAGCTACAATCAAATATCATCCATGTAAATAACATCATCACGCGCTACAATATTAAAGTTACTTAAACAGTATTGCACTAGCTTTGTTATAACTCTTGCAACCTTCTAGAATTTTCCGGAAATGCATGTTTTCATCTATAAATATAGAGCCACCATCGACGTCATTTTCTTCAACCCTTCGAGCTCACGCTCTCATTGATAATCATCAAAAAAAACAAAAAAACCACCGCCTTTACGCCTCATTTATTAAACACCTCTACAGGACCATTGGCGATAGCTCGTAAATTTGATGAGTTTTTTTGTGTCATACATACTTAATTCTGTAGCTTTGGAGGCCTGGTCTGAGGATTCTGTAGTTTTGGAGGCCTGGTCTGAGGATTCTGTATAGTTTTGGAGGCCTGGTCTGAGGATTCTGTAGTTTTGGAGGCCTGGTCTGAGGATTCTGTAGTTTTGGAGGCCTGGTCTGAGGATTCTGTAGTTTTGGAGGCCTAGTCTGGGGATTCTGTAATTTCGGAGGCCTGGTCTGGGGATTCTGTAGTTTTGGAGGCCTGGTCTGGGGATTCTGTAGTTTTGGAGGCCTGGTCTGAGGATTCTGTAGTTTTGGAGGCCTGGTCTGGGGATTCTGTAGTTTTGGAGGCCTGGTCTGGGGATTCTGTAGTTTTGGAGGCCTGGTCTGAGGATTCTGTAGTTTTGGAGGCCTGGTCTGGGGATTCTGTAGTTTTGGAGGCCTGGTCTGGGGATTCTGTAGTTTTGGAGGCCTGGTCTGAGGATTCTGTATAGTTTTGGAGGCCTGGTCTGAGGATTCTGTAGTTTTGGAGGCCTGGTCTGAGGATTCTGTATAGTTTTGGAGGCCTGGTCTGAGGATTCTGTATAGTTTTGGAGGCCTGGTCTGAGGATTCTGTAGTTTTGGAGGCCTGGTCTGAGGATTCTGTAGTTTTGGAGGCCTAGTCTGGGGATTCTGTAATTTCGGAGGCCTGGTCTGGGGATTCTGTAGTTTTGGAGGCCTGGTCTGGGGATTCTGTAGTTTTGGAGGCCTGGTCTGAGGATTCTGTAGTTTTGGAGGCCTGGTCTGGGGATTCTGTAGTTTTGGAGGCCTGGTCTGGGGATTCTGTAGTTTTGGAGGCCTGGTCTGAGGATTCTGTAGTTTTGGAGGCCTGGTCTGGGGATTCTGTAGTTTTGGAGGCCTGGTCTGGGGATTCTGTAGTTTTGGAGGCCTGGTCTGAGGATTCTGTAGTTTTGGAGGCCTGGTCTGGGGATTCTGTAGTTTTGGAGGCCTGGTCTGGGGATTCTGTAGTTTTGGAGGCCTGGTCTGAGGATTCTGTAGTTTTGGAGGCCTGGTCTGGGGATTCTGTAGTTTTGGAGGACTGGTCTGAGGATTCTGTAGTTTTGGAGGCCTGGTCTGGGGATTCTGTAGTTTTGGAGGACTGGTCTGAGGATTCTGTAGTTTTGGAGGACTGGTCTGAGGATTCTGTAGTTTTGGAGGCCTGGTCTGAGGATTCTGTAGTTTCGGAGGCCTAGTCTGGGGATTCTGTAATTTCGGAGGCCTGGTCTGGGGATTCTGTAGTTTTGGAGGCCTGGTCTGGGGATTCTGTAGTTTTGGAGGCCTGGTCTGAGGATTCTGTAGTTTTGGAGGCCTGGTCTGGGGATTCTGTAGTTTTGGAGGCCTGGTCTGGGGATTCTGTAGTTTTGGAGGCCTGGTCTGAGGATTCTGTAGTTTTGGAGGCCTGGTCTGGGGATTCTGTAGTTTTGGAGGCCTGGTCTGGGGATTCTGTAGTTTTGGAGGCCTGGTCTGAGGATTCTGTAGTTTTGGAGGCCTGGTCTGGGGATTCTGTAGTTTTGGAGGCCTGGTCTGGGGATTCTGTAGTTTTGGAGGCCTGGTCTGAGGATTCTGTAGTTTTGGAGGCATTTACATAATGTTACATACTAGGAAGTAAACGATAATCAATATTATTTTATATGCTCTCAACTGGCAGCTGCCAGCTCTATTGAAATCAACTTTTCGATCTCTTTTTGTTATACTTTTTCGAGTTTTTCATGCCCTACTACTTAAAGTAAAATGTGCAAAGTGTTGTAGCTAATGAACATACAATTACAAAACCGAGTATTAAGCTGCTATGTTACATTTCGAATGTGGATAAATTATCTTATTTACGATATAAATAAATTTTCGCAACTTAGGTTTTTTTCTGGCACCAACAGACTAAAAAACAATTGCCTAGCTACAGCATTGACAACATTCACTGTGTACTGTATTACTGCTCTCGTCACAGTCTCATGAGGTCTGCCATACTTATATTGTCACCATACTTGCCGTATTAATGAAGCCTCGTAATAAAAATTAAAAAGTTAAGATATGCGGAGAAGCAATAGCTTATGCAGAATTTCTTCGCTTTTGCTGGTATCTATCTTACATCCCGCATGGGTGCAGAACAAGATCGAAAGAGAAAGAAAGAGAGAGGTTCGCTGTCTGTGTATGCAACCGAAGACCTATCTTGGTAGTTTCTGGCTTTGCCTTTACGGGTAATACGACAAGCATTATAACTTCTGCCACTCTCCGATCCGATGCAACCTTTCTAAATATGCGAAAGGTCTATAACCCATATAGGAATTTTCATCACTGCAATGTCTGTCCTGAACATAGATAGCCACTGCATTGTATCAACATCCACCTTAGCTACATAATACATATTGGATATAGCAGTGGCTAAATGTAGTGCAATGGGATTAATGCTTATATGATAAGCCTAATATGTAGCATATGTCGGGCATGTGGCATGTTCTTACATAGCTATTGGGATCACGAAAGCAGGCTTGCAAAGACTTTTAATTTTCAATAATTGGATGTTGTCGATTTGTTATACTTCGGGTCAAATGTTGCAGAATGTGCCAGTCAATCTGACTGTATTTATTCACAGCAGCTTCAGCTATAGTGATATGATATTAAATTGGATTATTTGGCAATCATGCCTGTGCAGTCAAATCCCGTGCAGCTGATCATAAACCCTACCATTGATCCCTTCCTAAATATTATCTGCACGCAGAGTGGGATGAGGGAGGGCAGCAATTTTCTCGCTTGAGCTCAGTCACAAATTCGCAGAGGCGGAATAATCAGGTTATTAATATATTGTGTCAGATAATAATAGTATGCTTACTAAGCAATAGGATAATTTTTTATCAGCTTCTGTGTTCTGTGTCCTTCTCTTATGGGGTGAAGATCTTATCAAATAGTTTAAGTTCTTATCGATTAGTTAAAGTGAAGTTCCTATCGATAAGTTTAAGTTCTTATCGATTAGTTAAAGTGAAGTTCCTATCGATTAGTTAAAGTTATTATCGAATAGTTAAAGTTATTATCGATTAGTTGAAGTTATTATCTATTAGTTAAAGTGAAGTTCCTATCGATTAGTTAAAGTTATTATCGATTAGTTAAAGTTATTATCGAATAGTTAAAGTTATTATCGATTAGTTGAAGTTCTTATCAGTGGTTTGAAGCTCTTATCGAATAGTTAAAGTTATTATCGATTAGTTAAAGTTCTTATCGATTAGTTAAAGTTATTATCGAATAGTTAAAGTTATTATCGATTAGTTAAAGTTATTATCGATTAGTTGAAGTTCTTATCAATGGTTTGAAGCTCTTATCGATTAGTTAAAGTTCTTATCGATTAGTTGAAGTTCTTATCGAATAGTTAAAGTTATTATCGAATAGTTAAAGTTATTATCGATTAGTTAAAGTTCTTATCGATTAGTTAAAGTTATTATCGATTAGTTAAAGTTATTATCGATTAGTTAAAGTTATTATCGATTAGTTGAAGTTCTTATCAATGGTTTGAAGCTCTTATCGATTAGTTAAAGTTCTTATCGAATAGTTAAAGTTATTATCGATTAGTTGAAGTTATTATCGAATAGTCAAAGTTGTTATCGATTAGTTAAAGTTATTATCGAATAGTCAAAGTTATTATCGAATAGTTAAAGTTCCTATCGATTAGTTGAAGTTCTTATCAGTGGTTTGAAGCTCTTATCGATTAGTTAAAGTTATTATCGAATAGTCAAAGTTATTATCGACTAGTTGAAGTTCTTATCAATGGTTTGAAGCTCTTATCGATTAGTTGAAGTTATTATCGAATAGTCAAAGTTATTATCGAATAGTCAAAGTTATTATCGATTAGTTAAAGTTATTATCGAATAGTCAAAGTTATTATCGAATAGTTAAAGTTATTATCGATTAGTTAAAGTTCCTATCGATTAGTTGAAGTTCTTATCAGTGATTTGAAGCTCTTATCGATTAGTTAAAGTTATTATCGAATAGTCAAAGTTATTATCGAATAGTCAAAGTTATTATCGATTAGTTAAAGTTATTATCGAATAGTCAAAGTTATTATCGAATAGTTAAAGTTATTATCGATTAGTTAAAGTTCCTATCGATTAGTTGAAGTTCTTATCAGTGGTTTGAAGCTCTTATAGATATCGTGATTCTGCCACAGACTCAGCGATTTATCTCTGTAAAGCAGTGTACAACTGATAAGTCCATGAACTGTTAGGAGTTCATCGCCTCATCCTTGAATTCCCCCCTGCTAGTTCTGGTGCTCATTTTACAGCTGTGTGAACTGCAGCACAAGAGCATTAAGCAGCAGGCTCAAGGGGAAAAACATTTCCTTTGTCGAAAGTCGAAAGTTCTTTCTAGTGGGCTAATTAGATCTTTCAAACAAAAGTAAAAAGCAAAAGTACCACTTTACGCTTTCAACATGTAATTTAATGGGGCAAAAGCAGAAATACTGCAATTTGATACAGCTGTTTTAGCCGAAGTTGCCGTTTTATATGTTGGTATTCTGTTATGTCTTAACCCACAGTCAAACTTAATTAGCATGCATACGAGCAGTTCTGTGTTCTAATAAAGCTAAACTCCTTCAAATTACAGTCACTAGCGAAATACACGCACACTTTCTGTATAATTAATATGATTACTATTAGCTGACCCTGTTCTTGGATTCAAGCGAATACCCGCCTTTATGAACGAAAACGGCTAAGTCATTTTGAGGGACTCCTTATTACTCGTATACTTCAACACTATTTGCTGCATGACAGAAATATTTTTACAGAGCTGAAGAAAATAAATTTCAGTTTACAAGCTAAATTGTGCTTCTAGGCGTGGGATATGAGTTTGCGACACTTTCCTCCGTCACAGTTAATGATGGACCAGAAGGCTTTATTTATAGTCAAACTTTTTTTTTTGATTACACCTGCCCCAATTGGGTCAGATGTGCAGCCGACAGCACAGCCGCAGCTAATGCGCGGCGCATCTGAAGGCTGCGTACAGCTGTTCAGTCCACGGACTGGGGAGACGCCACACCCACCTTCAATTATCCCAGCTGATGCTGGTACCCATTTAACAGCTGGGTGAACTGAAGCAATGCAGAGTTAAGTGTCTTGCTAAAGGACACAAATTGTTCCAGTGGAGTCGGGAATCGAACCCCCGACCTTCAAGTCGTGAGTCCGACGCCCTAACCACTAGGCTACAACCTCTGCTAGTCTAACTACTATGTCAAAGGTATAGTTTTGAGTACGCTTCTCAAACACCATGAATGTAAGTGTATCGTCAGCTAGCTATAGGAAAAATGTGGATCAGATGGTGCTGTTCACTAATAGTCACATAGAACGAGCTAAAACCAGCTGGGAAATATCCAGTTACATGGTTGACCTAATATTGATCTCTGTCTCCTGATCCGTTTCTCTTCTAATCTCGCCTAAATTCAGTCAAGCAGGGATCAATGATGTAAAGAATGTGATCGCTTGCGTACAGGATACATGTACGAGGGCGCTACACAGGGTGTGTAAATGAAAGACAGGGTGTGTAAATGTAATACAGGGTGTGTAAATGAAAGACAGGGTGTGTAAATGTAATACAGGGTGTGTAAATGAAAGACAGGGTGTGTAAATGTAATACAGGGTGTGTAAATGTAATACAGGGTGTGTAAATGTAATACAGGGTGTGTAAATGTAATACAGGGTGTGTAAATGTAAGACAGGGTGTGTAAATGTAAGACAGGGTTTGTGAGTGTTAGACAGGGCGTGTGAGTGTTAGACAGGGTGTGTGAGTGTTAGACAGGGTGTGTGAGTGTTAGACAGGGTGTGTGAGTGTTAGACAGGGTGTGTGAGTGCTAGACAGGGTGTGTGAGTGTTAGACATGGTGTGTGAGTGTTAGACAGGGTGTGTGAGTGCTAGACAGGGTGTGTGAGTGTTAGACAGGGTGTGTGAGTGTTAGACAGGGTGTGTGAGTGTTAGACAGGGTGTGTGAGTGCTAGACAGGGTGTGTGAGTGTTAGACAGGGTGTGTGAGTGTTAGACATGGTGTGTGAGTGTTAGACAGGGTGTGTGAGTGTTAGACATGGTGTGTGAGTGTAAGACAGACTGTTTGCTACAAGTAAAATATCTTAAACCAAAAAATCCGAGTGACTTGAGGATTTTCGTGAAGAGATGAGGACCTGTTGAAATTTTACTTGTCTAGTAATATTGAGAGTAATATTGTCTACTGGCTCTGATATTGCACATAGGGCAGAGTGCAATCGAACTTGTTCATTAACTATTCACATATTAACAAAATTATTTCCACTAGTAGCAGACGAATTGTATACGCTTCTGCAAATATAGTACTAAAAGGAAAGAATTTTTGCTTCCACTATAATTGACGACTTCCTGACGTAGATAAGGCAATCTCTAACATTATTTGCCTAGAGAGAATCGTTAATTATCGAAGATTGCGTGCCAGTGGCTTTCCACTCACATCCCTGCTCTGACAAGAAGCCTTAGAAAGTATCGTATCTTTTCACATATCCACTAATATCTCAACGCTGTCTCTATACTCACATCTCACTGCTGTCTCTACTCACATCTTACTGCTGTCTCTACTCACATCTCACTGCTGGCTCTACTCACATCTCACTGCTGTCTCTACTCACATCTCACTGCTGTCTCTACTCACATCTCACTGCTGTCTCTACTCACATCTCACTGCTGTCTCTACTCACATCTCACTGCTGTCTCTACTCACATCTTACTGCTGTCTCTACTCACATCTCACTGCTGTCTCTACTCACATCTCACTGCTGTCTCTACTCACATCTCACTGCCGTCTATACTCACATCTGACTGCTGTGTCTACTCACATCTCACTGCTGTCTCTACTCACATCTCACTGCTGTCTCTACTCACATCTCACTGCTTTCTCTACCCACATCTCACTGCTGTCTCTATTCACATCTCACTGCTGTCTTTACTCATATCTGACTGCTGTCTCTACTCACATCTGACTGCTGTGTCTACTCACATCTCACTGCTGTCTTTACTCATATCTGACTGCTGTCTCTACTCACATCTGACTGCTGTGTCTACTCACATCTCACTGCTGTCTCTACTCATATCTGACTGCTGTCTCTACTCACATCTGACTGCTGTCTCTACTCACATCTCACTGCTTTCTCTACTCACATCTCACTGCTGTGTCTATTCACATCTCACTGCTGTCTCTACTCACATCTTACTGCTGTCTCTACTCACATCTTACTGCTGTCTCTACTCACATCTCACTGCTGTCTCTACTCACATCTTACTGCTGTCTCTACTCACATCTGACTGCTGTGTCTATTCACATCTTACTGCTGTCTCTACTCACATCTCACTGCTGTCTCTACTCACATCTTACTGCTGTCTCTACTCATATCTGACTGCTGTCTCTACTCACATCTCACTGCTTTCTCTACTCACATCTCACTGCTTTCTCTACTCACATCTCACTACTCACTAGGTACCTTTGCTCAAGTTATTCCATTCCTAGAAGCCACATTTTTTCTTCAATCTATAATGCTTGTCTTTCTAGTATTCTAGTATACTCTCCTAGTGAAAGCTTTTCCTTGGCCTCTTTTTTACCCTCCGCAGTCACGGTTGCCTGGCCCCCAAGTGAAGTGAAAGTGAAGTGAAGGCCGCATGCTGTCACAGCGGGTGGTCTGGGTGGAGTTGGATAGAAGACCCAGATAGAACCGAGAGAGCTTAGGCAGACAAGGCGTACACACTCCCAGATTGATCTATGATTAACTCCCCAAAGCGGGTCTTGCAGTCCCCCTGGAGGCCGTGAATCCCAACCAGACGCGAGCTGGGCTGCCACCTCCTTTACTGGCCTCCTACTCAACCCTCCTGTCTCCTCACTGCTATATAGTGCTCTCATTCTACTCACACCGACTATTTTTTGCGTCCCACCCGCAGCAGAAGCAGAAGCAGCAGAGTCAGCAAGTCTGAATACACACGACAAAGTCTAATATTGGTGAGAATGAGAGTTTGAGACCGAGAGAGAGAAATCGTGGGGAGCGCCCTCGTGAGCTGATGATGGTTGGGGCGGCTGAGGGCGGTAGGCACGGCAGGTCTGTCGCGATGTGCGAATGGGGATCAAGGGCCAACCGCATATAGGGAGTTCAGTTTTTCCTGCCGTATGAAGTCACTGCTACTTCCCACCAACCAAAGCTACTAAATCCCGATTACAGTACAGTCCAGCCGAAGCATGCATCACAAGCGAATGAGAGGGCTATCAGCCTTTCTATATGCATAGTCAACTTGCTATAAAAGCCCACCCCTCAAGCATGCAGTCATCGACTTTCGAGCCCACCCCCTCCTCTTCACGCACCCACCCCAACCTCCACCCGCCAACCCTCCATGCAGCTCAGACCCAATCCGAAGTGAATTTAAACTCCGCGCGGAATCGGGCCTAGCCGAGACAGACGGACCACAAATTAAAACTCACCGCGTGCTTTTTTTATCGGCATTGTTGTGAAGTTATTTGAACAGACTCTTTGATCTTCACCGACAGTAATTAACTTTCAAACCTGTTATCAGAGCCTAAATTACAATTAGCAAATCGTCCTTGACTGAAATGACTCGCAGTAAAGTGATCGATCTAGCCGAAGAGATCGAAAACTGGGCCCAAGATTTCTATCAGAAATTTAATCAGAAAGATCTAGAAAAATCTCTGGGAGTAAAGCTTCCGTTCAGTGATCTGCGAATGGTGATCGACACCAACAATTTCATGGTTGAGACTGATGACGCTGTGTATTCGGTGAGAATTTCTGCTTCAATTTTCTTCACCATTCATTGTCAATCGCACAAAGGTCCCTTAGCTCGAGTCCACGCGGCGAGAAAGTCAGGTCAATGAGAAAGTCAGGTCAGTTGTACACAACTGTGTCAGTGGATGTATGCTCAGGAGTCAGCGGAATGGGCAGAATTGCCTCGACGGCAGCGGGTCTTACCAAATGATACCAATTCCAGTTCCCACAGGCCACAGCCCTACAAAATATTAATTCTTCTTTCAACAGAAATAATTTTTTATTCAAGATTCAACGAAAAGAGTTTTTATTTAGTAATGTGTAAAAGTACATAGTGACATATTTTTTGGTTCATTCCTTCAGCTACTTCGATAGATTTTCAGATCAACTCATGCTAACTTCTCATGGGCTTGTCGAAGCTTTTTATTTCTTTGGTTGTTTAGATTCAATTTCACACTATCAGCCGCTACTAACGAGTAGTAAGTAGAAATTTCGGGTACGGAGATATGAGATAAAAAGTAGAATTGTAGGCAAAAAGTATTATTCTAGTTTTGCAGGGCCTCTACAACCATCACAAAAATTTCTAACAATTCTACTGCTGAGTGATATAAAAAGCTATAGAAATAAGTGTGCTGCTTCACGACATGCATTGCTCATCGTGGACTGAGATTCGAACCCCCGACCTCTCAAGCAGAAGTCCAAAGCTAAATGCACTAGATAAACACAAATAAAAAAGTACCCACTGACACCCTGTGTATTTATAACAGACCGAAAACCCCGGCACGGGACAATGGCAGCGCAATCATGTATTGTTCAAGACCAGCTACAGCAATACAACAGCGACGCCAATGCAGTACGCGTTGAGCACACAGCGCAGTACAAGATCAGTGTGCTCCGTGAGCCTTTCCCGCGGCTTCGTGTTCGAAGGCCAGGCCGGCCTCAAGGTCAGCCTGCCGAACAATTTGCTGGAGCTCAGCGCCAGCATGTCCCGCCAGCTGAGCATGCAGGGCCAACGCGAGAAGTCGGTTGAGCAGGAGCTCACTTGGACTGTGGACACCACGGTGGCGGTTCCGCCTGGCAAGACCGTGACAGTGCGGTTAGTGATCAAGGAGAAGCAGTTCAATGGAACGTTTCGCGTGGCCACGCGTTTCCGCGGCTCCCTGGCTGTTAGGCTCTACCGGGGCGATTCCAGGATCTGCGTTCTAAGAGTTAACGAGCTGCGCGACGTGTTCAAGGAGAGCCTTGGCTTCCAGTGGCAGCCAGAAGAGGCCTGCCTGCTGTTTTTCAGCGAGGGCCAGTGTCACACAGCCTGTGGCGTGGAGCAGTTCATCCAGATCGATGAGAAGGACTTTGAAGCAACAGACGAAGATTCAAAGCAGTAGCCGCTAAAGTGGAGTCTACTCTAGAAATAGATTTTAACTTCTCGACTAAACTCGAAATTGTTTACAGTGATCAGTTAGTACTGGTACTTAAGCACCCGAGAGTAGAATAACTAGCCAATAAGGTAAGATAAGGGGTGGTGACTAGCGTATCAGTCAATAAGCGACAAGTCCCGGGTTTAGAATAACCAGCCAATAGGCGAAGCTGGGGTGGTGGTGATAGATCTGCAGCCAATAGGCGCCAACTCGCAAGGTTAGAATAACTAGCCAATAGGCGAAGCTGGGGTGGTGTTGATAGATCTGCAGCCAATAGGCGCCAACTCGCGAGGTTAGAATAACTAGCCAATAGGCGAAGCTGGGGTGGTGTTGATAGATCTGCAGCCAATAGGCGCCAACTCGCGAGGTTAGAATAACTAGCCAATAGGCGAAGCTGGGGTGGTGTTGATAGATCTGCAGCCAATAGGCGCCAACTCGCGAGGTTAGAATAACTAGCCAATAGGCGAAGCTGGGGTGGTGTTGATAGATCTGCAGCCAATAGGCGCCAACTCGCGAGGTTAGAATAACCAGCCAATAGGCGAAGCTGGGGTGGTGGGAATGGATCAAGAACGAGACTATCGGGGAAAACACAGATAATATCAATAAGATTACGAGCTAATAGTTTAATAACAGTCTGTCAGGGCTGTGTGTTTTATTTTACTTGTTTACGCGGTGTAAATGATACGTTAAATCACTGTAACTTATTAACAATGCACACACGTTTATTTTTACGCAAAAACAGTACAGACTTGTTTCAAATAAAAGCTGCAAAAAGCCTGTCGACTAAATAAGACATCAGCTAAGCGAAATAACAAGCGAAATAGTAAAAATAGCTAAGTGACTTTTTATAATGCACACAAAAACCGAAAGTGTGTACAAAAGTACATTAGCAAAGTACGATAAAAAGAATACTCACATGAGAGTGCGATTAAGTAATATATTGGCTAAAAATATTACATGCCAGTTAAAAAATATTACTAAACATTTATTTATATATGAGACGTCACTGTCAGTTCATTAGACACTTGTCACACCTGTCCCAATCAGTTAATCTCCAGTCGTCGCCGGAACAGTTGGCACGCCGAGCTGCCCGCAGTGCAAGCAGCCAGGCTAAGAATTCCCTTGAGCTCCGGATCGCCAAACTTGGCATCCAAGTCTGGTGTTAGGTCCAAACTAATCAGACTCACCGGCTGTGGAACATCCATGGCAAAGGTGGCGACAATTTGAGACAATGCTGCTGACGATGCCGTTGAGTTGCCTAGCAACAAAGCTGAGGCTATGTCGGATGCGTCAGTCAGCTTGGAGCTGGATGTCTGGCAAATGATTGACAAGTTCCAATTAGGAATGATAGAAATTATCCCCAAACACGACACTGGGAAGAAAAAGTATTCAGATCCCCAAACTGATAAATGGGAAGGAGAAACAGTTTAGATGCCCAAAAAGAAGAATGGGAAAAAGAAACAGTTCCGATCCCCAAAAAGAAGAATGGGAAGAAGAAACAGTTCCGATCCCCAAAAAGAAGAATGGGAAGAAGAAACAGTTCCGATCCCCAAAAAGAAGAATGGGAAGAAGAAACAGTTTAGATCCCAAAAATCTGAATAATGGGAAGAAAAAACAGTTCCGATCCCCAAAAAGAAGAATGGGAAGGAGAAATAGTCAGATCCCAAACTGAAGAATGGGAAGGAGAAACAGTTCAGATCCCCAAAAAGAAGAATAGGAAAAGAAACAGTTCAGATCCCCAAACAGAAGAATGGGAAGAAGAAACAGTTCAGATCCCAAAACTGAATAATGGGAAGGAGAAATAGTCAGATCCCAAAACTGAAGAATTGGAAGTCGAAACAGTCAAATCCCAAAAAAGAAGGGAGAGGATCGCAGGCAGGAATAAAATATCCCCAATCCGCACCTTCCACACGGAATAGACCCGCAGCCTGCCGGAGCTAAAACCGAGAGCAATGAGACCGCAGCCGCAGTCGCCCTCCACGGCAACGCTGGTGCAAAATTCGCCGTCTGATAAGCCGCCAATCGGTAGCTCTCGGCAAGAAACGTCTCCGTTAGTGTCCGTGGACAGATCGATGGCTAGTAGGGCAGTTTTGCGCCAATCGGGCACCAGCAGTAGGCAGTGGGGTGAAGCCAAGCAGGCTGATAACACGCGCATTCTCGGCGACTTCTCGTGCAGCTTAGCGAGAGCGGCGCCGAATCTTGGCGACAAGACGGCCGCCCGGGTGTCGCCCGGGTCGCCCGGCCTGAGACGCCAAACCCGGAGCTGCAGATCCTCGGTTAGTAGGGCCACTAAGCTAGATGAGGCGATTAGGCGCCATTTTACAGCGTCCGAGTTGGACTCTGGTCCGGGCGGCAGGTATACGCCTGCGATGACAGTGTGCCACGAGAGCTGCGGGTGAATTTAGGCGAGGGTTGCTGAGGCCAGGTAAGGCGACATATTGAGAAAGACAGGTAGATAAGTTGAATGAGAAAGTTAGGTACAGATAGAGACATCAGGTAGATAGACATGTAGATCGATAGAGACAGATAGAGATAGATAGATAGAGACAGTTAGATAGATAGAGACAGGTAGATAGATAGAGACAGGTAGGTAGATAGAGACAGTTAGATAGATAGAGACAGGTAGATATATAGATAGAGACAGGTAGATAGATAGAGACAGGTAGATAGATAGAGACAGGTAGATAGATAGAGACAGTTAGATAGATAGAGACAGGTAGATAGATAGAGACAGGTAGATAGATAGAGACAGGTAGATAGATAGAGACAGGTAGATAGATTGAGACAGGTAGACAGATAGAGACAGGTAGATATATAGATAGAGACAGGTAGATAGATAGAGACAGGTAGATAGATAGAGACAGGTAGATAGATAGAGACAGGTAGATAGATAGAGACAGGTAGGTAGATTGAGACAGGTAGACAGATAGAGACAGGTAAATAGATAGAGACAGGTTGATATAGATAGATAGAAATGGAGTGGTAGATAGATAGTAAGAGATAAACAGGTAGACAGGTAGATAGAGGGAGACAGGTAGATGGATCAGGCAAGTACAGACTATTAGTGAGACAGAAGTAAACTATTGATAAAACTTGGCAAAAGTGCAAACCTCGAGGTCAACAACGACCGGCTCGTTCTCGGTGTTGCTGCCATAGACCAAGCGATAGCAGATCAGAGTATTAGAATCCGCAGGGCAGGCAACCAGTCTGTCTTTGTCCACCAGATCCCAGGCGCGCACAACGCAGCCTAGATTTCTAGTCAACTGAATGCTGGCTGGATCGCCTGAAAGTCGAAGACGAAAAATATCCAAAATACTGTAGGTAGGATAGGCCTCCATGGTAATTAGCAGGTACTGCCTGTAGTCCAGTCGTATGGTACGAGCCTGAGGAGTTAGGCGAGTGCGGCAGCCGCGAGACATGGCGGCTACGTCGAATAATTCGACGCCGGATTCAGTGTCCCCGACGTCTACGGATGCTGCGGCAAATATGCGGCCACGATAGTTCTCTAGGCAGGCCGCTAGAACAACCTATTTGCATGTGTAATTGAAAACAGGGTGTACATAGCTGCGCTATCAGTGAACTTAGGTTCTGTATCAGTGTACATAGCTGTGATATCAGTGTACATAGCTGTGATATCAGTGTACATAGCTGTGGTATTTGTGTACATAGCTGTGATATCAGTGTACATAGCAGTGGTATCAGTGTACATAGCTGTGGTATCAGTGTACATAGCTGTGATATCAGTGTACATAGCTGTGGTATTTGTGTACATAGCTGTGATATCAGTGTACATAGCAGTGGTATCAGTGTACATAGCTGTGGTATCAGTGTACATAGCTGTGATATCAGTGTACATAGCTGTGGTATTTGTGTACATAGCTGTGATATCAGTGTACATAGCTGTGGTATTTGTGTACATAGCTGTGATATCAGTGTACATAGCTGTGATATCAGTGTACATAGCTGTGGTATTTGTGTACATAGCTGTGATATCAGTGTACATAGCAGTGGTATCAGTGTACACAGCTGTGATATCAGTGTACATAGCTGTGATATCTGTGTACAAGACATTATTGTACATTGCAATAACCTGGTCAGCTCCCAACAGCTCCAAGCCTGTGATTGGCTGATGCAGGCCAGGAACAGTTAGTCGATAAATACCCGGCCTAGTTGCCATAGCAACCGGGCGTCCGCACTTTGCCAACCGATGTCGAGCGAGAGCCATCTCGCAGGTTTTAAGCTCCGAAAATCCGTAACTGCAATAATTAACAACAGACGAAGATTTGCAGCAATCGTCCGGCTTAGGCATGGTTGCCATGGCAACCGCCGGTAGCCAAATACCGGCATTGGCGGCGATGACAGAGTCGATTAGTTCTAGCCAAAATCGACAGACCTGGCGCAGACGCTGCAGATGCTGAGGAGTCGCTTCTTGACAGCAGCGAGACAACAGCCTCTCGAATATTAGTAGCCAGACGTCTGACGAAACTGGCGGCATGAACCGGAAATTGCTTGGCGGCTGGTTGGAATGCAGAAGAGCAATGAGGTTGAATTCGTTATTTGATCTATTCAGAACTTTACATAGATTACTAGTAACAAAATTTAGATACCTACTAAAAATGTAGATACCTAATCAAAACATCGATTTCTCAAAAAATACGTAATTCTGATCCATAATCAGAAAGAATCGATCCTTAATCAGAAAGCGTCGATCTATGATCAGAAAACGTTGATCCCTAATCAAATAGCGTCGATCCCAAATCAGAAAGCGTCGATCCCTAATCAGAAAGCGTCGATCCCTTATCAGAAAGCGTCGATCCCTTATCAGAAAGCGTCGATCCCTAATCAGAAAGCGTCGATTCGTAATCAGAAAGCGTCGATCCCTTATCAGAAAGCGTCGATCCCTAATCAGAAAGCGTCGATTCGTAATCAGAAAGCGTCGATCCCTAATCAGAAAGCGTCGATTCGTAATCAGAAAGCGTCGATCCCTAATCAGAAAGCGTCGATTCGTAATCAGAAAGCGTCGATTCGTAATCAGAAAGCGTCATCGATCCCTAATCAGAAAGCGTCGATCCCTAATAAAAAACGTCGTCGATCCCTAAACAGAAAACGTCGTCGATCCCTAATCAGAAAACGTCGATCCCTACCCTGTAAAAAATTCGGCTGCTTCTTCGGCGGGTTTTTTGTGCGAAATAGGAGTGGAATCTACGAAAATCCCCCCTATCTCACAAGAGTTAAAGAAACCACACAGGAAGCTGCCGATATAACCGCAAATTGTGCGGAAACCGCCGAAGAATCACCCGAACCAGTGGCCCATGGGACAACCAGAGAATTAGTGTGCTACGCACATAATAGTGCAATAAAAGAAACTTCTGAATTTTTTTGTTACAATTGGCATTGCAAACTATGCTTAGTAAATGCTGTTACCTCACAGACTGCCAGGGAGTTAAGCAACCGCAGCGTTTCAAATGAAATTCCAAGTCTATTGTTTTTCGTCTTATTGTCGGACATTAGTAGCTACAGTTGACTTGAAGTTCCAGGCCGACTGAAAAAAGTTAAATATTTATACAAATTGGAATATTTTATTTACCGCAAGATATTGCTAAATAACCTAGTTAGAGCCGAACTACGATTCCTGCCATGATTAAATGATTATGTCCATATTTTGTCTATGATTGTCTATGGCTTTAGCTACGATTCCATGAGTGTCTATGGCTTTAGCTACGATTCCATAGGTGTCCATGGCTTTAGCTACGATTCCATGATTGTCTACGGCTTTAGCTACGATTCCATGATTGTCTACGGCTTTAGCTACGATTCCATGATTGTCTATGGCTTTAGCTACGATTCCATGATTGTCTACGGCTTTAGCTACGATTCCATGATTGTCTATGGCTTTAGCTACGATTCCATGATTGTCTATGCCTTTAGCTACGATTCCATGATTGTCTATGGCTTTAGCTACGATTCCATGATTGTCTATGGCTTTAGCTGCGATTCTAAGATTGTCTATGGCTTTAGCTACGATTCCATGATTGTCTACGGCTTTAGCTACGATTCCATGATTGTCTACGGCTTTAGCTACGATTCCATGATTGTCTACGGCTTTAGCTACGATTCCATGATTGTCTACGGCTTTAGCTACGATTCCATGATTGTCTACGGCTTTAGCTACGATTCCATGAGTGTCTATGGCTTTAGCTACGATTCCATGAGTGTCTATGGCTTTAGCTACGATTCCATGATTGTCTTTGCCTTTAGCTACGATTCCATGATTGTCTATGGCTTTAGCTACGATTCCATGATTGTCTACGGCTTTAGCTACGATTCCATGATTGTCTACGGCTTTAGCTACGATTCCATGATTGTCTACGGCTTTAGCTACGATTCCATGATTGTCTATGGCTTTAGCTACGATTGCATGATTGTCTATGCCTTTAGCTACGATTCCATGATTGTCTATTGCTTTAGCTACGATTGCATGATTGTCTATGGCTTTAGCTACGATTGCATGATTGTCTATGGCTTTAGCTACGACTCCATAAGTGTCTATGCCTTTAGCTACGATTCCATGATTGTCTATGGCTTTAGCTACGATTGCATGATTGTCTATGGCTTTAGCTACGACTCCATAAGTGTCTATGCCTTTAGCTACGATTGCATGATTGTCTATGGCTTTAGCTACGATTGAATGATTGTCTACGGCTTTAGCTACGATTGCATGATTGTCTATGGCTTTAGCTACGATTGCATGATTGTCTATGGCTTTAGCTACGACTCCATAAGTGTCTATGCCTTTAGCTACGATTCCATGATTGTCTATGGCTTTAGCTACGACTCCATAAGTGTCTATGCCTTTAGCTACGATTGCATGATTGTCTATGGCTTTAGCTACGACTCCATAAGTGTCTATGCCTTTAGCTACGATTCCATGATTGTCTACGGCTTTAGCTACGATTGCATGATTGTCTATGGCTTTAGCTACGACTCCATAAGTGTCTATGCCTTTAGCTACGATTCCATGATTGTCTACGGCTTTAGCTACGATTCCATGATTGTCTATGGCTTTAGCTACGATTCCATGATTGTCTATGCCTTTAGCTACGATTCCATGATTGTCTATGGCTTTAGCTACGATTCCATGATTGTCTATGGCTTTAGCTACGATTCTAAGATTGTCTATGGCTTTAGCTACGATTCCATGATTGTCTATGCCTTTAGCTACGATTCCATGATTGTCTACGGCTTTAGCTACGATTCCATGATTGTCTACGGCTTTAGCTACGATTCCATGATTGTCTACGGCTTTAGCTACGATTCCATGATTGTCTATGGCTTTAGCTACGATTCCATGATTGTCTATGGCTTTAGCTACGATTCCATGATTGTCTATGCCTTTAGCTACGATTCCATGATTGTCTACGGCTTTAGCTACGATTCCATGATTGTCTATGCCTTTAGCTACGATTCTAAGATTGTCTATGGCTTTAGCTACGATTCCATGATTGTCTATGCCTTTAGCTACGATTCCATGATTGTCTACGGCTTTAGCTACGATTCCATGATTGTCTACGGCTTTAGCTACGATTCCATGATTGTCTACGGCTTTAGCTACGATTCCATGATTGTCTACGGCTTTAGCTACGATTCCATGATTGTCTATGGCTTTAGCTACGATTGCATGATTGTCTATGGCTTTAGCTACGACTCCATAAGTGTCTATGGCTTTAGCTACGACTCCATAAGTGTCTATGGCTTTAGCTACGACTCCATAAGTGTCTATGGCTTTAGCTACGACTCCATCATTGCCTATCATGGCTTTAGCTACAAAGTTTTAGCTATAATTTTGCTGTTGTCTATGGCTTTAGCTAGGATTCTATCAGCGATCCCGTAGTTCTGTCTAGGGCTTTAAGTAGGATTCCATGATTTCCCATGGCTTTAGTTACAATTCTTTCTAGCTACAACAGTAGGATTCTTTCTACGGCCTAAACTAGGATTCAATTTTTGTGACGCAAACTATACATGCACTATTCTATTTAATGATGCTTACATTCTATAGCGCGATATGACCAAAAGAAGATTAGTGAAACAACTTTTCAGCATATCAATGTCCTATCATTACATATGGTTCATGACGAAAATATATATTTACCTATTTATCGTTAGGTCGCTGGACATATTAATGTCAAGTCTTTTACTTAAATAACAAACGACAAAAATAAGAAAAATAGAACCACTTTTATAACTAGTAATAAACCGATTTGTTTAAACATATATAAATGATTAATTCAGATGGCTGGCGTAATGCAGAGTAAGCAAAAGCGTTATAAAACATTTGCTCGGAAAGGAAATATGGCAGTTTTTTAAGTGGCAAAAATATTCAATTAAGCCTGTATGATTTCTATATAACTCAGTAAATATATATTGTAGCTGTGCGCTAATGATGTGCTTTGAATGATGGAGTCTGGCTTTGAATGTGGCAAGCGACCTCATGAAACAAATAAGTAGCTATTTAAATCTGCTTTGAATATTATCCTTAACTGAATGCGATAGTAAACTCTAATAGGCAAGTTTATATACCAGGCGCGACACAATAAAATAAAATCAGCAAGAAAGCTATAGCGGATGAGGAGATCGTAAAAGACTACTAAAAGTAGAGTAAGTATAAATAACGATTCTAAATTCTGACAAGAAAATTCGTAACTTTATGCCTTCGAAATTTAATATATACGAGCTAGTTAAGCATTTCGTGTTTAAGTAAAAATACAAAAAATGACGTCATAACAATACAACTAACTAACATGGGGTGGAAATGATTTGGGACTAAAGTGCTAGTGGGGTCAAATTTAAATTGGGGTAGAAGTCACGATGAGGTTTGTATTTAAAGTAGAGTTGAAGCCACAGTGGATGTTGATATTTAAAGTTAGGGTCCCGCCACTGTGAGGGTCCCGCCACTGTGAGGGTGTAAAATTAAAGTAAGGTTGAAGCCACAGTGCGGGTGTGAAATTAAAGTGGGGTTGAAGCCACAGTGCGGGTGTGAAATTAAAGTAAGGTTGAAGCCACAGTGCGGGTGTGAAATTAAAGTGGGGTTGAAGCCACAGTGCGGGTGTGAAATTAAAGTGGGGTTGAAGCCACAGTGCGGGCGTGAAATTAAAGTAAGGTTGAAGCCACAGTGCGGGCGTGAAATTAAAGTAAGGTTGAAGCCACAGTGCGGGCGTGAAATTAAAGTAAGTTTGAAGCCACAGTGCGGGTGTAAAATTAAAGTAAGGTTGAAGTCACAGTGCGGGTGTGAAATTAAAGTGGGGTTGAAGCCACAGTGCGGGTGTGAAATTAAAGTAAGGTTGAAGCCACAGTGCGGGTGTGAAATTAAAGTGGGGTTGAAGCCACAGTGCGGGTGTGAAATTAAAGTGGGGTTGAAGCCACAGTGCGGGTGTGAAATTAAAGTGGGGTTGAAGCCACAGTGCGGGTGTGAAATTAAAGTGGGGTTGAAGCCACAGTGCGGGTGTGAAATTAAAGTAAGGTTAAAGCCACAGTGCGGGTGTGAAATTAAAGTAAGGTTAAAGCCACAGTGCGGGTGTGAAATTAAAGTAAGGTTGAAGCCACAGTGCGGGTGTGAAATTAAAGTGGGGTTGAAGCCACAGTGCGGGTGTGAAATTAAAGTGGGGTTGAAGCCACAGTGCGGGTGTGAAATTAAAGTAAGGTTGAAGCCACAGTGCGGGTGTGAAATTAAAGCGGGGTTGAAGCCACAGTGCGGGTGTGAAATTAAAGCGGGGTTGAAGTCGCTGTCGGGTCTATCATTTTAAAGTGGGGTTTAAGCCACACTGGGTTGATATTAAACTAGGGTTAAAGTCGGAAAGGAGCTAAAATAAAGGTGGAGCTCTAGTCGAAGCCGTGTTATTTTCGACGCGTTTAAAAAAAATTTAAATTAGGAAGCCAAGTGAAAAAATAATACGAAAAATAAGCATACTAAGCATAAGCTATTTAGCACCTTAAAAAATAAATATTGTTGGGCTTTCTAGAATGACAAACTAAAAAACTGGGATATAGTTCTGGGATATTTACAGATTGTAAATTTAAGTTTCAGTTTGTATTCGCACATATGTAAAAATACGTTTACCCTTTTTTGAACTCAAAATATACTAAAACGTAAAAAATTATTCGATGGAAAAATTAAATAAAAATAGATGTAAGACACTGGCCTTGAAAGTTAGTAATTTTCCATATCAGCACTACTATAAGCATTAAAACTGGAGCACAATGACTATTTTTAATAGGTAAAAATGTAGCCTATTTTTATAACAAGCAAAACAGAGAAGAACACAATAACACACCTAACTATAAGAACTACAACAACTACAGAGACTACTGGTCAATAAAGCATAGTAGAAAAGTTAACGAAAAAAATAAGTGAAAATAAACACACAACATAAAAAAATAATAAGGCCATGGAGTCTATTAACTTTAAACTGTGCGAGAAATCCATAAAACATTTAGAACTCCCAATAATACCAGCACTGTCTCTTTATTAATATTTCTTTGTTAAATGTGTCCTTTTTGCTGCCCGCCAGTGACAATGAACACGAGTTATAAATGAAGGCCGAAGTTCTACTGACTGATGGCAGTGCTGAGTTTTTCAACCTGAAACATAATTTTATATTTTGCATTGGAGATCGATAGGCTATTAATTGAAGAAATTTATTTTATAAGTAGAGGTAAATTTCAATAATAATTTGTAAATATTTCTACTGTAAGTAGGACAGTGCAAAAAGCATGCTGCGTGTAAGCTCACCCATTCGTTAGCCCCCTTGGGCGTATTAGCGTACAATTTAATGACGCGTTGATCTTTTCTAATTAGTTCAAAGAATGCCGCCTCAGGTATTTTGCGCGGCGCCCCGGCCGGTGCAGAGCCTGATAGTCGAACGCTGAGCAATTCTACCAAGCTAATGACTGACGACTTACTGCCCGAAGGATCGCGATGGGCGTCCCAATAGCGCAGCTCGTGCCGCTCCGGATTCAGCACAAACTGTCTGGGCATCCATTGCCTCAAAAGCTTGCCCTGTTTATGAAGGGTGGCTTCCAGTACACCGGAGGCTTGACGATGAGCTGTAGAAGTCGGCGGCCGTCTGGGTGGCGGCGGTCGAACAGGCCGTGTTGGACTGGCGTCGGCAACTTCAGACGTGGTCGACAATTGCATGACATCTTCGGGCACAGATTTATTCGCGTCGGTGACGCCCGCTGACGGATTGGCATTGGCTGACGACAACAGCGGCGGCGGCGGACGAACAGGCGGTTTGGTCTGGCCGATACTCGAACTCGTAACCGCTGTTGAACTGTTAACACCGGCTGTAGTACTACTATTAGTAGCGGCAGTAATAGCAGCGCTAGTACTGACAGCTGATGACCCAGGCGAAGTCAAAGCTCTAGTTAGCAGGGATCGACTATTGTCTATGTGCCAAAGCTTGGCGGCGGAAATGGCCGTTTCGGTGTTACCCGCTACGGCGGCGGATGTCTGGGTCCGATGCCTGCGCAGGGTAGTTCGTTTCAGTAGCTTGTGCCAGGTGTCGTGACAACCAATTGAAGTGGCAACAGCCAGTTCTTCAATAGAGCAGCCAATAGCCGATGTGGCATCCGGATAATAATTGTAGCCTAGTTCAACTTCATCCTCAGGCGGCTGCTGCTGCTGCTGCTGCTGCTGCTGCTGCTGCTGCTGTTGGAACTCGGTGGGCTTGCTAGCGGAATCAGCAGCAGCAGCGGCGGCTGCAGCAGCGGCATCCTTAGCTAGGGCAGTTTTGGCCTCGCTGGCGGCCAAGTGCCAGCGACGCTCCTGGGCGCACAGGTCTGGATCGGCGCTGGGACCGTAAGCCGCCTCCTCTCTGGTGAAGTAGGTCCACCTGGGGCAAGATTGGTTTTGATGGGGTATAGCGGCTGCAATTAAGATCTGGGAGCTGGGATCTGGGATTCAGTATCTGCGATCTGGGCTCTGGGATCTAGGATCTGTAATTTCGGAAGTTGGATCGAGCACATGGGATCTTAGAAATGGGATCTGGGATATAGGCGGAGCTGCAGATGCAGTGGCAGTTGCAGCCGGACGGATCAGAGGTGATTGCAAACGGTTCACGCACTGTCAGTTGCAGAGCGGAACTATTGTACGACTCGAGTTGAGCTCCTCGCTGTGGTCAGCTTCATTCGCTTGTTTAGGTACTTTCTTCACTCACTCTTTGTTGGATTCACTCATTTAAGAATGTCGAAGTTCAGGCAGCGAGGTGGCTTCAACAACTAGCCTATTTCCACCATAATTCATCGCGCTGGAAAAGATCAAGGAAATGCTGACGGGTTGTCTCGCCGATCGCAAAAGTCACTTTGGAGCAACGACGTGTCCATTATGTATCTAGCAACCGCTAGTTGGCCAGGTCACGTTCGAATCTAAGCTACAGGAACGAAGCACAGCTCACCCTCGGGTAACTAGACGCTACCGAGTCAACGACGCCCCAATGGAAAGCTTTGATAGCAAGGAAGACCTATGCGTCTTTAGTAACCTCTTGTCTCTTCGAACTCAGAAAAGCTTCAAAGTTGCGCTGGCTGCCGAAGTGGTCGATTCAGTCATCAAAAGTAACGTCTAGATTTTGGTTTCCAGGTCTTGGTAGCCTCGTCGAGGAATTTATTCGACGCTGTGTGACCTGCGGCAAGTCGAAAACAAAGCAAGGTCGTGCACCACTGGAGCCAATTCAAACTGGTGCTCCGCTTGAACGCGCCATGGTCGACATCGTCGGTCCACTACCACGATCGAAAAAAGGAAACATGTACTCGCATGTCCTTACGGTCCAAGACGCCTTCACTAAATGGCCGGATGCCAATCCGCTGCGGAATTAAAAAGCCGCTTTTTGTGTGGGGGTATTGGTCGAGCGCTGGATCAGTCAGCATTGATGGCCACAGTTCCTGCACTCGGACCATGATCGAAGTTTCGAGTCAAAGATAGGCTAGGGACGGCTTAGAGACTGCTGACCAGAGTAGAGACGATACACAGCGTCTGCCGGCCCCTGAGCAGCGAGAGCACAACGAGGAGACGACGATGAAGACTAAGAATATAGGTGGCTTCAGCTGCCTCGACCTGAAGCAGCGGATGTCGCCGCGCCGGAGCGAGGCACCAGTTCCTATCCCGTTAAAAATCGAGTGCCTACATAGTTTTTTTCGGGAACCCTAAGCTGTATCGACGGTTCGATCGAACGTGCAGAGAAGATAGTAGGATAGAGGGAGCACTGAATTATTTTGTTTCTGGACTGAAGTTAAATGCTACCGTCGAAATTTTAGGATGTACTACGAAGCTTTGGGCTGGGATTTGGTACCTAGGATCTGGGATCTGGGATCTCGGATCTAGGATCTGGGATCTTGGATCTGGGATCTTGGATCTGGGATCTTGGATCGAAGATCTGGGATCGAAGATCTGGGATCGAAGATCTGGGATCGAAGATCTGGGATCGAAGATCTGGGATCGAAGATCTGGGATCGAAGATCTGGGATCGAAGATCTGGGATCGAAGATCTGGGATCGAAGATCTGGGATCTAGGATCGAAGATCTGGGATCTGGGACCGAAGATCGGGGATCTAGGACCTTCAAAGAATATTAAAAAACGATCTAAAAGCATGGAGATACTCTAGACGACCTTCTATACCAAAAACAGTCATCTAACACCAACCTTTGTAGCAGAGCTTGTGTAGTGACAGGGCGCAACACAGTAGACGGTCTCTGATGCTGCTTTGATCTAGCCCTGAAGTCGGAGGAGGCATCAGCGGTCACGACCGTGGACAACTCAGGCGCGTATGCCAGATTAAGATAAGCTGTGGACATAGACATCTGAGAGGCCAGATAGGACCAGAAATCAGCGCAGCCAATGTCGGCAAATAACCGATCAGATTCGCAATTGCCTAAGAAGTTGGCAAACCTACAGCCGACAGTGTGATAGGCCAGAGTCAACAGGAAGTGCTGATTGAACTCAAACGACAACGGGAATTGGTGCAATAGTTGGTGCACGGCGTCTAAGAATAGCAGAAATACGGGAGAGAAGTGATTGCTTTCCGGGCCTTTTAGACGACCGAATCTGGAAAAAATCAGCAGGTTTAATAAAAAACTGTGCTAACCAAAGTGTTATAAAAAATAATTAAAAGTCAACCAGGCAATTGTTAGAGTAACTGTTAGACACGGTAAAATAACTGTTAGACATAGTAAAATAACTGTTAGACACGGTAGAAAAACTGTTAGACACGGTAGACTAACTGTTATACACGGTAGACAAACTGTTAGACATGGTAAAATAACTGTTAGACATAGTAAAATAACTGTTAGACATGGTAAAATAACTGTTAGACACGGTAGAATAACTGTTAGACACGGTAAAATAACTGTTAGACACGGTAGACAAACTGTTAGACACGGTAGAATAACTGTTAGACACGGTAGACTAATAGTCAGACAAGAAAATATTGACAGCATACGTTTGACAATTTAAAGCAACACAGCTCACCTGATATCGAATTGATGCCCAAACAGCAGCCAATCTTTCTCTAGTAGGGATCGAAATCCCACCAGAGTGCGATAGTGCCTATCCAGCATGAGTTGCGCCAATGACAGTACAGCAGCTGTGGCATCCCAGCCGTCCTCCAATGCTAGCAGAACAGATCTAGACTGGCAGGCAATTAGATTAACAACCGCGCCAGCTAGATCTAGCAGGCACTGGACCAGGTTCAGCCATCGAGTGCCTTCAAAGGCGCGCAGAAAGCTCTTCTTATTAGACTTATGCGGCGCAACAGATCCGCTAGCAACTGGGGTCGACAATGGCAACGGCTTGCTTGGCAGGCACACTTGCATTAGACGATTGTACGAGTCACGTATAGAAGAAGTAGTCGGGTAGTCATCGATGGGAACTAGCTCTGCGCCTTCGATGCGATGAGCACGGATCTGCGCGACAGGGGGTGAGAACTGCCTGCTTAGCCAGTGGATCAGCATTCTTAGCTTGTGGATTAGCCTTCTTAGCCTGTGGATTAGCATTCTTAGCCTGTGGATTAGCATTCTTAGCTTGTGGATTCGACTGCTTAGCCTGCTTAGCCAGTGGATTAGCATTCTTAGCTTGTGGATTAGCCTGCTTAGCCTGTGGATTAGCCTGCTTAGCCTGCGGATTATCCAGCTTGGCTTGTGGATAAGCCTTCTTAGCTTGTGGATTAGCCTGCTTAGCCTGTGGATTAGCCTGCTTAGCCAGTGGATTAGCCTGCTTAGCCTGTGGATTATCCAGCTTGGCTTGTGGATAAGCCTTCTTAGCCTGTGGATTAGCATTCTTAGCTTGTGGATTAGCCTTCTTAGCCTGTGGAATAGCCTGCTTAGCCAGTGGATTAGCCTGCTTAGCCAGTGGATTAGCCTGCTTAGCCAGTGGATTAGCCTGCTTAGCCAGTGGATTAGCCTGCTTAGCCTGTGGATTAGCCTGCTTAGCCTGTGGACTAGTCTATTTTTAGAATCGTTCACCTGTAGATTATCATAACTGTTTACCTGTAGATTAGCCCAATCCTTAGATTAGTCTACTTATTAGGTTACTGTTTAAAAAACATGCATTTGTTTAAAAAATGCATAAAAAATATTGCACACAAAAAATACCTTGGCAACTGCCGAGCGATCAGTAAAGATGTACAATTGTATCTTCTGATTGGCTAACGGATCTATAGATGTGCTGGAATGCTGAATAGCTCCCATTGTGGATGGCGACCTGATGCCTAAAAATTGGTAAATCAATAAGAGGCAAAACTGTATTGTACGAGATTTTTACTACTTAATATACTACTTATTGTTGCATTTAGATTTTTTTAATTAAAGTTTTTTTAATTCAGTAATTTATTTCTTAGAAATATTTAATCTAATCTAAAAAACGAATTAATTGATTAAATAGAAAAAAACATTTTATTGGTTAGTGGTTGCAATATTGTGATCAAACATAGTTTTTATTGATAATTTATTTTTTACATACTACTGGATTTTTTAAAATGTTGATTTAAAAAACAATTATAGCTAAAAGTCATGCAAAAATGACGCATGTTTTGCGGCATAATTAATACTGAATATTGATTTATTTATTTTTTACTTTATTTTACTAATGCAATTAAAACAAAGTATAATGGAGCTACAAAAACATGAACACTGTACCAAAAGCAAGTGTTAAGCGCTTGTTAAGCGATCTGGCACTGGTGACAGGTCCCAGACACGATTTTGGACCAGTTTGTCGACCCAGTGTTAGCCGGAGTGTTAGATGACGTCTACGAATATTGTTAGACTGTGAGGCAACTGGATAAGCTGCTGCTGCTGGTTTGTTATTAAAAGCTGTTAGATAGTGCATTGTTTTGTTTTTCTGGCTACGCTCATCGTCACCAGCAGCACCAGCAGCAGCAGCAACCGGCCTCATTTTCTTACGTCGAAATGTGGAAGATAAAAAACCTGCCGCTCGACTGAAGCCGAAAGTGTCCGTTTCTAAGACAGTGGGTGCAGACAATTTAATATTGCGCATGTCTGTGCTTACTTATTTAAGCTATCACATTGTACATGAAACCTTGACAAAAATCATTTAATTAAATACTTTTTGCGTTAAATATCCTGTTCTCGTAACTGCCTCTGAACCAGGTCATTCCACACGAGCTGTGTCATTCTATGAGCTGTTATTCTATGAGTTGTAATTTATTAAACTATCATTTTATGAGCTGTTATTTTATGACCTGTGTCGTTCTATGAGCTGGGTCATTTTATAAGCTATCATTTTATGAGCTGTCATTCTATGACCTGTGTCGTTCTATGAGCTGTGTCATTCTATGAGCTGTCATTCTATGAGTTGTAATTTATTAAACTATCATTTTATGAGCTGTTGTCATTCTTATTTTTAACAAGCATTATCTTTTGAAAACATAACATTATTTTTAAAATAAATACATAATTTAAGATTGCAATTGATTTTTTTCCTAGCAATGACTAGTAGAAAGAACAGCTTTTAACTGACAAATTCGAGAAAGTATACTAGACACGCGACAATAAATACCGTTTATACAAAGTTAGTATTTTTAAATATAATTTATTAGTGCCTCACATAATGAAATTAAAGGAATAAGAGAACTGTTAAGTTTCTTAAGTTCTCATATTACAATGTTAAAATTCAGTGGAAATTTAAAATCATGCGTCCTTTTTTTAAAAACAATATCTTACCGTAAAAAGCTTAAGTAAAAGTTGTCAATTTTTTCAATTTAAACAAAAACCTTTCTTCTAGCTCGTATTATAATTAAATTTATGATCACCTTTGTTCATTAGGCCACTACTTGAATTGTGACCATTTATTGGCATAAATGAACGCAGATAACTCTTAAAATCTGTTGACTGCTGCTGCTGTTGCTGATCCAATTGACGAGGCAGGGTGTAAATGTTGTACCGGCCGTTCGTAGTCGCTGCGTTTTGCGCAACAAGCGCAACATGTGGCACTTTAAATGGGATTTTTATTCGATTAAAAATATAATAATACACCTTTGATTATTTCTAAGATTGCTTTTAGAAAAAACTTTTGAAATCAGTTTTTTGCAGAAACCGTTAAATCAATATTTTGTAAGCAAATAAATTAACGAATTGAATAATCTATTTATTTTCTGAGATTTATTCACTCACCATCTGAAACTTGCATGCAGGGTATTTAGTAAAGAGTTACTAATAATAGTTCATAAAAATGTACCAATTACTTCAAAAAAGCGTTAAGAAAAAGAGACACAATTTCTAACAAAGGATAGTAGAGATCAGAAAACAAGCACAACAACAAAAACCTAGGTAATATTATGATGATTTTAAACTGCATAGCATAAGTCACGTGATGACAATTCAGCAGGTGTAAATTTTTGTCTTATCTAAATATCTCCGAAGCATTCTCTAAAGTTTGCTCCACAATACATGGATTCTGGACTGCTGCACTCCCAAATCCTCAGATTAGGACAGCTGCACTCATAAATCCTCAGATTAGGACAGCTGCACTCATAAATCCTCAGATTAGGACAGATGCACTCATAAATCCTCAGATTAGGACTGCTGCACTCCCAAATCCACAAATTAGGACAGCTGCACTCCCAAATCCTCAGATTAGGACTGCTGCACTCCCAAATCCTCAGATTAGGACAACTGCACTTCCAAATCCTCAGATTAGGACAACTGCACTCCCAAATCCTCAGATTAGGACAGCTGCACTCCCAAATCCTCAGATTAGGACTGCTGCACTCCCAAATCCTCAGATTAGGACAGCTGCACTCCCAAATCCTCAGATTAGGACAGCTGCGCTCCCAAATCCTCAGATTAGGACTGCTGCACTCCCAAATCCTCAGATTAGGACAGCTGCGCTCCCAAATCCTCAGATTAGGACAGCTGCACTCCCAAATCCTCAGATTAGGACAGCTGCACTCCCAAATCCTCAGATTAGGACAGCTGCACTCCCAAATCCACAAATTAGGACAGCTGCACTCCCAAATCCTCAGATTAGGACAGCTGCACTCCCAAATCCTCAGATTAGGACAGTTGCACTCCCAAATCCTCAGATTAGGACAGCTGCACTCCCAAATGCTCAAATTAGGACAGTTGCACTCCCAAATCCTCAGATTAGGACAGCTGCACTCCCAAATGCTCAAATTAGGACAGCTGCACTCCCAAATCCTCAGATTAGGACAGCTGCACTCCCAAATCCACAGATTAGGACAGCTGCACTCCCAAATCCTCAGATTAGGACAGCTACACTCCCAAATCCTCAGATTAGGACAGCTACACTCCCAAATCCCCAGATTAGGACAGCTTCACTCCCAAATCTTCAAATTAGGACAGTTTGACTACCAAATCATCAGATTAAGACAGCTTCACTCCCAAATCCTCAGATTAGGACAACTGCACTCCCAAATCCTCAGATTAGGACAGCTTCACTCCCAAATCCTCAGATTAGGACAGCTTCACTCCCAAATCCTCAGATTAGGACAGCTTCACTCCCAAATCCTCAAATTAGGACAGTTTGACTACCAAATCCTCAGATTAAGACAGCTTCACTCCCAAATCCTCAGATTAGGACAGCTTCACTCCCAAATCCTCAGATTAGGACAGCTACACTCCCAAATCCCCAGATTAGGACAGCTTCACTCCCAAATCCTCAGATTAGGACAGCTTCACTCCCAAATCCTCAAATTAGGACAGTTTGACTACCAAATCCTCAGATTAAGACAGCTTCACTCCCAAATCCTCAGATTAGGACAGCTACACTCCCAAATCCTCAGATTAGGACAGCTACACTCCCAAATCCCCAGATTAGGACAGCTTCACTCCCAAATCTTCAAATTAGGACAGTTTGACTACCAAATCATCAGATTAAGACAGCTTCACTCCCAAATCCTCAGATTAGGACAACTGCACTCCCAAATCCTCAGATTAGGACAGCTTCACTCCCAAATCCTCAGATTAGGACAGCTTCACTCCCAAATCCTCAGATTAGGACAGCTTCACTCCCAAATCCTCAAATTAGGACAGTTTGACTACCAAATCCTCAGATTAAGACAGCTTCACTCCCAAATCCTCAGATTAGGACAGCTTCACTCCCAAATCCTCAAATTAGGACAGTTTGACTACCAAATCCTCAGATTAAGACAGCTTCACTCCCAAATCCTCAAATTAGGACAACTGCACTCCCAAATCTTCAAATTAGGACAGTTTGACTACCAAATCCTCAGATTAAGACAGCAAAACTTCTAGATCCTCAGCCTGAAGTTGTCCCTAGTCGGTCAGATCCTCAGGTTTCCAACAAAAAAGCAATTTGCTCACAAACACTAGACACGAAGAAATGGAAGCTGGTACAATCAAACAATGCAATTCGACTTACTTTTCAGTCTAGCCGCTCCGCTTCGAACCGAACTGAACAGTCGATCAAACTGAGTATTGCCTCCAGCGTTGCCACTAGCTCGGGAAATGTGGCGCCTTGAAGCGAAGTCGCCACTAGCTACGTGACTATGACTGACAATGTCGGACAGTTCGTCAGAAGCCGCAGCCTCATCAACCACAGGCTTCGGCTTCTTCTTCTCCTCATCGCCGTCGCTACCGTCGCTTCTATTCGATAATTCTTCGTCCAATTCCGAATTGGCAGACATCATGGCTTCTTCTTCGTCGTCGTCGGATGTGCGATCGTCGCGATCCACTAAATCGGGTGCATTATTTTTGTCAACGGAGCCACTGCCAGCCATGTTACTGGCATGGGCGCAGGCTGCTAAGGCTTGAAAAAGTCGCTCCTGCTCTTCGGACAGTCGGACACCGTCCGTTCCTGTGTCGGCGCCGCCACCGGCGCCTCCTACTACGCCGCCGCCTAGTGCGCTAGCCCAGGCCAGAGATTTACCTTGAAAAGATCCGGCTCTAAATAATAGCGCCCCGTTGCTATGACAACGCCAGACAGCGACGGGAAATCGACACTGCCTATGAGCTTTGGCTAGTCGTCTAAGTGCGTCGTCTGTCACGGCTCTGGGCACCAATAGAATAGCCGGATACGATGGCACGAGGTCATGCTCGAAGTTCGAGTAGGTTACCCTCAGACAGATGGCATCCGTCACTGACTGGCCAAGCAGGCCCAGTCTGTAAAGATCTTCATAGCCGGGCGTGTCCAGGGTGCCTCTCAAAGCCTCGGAGGTTGGCCGAGATCGCTGATGATGCCGACTGCTGGCTCCGCTGAAGCCAGGAGTTCGAGACGCTGACAAACCTTGGGAAAGTCGGGAAAGTTAAAGCAGGAAAACTCAAATAATTGAACCACAAGATGATCGCGCATAAAAATCTGGGAGAATGACAGGCAATGAGGATCTGGCAGAATGAGAGTTGATGAGGATCTGCGAGAATGACAGGCAATGAGGATCTGGCAGAATGAGAGTTGATGAGGATCTGGGAGAATGACAGGCAATGAGGATCTGGGAGAATGACAGGCAATAAGGATCTGGGAGAATGACCGGCAATGAGGATCTGGGAGAATGACAGGCAATAAGGGTCTGGGAGAATGACAGGCAATGAGGATCTGGGAGAATGACAGGCAATGAGGATCTGGGAGAATGACAGGCAATGAGGATCTGGGAGAATGACAGGCAATGAGGATCTGGGAGAATGACCGGCAATGAGGATCTGGGAGAATGACAGGCAATGAGGATCTGGGAGAATGACAGGCAATGAGGATCTGGGAGAATGACCAACCCTCATCGCTGCCGTGAGCGGAGTTTCGCTCGAACCCCGCACTGCTTTGGTCGTGCAGCGCGGACGATGACGTCGCCGTGACAGGCGGTGGTGGTCGAAGCTTGCTGCGCCACTGATACTCCTGCAGTTGCTGCTGATGCTTCAGTGAAGCGGCACCCGAATTAACACCTGGTCGCAAGGTGATCATCTTCTTGACTAGCTTGCGACTACAAAAAACAAACAAATTACGGATTGAAAAAGTGAAAAACACTCAGGTGAATATTCGTGAGCACAACTCTGTTACCTTAGCGAGTACGGTTTAGATTGTGATTTCTTAGTCTTTTTCACTAGTCCAGGGATATCTGATGCGGTGCTACCAGTTCCTGCAGCAGCAGCAGCAGCAGCAGCAGTACTAGACGCTGGCATTATCAAGTGAGCTGCTTCGTTGCTTTCAGCTAGCATCAGTTCGTCATCAAGTTCGCCCACAAGTCGGCCGCCACCAGCTGCTAGGGCGAAGAATTCTCGCACATTAGCCGGATGGCGAGCCGATTGAATTCGATCAAGAAGCTCCTGGATTGAGCGAGACTAAATCAGTTTAACCACTGATCGATTGAACACCGACCGGATAAACAAGTACTAACCAGTCATTATAATTATATTATTGCAGGAGGGCTGCGGGCAATGGCACATCATTTGGTGACACTAGACCTGCAGCCAGCGAGGAGGCAATTCTGCCTATTCTGCTGACTCCTGAGCACAGACACACACAGGTGTGTACATCTGCCTTGACTTTCTCATCGTCAGGCAGGGTACACTTTCACTGTGCCTTTTGAGGTTGGCCCTCAAGTACGTCAATTGCACGACAAGCCCCCAACCCTTCTCTATGCGGCTGCGCCCTAAATGAATGTGGCCTCGCCGCGGAATCGAGCTCAGGGACCTTGCTGCGAGAGGCAAACGCGTTAGACCGCACTGCCACTCACCCCCATCAGATGGGGGTAATTCAAGTATAAATTGACTTAAATTGAACCATTCTAACTACTGACCCATCAATCAATCCAACACTGACACACCTACTGACCCATCAATCAATCTAACACTGACTCACCTACTGACCCATCAATCAATCCTACACTGACTCACCTACTGACCCATCAATCAATCTAATACTGACTCACCTACTGACCCATCAATCAATCCTACATTGACTCACCTACTGACCCGTCAATCAATCTAACACTGACTCACCTACTGACCTATCAATCAATCCTACATTGACTCACCTACTGACCCGTCAATTAATCTTACATTACTCACCTACTGACCCATCAATCAATCCTACAGTGACTCAACTACTGACCCGTCAATCAATCTTACATTACTCACCTACTGACCCATCAATCAATCCTACAGTGACTCAACTACTGACCCGTCAATCAATCTTACATTGACTCACCTACTGACCTATTAATCAATCCTACATTGCCGAATCTAATGACACGAATATCAGTCTCAAATTCACACATATTTTGGTATACCAATTCCAGAAAATATCTCAGACAACTTGAAGTAATTAACTCCACAGCCTCACCTGTATCTCTTCCTCGCTAGCATCAAATCCGATCTTCATAGCCTCGAAGGTGCCAGACTTGAACAGCACCTGATGCCGAACCGAGTGCCGATTCAAAACAGACGGCAAAACAGCTAAATCGCGTTCGGCTTTGCCCAACTCTTTTGCTTTGTGCAGTGCGGCTACTGGGAAACAGCGAACAATGGCCTTCTCCGATTGCAGCACGTTTGATGGCACACCTTTGAATATGACGCTGGAAAAGGCGGACATGGCGGCTTCGTGAGTAATGAATGATAACTGATAAGATGAAAAACACTTAACGGTTGGGATATGCAGGTCTCTAAAAGTATCTGGGAGAGTGACAGACTTCAGCTATCCAGGAGAGTGACAGACTTCAGCTATCCAGGAGAGTGACAGACTTCAGATAACTGGGAGAGTGACAGACTTCAGATAACTGGGAGAGTGACAGACTTCAGATAACTGGGAGAGTGACAGACTTCAGCTATCTGGGAGAGTGACAGACTTCAGATAACTGGGAGAGTGACAGACTTCAGATAACTGGGAGAGTGACAGACTTCAGATAACTGGGAGAGTGACAGACTTCAGATAACTGGGAGAGTGACAGACTTCAGATAACTGGGAGAGTGACAGACTTCAGATAACTGGGAGAGTGACAGACTTCAGATAACTGGGAGAGTGACAGACTTCAGATAACTGGGAGAGTGACAGACTTCAGATAACTGGGGGAGTGACAGACTTCAGATAACTGGGGGAGTGAGAACCTTCAGCTATCAGGGAAAGAAAAAAAGAAATTACCGATAATTGGTAGCCATAAAGAGTCCTTCAGCAGGCAGCCAGCCAATGTCGGGCGTGAACTCAGGCGGCGCGGATGTGGCGGCGGCGGCAGCAGCGGCAGCAGCAGCCACAGCAGCGGCCGCTGAAGTTCCAGACGACATAGTCTGATATTGATGTTGTTGATGATAGAAATCGCCACCAGCTAAGGCGGTGTCCGCAGTTTCAACCTCCAATCGGACAGGATCTCGCCTGCCGTCAGGGTACAGATATGCTCTTAATGGGTGCATAAGAGGATATTCGCCAGGTAACAATGCCGGCCTAGTTATTCGAGCCTTCTGCGATTTCGGAATCTTGCAATACTCAATCCAGATGTTATCTAAGCTCTCAGTGTGGAAGCCAAATAGAAAATCGTGCAACGTTTTCTTGAGTACATCGATTCGCTGATTAGAGAGGCCGTTTTCTGAGCAGACTCGATCGAGAAAACGATCACGAATCCACGATTCCAGCTCTCGGCAAAACTGTTCGCTGGCGGCTGCTGCGGCTGCCTCAGCGGCGGCGGCTTCGCGCTCCGCTTGAGACTGAGAAACATGCTGCTGCTGTTGCTGGGACTCTTGGGATTCGGTTTGAGAACCACCACCGCCGGCTCTGAAAAAACATATGGTCAGGAGGGTTAGATAGCAGCCCCAGTGTACATTTTGGAGTGAGGTGGGCTGTCAGGAGGGTTAGATAGGCAGCCCCAGTGTACATTTTGGAGTGAGGTGGGCGGTCAGGAGAGTTAGATAAGCTGCCCCAGTGTACATTTTGGAGTGAGGTGGGCGGTCAGGAGGGTTAGATAAGCTGCCCCAGTGTACATTGGAGTGAGGTGGCGGTGAGGACCTTACCCGTGATGAGTCGAAGACAACTCGCTGACGCCGCCGTCTCGCCGAGCTCTGCCGTTGCCGCCGCCGGTGCCCCTACGTTTAGTCGGGTCAAGCGGCATCCGCAGCGGTGCCAAGAAGTGAATAATAAAATGCTTAGCAGCACCTTCCACAGTTTCCTCTTCGATACATTTCAAAGTTTCCAACTCTTCTACGCTTAAACGCTCGCAGTGACGCATCACCTTGGCAACAATGTCTAACGCGGTCGCTGCAAGATCAACAGGCTCATGAGGCAACCATTCTTTTAGCTTCTTAGCATAGTATTCGCACAATTGAGTTTGCACAAATCTGGCAAAGGCCCAATGCCAAAAAACGTCTGATGACCAGGCGGCACAGGCTTGTACTTCCTCGGTCATTGAGGCCTGGAAACGATTCGAAATAAAAATTAACTAAATGTTCCTTATAACTAAATTACTCATCGTTAGCTTCTTAATAAAAAAATGGAATTCATAAAAAAACTAGCAACAACCTATGAGCTACCTAACAGAAACCTAACAGCAACAGCTTTTTGAGTTACCACAAACAACTTACCAGAAACAGCCTACCAGAAACAGCCTACCAGAAAAAACCTACCAGAAACAGCCTACCAAGAACAGCCTACCAGAAACAGCCTACCAGAAACAGCCTACCAAGAACAGCCTACCAGAAACAGCCTACCAGAAACAGCCTACCAAGAACAGCCTACCAGAAACAGCCTACCAGAAACAGCCTACCAAGAACAGCCTACCAGAAACAGCCTACCAGAAACAGCCTACCAAGAACAGCCTACCAGAAACAGCCTACCAGAAACAGCCTACCAGAAACAGCCTACCAGAAACAGCCTACCAGAAACAGCCTACCAGAAACAGCCTACCAAGAACAGCCTACCAGAAACAGCCTACCAGAAACAGCCTACCAGAAACAGCCTACCAGAAAAAGCCAACCAAGAACAGCCAACCAGAAACAACCTAACAGAAACAGCCAACCAACAACAGCCAACCAGAAATAACCTACCAGAAACAGCCAACCAACAACAGCCAACCAGAAACAACCTACCAGAAACAGCCAACCAACAACAGCCAACCAGAAACAACCTACCAGAAACAGCCAACCAACAACAGCCAACCAGAAACAACCTACCAGAAACAGCCTACCAGAAACAACCTACCAGAAACAGCCTACGAGAAACAGCCTACCAGAAACAGCCTACCAGAAACAGCCTACCAGAAACTGCTTACCAGAAACAACTAACCAGAAACAGCCTACCAGAAACAGCCTACCAGAAACAGCCTACCAGAAACAACCTACCAGAAATTGCCTACCAGAAACTGCCTACCAGCAACAGCCTACCAGAAACTGCCTATCAGAAACTGCCTACCAGAAATAAGCTTCTAGAAAAAGTCCACTAACAACTGATTATGAAGCTAAAAAACCATTCACAAGACCCAAACCTCATAGACCCAACATTTTACCTGCAGCTCAATGCTAGAGTTACCGCCCTGACAGGGCAGTTGGCAACGCAGTCTGTCCAGCAGAGGCAAGCATCTCAGAGCGCACTGCCATTCCTCCTGTTGGGCATCCAATCTCAGAGCCTGCACCATCAATTCGCACACGATCTCAAACTGTTGCTGATCCAGCGTTGTAATGCTCTTCTTAATCACCATGTCATCCAGGAGTTCAATCAAACGCAGTCGACTAGATCGGTGAGCCAGGTCGCGTTTCACGGCTTTTAAAACTTTTTTAGCGTCAGCAATGCGCCTGTCGAACACGTGTCGAACGCATAGTTCAAGAATTTGCAGCTTCTGTCGGTGCATTTCACCGCTAGTCGAAGCTGATTGCTGATGCCTTGTTGAAACTGCAGAAGATAATTGAGATTCTTCAAGATTTCTACCGGGAGGCACAGTTTCATAGCACTGCAACTGTTGCCGATGTCCACGATGATGCTGGTGCCGAGACAGTGTGACAGAGGCCGAGTTCAGATGGGATCTGACGATGACAATTTAGCAATACGGAGACGGGAAAATTACTTATTCAAACTGTGGAGAAAAACTTAGCATAACAGAAATTACACCTAGCATAGTTGGCTAGGGGGTTGTAGCCCAGTGGTTAGAGCGTTGGACTCGCGACTTGAAGGTCGGGGGTTCGATTCCCGAATACGCAGCTGCACATATTGCCCGCCCTGTAAAAAATTCGGCTGCTTCTTCGGCGGGTTTTTTGTGCAAAATAGGAGTGGAATCTACCAACATCCCCCCTATCTCGCAAGAGTTAAAGAAACCACACAAGAAGCAGCCGATGTAACCGTAAATTGTGCGGAAACCGCCGAAGAATCACCCGAACCAGTGGCCCATGGGACAACCAGAGAATTATTTACGGGAGATTCCTCGGCGGTTTCTGAGCATGGAATCTTCCGAACTGGAGGATTCTTTGGGTGATTCCATTTCGCCACCAAGAAGCACCGAGAAAACGCCCAGTTGGGTAGATTCTAAGCATGGAATCATCCGATTGGTATGTTTCCAGCGTTCGGCTGTTTCTTTTTCTGGAAACACCGCAGATTCCAACTGGAATCACCCAAAGAAACATCCCTATTTTTTAGCGGGCGATTGTATAGCTATAGCTTGGCAAGTGTATGTAACAGTAGAACTACCAAGGTATTCTACCATTTCTCCCCCCCGATAATTTTTTCTTGCACCCGAACGGAGCAACGCAAGCACACGAAACTCAAGAACAACGGGGCCAATTTTTTGTTGCGCATCTTCTGAAACAATAATCAAGTCGACAGCTTTTCAGACCTTCGAGATATTCAATTGTTCTGGCCGAAGGTCTAGATCTGATTTCCCAAAAGCGCAAGTGTATTTCATGCACCCCTATGCATGAAAATTGTACTGCGCCTTGCCAGACCTTCAAAATTGATCAGCATGTCACCCAAATGTGCCTGCAACATCTACGTCTTCGGTGGTCACCGATCTTTATCTAGATGGCTTTGCTGCACCTTCAAGGGTTACAACAGGTGGAACTAGGCAACTATGGACACCCTGACGCGAAATATGGCGAGTTAATTAATTATTCAAACAATTGGTAGCTTAGTTATTTTCCTGAATTCAAATTAAATGTCCTTTATATTGTTGACTAACAATCTACCTAGAATCAAAAAATTCTACTCGAAGAAGCAGCAGACTCACCCATCTCCATCGATCGATATTGATCGATTTATCAGATCGTTACTAAACACACTGCTAGCCCTGCCGGAAGCAAAGGCCATCGCGTCATCGACTTGCTGCTTTGCCTCTTCCGCTTCAAGACACTCGGCAATTGATTTGGCATCCAATAGTGGAAATGGTTCTCGAAATAATCCCGCAAGAACATTGTCCGTAGGCTGGGGGATAATCTGGTCGTCAAGGACTTCGCCGGCGCCAATCTGGTGACTATCAGCGAAGCCGAAGCTGCCTGTAGACGATTGCTCGCAGTCGCACAACTTTTTAGCTAGTTCGTCTAAATGGCGTCGACGAAGTCTTCGACCACCTGAAGTCGACGACGGAGCTAGAAGACTACTACCGCCACCGAGGCTGGCGAAATCATCTTCGAGGGCATCTGAAATGTTGAGGATTTTGAATTTAGGATTTAGGAAATAGAATTTTTTCCGATTTTTTAGGATCGAACAAGCGGAAGATTAGATAATTAGGATTTACCGAGAGGAAGATTAGCTAATTAGGATTTACCTAGCGGAAGATTAGCTAATTAGGATTTACCTTGCGGAAGATTAGCTAATTAGGATTTACCGAGAGGAAGATTAGATAATTAGGATTTACCTAGCGGAAGATTAGCTAATTAGGATTTACCGAGAGGAAGATTAGATAATTAGGATTTACCTAGCGGAAGATTAGATAATTAGGATTTACCTAGCGGAAGATTAGCTAATTAGGATTTACCGAGAGGAAGATTAGATAATTAGGATTTACCTAGCGGAAGATTAGATAATTAGGATTTACCTAGCGGAAGATTAGCTAATTAGTAGTTACCTAGCGGAAGATTAGCTAATTAGGATTTACCGAGAGGAAGATTAGATAATTAGGATTTACCTAGCGGAAGATTAGCTAATTAGGAGTTACCTAGCGGAAGATTAGCTAATTAGGATTTCCCGAGAGGAAGATTAGATAATTAGGATTTACCTAGCGGAAGATTAGATAATTAGGAGTTACCTAGCGGAAGATAAGCTAATTGGGATTAAAGTAAGCACGTAGGACTATCTATTTAGGATTTTAGTGCTATTAGAATTAGCTGATTAGGATTTAACTGGACAAGAGTCCAGAAAAGTAGGATTTTATTGTAGGACTAGCAATCTGTAGAGAGGATTAGCAGATTAGAAATTAGAATATTAATGATTACCATTAATTGGCAGGGCCGGTCGTAAGAGATCCACGGCTTCTCTGGTGTGCAAATCAGACAGCTGGGCATAGAGCTCATCGAACACGTCAATAGAGCGATAAGGTGGCCCGCGCGACTGACAGAATTGTACGAACATCTGCGACTCGGTGGTCAGTCGGCGCATAAACTTGTCGTCAACCAGGCCACGACCGCCAAGGAAAGTGGCCTAAGGTGAAAGAATAGACATTGTCAGTCAGTTGATAAGACAATAGATAAATATTTTCTTTTTCAAGTTCATTAATCAATTTTGTGAGGTAAGGTTGACTCATTTTCGCGCCAAGAGCCCTGAGCTCAATTCCTCAAGGGTCTTGGGGGCTTGGGCCATGAGCTTGGAGCTCAAGGCCACATTTATTTTGGACGCAGCCGCGTAGAGAAGGCTTGGGGGGCTTGTCGTGCAATTTACGCCTTTGAGGGCCAACCTCCGAGGCCTAGTTGAGAGTGTACCTAGGATCTCCTAGTTGAAGAAAAAAATATATATCTGGATCCGACTTACGTGATGAAAATTGATAACATTGCTAGGCACAATCCTACTTATCGCTAAACAGGATCTGTAGCCGTTGACAATTTCGGCAAAAGCCCGTACAAATGCCGCCCGAATCTGTTTGTCCAACCAGAACTCGTTGCTACTGGCTGGCGGCAAAAACACGCCCGATGGCATTGTGCCCATCAATCTGCTGGGACGTTGTTGAAATGCCCGATCGGCGCTAGCCAAGCCGGGATTTAGTACGTCGGTAATGTCGGCTATTAAACCGCGCAGTACATAGTCAGACAGAGGTGTAACAATGGATGATTGGGCACCCGATCCGCAGCTGGACCAATTCTCTGACACGTAGCCTAAATCTAGATCGGCTGTGATTAAATCGAAGGTCATAGATTCCATGCTGTCTTCTATTTGACGCTTCAAGGAACTGTGCACGCCGTATAAAAATGGCACCGTGGCTGAGACTAGCTCTAGTACTGGCTTCGGAAGTATTGGAACCAGCGTACACTCGCTGGACATTGTGATACGAATGTGGGATAAGTCTAATGTACTGGTTATTAAAACTGTTGCTAAATTAAAATTAGTGTACTCAGATCCCAACTTAGTCTCGGCAGATCCCAACTTAGTCTAATCAGATCCCAACTTAGTCTCGGCAGATCCCAACTTAGTCTAGTCAGATCCCAACTTAGTCTCGACAGATCCCAACTTAGTCTCGGATGATCCCAAATTAGTCTAGGCAGATCCCAACTTAGTCCCGGAAGATCCCAACTTAGTCTCGACAGATCCCAACTTAGTCTAGTCAGATCCCAACTTAGTCTCGACAGATCCCAACTTAGTCTAATCAGATCCCAACTTAGTCTAGGCAGATCCCAACTTAGTCTAGTCAGATCCCAACTTAGTCTCGACAGATCCCAACTTAGTCTCGGAAGATCCCAACTTAGTCTCGACAGATCCCAACTTAGTCTAGTCAGATCCCAACTTAGTCTCGACAGATCCCAACTTAGTCTAGTCAGATACCAACTTAGTCTAGGCAGATCCCAACTTAGTCTAGGCAGATCCCAACTTAGTCTCGGAAGATCCCGACTTAGTCTCGACAGATACCAACTTAGTCTAGGCAGATCCCAACTTAGTCTAGGCAGATCCCAACTTAGTCTAGTCAGATCCCAACTTAGTCTCGGATGATACCAACTTAGTCTAGGCAGATCCCAACTTAGTCTCGGAAGATCCCAACTTAGTCTAGTCAGATACCAACTTAGTCTAGGCAGATCCCAACTTAGTCTAGGCAGATCCCAACTTAGTCTAGTCAGATCCCAACTTAGTCTCGACAGATCCCAACTTAGTCTAGTCAGATCCCAACTTAGTCTAGGCAGATCCCAACTTAGTCTAGTCAGATCCCAACTTAGTCTAGGCAGATCCCAACTTAGTCTAGGCAGATCCCAACTTAGTCTAGTCAGATCCCAACTTAGTCTAGTCAGATCCCAACTTAATCTAGGCAGAGCCCAACTTAGTCTAGGCAGATCCCAACTTAGTCTAGTCAGATCCCAACTTAGTCTAGTCAGATCCCAACTTAGTCTAGTCAGATCCCAACTTAGTCTAGGCAGATTCCAACTTAGTCTAGTCAGATCCCAACTTAGTCTAGTCAGATCCCAACTTAGTCTAGTCAGATCCCAACTTAGTCTAGTCAGATCCCAACTTAGTCTAGTCAGATCCCAACTTAGTCTAGGCAGATCCCAACTTAGTCTAGGCAGATCCCAACTTAGTCTAGTCAGATCCCAACTTAGTCTAGGCAGATCCCAACTTAGTCTAGTCAGATCCCAACTTAGTCTAGGCAGATCCCAACTTAGTCTAGTCAGATCCCAACTTAGTCTAGTCAGATCCCAACTTAGTCTAGTCAGATCCCAACTTAGTCTAGTCAGATCCCAACTTAGTCTAGTCAGATCCCAACTTAGTCTAGGCAGATCCCAACTTAGTCTAGTCAGATCCCAACTTAGTCTAGTCAGATCCCAACTTAGTCTAGTCAGATCCCAACTTAGTCTAGTCAGATCCCAACTTAGTCTAGTCAGATTTAATGTAAACTACTCACTATTTGAAGGGATAAAGCAGTGCTTTTAAAGCGCGACAAGCGTCCGTAAGATGAGTATAGCTTGAGGAGAACAATACCACCTTGCAGCTAGTCAACAGTGCTGTAACCAATTTCACACAATTGTGAATGCCCAATTGACGAAATAGGTTGACAACGACGCAACCCGTCACTGGCACGCAGCAATTGTCTATGGCAGAAACAGACGGCACAATCTGTCTATCAAATCCTGGCAATAATGAGAACGATTTAGGCGAAGCGGGCGAGCTGGGCAAGAATACGCTGGCTAACAGGCGGGCAATCATGGTTTCTAGGCAGTCTCGACGACCCGACGAATGAGCAGCGTACAGGACTACTAGGCAATTGTGCAGTGTCTCTGGTAAATCGTGACGCGATTGAAGTACAAGAGTTTTCGGCGCATATATATCCACTGGATCGACCTGGGTGGCTGCGAACGGAATGAAAATAAAATTCTATGCAAATCTAACCCCATAGAACATAATAAGACCCCTGAGTACACACTCACATGAATGTGTACACCCTCAGATGATTCGCAGATTCTGTACTGATGTCATCTGGTTGCCAAATGATAAGTTTAAAAAACCCAAAAAAGAGCAAGGATTTCCATTACAATCAAGAAGGCGCACAAACCTCCAACTGCAGTGACAGCCGCGGCTGCATCAAACACAGCTTGAATGTCGGCCTCGTCAATATCATCACCGGGTTCTAATGACACAGATGACACAGTCGGATTCAATGCCCCGCTATCTCTAGTGGACGAATCGGCGATAGAATCGCCAGAGCTGCTAATTTTAAATAGCTGCCTCTTCTGCTCGTTAGTCAATGGCTCGTGAACGCTGAGCATAGCTGAGAACACTAGGTCGCCACTCTCCTGAGTGAATGTATGCATAAAGAATGTCGCATCCTGAGCTATTCTACTCAGTCGCCAACCGCACGGCTGGCAGAAGATTTCCTGGTGCGGAATCAGGTCAACATCGGCTCGAGGCTGCTCAGGAAAGGATTGGATGAGTCGACCGGAACAGGCTTGCTCGGCGCGACCTGACATGAGGCGTTGTTTAAATTTAAAGGTTAAAGTCTTTTAACTAGCCTTTTGCACTATCCTCTGCTCATTCTTGGTTATAAGTCAGTCATAATGAAAATAATTTGTCTCTTAATCAAAATTTATGGTAACTATTATTGGAATGAAAAAAAAACTATTTTTATATCACCTCTGATTTTATATGATATAACTCTAGCTTAGCATCATATAAAGTATCTAAACCATATTTTGTGTACTAATTATAATATAATTTTATAGATACCTGATAGAAAAAAAATACTACAAAAATATGCCACATCAAGCCTTTTTTCTAAAAGCCAAGTTACACATGATAATATAGAACAGGTAACTACTGACATACTACTTGGAATTTCAAATACTGTGTTATGATATCAACAGATGACTTAAAATATTTACATTTTGATGTACCATTTCAAAATTACAAATGATCACTATTTTTATAACTAACATTACCAATCAATAGGTAAACTGATTTATACAAATATAATTTGTAATTGCTTTAGACTTGTCAATTGTGATTATTGTGATTGATTGAATAATCAAAGCCAGTTGTTTTACTAGAATTTTGCTAAATTAAGCCAATCAAGTTTTTAGTTTAAAATATTGGCTAAAATATGCTAATACTTGCTAATTTCGATTGGAAGCTTAGTTAAAATGTGTTACCTCATAACTAAACATAAACATAAACATAGTTAAATGTAACTAATTGCAAGACTTCTAACATTTTTTATCTAATTGTTGCTTAACTAGCTAAATACATAGAACATGTAATTACATTATATAATTACAACCAGATATTATAATAGCAAAAATCTAAAGTTAAAATATTTCAAAATTCAGCCTTTACCAATATATAAAAGCAATGTTGTTGGAGCAGACAAAATACTTACGAGAGGCAGCATCAAAGTTATAGCCATAAATGGCAAAGTAGTCAACCAATCTGGACATGAATATTTTCTAGTCTTGCTGCAATGTCCATCAAACAGTAGGTTCCATTTTAGCTGGAAGGAATTAATTTTTATTTTAGTATCCAAAAATTTAAATGAATTTTTACTGGATATATCAAGCAAGTTAGGTTCAAGGCATCTCAAATATTAAGATAGGGCCAACACAAAAATTATACTGGCTTAAAAATTAAATTGATAGGCCTATCAATCTTTATTAAATATAATGGAGTTAATACTTAGGTCTTGCTAGCAGGCTTAAGAGTTGCTAGATAATTAGCAAAAATTATATCTGGGGCTTGGTAGGCCTAACAATAGTTTTATCCCTTTACATTAAAAGATGTAAATTTGCCTTTGCTTGTGACTAATTGACTTTTTTGAAATCCAACATATTGGAACAGTATTTTTCATCCAATTGACACCATGCTATTCTGTCTAAGCTACAATCCCCAATATGGAAATCTTTAATTGGGAGGGGTTATAAGACAAGTGAGAGGTGACAGTGCACTGTGCACTCAGAAATTAGTACCTTACTTTACTATTCAGCTCCTTTCATGCATATTTGTAGCAAATGAAATCTGTTTAAACATTAGTAATATTCACTTTAAATTTAGGATCCCTACACTACACAAACAAATATCTAAGTGATTGTATAACCTTTTGGTTTCATCTTACAATGCCCACAATACTAATTTTATATGCCTAAATGCAGAACAATGCTAGAGGTAATTGTAACACAATAGTGAATATATAACTCCACTTCTTAGGCCTACCTTGCTCATTGTTGCCATTGTTGTTGGTATTGAAGTGTTCATATAAAATTCATCAGCAATTTTTTAGGAAATGGCTGTTAGAACTACATTTATAACAATACTTCTGGATCCTAATTGTTGTTTATTCATTTCATAGGGAATGGTACGGTAGAACAAACCCCCTAGTACAAACTTATGAATTGTAAAACAAAAGAATGCTTGTAAAAAAAGATAAATACTTAAGAGTTTACTTAGAATTATCTAAAAAATCACTAATAAATATTTTAAACTTTTTAAACATACAGAAACTACAAAAACGAATTATTAGGCTACTATATTTCAGATAGTAGCTTACAGCTTACAGCTATAGCCTAGTTATAGTTATACTAATTGTCATAGTATTTACTGCATTTGGTTCCAAATAAAAGCTAATTATTACAAGCTAGCTACACTCAGAACTTAGACTCTAAAATCAAGCAAATAATAAAAATAGCTGTCAATGAGATCATGGTGTATCAACTATCAATGAGACTTCTATTTTGTAAAATTAAATTTCTAATAAAAATGGAAAGCGAGATGGTAATTAAGTGAAATGGGCGACACTCGCCACGACGCCGTGTATCGGATCAGATGCTGATTGTATAAGGTAGCCAATAAACCAAGACCGAGAGACTAAGTCACATGTATAAATAAAAGCTGCCTTAACAGTCCTAACTAAAAGAACAATACTACGAACACGAGCACTAATCTCTTCCACCCAGAAGGCTAGCAATACAAAAATTTTATTTCATAAATCAGTGGTGGTCGCTTTAGTGCCTGTTTTGTCAGACACGGTGAGGATGAAGTGTATTTGAAACTTTTATTTTTCAAGTCAGACACAAGTTTCGGATTAGGGCGACAGAGTTTTTTTCATAGAAATTAATTTAAAAAGTAATTTGCGTTTTTTCGTGATTCTGATTTTCGTGATATTAACACTTTCTCTCGATAATTCGGATCAATTATTCGACAAGTTTAATCAGAATCCTGCCGTAAAATAAGAATCGCTTAGAACTGCCTCCTGTTTTTGTAAGATGTAACTCAATCTTTGTAATTTTTGATGGAGCAAATTTCGACTTTAGCACATGTCTTCTTCCTAGTAAAATATAGTTACTGAAAATCTGAGGACAGGCTAAGCATTCTGACACAAATTTTTAATTACACTTTCAATATAAGCTAAATTGAAGCTAAGCTTTCAACCAATGGTCGATATAAATATAACAAGTATAAATATGCAAAGAAATAAAACAGGTTAATTTTATATTTATAACGAGAATCCGAAACTTTTAGTCGGAAAGAACAATCAACAATTAAATGTTCCATTTCCAATAGTTTAGCGCTACGGTAATTTCATTCGAAACACTAGCTATATAATGGTATTTATTTTTGTCTCAGATTATATTTTTAAGTGTTTCCCCTCGATCGCTTTAAGTCTCTCTCTTTTAATTGCAGACAAACTTGAGCAATTTACTTAAAAAGGCGAATTTTTCGACTCGTTTTTAACACTTGTACGATTTTTAATTAGATACAGGAGCAATTTACAGTTCTGCTGACTCCACGATTGCGTTGCCATTGTTGCCGTCGTCGCTTGCAACAGAAGTAGAGATCGAATGCGCCGATCGCGAATCGTAATCTACGGGTTTTTTAGCCTTTAATCGGTTTTTCATGCTTTCGATTGACGAATGACTGGAGTCTGTCTGATGATCGACACTGCTTACAGTTTCCGATTTATCGTCAATATTGTCGTCAAACGGTTCTCCGTCAAATATAAGACTATCACGATTTTTCTGATAGCCTTCTAGCATTTTAAGGAAGCTAGATTTGCTTAGTTGAGACTTTGACAAATGATTAGCTTGCTCATTGATGCTCTTCACTACATCGTCAATGTTTGGATAGAGAATTGTTTTGCTTGTGCAACACACCGGAGTCTTCGAGCCGCCGACGTAGACATCGAATGAGCCGTAGGATCCCATCTCCACTAGGATATTTTCTGCCGGGTAGTCGTGCTGAGACCGGAGACGCCAATGTAGCTCACTAAGTGCCACCTGGCTCAGATGATAGGTTGAGCTGACGACTCGGATAAGTGGCAGCAACGATCTGCGTGGCTCATCTGCAGACTCTCGACGGTGCATGTTAAGCATGGACCATTGACGCTGCATATCCTCACAGCTGCAAACCTTTGGTTAGATAAAGTTCAAAAAATTATTCACCAAAATCTAATTATGCTTTTTTTGCGGTATAATTTCTTCAGTAATTGTGATACATCTAATGCGTGTAAGCAATACCAAGTTCAGTTGAAGAAAAATATATAGCTGTCTATGGCTGGAACCCTAGCTTGTACTCGTATCTTAATAATTTAGCTCGATCATACAGTCGACTCTACAGGCGAGTCATTTTTCTAAAAATAAAATACGATTGCTTATTTCATTAAAAATAGTATTCTGAGCCGGGAATGTGTTATCTATGGTAATTTTTGGTGAGATAATTTGACAAAAACTGGGATACTATATCATATAATCTCCTCGAAATAAGGAACATAATATGGAACATTGAAGTGAACTTTGAATTCGGCTTTTACGTTTTGCCACCACTGACTGACTGGCTGCTTCGTGACTGTATCTTCGTGAGAAATTTATTATTTTGTCTATGGTCGGAATCAAATGGTCTAAACCTATATGTCTATCAATCAGATGGGATGCCCCCGAAAAAAAAGCAATCGAATTTCATATATGATAAACGCCGTTTAATTCATCATAGTCTATGGTTAGAATATCCTGGGCTGCAATCAATGGTCCTCGGCTCGCTACGCTTGCCTCGAGATTAGGTAGGGGTCAGATGTGTGGGTTTGGAGACAGAGGTGTGAGGTGGGGGACAGAGGTGTGAGGTGGGGGAAATATGAGTGAGGTGGGGGAAAGATGTGTGGGGTTGGAGACAGAGGTGTGAGGTGGGGGACAGATGTGTGAGGTGGTGGACAGAGGTGTGAGGTGGGGGACAGATGTGTGGGGTGGGGGACAGAGGTGTGAGGTGGGGGAAAGATGTGTGAGGTAGGGGACAGTTGTGTGGGTTGGAGACAGAGGTGTGAGGTGGGAGACGGAGGTGTGAGGCGGGGGAACGGAGGTGTGAGGTGGGGGACAGATGTGTGAGGTGGGGGAACGGAGGTGTGAGTCGAGGTTGAGGACAGATGTGTCAATAACTAAAAATTATTCAGGTAGACATTGCAGTCACTAACTGACAATCATTCAGGTAGACAGAGGGTGTTATAGCCAACGGGACTTGTTTTCTCTGATAGCCAATCAAATGCAGCGTATTTTTTCAATTGAAATGGTTCTAATAAAAAAGTCAAATATAGATCCTTCTTCAAAGACGCAGAATATTATTAGGCTTAATGTCTTGACTTACATATTTAAAAACTTATCGCCGAGTCGTGATGGACCTAAACGTGGCCTTCATGTTGAATCGTCAAATGCGGCGCCAGGCAAATATGAGCGAAGGGTATCGATACAATCTGGGCATTATGTTCTTCAACTACTATCCTTGTAAGTGCAAATCTGTTTTTGTGGATAGAATTGCGCCGTGTCGCATTGCCGGAAAACATTTTTTAGAGTCAAATGCCAGGTGTAATGATTTTTTATTTTCATTGCAGTCTTTGTTCCAATGCTGTGCTTGGTTTGCCTGCTTGGATCATTTGGTAATGTTCTAGTTATCTTGACTGTCCTTAAGACTCGGGTGAGTTTTATATTTATACAGGTAATTATACTGACTGAAGTCGAAGATTATTCAATTAAATATTCCATTTCAGACCTTGAGAACAAAGAGCAACATCTTTGTTGTTAATCTGGCTCTGGCGGATCTAGTTGTGACCGGTTTTGTTGTCCCCATGAATGCCTTGGGTGAGTAGTGCAACTGCATGAAGTTGACATGCTGTTAGACAGTGGGACAAGCTGTTAGACAGTGGGACAAGCTGTTAGACAGTGGGACAAGCTGTTAGACAGTGGGACAAGCTGTTAGACAGTGGGACAAGCTGTTAGACAGTAGGACAAGCTGTTAGACAGTGGGACAAGCTGTTAGACAGTGGGAAAAGCTGTTAGACAGTGGGACAAGCTGTTAGACAGTGGGACAAGCTGTTAGACGGTGGGACAAGCTGTTAGACAGTGGGACAAGCTGTTAGACAGTGGGACAAGCTGTTAGACGGTGGGACAAGCTGTTAGACAGTGGGACAAGCTGTTAGACAGTGGGACAAGCTGTTAGACAGTGGGACAGGCTGTTAGACGGTGGGACAAGCTGTTAGACAGTAAGAATAGCTGTAAGACAGTAAGAATAGCTGTTAGACAGTGAGACTGGCTGTTAGACAATGAAAAAACGGTTAGACTGAGAGACAGGCTATTATATAACGAGATAAGCAGTTTTAGACAGGCTAAACCGATAGTTTTCGTCAAGCGCAATGAGGCTATACGTTTAATCTCAATTCAGGCGTTGTCGACGGTGAATGGGTGTTCAGCGAGTACCCGGCCCTCTGCCAGGTGATCGGCGCAGTCTGCCTAACTGGCTGCTTCTGCTCTCTGCTCAATATAGGCGCCATCGCACTGAATCGCTACGTGTGCATCTGCCACCACTCGGCTTATAGTCGGCTGTTTAGCCAGCGGAAAACGATTGTCTACTGCGCTGGCCTATGGCTGTTTAGCGGACTGGCTCGTAAGCTTTGTCCTGTGATTAATTAGTTAAACATTAAAATCCTCCCGATGGAAATTGCTAGGTTGATAACAGCGTGATAACGAACTTATTTAGTATCGTTTGTTATCAGAATGATACTGAAAAAAAGATAACGAAGAATGAAAACAATGGGAAAGAGAAGGATAATAATCCGGGGAAGGAAGAGTGGGAGGTAGAGGAGGAGGAGGAGGAGAAGGAGAAGGAGAAAAAGGAGGAGGAAAAGGAGGACGAGAAGGAGGAGACGGAGGAGGAGAAGGAGAAGGAGAAGGAGGAGGAGGATAGGGAGGAGGAGGAGAAGGAGGAGACAGAGGAGGAGGAGAAGGAGAAGGAGAAGGAGGAGAGGGATAGGGAGGAGGAGAAGGAGAAGGAGGAAGAGGAGGGGGGTTGGAAGAGAAGAAGAAAGCAAATGTAGTCCTTAAACCCGCATCTGTGTCCATCACAGCGCATTAAAGCATTCTGAAACTGTTTGCTCTGCAGAGTCGCCGAATTTCTACGGTTGGGGTGAATACTCGTTCGACCAGAAGCAGTTTATCTGCGTTTACAACCGCCTGGCTGCCCTGAGCTACACGATCTTCTTCACAGTGGTTGGAATCTACATTCCTCTCGTCCTGATAGGCTTGTGCTACGCTCTAATCTATCGTCACGTGATGCTTGTACAGAGACGCGTAGCCTGCGTCGTTTCCAATAGCAACGAAAACAATGGAGCCATATTTGGCAGCACCGAGCGGCTTCAACCAGCCGGGCAGCTGAGGAAGGAGGCCCGCCTATTGAAGACATTCTTTGTCATCTTCGTCACCTTCGGCGTCTGCTGGGTGCCATACGCAACCGTGGCGGTGTCGGATGTTTCCGACCAGTTCCCGTTGCAGCTGCACGCCTTCAGTGTGCTGATCTGCCACACCAACTCGGCTCTGAACTGCATCATCTACGCAGCTTCGAACAAGCAGTTCAGGAATGGCTACGCCAGGATTCTATGCGGCCAGAAATGCTGTGAGCGGAAATTCCTAAAAAGTATATAGAAAGACCGTTGAGGGTGCTCACAATACCCGCAAATTTATTTTTTCTGCATTTCCTAAAATATTCAACCAATCGCCATGAAAATACAGAACTGATGCTAAAATTTTCCACTCTGTCAGAGGAAATTATTCCAGAATCACAAAACATTGGCGTCGCCGAGATACGATCAACGAAACTCGTCGGGGTGTCTGGTGGCAAAAACCACAAATATAAGGCATTACTTTTTGCTAAAAATGTCTTATAATATAATACTCAATATTATATTGATTAATATTGTTGTCCATTATATTATTGAACTGAATTGATTCGCCGTCCTTGTTGTCCTTGTCACTCGGGTCTTCTACAAGAGTCACTGAATACCTCGGTGATTCTGACTTCGAACGGCTTTGAAAGTTAGTTCATCGTGAAGAGCGGAAAAATATATTCGGTAAATATATTTGAATAGTCTATCCAAGCATTGACAAAAATCTTAGCTGTCTACCCATATTATCTTACTTGTAAGAATCTTCTCCAGGTTAACTTCCTGTGATCTCTGCCTTAATCCTACCTTAAGTCCGTCTCAAATGATAAGAAGACAGCAGAAAGCTTTATGATATCCCATAATCAAGTTAAATACAAAGCTGCGGATGAATCAGTGCCAATCGAAACAACTCGGATTGTGGAACAAAACAGTCAAGAGTCATTGTACTTTACGCGGTCGCTAATCTCATTCCGTATTTAAAATATATCATATCTATTTTTCAATTGTTGATTCAACAGTAGAAAGACCGTATTTAAAATATCCAATGTCTTCATTACGATTGTAACCAAAGCGAATGACCGGTTTTCGTGAAAGTCCACGATATGGATCAAATTTTTCCGCCCTTCAGGATGAACGAACTTTCAAAGCCGTCCGATGTTATAATAACTACGTTATTGATCTGCAGCAACCTAGATCTGGACATAGAACCTAGATTTAGATCAACCATTAAGATAATGATAAACAATATGATTATCAATATAGAATACAATTTAAGATAAGAGCCGACTTGATTACAATAATTACGACTTGAGAAAAATCACGCCTACATAGGTGGTTTTTTCCAACCACCCCGACGAGAGTCGTTGAATATCTCGACGATGCCGATGTTTTGTGATTGTGGAAGTTGATTTATCGGATTGCATGTGTTTAGCACGTTTATTTAGGGGCTTAACCAAGCTATATTGCTGCACGCACGTTGCATTGTCTATGACCATGACGACAGAAGCAAAAAGTTCAAGCCTATAATTTATTTAGCACTATGTAACGAAGAATCAAACAGTAGTGACTAAATCAATAACCACTGATAATACTCGTATTTGTATATATTACGTGCGTTGTATGAGTCTATAACCGAGCAGCAATTAAGAAAGAAATTGTCAGTACTATCGTTCAGTCTTGCATTTCGGAAGTATGGCGCGGTTGGACTGCACTTCAAGCATGGCTTATTCGTAACGTACCGTGTGGATTTGACACTGATTAAAAGTACCAGACATTGGCGAAGCTAGCGTCTTCAGCGACTGCTGATGACAGCCATCAGACATGGGACATATCTTTCCACAGAGCTTTCACTTTCAAATCCGGAACTGCGCTATTAAATATATAGCATCATTTCTTCCTTGTCTCATCTGTCATTAGTCTCTGTGGACCATGCACTGTCCGTCCTTTTGATCTTCTCTTTGGCCCGCGAGGTTCGAAGTTTTAGCGAGAAGCCAAAATATGCTAGTAGTCGCTTACTTATCGACAAGGTATTACGTTTTAACCAGGATATGAAAGATATGAATAAGCTTCAAGACATTTGACAAAAAATCAAGTAAAGTTAGTTATTGAAAATTAAATTGAGATCGGTTTTATTCTTAGTACACGCTCACAAACGATTTAACTGCCTTATCAATGTTTACATTTTAGGTGGCAGCGTGAACGTCACTGACATCGAAATGTCTCTGCAAGCGTCGGCTATTGTTGCACCGTGATCTGGGAGTTTTGTGACCATAACGTGAGGATCTGAGAGCTTTGTGACCCTAATCTCGGGATCTGGGAGCTTTGTGACCCTAAAATAAGGATCTAGGAGCTTTGTGACCCTAATCTGAGGATCTGGGAGGTTTGTGACCCTAATCTGAGGATCTGGGAGGTTTGTGACCCTAATCTGAGGATCTAGGAGCTTTGTGACCCTAATCTGAGGATCTGGGAGGTTTGTGACCCTAATCTGAGGATCTGGGAGGTTTGTGACCCTAATATGAGGATCTGGGAGGTTTGTGACCCTAATATGAGGATCTGGGAGGTTTGTGACCCTAATCTGAGGATCTGGGAGGTTTGTGACCCTAATATGAGGATATGGGAGGTTTGTAACCCTAATATGAGGATCTGGGAGCTTGGAGACTCTGAGACTCTGAGGATCTGGGAGGTTTGTGACCTTAATCTGAGGATCTGGGCTTTGTGACCCTAATATGAGGATCTGGGAGCTTTGAGACCCTAATCTGAGGATCTGGGAGCTTTGTGACCCTAATCTGAGGATCTGGGAGCTTTGTGACCCTAATCTGAGGATCTGGGCTTTGTGACCCTAATCTGAGGATCTGGGAGCTTTGAGACCCTAATCTGAGGATCTGGGCTTTGTGACCCTAATATGAGGATCTGGGAGCTTTGAGACCCTAATCTGAGGATCTGGGAGCTTTGTGACCCTAATCTGAGGATCTGGGCTTTGTGACCCTAATCTGAGGATCTGGGAGCTTTGAGACCCTAATCTGAGGATCTGGGCTTTGTGACCCTAATATGAGGATCTGGGAGCTTTGAGACCCTAATCTGAGGATCTGGGCTCTGTGACCCTAATATGAGGATCTGGGAGCTTTGAGACCCTAATCTGAGGATCTGGGAGCTTCGTGACCCTAATCTGCTAATCTGAGGATCTGGGAGTTTTGCGACCCTAATCTGAGGATCTGGGCTTTGTGACCCTAATATGAGGATCTGGGATTTTTGTGACCGTAATCTGGAGACGTGGTTGTTCGTATGACGCTTATCGTTAATTTTTTAATTCGATAACTAGTTTTAAATTCGTATTTGTTCAGCCCATATTTAGTTAAAGGGACAACGAGTCTCTATTAAATTAAATTAAAATTAAATGTAAATGTTTAATTTGTTTTTTACTTCATTAAATAATTTTTGAAGTTTATGCGTGTCGCTTTAAATTTAACCAACGGTAATTAACATTTTTTATCCCCAATGCATCGTCTCATTATTTCTCGTGGTTACAACTTTGTCACACAGTTTTTTATTATTACACTCAGCTGCCATTGAAAGCATATTTTCAATTATTTTTAGCATTAGTTCAGTCTGTAGAAAAAACACGATTCCGAAAACGCGACACAGCGAAAATGAATGTCAGGCTGTTTGCTTGTCCTAATTATTGTGTTTTGTTGTACTTTGTGCTGCACATTTGTTAGCTTATTAAAAAAAATCGTGTCGATAACAATAACAATGAAACCTACGTGTTGCTAATAAATACAACCTACACTAGTAACACTGTGAAAAAAATATGTAATAATCTGAGCATAAACAATCTATTTTCTAAGCTGACCTTCAATTGAGAACCAATACAGCGTCTGTAAAATTAACGAGTGTCATTTTCCTGTCTCTAATATAATTTAAATAGATATAGTTAATTTGAGCTTATGTTGGATAACAGATTTCGTGTTTTAACTTTTCAATATTGTCGTAACTAGTATAGTTTTCTAAGTCAAGTTTTCCTGACGAGATAACGAGCGTATCAGGTGTCAAACGATAATTAGGTTTTGCCGGAAAATTTCTGATTTGGCCAAGCAAAGATGTACAATAGGTTTAATAGCCAGTGTGTTCTCAATGCTTGATACAAAAAGCCACACCACTTCGAAGTTATTAAAACCACAGGAGTATTGCAAAACGGTAGGACCAATAAAAGTGAAGTTTAAGGAGTTCATGGAGTGACTAGAGATGGAGTGAGACAGTGACTAGAGATGGAGTGAGAGAGTGACAAGAGATTGAGTGAGACAGTGACTAGAGATGGGGTGAGACAGTGACGAGAGATGGAGTGAGACAGTGACGAGAGATGGAGTGAGACAGTGACTAGAGATGGAGTGAGAGTGACTAGAGATGGAGTGAGACAGTGACTAGAGATGGAGTGATAGAGTGACTAGAGATGCAGTGAGACAGTGACTAGAGATTGAGTGAGAATGACTAGAGATCGTTCTTACCTCTAGGCTTACATACTCGATGGAGTAATAATACATAAAGAACGATAAAGATGCAACAACTATGACACGCACACAGGTAGTTCTGTTTCCTTCCATGTGACAGATGTCGTTAATTTTTCAAAGTAAAATAATTTAATAGAAACCGACTGACACAAGAGAGCATTGTAGTGCGTGTAATTTAAACGCCGCTATCTAGACGTTTTTGAATTCCTGATGAAATACCTGTTCTCCTGCAGTTCCCCAGGTACTAAGCAGCACGCCCTATGTATTTACAATCAACCTTTTGATTAAGACAGCAATTGATGAACAGACAGACAAGACAGTCAGATGACAGACAGACAGACAGTCAGATGACAGACAGACAGATGGAGTCTAAAATTGTCCAAAACAAAAAATTATACCCTATAATAAAAAAATTTCGTAAAAAATAAAGTGCTCAGTTCAATAAAATGACATCATTGCCCTATTTTGGCTGTGCAATAAAACATGATGAAAATTTAATCGCCTCAAATAACTACACACGCTTTCGTGCGTGAATGCGAGAGATCAGCAATACCTTCTTAATTTCATTCCTGTATCAATAAAATAGAGACTAATCTGACACTAGATAAAAACCATCCTTGAAAAGGGGAATTTTTAAATAATCTAGCCTTTCAGAATTCCTTAAGAACGAGTCACCTAGGGGAGGGATTATTGCAATATGTCATTTTTGGCAGATTATCCTTGTTAAGACGCAGGTGAGATAAGGAGGAGGGTGCGTGCAGCTTTACAATTAAAAGAATATCAAATCCAGGAAATATTCAAACAACCGATAGGGAAGACACGGAAGATCTCTTATCATCTTAAGATGCAGACGCGAGGTGCTAGTTGAAACAAATTTCCGGCAATTCACACCATGCCATGTCTAAACAATCAAATGTGTTCGTATAATCTTAGTTAAGTGTGTTTGGAAAAAAGCAGAAAATGAAAGTGTTTATTTTTTAAATGTACTCTTGTCTACAGACAGACTCAGTGAATACTAAAGCAAGACGATTTCACTTCGTAAAACAAGAACCGAAAAAATATCGAAAAATCTTCCAGCGTTATTTTTTAATTCGGCTTTGCACAGGCGACCCCGACACATTTAATTCATTGTGTGACCGTCGACCCAAGGGGGCGAATGGGTCAGCGGCTAACGTCGCTGCCTCGCACTCTAAAGGACGCTAGTTCGATTCACCCTACAAGTCACGATTAATTTCGGGACTTGTTGGGGGGTTTGGACAGTAGCGACCGGCGGAGGTGCACCATATTTCGTGCAATCAAAGCTTGAAATAATAGCTTCGCTCCTACCCTCTGTGTGCCTGTTCTGCGTTGTGTGAGTTGTGTGCGTTGGCGCTGGGGCGTGAGACCTTGCGGGGGGTGGCTGGAGGGCGGGTGTACACCGCCGCGCGCTTTCTGGACTTCCGTCAGCGCGATTGGATAAGTGTACACTCATCACCCAGCCCCCCCCTGAGGACTGATTTCTTATCAGCCTTCCGCCCCGACTTGGTCTGCTATGTGCGTGTGGGGCTGGGGTGGGGGGCACTGCTGCCTATTCTGGGTGCCTCCTGCCCTCCCCTGCTGGTCTGTGCTGCTGTGTGTGGTGCCTGCTCAGGGGAGGCGGGGCGATGGGCGCAAAAGCGCCTAGTTCGCCGGTTTGGGGGCGTGCCGCTCCGTCGCTTGTGCGACAAGTGCCCCGGGCCCCCTGCAAGTAGATAGAGAGTGACCGTCGACCTGCAGCCAGCGAGGAGGCAATTCTGCCAATTTCGCTGACTCCTGAGCACACACGCGCACAGATACTGTACGTAGGCACACGCTCACGCAGGTGTGTACATCTGCCCTGACTTTCTCTGACCTGTCTTGGAGGTTGGCCCTTAAGGGCGTAAATTGCAAGACAAGCCCTTAAGCCTTCTCTCCGCGGCTGCGCCTAAAATGAATGTGGCCTCGCCGCGGAATCGAACTCATGGATCTTGGTGCGAGAGGCAAACGCGTTAACCGCTCTGCCAATAAAAAACAGTAAAACAAAAAACGATAAACAAGTCTATCAGACGGGAGTTATTATTAAAAAATTTAAAGATAAAAGTTACTTTCAGAAAATCGGGCATCGGAATTCGATTATATAAAAAAATCTGGAGATGATAATCAAGGATATTCATACGTTGAAAATTAAAAGGCGTTTCTACAACTTGTAGAATAAAATAATGGCAAGCCAATTAGATCGCTTATAAAAATAGAAACGTTCTTTTAAAAAAATTGGCAAAAATATTGTTAATAATTAAGAGAATCATTACAAGCAGGAAGAATTTGACGTTAGCACCTAAGCGAGGCTGTAAGTAGTATGTACATGCATACGTGCATACATGTAAATGAAAAAATTGTAACTCAGACGTACGGCAAAGCACACTGGTTACAATGAAGACAGTTACAAAAGTTCCTCTCATTCAACAGTTAGCTCATTGAAATTTATTCAATAATTCAATTAATTCAATAATAATGAATTTTTCAAAACATATCGGCAAAAAATACAATAGACTGATAAAAGATAACTAGCTCTATGTGGTCTATGAAGCTCAGGTGAAAATTCGATTTTTAATGCTAGACTTAAATAGTCTGGAATAGCAGCTTAGATAAAACGCTTTGACTATTTCGATACATATCGGGTGTAAAAAAGTTTATAGACAATTGATAAGGACATTATCGAACATTACTTAATAGTTTTAATGCGAAAGTGATGCTAAATTCGACTTGATTGTAGAATAAAAAGTTAGTAAGTTATAGTTGGCCGGGTTTCGAACCCACGACCTTTAGAGCAAATTGAACAACAGGCTGTGTCTATATATATATAATAAAACTACGAACTCGAAAAATACTACTGTCAAGAAAAGCAAATAAAGCAAGCATTTTCTGAGCGGCCACAGAAGCAGAACCGATGAAACACGTGCCCGCAGCTGAATGCCACTATGGAAGAGGCAGAAATATTGTGCGCATCAATGTCACTATCAGTCGGTTCTGACAGGTCTAACCTGTCAGCCGCTACAGTCAGGGGCAGGTGGCACCAGGAACAACTGGTCTCGTCCGGGTCCAAAGCCAGGCCCCAACATCGCGCAGCCGCTCTAGAAGCGTTGGCAACAGCTGCCGACATCTGCTTCGCAGCGTCCGAAGACTTGTCTGACAGAGACAATTCGATGCAATCAGCAATCAAGCCAGTGATTCTAGGACAAGATGAAGCATCGCCGTCATCGTCGAGAAGGTCAACAAGATCAGCTGTCGAGACACCGAGGCTCAACAGAGCTCTAGAAATTCGATCAACACTGACAAGAAAATCTGGACGGCCAGCGCGATTTTGTGAGAAGTTTCCGGACTTGGTCGGACGTGCTGCGCTGCACTTTTCGCAGCGAAGTTCGAGACTGTCCCGACACCGGCGAGAGGCCAGCGCTGTGCGAAGGGCCGCCTCCGCGTTGGCGCCGGTTTCTGCGGGTGCCGACAGGTGAAGATAATTAGGGACATGAGAATTCGGATAATTAATTCTACCCTGAAAGAGCTAACAGTTAGATAAATTGGCTATAGATAGCTAGGACAATAAATCATACCTTCCGAGAACTGACAGGTGTGGCTACAGATAATTAAGGCAGATTTATTGCACCTTCCGAGAACCGACATATGTGGGTAATTTGCTACAGATAATTAAGGCTTAAGTATTTATTGCATCTTTCAAGCACTGGCAGGTGTGAAGATAATTAACTACCGATAATAAATGATTACTCATTGCACCTACCGAGAACTGACAGGTGCGGGTAATTAACTACCGATAATAAATTATTTTTATTGCAGCTTCTGAGAACTGATAGGTGTGGGTATATAGCTGTAGATAAGTAAGGCTGATTTATGACACCTTTAAAAATCTGACAGGTGTAATATATTAGTCAATATATAATTTTAAAGGTTATTGGTTAAGCCTTCTGGTAAGTAAAAAATTAGAGATATATAACTACTGTACCAACTCACAATCATAATAAATGAGGCTAATGAACTAAAAAATAATTTAGTTTGATTTATTAGTTTTATAATATAAGAGATGACTCACCAACAATGTAGTTCAAAAGTTCTATACTATCCAGCTGAAGGCACCAGAAAGCTAGATCAGAGGTCCAACGCAGCTGCTTCAGTAGATAAATAGCTTCAGGTAGGCGGCTAGATAAATCAATTGGATAGTTAATAAAAGTAGACAGCTATTTCATCAACTCTACTAAAAGTAGGACTGACAGCAAAAACAATGCTACATACCGCTGTTTAATAAGAAATTCGTACAGAATTTGCAAATCGATAGCTTTCAGATCTCCGCGAGAGCAGATCTCGTCAATGCAAACTTGCAGCTCACTGTCTGTTAGTTGAATGCTGAAAAGAAAATGTAATTTCAAAAGCTAGACGATTGTGAAGGACTATATTCGACTACTCGGACTACGATACTCACCTGGCTCCCATCGGTATTAGGCAATAAACACAGACGCCATCAACTTTATTAAACTGATCATCGACAATGCACCAATTGTAGCGCAGGCCGGCGAATGCTAGGAGGCCGCGAGAGCCAATAAGACGCAGAGTTGAGAGCAACTCAACACCCGAAGGAGTAAAACTGCAAGCAAAAACAAATTTTCAATAATTACAACTAGTTCAAAATGGCGAAAGAAATACTGAATTTAAAATCTGAGGAATTCTATGTGAAATAAGCAAAAAGTATAGCTAATATTGCTGCACGTGAACTTTCATGTGAGACTTTCCCACTTAATGCGACACTAGCGAAAATTGAAGTTGATGTAAAACTTTCCCATTTAATGTGAAACTTTCCCACTTAATCAGAAAGTAGCTAAATGTGAAGTTGATGTGAAACTTTCCCATTTATTCAAAACTAAATATATGGGAAACATTCCCATTTGATGTGAAACTTTCCCACTTAATGGTGTGAAACTTTCCCACTTTCCCACTTGTGAAACTTTCCCACTTATTTATTTAAAACTAAATATATGGGAAATATTTCCATTTGATGTCAAACTTTCCTATTTTATGCGAAACTAGCTATATGTGAAGCTTTTCAATTTCATACGAAACAAGCTTTATGTTAAAATTTGGTATAAAACTTTCCCATTTGATGTGAAAGTAGCTCTTTGTGAAACCTTGATGCGAATCTTTCCACTTTTTGCAAAACTAACTATACGTAAAGTTTAAGTTTAAATGACAATCTAAGCAAAATGTGATTTGCAGTTTTAAGATATGAATAGGAACTGTGAGAAATGTAATAAAAATAAATTAATCTTACTCTTCAGTAGGCCTGAAGTGTACGGCCCTCTCGTTAACCATGCTGTCAACAAAGGCAGGAAATTCGCTAGCATTGCCAGTCACATAGTGCAGCAGGAATATCTCGTCGCGTTTAAAATAGTACAAATGATTCAATAGAAAATTTTTTATGTCCGATTTGTAGGTGTTGAAATGCCTAAAAGTTGACAAAATATACAGATTTTTACAAAATTAGATTGAATTTTCTAGAGTTGATATATAATTCTTAAAAATCTAACCTGATCAACAGCAGCATTGTCTCCATGGAAGCCAACGAGGCTGGAGATTTGCCGAGAGCAGCTAGCAGAGTGTCGCAGTTAGCATAAGCCAGCTGTGACAGACCATTCGGACTTTGCCACAGTGACTCTGCAGATCCAAGAAAATGTCATTAGCAAGATAAAATGTGCGAAAAACTAAGACGAGTGCCTGGATTCAGGGAAAATCGTTTGAATCAGGGGAATCCCTGGAATCAGGGTAATCCCTGGAATCAGGATAATCCCTGGAATCAGGAGAATCCCGGAAACCAGGAGAATCTCTGAAATCATGGGAATCCTTGAAATCAGGAGAATCCCTGGAATCAGGAGAATCCCTGGAATCAGGAGAATCCCTGGAATCAGGAGAACCCTTGAAATCAGGAGAATCCCTGGAATCAGGAGAATCCCTGGAATCAGGAGAATCCCTGGAATCAGGAGAATCCCTGGAATCAGGAGAATCCCTGGAATCAGGAGAATCCCTGAAACCAGGAGAATCCCTGAAATAAGGAAAATTCCTCAAATCAGGAGAATCCATGAAATCAGGATAATCCCTGAAACCAGGAGAATCCCTGAAATAAGGAAAATTCCTCAAATCAGGAGAATCCCTAAAACCAGGAGAGTCCCTGAAATCAGGAGAATAAATGGAAATCTTAGGAAAAAGCGAATCCCTTGACGCACTAACTCCATTTAAAAATTCTAATGGGCTATCTCAAGATTCGCAAAGTTCTGAAGTTAGGAAATTTTCTAAATAAAGGAAATGCCGAAGCTAGAAGATATTGACAGTTAGGGAATTCATTTAGCTTGCGAGTTTTGGGAACTCACAGAAGGGGAATCCTAGCTCTTTTGTTTCAGATGCTAATTGATTAGGGAAAATAATCAAGACGCAACATTGACGCAGCTCACCCCAGGCAAACTGAAGTACATCGGCGACGTCAGCGAATGGCAATGACAGTCCAGCATCAGCCCAGCAGACTAAACGCCTAACGATAGACCAATCAACTGCAGCAAGCACTCCGTTAGAAACGAAATCGAACTTAGTAATTGTTTCCAAGGCTAAAGATGGCTTATCCAATATTGAAGCAGCATTTAACAACTTAGACAGCAGTGAAGAATTATTAGTCAATACATTTGTCGGAAATAAACTAACAATCTCCGGAGAAGTAGATTTTGTCGACGATTGCGACGCAAGATCAACTTGAATGTTTTTCTCGTTAACACCATCTCCGTTAAATTGTTCGCTTTCGTTAGATTTCAACAGATCAGAAACATTTTTCTCAGTCTTAGTCGCGAATCGCAAAGCAATGAGCCATGCTAACAGAGTGCCTAATTCCGCTTTCAATTTATCGGGTATCGGCAATAATATTGGTGTCATTGGCAACGAAGCTTGGGTAGCAACAGTCTGAGAAGCGATTCGCTGACAGGTCGAACTCGAAAGAGCAAGATAAGATTTTCGCTTCTCAGCCAGACTTGCCAACAAGCTAGTTAGATCTTTTAGTCGATGGATGCAGTCTGCAGTGGGAGAAACCAAGACAGGTCCATTGGTGGCCTCATTTTCAACCGCCGCATTGAGAAATCTCTGATGCAGCGTCAATGTTTCGGCTTCAAGTCGAACCAAATCTGAAGCATCCAGTCCAGCTGTGTCATCCAACAGTTCAATAGTTGAAGAATTTGGCGCTGTCAAGGCTGAGTAGCTGGACGATCTGCCAGCAAGAGAGGTAGACCCACCCGCAGCCATGGCTCGGCGCTGAAGAGCTTTGGCTTTAGATCTAAAGCCACCGAAGGCTATTGGCATGCGAAAATCTGTGAGAACTGGCTGCCTACTACTGCTAGTAGTATTATTAGTAGCAGAATCAGAAGTAACATCGGCAACATCTAACAAGTTGTCAGCTGATAGCGAAGCTGGCATGGCTGATAGCGGCTGCGCCGATGCCACTGTGGTGGCCGCCGAGTCGTCTACTACAACCACAACTGGCGAAGTGGCCGCAGCGGCGGCTGCGGCGGCAGCCGCGGCGGCGCTAGTCAGAGCTGCTTCAAACCGATGACCGATGCCTTTGAATAGTCGTTGGGCAGAATTGCCGCCGGTGCTAGACGATCCGGATGTCGAAGCTACGGCTGCCGATTTTCCAGTATTGACAGCTGGGGTCTGGGCGGCTTGCGGAACAACAGCGCTAAAAAAGGATTTAGTTTCAAATATATGCTAATCACATCATTTGGTGACAGACAGTGGACCCTCAGCAAGAGGCAGAGGTGTGTACATCTGTTCTAACTTTATCATCGTCAGACAGTGTACACTTTACCTGTCCCTTGGAGTGTGGCCCCTAAAAGACGACAGCGGGCCGCATTGACTGTAAAAATATGAGATAGGGGAGAAATGAGACACGGGAGAGATCAGACACGGGAGAGATGAGACATGGGAGAGATGAGACACGCGAGAGATTACACAAGAGAGATGAGACACGGGAGAGATGAGACACGGGAGAGATTACACAAGAGAGATGAGACACGGGAGAGATTAGACACGGGAGAGATGAGACACGGGAGAGATGAGACACGGGAGAGATTAGACACGGGAGAGATGAGACACGGGAGAGATGAGACACGGGAGAGATGAGACACGGGAGAGATGAGACACAGGAGAGATTAGACACGGGAGAGATGAGACACGGGAGAGATTAGACACGGGAGAGATGAGACACGGGAGAGATGAGACACGGGAGAGATGAGACACGGGAGGGATTAGACACGGGAGAGATTAGACACGGGAGAGATGAGACACGGGAGAGATGAGACACGGGAGAGATGAGACACGGGAGGGATTAGACACGGGAGAGATGAGACACGGGAGAGATGAGACACGGGAGAGATTAGACACGGGAGAGATGAGACACAGGAGAGATTAGACACGGGAGAGATGAGACACAGGAGAGATTAGACACGGGAGAGATGAGAAACAGGAGAGATTAGACACGGGAGAGATGAGACACGGGAGAGATGAGACACAGGAGAGATTAGACACGGGAGAGATGAGAAACAGGAGAGATTAGACACGGGAGAGATTAGACACGGGAGAGATGAGACACGGGAGAGATTAGACACGGGAGAGATGAGACACAGGAGAGATTAGACACGGGAGAGATGAGAAACAGGAGAGATGAGACACGGGAGAGATGAGAAACAGGAGAGATGAGACACGGGAGAGATTAGTCACGAGAGAGATGAAACCGGACACTGTAGATGTCAGAAGGGGCAACGGGCCGGATTTGGGAGCTTCGAGGGCCGCATCTGGCCCGCGGGCCGGAGTTTGCCGACCCCTGTGCTATATGATTGTTTCCATTTTGTTGCACAACTACTTACCTGTCAATAGCAGATGCAGGAGTGTTTGTGCCGCCGGCTCCACCAATCACATAGATTCCAGCGTCGGTGCGTCTAATCCTAGACAATTCATCGCTAGCAGCGGCGGCGGCGTGAACTCTCATGTACGCGTCGGATTTAATCAGCCAATCAAATTCATTCTCGCTGCCAGGTTCTTGACTAGTTGACATAGTTTTCAAACAATTCCTAGTCAGAGCTAGCAGCAGTGAATCGTTGGCTAGCAGGCTGGGTCTCGGTTGGTCCAGAAGCCAACGATACAACGCTGCTGAATAGGAATCCTTCAGGGTGGCAACTACATCTGTTGGAGTTGAGCACAGTCGAATCAGAACTAGATGACGATCGCCCAGTAGGATAGCCAAATTAGCAACGGATTTGGCTGGCGCCTGATAACTACCGCTGGTTGGGATAATACTGTTAATGCCTGCAATGGTTGAGTTTTTTAAATCCCTATTAGTAGAAATGGGAAAAAATCCCTATAAAATCTTTATTAGAAATGGGAGAAATAATCAGTAGATAATCTCTATTAAAATTGGGAGAAAATCACTAGATAATCCCTATTAGAAATGGGAGAAATAATCCCTGGATAATCCCTATTAAAAAGAGGAGAAATAATCACTAGATAATCCCAATAAGAAAAATGGGAGAAATAATCACTAGATAATCCATATTAGAAATGGGAGAAATAATCACTAGATAATCCATATTAGAAATGGGAGAAATAATCACTAGATACCCTATTAGAAATGGGAGAAATAATCACTAGATAATCCCAATAAGAAGAAATAGGAGAAATAATCACTAGATAATCCATATTAGAAATGGGAGAAATAATCTCTGGATAATCCCTATTAGAAATGGGAGAAATAATCACTAGATACCCTATTAGAAATGGGAGAAATAATCACTAGATACCCTATTAGAAATGGGAGAAATAATCACTAGATAATCCATATTAGAAATGGGAGAAATAATCACTAGATACCCTATTAGAAATGGGAGAAATAATCACTAGATAATCCCAATAAGAAGAAATAGGAGAAATAATCACTAGATAATCCATATTAGAAATGGGAGAAATAATCTCTGGATAATCCCTATTAGAAATGGGAGAAAAAAATCACTAGATACCCTATTAGAAATGGGAGAAATAATCACTAGATAATCCCTTTTAAAAATCGGAAAAAATCCCTTGATAAACCCTTTTACCCGTATAAAACGAAATGGTCACAAAAAAGGGCTGTGACCGTTCCACTTGTGACCGTGGTCCGTAACGCTGGTGACCGTTTAATGTGACCGTTCATGTTCATGAAGATAGGGTCACCAAGTTACCGTTCACTGTGACCATACTTTGTGACCGATTGCAGGGTCACCATGTGACCGTTCACTGTGACCATATTTTGTGACCGTAATGTTCAGGGTCACCATGTGACCGTTCACTGTGACCATATTTTGTGACCGTTATGTTCAGGGTTACCATGTGACCGTTCACTGTGACCATATTTTGTGACCATAACTTTTTATATGTAAATATTGGTATCGATGGTTATAAGCAATTTTAGGAAACATATAAAGGTACAAGGTGTAATAAGTTACTGGCACTACCTGCTTTCCAGCCAGCTTTCACTGGACACTTTGCATCACTTGTCTTGCTATGTTCAACATTCAGCAACTATTGTTGGCCGTGTCATGCTTCATAATTTTCTGCACACCAAAGCCAGTCCAAGGAAGGCCATAGCCAGTAACTATTAAGAAAAAACATAATATTGTCATTAAAACATAATATAATTTGGCATACAATTGTAGTGCATTTCGCACTTAGTTTAGCGATCCGTCACAAAAAAACTGAAAAATAAAAATGTTCAAATGGATTAATTTCAGTCTCTACTTCGCCTCCGCTGATGGGTTGCCGGAAGAGTCGCTAGAGGCTGCGGCTTCGTCGTCGTCGCCACTGTCGTCGTCCTCCTTGGCGTCAACGTCACCGCCGTCAAGGTCAAGTTCCTTGGCGCTGTCAAGGTCACCGCCGCCTTCTTCATCACCGGCTTCCTTCCTTCCGCCCTTGTTCCTTCCAGTGCGACCGCTGGGTGTCACTTTGAGTGGTGACTTCAATTTTCGGGCAGCACAGAAGGCAGTGCGCTTGAAAATCGTGGCATAGGACTTCTTCGTAAATTCCTCAGGGAACTTTAGCCCACTTATAAAAGCCTTAATGGCGAACTTTTTCTTCTTAGATACTTCCGGCTTCGGCGGCGGACCATCCTTTTTTGTCTTGCGGCCGGTGTAGGAACGGGTCGTTAGCTCCTCGGTTGAGAAGACTGCTCGGTACAGGGTCCGGAGCATTTTATCGCCGTCTGTACTGCTGAAACCTCCCTTCACATAGACAGACACCGCACGCTTGATCTGTTCATAGTCAATGCCATTCAATGCCAACTGACCGCAGTGCATTCAGCTGCTCCACTAGCTAATATTTAAAGGACAGGCTGGGAGCAAGTAGAATGTATTGTCACAAAATACGGTCACAGTGAACGGTCACATGGTGACCCTGAACATGACGGTCACAAAATACGGTCACAGTGAACGGTCACATGGTGACCCTGAACATGACGGTCACAAAATACGGTCACAGTGAACGGTCACATGGTGACCCTGAACATGACGGTCACAAAATACGGTCACAGTGAACGGTCACATGGTGACCCTGAACATGACGGTCACAAAATACGGTCACAGTGAACGGTCACATGGTGACCCTGAACATAACGGTCACAAAATACGGTCACAATGAACGGTCACATGGTGACCCGGACAAATGGTCACATTTTATGGACACCAAGTGGTAACATGAGACCATGGCGGTCACAAAACGTGGTCACTAACGGTAACATGTGACCATGACAGTCACAACAACGGTCACAGCCCCTTTTTTGTGACCATTCCGTTTTATACGGGTTAGAAATGGGAAAGGCAATCTCTAGAAAATCTAGACTAGAAACAAAAAAAACATCAGCAAAAATCTTATTACGAAAAGCAAAACAATTCCCCACAATGCGAACCTGAATTATTACAATATAAATGAGGAAAAAATCATAGAATTAATACAAATAAATATAAAGGAAAATGTCGACAATTTCCTAAAACAAAGAGTTGATTGTTTGTAAAAAATCAAAACAATAAAGTGCTCACACGAACAGCCAGCTATCCAGGACACAACGCGATGAGCTTCAGTGTCTATGAACAAAATATCGTTGAACTCAGTGACAACAATTAATAGATTAGGACCAGCCTGAACAAGCTGTCTATAGGTTCCGTTGCATTCAGAGTTTGGCACGCACGTGGACGAATGGACACTCTGGGAGCCGGGGTTCAAGCTGCAACAAAATGAGGATCACTAAAACAAAACTATTTGTGATTTTTATGAGCTAGCCAATCCTTTTTAGCAAGATTTAAAAAATAGTTAAGAACTTTCAGGATTTGTTTTGAGAAAATTGTCTCTTTCTCGAGCTGAGATTCGAACCCCTGACCACTCGTTTAGTCCATGTACTGGGAAGGCCTACACCTGAATAAATTAATTAGAACTGAGATTCGAACTCCCGACCTCAGAGAACTTAGAGACGGTGACGAGTCTCTAACCAGTGGACTACAATATACAATGTTTTTACGGATTAAAAAATTACTGCATATATACAACAATACTACTCACAGTATGTTGTTCAACACGATTCGCTCGGCGCTCTCAGCAAGACCACCGCCACCGCCTCCACTAAACACGTAGGTGCTAATTACACGCTTTGAATCGGTGCGCAATTGCCACATCCGATGCCTGGGCCTGGCTGCGTACACCACCCTACTATGAGTAGTAGTAGAAGATTCAGCGGACTCGCTAACAAACAGACAGGCGCCATAGGCACCGTTTCTGGGCTTGTCCGAACCCAACTGGAAAAATGTGCGATTTTCCGCATTGCACAGCACAGCCCTGCTGCGATTGGACACTAGTAACAGCTGCTGCTGCTGCTGCTGCTGCTGCTGCTGCTGCTGCAGTCTGTAGTCCGTGTCCAGCTGTATGATGGGGCCGTCCTGTGGTAGGACTAGCACCTCTTCGCAGGTTGAATCTAGGGCAAATAACTCCCGTGGCTTTGAAAAGGGAAGGAAATATATTATTAGGGGATTAGCGTTAAATGATTAAGTGTCTTATTTTTACTTATCAATTTCTGCATTATGAGTTTTGTTTACATTCTTTCATTCAGTTTCTACCCCTCTCCGTATCCTGTTTCTACAACTCTCCAATTTTAGTTCTCCCTTACAAAGCTTAATTGTACCTTTTACAAACTGAATTCTCCCCTCTATAATCTGAATTCTCCCCTCTCTAATCTGAATTCTCCCCTCTCTAATCTGAATTCTCCCCTCTCTAATCTGAATTCTCCCCTCTATAATCTGAATTCTCCCCTCTCTAATCTGAATTCTCCCCTCTCTAATCTGAATTCTCCCCTCTCTAATCTGAATTCTCCCCTCTCTAATCTGAATTCTCCCCTCTCTAATCTGAATTCTCCCCTCTCTAATCTGAATTCTCCCCTCTCTAATCTGAATCCTCCCCTCTCTAATCTGAATTCTCCCCTCTCTAATCTGAATTCTCCCCTCTCCAATCTGAATCCTCCCCTCTCCAATCTGAATTCTCCCCTTTCCAATCTGAATTCTCCCCTTTCCAATCTGAATTCTCTCTTCTCCAATCTGAATTCTCCCCTCTTTAATCTGAATTCTTCCCTCTCCAATCTGAATTCTCCCCTTTCCAATCTGAGTTCTCCCCTCTACAATCTGAATTCTCCCCAGACACACAGAATCGGCCAGCGATGTCGAAGTGACGAGTCCGTCAAGGTCGCCGGCAAACAAGCAGCCGCAGCCCCAGGCCAGGCAGGTGACAATCTTCCCGGCGTGCATTCGATTCACTCGCACCCGCTCGGCCCAGCACCTGCGCTGTGTGCTGCGCAGCTCGTACACCTCAACGTGGCCATTGTTGAGGGCGCAGGCGAGGTGGCGCTCGTTTGGCGACAGTGCCAACAGCCTGGCAACTCCGGAGCTCAGGCTAAAGTGCAGGCGCAGCTCTACGCTGGAGCCGAATGAAGCGAATAGGACCCGTACAACTCCAGAGTTTGAGCACAGCGCCATGGTGCCGCCGCTTGATAGACACACGGCCGTGGTCTGTTAGGATTAGTGATGAGGAAGAGGATTAGTGATGAGGAAGAGGATTAGTGATGAGGAAGAGGATTAGTGATGAGGAAGAGGATTAGTGATGAGGAAGAGGATCAGTGATGAGGAAGAGGATTAGTGATGAGGAAGAGGATTAGTGATGAGGAAGAGCATTAGTGATAAGGAAGAGCATTAGTGATGAGGAAGAGGATTAGTGATGAGGAAGAGCATTAGTGATGAGGAAGAGCATTAGTGATGAGGAAGAGCATTAGTGAGGGAAGAGGATTAGCAAAGGAAGTGGATTAGTAAGGGAGGAGGATTAGTGAAGGAAGATGACTAGTAAGGAAGAGGATGAGTGAGGAAGAGGATGAGTGAGGAAGAGAAAAGATTAATGGGGAAGAGAGAATATTAGGGCAGGAAGAAAGAATCAAGAGGAATTAAGGGGAGAGGTCTGAATGAGGAAGAGGGAAGATTAGGGGAAGGGAAGGTACGATAAGAGACACTTGAAAGTACGTGTAAAAGACTAAAAAAGGAAAATGAGAAAAACAATACAAGCGGATCAATTGCAGCTAAGCAGTTAAACAAGTGGTGTTAATCTCACGGTGTTTTTCTGAGACAGCTTTGCCACATCTTGAATTTTTCCGTCGATCAGCTCGGCAAAGACATGAAATTCTTTTCCTTTCGCTGACGGCGTTGCGACTGTCGCTGACACGGGCACCTCCTCAGCAGGAGTGGCCGAGGCCGACATGCTGCTTTGCAATTAGTCAATTGTAGTTTGCAAATGATCGAGCACCGGTGTGTTTTATAATATAGAATCGAAAATTTAATGTATCGACCGTCTCTGAAAATAATATAAAATGCTTCATTCTTCTTTTTTTGAATGCTGACATTTGCTTTTTAGGGTTTATCTCCGCGTACCAGGGATTTGAAGGTTGAAATCTGACTACTGGGATTAATCATCCTGGAACTTTATGGCTGAAATCAGGTCTTTGGGATTAATTTACCTGGGATTTGAAGGCTGAAACCAGATCTTTAGGGTTAATCTACCTGGGATTTTAAGGCTGAATTCAGGTCTTTGGGATTAATCTACCTGGGATTTTAAGGCTGAAATCAGGTCTTTGGGATTAATCTACCTGGGATTTTAAGGCTGAAATCAGGTCTTTGGGTTTAATCTACCTGGGATTTGAAGGCTGAAACCAGATCTTTAGGGTTAATCTACCTGGGATTTGATAGCATAAATCTGGTCTTTGGGGTTAATCTAGCTGGGATTTGAAGGCTGAAATCAGATCTTTAGGGTTAATCTACCCGGGATTTGAAGGCTGAAATCAGGTCTTTGGGATTAATCTACCTGGGATTTGATGGCATAAATCAGATCTGAAACCAGATCTTTAGGGGTAATCTACCCGGGATTTGAAGGCTGAAATCAGGTCTTTGGGGTTAATCTACCTGGGATTTGAAGGCTGAAATCAGATCTTTAGGGTTATTCTACCTGGGATTTGAAGGCTGAAATCAGATCTTTGGGGTTAATCTACCTGGGATTTGAAGGCTGAAATCAGATCTTTGGGGTTAATCTACCTGGGATTTGATAGCATAAATCTGGTCTTTGGGATTAATCTACCTGGGATTTGAAGGCTGAAATCAGATCTTTGGGGTTAATCTACCTGGGATTTGAATGCTGAAATCAGATCTTTGGGGTTAATCTACCTGGGATTTGAAGGCTGAAATCAGATCTTTGGGGTTAATCTACCTGGGATTTGAAGGCTGAAATCAGATCTTTGGGGTTAATCTACCTGGGATTTGAAGGCTGAAATCAGATCTTTGGGGTTAATCTACCTGGGATTTGAAGGTTGAAATCAGATCTTTGGGGTTAATCTACCTGGGATTTGAAGGCTGAAATCAGATCTTTGGGGTTAATCTACCTGGGATTTGAAGGCTGAAATCAGATCTTTGGGGTTAATCTACCTGGGATTTGAAGGTTGAAATGTATTATGTTTAATTTAGGCTCAAGAAGCATTCAAAAGCTGTACATCTATATTTGACTTACCATTAGGACAAACTCAAATAAAAGATTAAGATAATTTTAAGCTAACAAATGAAACATACATTTTGAATACAGTGTAGTTAACGATACAAGAGAGTTATATTTCAAATTCAATAAAGTGGATTTTGTCGATTTGCTTTTAATAAGCTAATTAGCACAGGAAACGCTTATATTTATTATGAAATTATTTTAAACAAATAACTAACCGTTTTTTATGAATTCCTGCATACAAACGACAAAAAGCATTGGAATAGCGAATGTGAAATTAAACTAATAATTTATGATTTTTATTTTATTATCGGTAGGAATAAGCAAGCAAACAGGAAAACATTAAAGGAAAAAAGCAAAGAATAATTAAATGATTTTGTTCACATGTGAATGCGTGTTAGTGTGTACCGAAACTTAACATAATTACACTGCTCAAGCTTATAAATAAGCTATAATAGGAAATCGTCGGTTTTAGCTTCAGAATTTTGACGAAGAGGTCCGGAGTTCGAATCTCAGCCTAAAGGTACCAGCCAAGTAACCGACAATTGTCTGCGATTGGCGACCAAAGTATGCCAAATTAATAAAACGATGATTAACAGTAGAAAGATCACGGGGGATTTCAAATATTCATAATTCATATATTCATAATTCATATATTCATAATTCATATATTCATAATTCATATTTCAAATGAATTTCCAATTTCAAATTCCAAAATTTTCAGCTCAATCCGATTGAAACAACTTCCAGAAATCACAAAACATCGACATCGTCGAGTCGGGTGTGTGGTGGCAAAAACCATCGATATAGGCATAATTTTTATTATTGTTAACTCTTCTATTATTGAAGCGATATGGACTGGTCTTAATAATAATTATAATTAATAATTGCAGGAGGGCTGCGGGCAATGGCACATCATTTGGTGACACTAGACCCGCAGCCAGCCAGGAGGCAATTCTGCCCCATTTCGCTGACTCCTGAGCACACACTCACACAGGTGTGTACATCAGCCCTGACTTACTCATCTTCAGGCAGTGTACACTGCCACAGTGCCTTGGAGGTTGGCCCTCGAAGGTGTAACCGGGGTCTTCGACAAGAATCGTTGAAAATCTCGACGATGCTGATGTCGGACGGCTTTGAAAGTTAGTTCATCGTACAGTATAAAGGGCGGAAAGTTCCCCCGTGATCTTTCCCCAGGGGAGAGAAATAGTGCAGTCTCTCTACTAATGATGCAGCTGAAACTTTCAAGTCTCCATGCCGTCCTCCAGATTGAGCACAAAAGTGACAGGCCTCATGCCGCTCTGAGCACTATCAGTAACATTGAGCACAGCATTCGAGTGCAAGCCCAATTCGGCCAAAGATTTCTCCAGATTGTCAGCCAGTTGATCGCGCAGAAACGACAAATCCATGTAGAGAGTGACGTCACGACCTTCAACACAGGCGGTTAGACTGGGCCTAGTCATGCCTAGATGGGATTTCAGATGATCCAGAACATTCTGCAGCGAGTCCCGACTATTGAAGGTCAAAGGCCGTGGCGGCGGCTGACCGCAAACGTCGCACTGGGGATTTCTTTCCAAAGGCACCACATTGAGTGCTACTCCGTCCGTGTCGCTGAAGTTGGCGAAATTGTTCATCAACGGGTAGGCGCCAGTGATGGCTTTGAACACCTCCGTGACGCACTGGGCGCTGATAACGGCATTGGTGGATGCCACAGCCGGGATGATGTGCTTTACAACGCCCTGGGTTAGGCGGAAGTCCGGCTCGCGGATGCCGAACTTTTTGGCCCGCTTGCAGGCCTCGGTTCGAATCCAGTCCACGTGATGCGGGTCGTCTCCGTCGACCGGCACCTGGAAGCCGGATTTGGATTTTGGTTACATATGGGATTAGGCCCTGACCAAGTGGCTGAACACGATAGGCGTGACTAAATGAGGATTATGGTTGACTACAATGGGATTAGTGTAGTCGACAATGGGATTAGTCTTGTCTACAATGGGATTAGTGTAGTCCATAATGGGATTATTTTGTCCACAATGGGATTAGTATTGTCCACAATGGGATTAGTATTGTATACAATGGGATTAGTATTGTCCACAATGGGATTAGACTTGTCCACAATGGGATTATTTTTGTCCATAATGGGATTATTTTTGTCCAAAATGGGATTAGTATTGTCCACAATGGGATTAGTATTGTCCACAATGGGATTAGTCTTGTTTAAAATGAAATTAGTGTTGTCCACGATTGGATTTGTGTAGCACACAAAGGTATTAGTGTCGTAAATAATGGATTTGAGTTTCACATTTTTGAAAATTCTTCACAATGGGATAAGTGTTGTCTACAATGAGATTAGGTTAGTCAAAAATGAGTTGTTCATAGGATTAGGGCTGAAAAAAATACGCGATACCAGAAAAAAGTACCCCAAAATCACAGAAGCCAACCTCTTCGCCGAACGGCCACTCCTGCGGCCACTGAATAATCCGGGCGAACTCAATGCAGTGCTCAGGCAGGCGCGGCGTGTGCGCCAGGGTGCACAATGGGAAGCCCTGCTGCGAGTTGCCGTACAGATCGGCTGTGCACTCCAGGCAGGGTGTGCTGTGAGCGCGTACCACTCGACAATGACCCTGGAAGCCTTGAGTGCCACCGTCGATCAGCGGGACGACGCTAGTTGGAATCGGTTGATCGGAGTCATCGAACTGAACTAGCGAGCACACGATCTGGTTTAGACGACGCCTGATTATTAATGATTGGCAGATTGACTATGGGTTGTTACAGACAGAAGGACACACAACAGACTGAAGGATAAGACAATCTGACAGATAAGACAGTCTGTCAGATAAGACAGTCTGTCAGATAAGACAGTCTGGCAGATAAGACAGTCTGTCAGATAAGACAGTCTGACAGATAAGACAGTCTGACAGATAAGACAGTCTGGCAGAAAAGACTGTAACAAATAAGACAGCAAGGTTGACGGCCAGTTTTTACCTCGCCTGTACGCTGTCCAAGCCGCAAACGATGCACATAAACTGTCTGTAGAACTCCAGTGGTTTATCCTCGAGTTTGCCAAAGTGGGGAGTGACTTTACAGCCGGACACGCGCCGTTCAACAAACTCGGCGGCGACAACAGCTTTTGGTCGGCCAATATCTTTGGGACGAAATAGAAACTGTCGGTTTAGATTGGACAGATCGATAGTGTCCATATCGATCAGGTGCAAATTAACAAATCCGCTTAGCGCCAAATCTTTCAGCAACTCGCAGCCTAATCCGCCGGCTCCGACTACCAGAATCTGTACAAGATCCGATCTAATCGCGGAGAATAACTCCGGATCGGGTTCGAACTCCGGACCGCCAAGTGGGCCGGGTCGCTCCAACAGACGGCGCATATGGCGCCAACGATTATCGGTGCCCGGAGAGCTCTGCTGCGGAGGTCAGATTAACAAGATTCGTAGAAATCATTAGCGCCAAAAATTGATCCAGTTCAGTTGGGAATCGAACCCCTGACCTTCAAGTCGTGAGTCCGACACCCTAACCACTACAAATTCCTTTAAATTCTAGCCGACATATGAAGAATGACGAACAAAATTTCTGTGATTTTAACATTCAAATGTTTTCAGTTCGTATTCAAATGAGAATTGTAGAGAGATATGAATTTTCCAGAAAAGAACTGGGGTTTCTCTAGAAAAGAACTGGGGTTTCTCTAGAAAAGAACTGGGGTTTCTCTAGAAAAGAACTGGGGTTTCTCTAGAAAAGAACTGGGGTTTCTCTAGAAAAGAACTGGGGTTTCTCTTGAAAAGAACTGGGGTTTCTCTAGAAAAGAACTGGGGTTTTTCCAGAAAAGAACTGGGGTTTCTCTAGAAAAGAACTGGGGTTTCTCCAGAAAAGAACTGGGGTTTTTCTAGAAAAGAACTGGGGTTTTTCCAGAAAAGAACTGGGGTTTCTCTAGAAAAGAACTGGCGTTTCTCTAGAAAAGAACTGGGGTTTTTCCAGAAAAGAACTGGCGTTTCTCTAGAAAAGAACTGGGGTTTCTCTAGAAAAGAACTGGGGTTTTTCCAGAAAAGAGTGGGGAAAAGAGGGGGAAAAGAGGGGGAAAAGAGTGGGGAATTTCTACACGCATTTCGCTACACGACACAACTGAACCACCAATTTATTTTGTAGATAAAGGCTTAAAGTACCAGATAAATCTCGTATCAGAAATTATTGTTGGCACGTATTTAAAGCTGAAACAGACGGGAAAAGACACACCTTATAGCAAAGCCGAATTAACAAACGTATCGTGACAATCCAGGCCTTATTTGAGTTTTTATCGTTATCAAATTCTGCGTAACTATAAAAGACAAATCGAATCCGATTTTATGAAACCTGATAAGAAACCAAATATTTTTGTTACTAGTCTAGAAATTCTAAAGGCGCGAAATTTCTAGAATCAGAAATAACCAAGTGCACAAACTAAGCAACCAAGAATAGACATGCGCGGACTAGTCTTCACAGCCACCGACGGCTCATTGAAGCTTAGGGATGATCTAAAAAAGCCACAACCGAAAGCTAACGAGGTCCTAGTTCGCGTGAGTCACAGCGGCGTCTGTGGCACAGATTTGCACGTGATGCAGGGCCACTTCCCGGTGGCTGGTAGCCGAACACACCTCATTCTAGGGCACGAATTCACCGGCTGGCTAATCAACAATGGCGACACCAAGGGGGATAGCAAAGGTGAACCGGTGTTTGTCAATCCAAATGGAACCTGCGGCTTTTGCACCAGTTGCCAACAGGTGAACTACTCAGCTTAAGCCTGTCTATTTTAACAACTTGATAGCCTGCTGAGCAAGGGCAGGGATAACACTGAGTAGCTAGAGCAGGTTTCGGCAAACTTATTAGCATGCGGGCCACTAAGAGAACCTAAAAGACGAAAGACTTTTGCGTCTGATATGTAGGAATATGAGAATTTGAAGGAATATAAGAAAGGGGAGAGATGAGACAGGAAAGAAATGAAATAGGGATGACACAGAGAAGAGATGCAAGACAGGGAGAGATGAGACAGGAGAGAGACGAGACACTCCATCTCCAGATGCGACAGTATACTGTAGGCGTTGGAAGGGACAACGGGCTGGATTTAGGAGCTTCTAGGGCCGCATCTGGCACGCGGGCCGGAGTATGCCGACCCCGGAGCAAGAGATACCATAAAGATTGGGGGAAAGACATAAAATATAAGACCGCAAACGGACGTTAACACTCGTTCACAAGTGATTGGATACATTTTCGCAATTGATCTCTTCTTTCCATTGGAAAAAACGCCAAGGGTCGCATACACTTCTGCCGACAGCGGAGCATGAACACTGGCGGGGTCGGCTTAGCCAGAGACGGCGGCTGGGCTGAACTAGTTGCTGTGCCAGCCAATCAGGTTCACCGACTGCCACCGGGCCTGCCGTTAGCAACTGGCATCCTAGTTGAGCCAATCAGCTGCGTGCTACACGGCTACGATAGGCTATTCTCGGCTAGCGCTCCGCGCTTATTGGACAACACAGATTCCGTGCTTATCCTGGGCGCCGGTATAATCGGCCTGCTATGGGCGTGCCTGCTGCATCAACGCGGGCATCGAGTCATCGACATAAGCGACGTGGCTCTAGAACGTCGTCAGGCTGTGGAAAATTTGAAACTCGACGGTGTAACAGCTAGGCAGCCGCACGAGTTGCCTAGCAACGCCTATCAACTGATTGTGGACTGCACCGGTGTGCCAAGAGCTTTAGAATCAGCCTACAATAGCCTCGCTAGCGGTGGAATATTATGCGCCTTCGGTTGCGCGCCGGAGGGTGCCAAGTTAAGCCTGCCATATTTTGATCTGGTCAGACGCGAGTCTACCATTGTGTTCTGCCGCATCAATCCGTTTGCTGGCGATCGAGCCATCGACTTAACTCACCGGTTGCACCGGGAGGGCTACCTGGACTTAGACCGGTTAGGTATTAAACTCTACACGTTGGATCAGCACCAGAAGGCGTTCGAAGCGCTTAACAATCGACAGGCGCCTAAAGTGGCCTTCCAGTTGGCGTAGGCTAAATCGAAACCTCGTCGATGCTGACTCCTTAAAAATCGACCAAATAAAAAAAGTCAATCTAAACTAATAGAATGGCATTGATTAAAAAATATCTTGCAGGTTTTTGCGTGTGTACTAAGGGTGGGAGTTTATTGATGCCATGGATGTGTATCTAGCTTTCACTGTAACTATTGACACTAAAGTTAGATAAGTGGTCTAGTAACATGTATATATATATATATATGATTAATCAGAGGTTGTAGCCTAGTGGTTAAGGCGTCGGACTCACGACTTGAAGATCGGGGGTTCGATTCCCGACTCCAGTGAAACAATTTGTGTCCTTTAGCAAGACACTTAACTCTGCATTGCTTCAGTTCACCCAGCTGTTAAATGGGTACCATCATCAGCTGGGATAATTGAAGGTGGGTGTGGCGTCCCCCCAGTCCATGGACTGAACGCAACGTTCAGATGCGCCGCGCATTAGCTGCGGCTGTGCTGTCGGCTGCACATCTGACCCAATTGGGGCAGGTGTAATCAATAATTAATAATAATTAAATAATCAACAAAAACATACAATCCAAAACATCCTCGTTATCTTTCGTAATGTATTTCGATTAGTTTGCGAACCTAATTACACACAGAGAGATACTAACAAAATGCGGCACCAGAAATGACTTCAATTAACTGAACATAATATAGAGGCCTTTTAACAGTAGAAAATCCAAGATTAAATATCCGACCCACTCTCTCCGACAAGAATTACTGAATATCTCGACGATGCTGACTCGGACAGCTTTGAAAGTTAGTTCATCGTAAAGGGTGAAAAACTTTCACGAAAAACAGGGTGGCTTTTTCTACTGCTAAGTGAGCAGTGCGGCTCATAAAATTAGACCAACAATTCAGCGTGCTACGAGATGATTTGTGGAGCCAAATTGTTTAAAATCTAAGCGTCATTCAGCACAGCGCGTCGCCTCTTATCAACAATCAGCCGCTGCACCTCGGCAGCTTTGTTAGCCTCCGAATGCGTTGGATCCACGTGATAACTGGGATCGGTGAATAGGGCGCCGAAGCGAGAGTCGGCGGCCACATCAGCAGCAGTGACCGCCGACTGATTAGCTCGCTGCTTAGTAGCTGCGGCGCCTATTGAAGAACGGTCGGCAACCAGCATGGCCAGCTCTTGTTCGCTCGCCGGCAGAACGGCTTCGTCCTCGCCCTGGCCATCTTCATCTCTATCGCCGTCAGCTTTGGCAGCAGTTGGCAATAGTCCGGCCTTGGCCAGCTTCGCTCGCTTCGCCTGATCTTTGAGCTTGCGCCTTCGGCTTCGCTTTCGAGATTCCGTCGCCGACGTTGATGGCTGCTGATTATCGTTTGTCTTCTTCGCATTTGTTTCAGCGTCGGCATCTTCAACGGCGAATTCTAGATCGTCCGGCATTTCATCGTCGGAGAAATCTGCGCGATCACCAAATTCTTCGTTTCCTAGAAGTGCCTGGCGCAGCTTGGCTGTTCGCTCTTTTAGTTTGTCCTCATTTGCTTTTCTGCCATCATTTTCTTCTTCTTCATCCTCATCTTTGTCGCTGCTTAGGGCGAGAAAATCTGACAAGCGTTTCAAATCCGGATCAGCTTCGTCAAAGTCAGCCTTGTCGAAGAGACCCTGAATGAAAATTAATAGTTTGTTAATATTTTTTTCTAAACATATCGGATGCAAACAAAATTTATACTTTTTGAAGCAACGGAATAGCTAGTTTTTATTGGAAGAAACCCACTACTGTATTCTATTCTGTATTCTATTACTAATGCTCTGCCCCTAAATACGTTCTGGGTGGAACCGCCCAATTCTGATTCGAACTCGCGACCTTCCAGTCTCACTGGCAGATGTTGCAAATACGAAAGCGACTCACCTGCAGATAGCGAGTGCGCTCAGTCGGAGTCTCATCCCAAGTCAGGCCAGCTTTGGTGCGACTTAATGACCCAGCAATCAACTTCTTCGGTTTATAAGCGGCAGGATCTAGGCCCGCACACCTGGTTACTAGGTGACGCCACTCATCTGGCACATCCTCAGATCCGCCAAATTGCATCTCGTCTGGCACGTAGCTCAATTTTAAACAACCGCCAGTGCTTTCAACTTCTAAGCCTGAGCACTGCTCAAATACTCGCTCCGCTGCGGCTGCAGAGTCGAACTCAGCCACGGCGTAATAATACCACAATCGTTTGAGTTGATGACGTCTCAGGCTGCGATGATAAGACTCTGTGGAAGTCTCAGAATCCTTACTAGCTGCATTCTTACTTCGTCTTAACTCCAACGGGCCCAATTTGGCTTCCTCCATCATTCGCCTCTGACCAAACTGGGACGGATACACTGTGACGCTAATCAATCGACCTATTGTTGGAGGACAATGACTAGCTAGCAACATGAACAGATCCGTAGCTTTCAACTGATCCCAATCCTGCTGAGTGACAGCAAGGCGCTTTGTCGGTTCAACATGCTCGTCATCCTCATTTGTCAGAGCCGATTGCATGGATTTTTGTTCCAGTTCGCGAAATTCCTCATCCTCGCTACTGTCTGCTTCTTCTTCTTCGTCTTCTTCCTCTTCCTCTTCCTCTTCCTCATCGTCATCTTCATCTTCTTCTACAGCTTCTTCTTCTTCAGAATCCTCGTCTTTTTCTTCAAGTTCATGCTCCTTGGCCTCATCTTCATCATGATCATCATCATCGTCGTCGTTTTCGTCTACATCATCGCTATCCTCTCGCTTCGACGAGGCGGCAGCATCTGCCTGTTGCTTCTGATTCAAGCCGTAGAATCTTTTCAAATCGTCGCGAGAGCTCATAGCCACTGGACGGCCGCGTTTATCGCTGCGCGCACTAGTGGCAAACTCTGGATCTGTGAACATTGCGCCGAATCGATTGTCGATCGCAACTTTGGTAGCTTTTCGCGCCGCGGCCGAACGATAGCGCGGATCTGTGGTCACGTGACCGAAGCGTGGATCGGCGCGCCAATCATCGTTGCCGTCGTCGTCTTTAGCGCCAGCTGAACGCTTTTTAACCATGATTGTAGAAAGGCGACACACTGCTGAAATGAACAGGGGGTTTGAGGAGTTTTCAAATTAAAATAACAATCGCATTTAGAGTATTGACGCTAATTACAGATTTTACTGCTTGTGGTGTTGCAGTTTTCGGTATTTTAGTTTGCGGTGCTGAAATTTATGATGCAATTTATCGTGTCGCAGTTTTTAGGGTTGCAGTTTGTGGTGTTGAAATTTATGATGCAATTTATCGTGTCGCAGTTTTTAGGGTTGCAGTTGGTGGTGTTGAAATTTATGATGCAATTTATCGTGTCGCAGTTTTTAGGGTTGCAGTTTGTGGTGTTGAAATTTATGATGCAATTTATCGTGTCGCAGTTTTTAGGGTTGCAGTTGGTGGTGTTGAAATTTATGATGCAATTTATCGTGTTGCAGTTTTTAGGGTTGCAGTTTGTGGTGCTGAAATTTATGATGCAATTTATCGTGTCGCAGTTTTTAGGGTTGCAGTTTGTGGGGTTGCAGTTTGTGTTGTTGCAGTTTGTGGTGTTGCAGTTTGTGGTGTTGCAGTTTGTGGTGTTGCAGTTTGTGGTGTTGCAGTTTGTGGTGTTGCAGTTTGTGGTGTTGCAGTTTGTGGTGTTGCAGTTTGTGGAGTTGCAGTTTGTGGAGTTGCAGTTTGCGGTGTTGCAGTTTGTGGTGTTGCAGTTTGTGGAGTTGCAGTTTGTGGAGTTGCAGTTTGTGGAGTTGCAGTTTGTGGAGTTGCAGTTTGTGGAGTTGCAGTTTGCGGTGTTGCAGTTTGTGGTGTTGCAGTTTGTGGAGTTGCAGTTTGTGGAGTTGCAGTTTGTGGAGTTGCAGTTTGTGGAGTTGCAGTTTGTGGAGTTGCAGTTTGTGGTGTTGCAGTTTGTAATTTTGCTGTTCATGGTGCTTCAACTTGAATTGTCACCCCTGTGTTAAGTATTATTTTGTGGTGACCTAATTTTCATGGTTAATAAGTGGGATCTTTCTGCATTTCAAAAACCAATTGTTATCTTCCCTAGGTAGCATTGCAAGAAAAAAAGCAAAATCAAGAAGCAATACTTTCTCTTTCAAAAAAACTTTTTCTCGTTTATTTATAGCTGGTCATTGCACACAGCACCCGAATTTTGATTGATTGACAGATTAAATGAGTTGTTTTCTACAAAAAACTGTGCACTACTGTTAGTAGTTACAAAATTATTTAAGAAAACACAAAACAGACAGCAACCGTAGAGGCATTTCACAGCCCAAAAAAACTAACTAAAAATAAACACTGATAAGTACAGAGTCCGTGTGTGTATAACAATAGTTTCACAACAGCGCCAAACACGAAATAGTTGCGTTGATAAACCGTTTTCTAGAAAAAAAAACTCTTTAAAAATAAGAAGAAAAACTTTGTGCCTGTTGCTGGGCGAGATTTGTAAATAAAAATCGTCAGACTGCCAGACTGTTGACAAAAGCATCAGATATTTCCGTATATAAATAGCACACGGTGAGTTTTAGTGCTTGGTGATGAACATATATGAATATTATATTATGCTCTCTCTATATAAACAGAGCGCTTTATATTTTTCTATACATATCGGTTTGCTAAAAGTAGTCGCAGAAAAAATAAAATCTACAATATTTGTAAACACGAGTATTAGACATGCGATAGAAATACTTTGAAAGTATTTTATGAGAATACTAAACACAACAGCTAAAAGTCGCTGACAATAAAACGACTAGACAAAACTGTATATTATTATGTGCGCTATTTCTGATTCATTTTTAAAATACGACAAAAGAGATAAAAAAATTCGAAAGATGGGCTACAGAAAAATAATAACTCGACTGAGATTCCAGAGGTTTATAAACTGCAAAAATGTATAATTAGAAAGGATAGACTAGAAGTTTAACTGACATTACTATTATTGACTAAGATTAAAATAGTTTCAAGAATAAGTCATTGAAAAGTACACAAAATTAGATAATTTCTAGCTGGCTAGCAGCTGTTAAACCAATTTTAAAAAACACTTACAACAACTAAACTAGGGCGAGAAAGTAAGCGTTACACCAATACTAAACTGTGTTTTTATAATCTTAAAAATAAAAAGAAACACAGAGAAGAAAATAAAAAATGTATTTACAGAACCGGAGAGAAGATAACAAAGGGTAAAAATTGGACAGGAAAAATGAGGAAGAATAAAGAATGAGGAATAAGAAGAAAATGGGAAGAAAGGGGAATAATGTGGAATGGGAATAATGTGGAATGGGAATAATGTGGAATGGGAAGAAAGGGAAATAATGTGGAATGGGAATAATGTGGAATGGGAATAATGTGGAATGGGAAGAAAGGGGAATAATGTGGAATGGGAAGAAAGGGGAATAATGTGGAATGGGAAGAAAGGGGAATAATGTGGAATGGGAAGAAAGGGGAATAATGTGGAATGGGATGAAAGGGGAATAATGTGGAATGGGATGAAAGGGGAATAATGTGGAATGGGATGAAAGGGGAATAATGTGGACTAATGTGCAATGGGAAGAAAGGGGAATAATGTGGAATGGGATGAAAGGGGAATAATGTGGAATGGGATGAAAGGGGAATAATGTGGAATGGGAAGAAAGGGGAATAATGTGGAATGGGATGAAAGGGAATAATGTGGAATGGGATGAAAGGGAAATAATGTGGAATGGGATGAAAGGGGAATAATGTGGAATGGGAAGAAAGTGGAATAATGTGGAATGGGATGAAAGGGGAATCATGTGGAATGGGAAGAAAGGGGAATAATGTCGACTAATGTGCAATGGGAAGAAAGGGGAATAATGTGGAATGGGAAGAAAGGGGAATAATGTGGACTAATGTGGAATGGAAAGAACGAGCTAAGATTTGGAAATGGAAAAAATGGGGATAATGTGGAATGGGAAGAAAGGGGAATAATATGGAATGAGATGAAAGGGAAATAATGTAGAATGGAAAGAAACGGGAATAATTTGGAATGGGAAGAAAGGGGAATAGTGTCGAGTGGGAAGAAAGGGGAATAATATGGAACGAGAAGAATTCTTCTTATTCCCAATTAATTGGGAATAATGCGGAATGGAAAGAACGGGAAATAATGTGGTCCGGAAATAAAGGGAAGCATGAGAAATAAGGAGACACAGAAAAAAACGAGAAAAGGAGAAGAAATATAACGTTGTCAATATTAACAAAAAAATACGAAATTTTATTAAACCAAAAAATTTATATGAAAACGATACTAACGGCAATCGCTACAATGAGTATATATCAATACTGATGGTCCTAAGTAAATAAGCGACAGGAATACATTAAAACACAAATATCTAATCTTATATATATTAGATATAATAAATAGTTATAGAAAGGTTTATAAAAAACCATACAAATTTTACTGCGCATTACTAACCAAATATAATATTGATAAAAATAATTATAATAGTCGCGAACCTAAAAAAGCTGACAACCTTAAAAAACGGCCGAAAAATCTGATCCTGTTCAGAAACCTCAAATAATTAAATTGTAAACAGAAAATTTTCATTTCACCTGCACAGGCGTAGGCGAGCTAGACCGACCAGCCAAGCGGTCAGTCTGCCCTGGAGGTCGCTGATGCGGCGACATCAGATTCACCTGCCCGGCTGATGCTGCGGCTTCTGCGACTGGTCCAGATTTACTGCAGGTCCTTGATGCCGATGACGCCTGCTGCTGCTGCTGCTGATTAGGCATGCTGGGCATGCTGGGCAGTTCCGGTTGACTATGAGATGCCGCTTCTAGTCTGAGAAGAAATTTAGATTCAGAATTAATTTTCATAATACTTGCAGGAGAGTTGCAAGCAATTCCAATTAGTTGGATATGGAATCTAGCCATAGGAAGATATGGGATCTAGCCTTAGTTAGATATGGGATCTAGCCTTAGTTAGATATGGGATCTAGCCATAGTTAGATATGGGATCTAGCCTTAGTTAGATATGGGATCTAGCCATAGTTAGATATGGGATCTAGCCTTAGTTAGATATGGGATCTAGCCTTAGTTAGATATGGGATCTAGCCTTAGTTAGATATGGAATCTAGCCTTAGTTAGATATGGGATCTAGCCTTAGTTAGATATGGGATCTAGCCATAGTTAGATATGGGATCTAGCCTTAGTTAGATATGGGATCTAGCCATAGTTAGATATGGGATCTAGCCTTAGTTAGATATGGGATCTAGCCTTAGTTAGATATGGGATCTAGCCTTAGTTAGATATGGAATCTAGCCTTAGTTAGATATGGGATCTAGCCATAGTTAGACATGGGATCTAGCCATAGTTAGATATGGGATCTAGCCATAGTTAGACATGGGATCTAGCCATAAGAAGATATGGGATCTAGCCTTAGTTAGATATGGGATCTAGCCACAGTTAGATATGGGATCTAGCCTTAGTTAGATATGGGATCTAGCCTTAGTTAGATATGGGATCTAGCCTTAGTTAGATATGGGATCTAGCCTTAGTTAGATATGGGATCTAGCCATAGTTAGACATGGGATCTAGCCATAGTTAGATATGGGATCTAGCCATAAGAAGATATGGGATCTAGCCACAGTTAGATATGGAATCTAGCCACAGTTAGATATGGAATCTAGCCACAGTTAGATATGGGATTCTGCCCATTTCGCTGACTCCTGAGCACACACGCACACAGATACCGTACTCAGCTGTGTACACACATGTGTGTACATCTGCCCTGACTTTCTCATCGTCAGGCAGTGTACAGTCTCACTGTGCACTGGATCTTAAGGGCATAAAATTGCACGACAAGCCCCCAAGCCTTCCCTCCGCGGCTGCGCCCCAAATGAATGTGGCCTCGCCGCGGAATCGAGCTCAGGGAACTTATTGCCCCTCACAGAGTTAGACTGGGGAGTAATTAGGGTGGGTGTGATGTTTTTCGAGTCCATATTGCGCTTATATAGCGAAGAACAACATTTTCAATTGAAATCTTACATATTTTTGACCGAAAAAAAATAAACGCACACAAAAGAAGTAACAACTCACTTGTCTCTATTGAAGGTTGGAAATCGCGTATTTAATTCATTTAAAGCTTTAGCCATTGGCGTGTCTTCAGCCTGTGAAATAGTAAATAAACGAAAAACAAAATATTTAATTAAATTCAGCGAAATGTCTACTTATTATACTACTAACTTGCCAAGTTGTAAGTAGTATTAAAGAAAATTATAAGTTTTTTTATCTTATCTCTTAAAAACCGGAAGTAAAAAACGAGTAGGCAAACAAGATTGTAAGCGAATGTTAACAGCGCAATTGATATTTTTCGTTCTTTAACCAAAATTGAAACAGCTGAACCGTCTTATCTGCCTCAGGAGGACTGTCTTTTTTTCCTAGAAAATTTTTGTGAGATACTGCTATGCGCGCTGCTATTTAAGAACTCTTGAATTAAAATCTGAGCAACTGTTGCATGAAATTTGAAATCCCACATTTTCAGTTGTGAAATTTCGAATTTGAATTTTATTATATCGAACCAACAAAGTGTAAAGATTTCTTTAAAACTCGAAATCTACATCAAATCCTCAACATTTTACCAAAAAACTTTGAGCTGTGACTCAAATTGATAATAGGCTTTGTCTAATAAGCCCAATATTCACACAATAACAATTGTAAAACTCACAGTGCATTTGTCAGCTAGTTTAGCCAGTCGCTTTTTCTTCTTGTGCAACGGCTTGGACTCGATGATCATCTCCTCCAGTTCGTAGGTCGGATCACAATTTAACTGATGCTTCGGCGGGACAAACGCCGGCTTAACAGTCTTGGCTAACACGCCGGACCAATCAACGTCGCGCATAAAACTATGCGAGCGAAGCATTTGGAGCGAGGATAGACGCAGGCTGGGGTCCAATTCTAGCAGGCTCATCAATAAACTGCGCAACTCAGTAGATGCGGCCGATGGATAATGAACATTGCAAGAGCGAATAGCGTTTAAACAGTCGGCTAGATTTAGATGGGAGCCGATGTCAAACGGACGCTGTAAAAAAATTTTTTAATTCAATTTCATGCAATTTCATTTTTAATTCACCTACAAACATTTAATAGGTTCTTTGCTGTTTTAAAAGTGAAAAAATAATTCTTGAAAAAAGTTGCTGCTATTTTTAGAAACTGATATAGTCTGATTGGTCGGGGAAGGGATGAGTTGTGCTGCTATTTTTAGAAACTGATATGGTCTGATTGGTCGGGGAAGGAATGGGTTGTGCTGCTATTTTTAGAAACTGATATAGTCTGATTGGTCGGGGAAGGGATACAGATCCCATACACTTTGGATACAGATCCCACATACCTTGGATACAGATCCCGTACATCTTGGATACAGATCCCACACACCTTGGATACAGATCCCACATACCCTGGAAACAGATCCCATACACCTTGGATACAGATCCCACATACCTTAGATACAGATCCCGTACATCTTGGATACAGATCCCACATACCCTGGAAACAGATCCCGTACATCTTGGATACAGATCCCACATACCTTGGATACAGATCCCGTACATCTTGGATACAGATCCCACACACCTTGGATACAGATCCCATACATCTTGGATACAGATCCCATGCACCTTGGATCCTGATCCCATGCACCTGGGATACTGATCCCATACATCTTGGATACAGATCCCATGCACCTTGGATCCTGATCCCATGCACCTGGGATACTGATCCCATACATCTTGGATACAGATCCCATGCACCTGGGATACTGATCCCATACATCTTGGATACAGATCACATATGCCTTAGATACCAAAACATAGCCTTGGATACTGATCCCATGTAAGAAATCAATTCTGTACAACTCGAATATATGTGATCCCATACCTTTTTATATTGATCCTTTAGCCTAAGATACCGATCCGATGCATGTAACATATAGATTGCATACAGCTAAAATAGAGATATAATACCATTGGACACCAATTCCAGTATTAACTTACCCGACACCTGGCCAACTCGAAGATGGTGACGCCCAGACTCCACCAATCAGCCGGAAAGGAATAACCGGACAGTTCTCTCAGGCCGGTTTGAAATACTTCGGGAGCTGGAAATTTTGGTTGCAAAGTGAATGTAAAAATTGCAGTTGCCAGAATATATAGAGACCCGATATGTTCCGAAAAGTGCAAACTTAGAATCGCTGAAAAGTGAGAATAAATTATAAGTCGTGACTTTCCTATCTAAAATAAAAGTTCAGTTGTCTAGTGCTTACAGAGTCGGACTCACGACTTGAAGGTCGGGGGTTCGATTCCGACTCTACTGAAACAATTTCTCTTCTAAAAAGGTACTTAAATTAGTCCATGGACTGAACAGCTGTGCAATGCGCCGCACAAAAGCTGCGGCTGTGCTGTTAGCTGCACATCTGGCCCGATTATTAATATTTTTTATATTAATATATCGAATTAAATCAATAGAGCTAGGAGCTAGGACAAAGAATGCAAGCCTAAGAATCACTGGCTATCAGTTGGCAAAAATAAGTGTAATTAATGGAATTATAATTATAATCTGCACGATAAAGGTTTTAATAAGAAAGGCAAACAACTTCTCATTTCTTTGCTGCAGCTGTTTCTGAGCTGTCTTGTTAAAGCAGATGGCTTTAAGATTCAGGAAGTCAACTGATTTAATGAACCATAATTTCTCATGACAGATGCGTCACAATTTTCACAAATTATATACTCCTTAGCTCTCCACAATGCCAGGATAAGAATGTAATTCTATACCATGCAGCTAGCCCTGGGTTTAGAGGAAGACCTACTTTAGATTAATTCCTAAATACTTATAGACGGAACAGACTAAATCCAGTTGAAAATATGCTGGTGCATCGAATAACGAAGCAGAATTGCTAAATATTTCCGTATTGAATTGCTTCGTATACAAAATATACTGTCTGGGCATTTAAATGTCTGTATGAACGTAAACAAACGTTTTTTACCATACAATGAACAGCCTGAAGATGCGTTTATGATAGCCCTTGATTAAACACGAGTTTATCTGATCGCATGGAAAACACAATCAACATGTGTTTATTATATTTAGTTAATCCCATGATAAACTCACTGTAGCCATGTTAATTATATCGAGTTTATCCCATGATAAACTCACTGTAGCCATGTTAAATATATCGAGTTTGTCACATGATAAACTTACTGAACATGTGTTTATTATATCGAGTTTATCCCATGATAAACTCACTGTAGCCATGTTAGTTATATCGAGTTTATCCCATGATAAACTCACTGTAGCCATGTTAATTATATCGAGTTTATCACATGATAAACTTACTGAAAATGTGCTTATTATATCGAGTTTATCCCACTATAAACTCACTGAAGCCATGTTAGTTATATCGAGTTTATCACATGATAAACTTACTGAACATGTGTTTATTATATCGAGTTTATCCCATGATAAACTCACTGTAGCCATGTTAAATATATCGAGTTTTTCACATGATAAACTTACTGAACATGTGTTTATTATATCGAGTTTATCCCATGATAAACTCACTGTAGCCATGTTAGTTATATCGAGTTTATCACATGATAAACTTACTGAACATATGTTTATTATATCGAGTTTATCCCATGACAAACTCACTGTAGCCGTGTTAGTTATATCGAGTTTATCACATGATAAACTTAATGAAAATGTGCTTATTATATCGAGTTTATCCCATTATAAACTCACTGTAGCCATGTTAGTTATATCGAGTTTATCACATAATAAACTCACTGTAGCCATGTTAGTTATATCGAGTTTATCACATGATAAACTTACTGAAAATGTGCTTATTATTACGAGTATATCCCATTATAAACTCACTGTCGCCATGTTAGTTATATCGAGTTTATCACATGATAAACTTACTGAAAATGTGCTTATTATATCGAGTTTATCCCATGATAAACTCACTGTAGCCATGTTAGTTATATCGAGTTTGTCACATGATAAACTTACTGAAAATGTGCTTATTATATCGAGTTTATCCCACTATAAACTCACTGAAGCCATGTTAGTTATATCGAGTTTATCACATGATAAACTTACTGAACATGTGTTTATTATATCGAGTTTATCCCATGATAAACTCACTGTAGCCATGTTAGTTATATCGAGTTTGTCACATGATAAACTTACTGAAAATGTGCTTATTATATCGAGTTTATCCCACTATAAACTCACTGTAGCCATGTTAGTTATATCGAGTTTATCACATGATAAACTTACTGAAAATGTGTTTATTATATCGAGTATATCCCATTATAAACTCACTGTAGCCATGTTAGTTATATCGAGTTTGTCACATGATAAACTTACTGAAAATGTGCTTATTATATCGAGTTTATCCCATGATAAACTCACTGTAGCCATGTTAGTTATATCGAGTTTGTCACATGATAAACTTACTGAAAATGTGCTTATTATATCGAGTTTATCCCACTATAAACTCACTGTAGCCATGTTAGTTATATCGAGTTTATCACATGATAAACTTACTGAAAATGTGCTTATTATATCGAGTTTATCCCATGATAAACTCACTGTAGCCATGTTAGTTATATCGAGTTTGTCACATGATAAACTTACTGAAAATGTGCTTATTATATCGAGTTTATCCCACTATAAACTCACTGAAGCCATGTTAGTTATATCGAGTTTATCACATGATAAACTTACTGAACATGTGTTTATTATATCGAGTTTATCCCATGATAAACTTACTGAACATGTGTTTATTATATCGAGTTTATCCCATGATAAACTCACTGTAGCCATATTAATTATATCGAGTTTGTCACATGATAAACTCACTGTAGCCATATTAATTATATCGAGTTTGTCACATGATAAACTTACTGAAAATGTGCTTATTATATCGAGTTTATCCCACTATAAACTCACTGAAGCCATGTTAGTTATATCGAGTTTATCACATGATAAACTTACTGAACATGTGTTTATTATATCGAGTTTATCCCATGATAAACTCACTGTAGCCATGTTAGTTATATCGAGTTTGTCACATGATAAACCTACTGAACATGTGTTTATTATATCGAGTTTATCCCATGACAAACTCAATGTAGCCATGTTAGTTATGTCGAGTTTGTCACATGATAAACTTACTGAACATGTGTTTATTATATCGAGTTTATCCCATGATAAACTCACTGCAGCCATGTTAGTTATGTCGAGTTTGTCACATGATAAACTTACTGAACATATGTTTATTATATTGAGTTAATCCCATGATAAACTCACTGTAGCCATGTTAGTTATATCGAGTTTGTCACATGATAAACTTACTGAACATGTGTTTATTATATCGAGTTTATCCCATGACAAACTCAATGTAGCTATGTTAGTTATATCGAGTTTGTCACATGATAAACTTACTGAACATGTGTTTATTATATCGAGTTTATCCCATGATAAACTCACTGCAGCCATGTTAGTTATGTCGAGTTTGTCACATGATAAACTTACTGAACATGTGTTTATTATATCGAGTTTACCCCATGATAAACTCACTGTAGCCATGTTAGTTATATCGAGTTTATCACATAATAAACTCACTGTAGCCATGTTAGTTATATCGAGTTTATCACATGATAAACTTACTGAAAATGTGCTTATTATTACGAGTATATCCCATTATAAACTCACTGTCGCCATGTTAGTTATATCGAGTTTATCACATGATAAACTTACTGAAAATGTGCTTATTATATCGAGTTTATCCCACTATAAACTCACTGAAGCCATGTTAGTTATATCGAGTTTATCACATGATAAACTTACTGAACATGTGTTTATTATATCGAGTTTATCCCATGATAAACTCACTGCAGCCATGTTAGTTATGTCGAGTTTGTCACATGATAAACTTACTGAACATGTGTTTATTATATCGAGTTTACCCCATGATAAACTCACTGTAGCCATGTTAGTTATATCGAGTTTATCACATAATAAACTCACTGTAGCCATGTTAGTTATATCGAGTTTATCACATGATAAACTTACTGAAAATGTGCTTATTATTACGAGTATATCCCATTATAAACTCACTGTCGCCATGTTAGTTATATCGAGTTTATCACATGATAAACTTACTGAAAATGTGCTTATTATATCGAGTTTATCCCACTATAAACTCACTGAAGCCATGTTAGTTATATCGAGTTTATCACATGATAAACTTACTGAACATGTGTTTATTATATCGAGTTTATCCCATGATAAACTCACTGTAGCCATGTTAGTTATATCGAGTTTGTCACATGATAAACCTACTGAACATGTGTTTATTATATCGAGTTTATCCCATGACAAACTCAATGTAGCCATGTTAGTTATGTCGAGTTTGTCACATGATAAACTTACTGAACATGTGTTTATTATATCGAGTTTATCCCATGATAAACTCACTGCAGCCATGTTAGTTATGTCGAGTTTGTCACATGATAAACTTACTGAACATGTGTTTATTATATCGAGTTTACCCCATGATAAACTCACTGTAGCCATGTTAGTTATATCGAGTTTATCACATGAAAAACTTAATGAAAATGTGCTTATTATATCGAGTTTATCCCATTATAAACTCACTGTAGCCATGTTAGTTATATCGAGTTTATCACATAATAAACTCACTGTAGCCATGTTAGTTATATCGAGTTTATCACATGATAAACTTACTGAAAATGTGCTTATTATTACGAGTATATCCCATTATAAACTCACTGTCGCCATGTTAGTTATATCGAGTTTATCACATGATAAACTTACTGAAAATGTGCTTATTATATCGAGTTTATCCCATGATAAACTCACTGTAGCCATGTTAGTTATATCGAGTTTGTCACATGATAAACTTACTGAAAATGTGCTTATTATATCGAGTTTATCCCACTATAAACTCACTGAAGCCATGTTAGTTATATCGAGTTTATCACATGATAAACTTACTGAACATGTGTTTATTATATCGAGTTTATCCCATGATAAACTCACTGTAGCCATGTTAGTTATATCGAGTTTGTCACATGATAAACTTACTGAAAATGTGCTTATTATATCGAGTTTATCCCACTATAAACTCACTGTAGCCATGTTAGTTATATCGAGTTTATCACATGATAAACTTACTGAAAATGTGTTTATTATATCGAGTATATCCCATTATAAACTCACTGTAGCCATGTTAGTTATATCGAGTTTGTCACATGATAAACTTACTGAAAATGTGCTTATTATATCGAGTTTATCCCATGATAAACTCACTGTAGCCATGTTAGTTATATCGAGTTTGTCACATGATAAACTTACTGAAAATGTGCTTATTATATCGAGTTTATCCCACTATAAACTCACTGTAGCCATGTTAGTTATATCGAGTTTATCACATGATAAACTTACTGAAAATGTGCTTATTATATCGAGTTTATCCCATGATAAACTCACTGTAGCCATGTTAGTTATATCGAGTTTGTCACATGATAAACTTACTGAAAATGTGCTTATTATATCGAGTTTATCCCACTATAAACTCACTGAAGCCATGTTAGTTATATCGAGTTTATCACATGATAAACTTACTGAACATGTGTTTATTATATCGAGTTTATCCCATGATAAACTTACTGAACATGTGTTTATTATATCGAGTTTATCCCATGATAAACTCACTGTAGCCATATTAATTATATCGAGTTTGTCACATGATAAACTCACTGTAGCCATATTAATTATATCGAGTTTGTCACATGATAAACTTACTGAAAATGTGCTTATTATATCGAGTTTATCCCACTATAAACTCACTGAAGCCATGTTAGTTATATCGAGTTTATCACATGATAAACTTACTGAACATGTGTTTATTATATCGAGTTTATCCCATGATAAACTCACTGTAGCCATGTTAGTTATATCGAGTTTGTCACATGATAAACCTACTGAACATGTGTTTATTATATCGAGTTTATCCCATGACAAACTCAATGTAGCCATGTTAGTTATGTCGAGTTTGTCACATGATAAACTTACTGAACATGTGTTTATTATATCGAGTTTATCCCATGATAAACTCACTGCAGCCATGTTAGTTATGTCGAGTTTGTCACATGATAAACTTACTGAACATATGTTTATTATATTGAGTTAATCCCATGATAAACTCACTGTAGCCATGTTAGTTATATCGAGTTTGTCACATGATAAACTTACTGAACATGTGTTTATTATATCGAGTTTATCCCATGACAAACTCAATGTAGCTATGTTAGTTATATCGAGTTTGTCACATGATAAACTTACTGAACATGTGTTTATTATATCGAGTTTATCCCATGATAAACTCACTGCAGCCATGTTAGTTATGTCGAGTTTGTCACATGATAAACTTACTGAACATGTGTTTATTATATCGAGTTTACCCCATGATAAACTCACTGTAGCCATGTTAGTTATATCGAGTTTATCACATAATAAACTCACTGTAGCCATGTTAGTTATATCGAGTTTATCACATGATAAACTTACTGAAAATGTGCTTATTATTACGAGTATATCCCATTATAAACTCACTGTCGCCATGTTAGTTATATCGAGTTTATCACATGATAAACTTACTGAAAATGTGCTTATTATATCGAGTTTATCCCACTATAAACTCACTGAAGCCATGTTAGTTATATCGAGTTTATCACATGATAAACTTACTGAACATGTGTTTATTATATCGAGTTTATCCCATGATAAACTCACTGCAGCCATGTTAGTTATGTCGAGTTTGTCACATGATAAACTTACTGAACATGTGTTTATTATATCGAGTTTACCCCATGATAAACTCACTGTAGCCATGTTAGTTATATCGAGTTTATCACATAATAAACTCACTGTAGCCATGTTAGTTATATCGAGTTTATCACATGATAAACTTACTGAAAATGTGCTTATTATTACGAGTATATCCCATTATAAACTCACTGTCGCCATGTTAGTTATATCGAGTTTATCACATGATAAACTTACTGAAAATGTGCTTATTATATCGAGTTTATCCCACTATAAACTCACTGAAGCCATGTTAGTTATATCGAGTTTATCACATGATAAACTTACTGAACATGTGTTTATTATATCGAGTTTATCCCATGATAAACTCACTGTAGCCATGTTAGTTATATCGAGTTTGTCACATGATAAACCTACTGAACATGTGTTTATTATATCGAGTTTATCCCATGACAAACTCAATGTAGCCATGTTAGTTATGTCGAGTTTGTCACATGATAAACTTACTGAACATGTGTTTATTATATCGAGTTTATCCCATGATAAACTCACTGCAGCCATGTTAGTTATGTCGAGTTTGTCACATGATAAACTTACTGAACATGTGTTTATTATATCGAGTTTACCCCATGATAAACTCACTGTAGCCATGTTAGTTATATCGAGTTTATCACATGAAAAACTTACTGAACATGTGTTTATTATATCGAGTTTATCCCATGATAAACTCACTGCAGCCATCTTAGTTATATTGAGTTTATCACATGATAAACTTACTGAAAATGTGCTTATTATATCGAGTTTATCCCATTATAAACTCACTGTAGCCATGTTAGTTATATCGAGTTTATCACATAATAAACTCACTGTAGCCATGTTAGTTATATCGAGTTTATCACATGATAAACTTACTGAACATGTGTTTATTATATCGAGTTTATCCCATGATAAACTCACTGTAGCCATGTTAGTTATATCGAGTTTGTCACATGATAAACCTACTGAACATGTGTTTATTATATCGAGTTTATCCCATGACAAACTCAATGTAGCCATGTTAGTTATGTCGAGTTTGTCACATGATAAACTTACTGAACATGTGTTTATTATATCGAGTTTATCCCATGATAAACTCACTGCAGCCATGTTAGTTATGTCGAGTTTGTCACATGATAAACTTACTGAACATGTGTTTATTATATCGAGTTTACCCCATGATAAACTCACTGTAGCCATGTTAGTTATATCGAGTTTATCACATGAAAAACTTACTGAACATGTGTTTATTATATCGAGTTTATCCCATGATAAACTCACTGCAGCCATCTTAGTTATATTGAGTTTATCACATGATAAACTTACTGAAAATGTGCTTATTATATCGAGTTTATCCCATTATAAACTCACTGTAGCCATGTTAGTTATATCGAGTTTATCACATAATAAACTCACTGTAGCCATGTTAGTTATATCGAGTTTATCACATGATAAACTTACTGAAAATGTGCTTATTATATCGAGTTTATCCCATTATAAACTCACTGTCGCCATGTTAGTTATATCGAGTTTATCACATGATAAACTTACTGAAAATGTGCTTATTATATCGAGTTTATCCCATGATAAACTCACTGTAGCCATGTTAGTTATATCGAGTTTGTCACATGATAAACTTACTGAACATGTGTTTATTATATCGAGTATATCCCATTATAAACTCACTGTAGCCATGTTAGTTATATCGAGTTTGTCACATGATAAACTTACTGAACATGTGTTTATTATATCGAGTTTATCCGACGATAAACTCACTGTAGCCATGTTTATTATATCGAGTTTGTCACATGATAAACTTACTGAACATGTGTTTATTATATCGAGTTTATCCGACGATAAACTCACTGTAGCCATGTTTATTATATCGAGTTTATCCCCCTGATAAACTCACTGTAGATATACTTATTATACCGAGTTTATCACAGATCGCACTGCACTTTTAAGTTCATAAACTCTCTGAACTTGTGTTTATTATATCGCATGATAAACTCACTGCACGCGTGTTTATTGTATCGCATGATAAACTCACTGAACATGTGTTATTATATCGAATAGTTAACTCAATGAAGATGTGTTATTATATCGCATGATAAACGCACTAACGATGTGTTTTCTATATCGCATCATAAACTCTCTGAACTTGTGTTTATTATATCGGATGATAAACTAACTCACTGCACGTGTGTTATTATATCGCATAGTTATGTCAATGAAGATGTGTTTTCTATATCGCATGATAAACTTACTGAAGACATGTTTATTATATTGCATCATAAACTCTCTGAAAATGTGTTTATTGTATTCTGTAGCTAGTTCTAATAAGCAGCAAACTATAAGCAGACAATAGTAAGCTTCATACATTTATGATGCTATATCCTCCGTTTTAAAATTTTCAGTAGTGTGAAGAACAAAATCACATCTAACTAGGACTAGATCCCTCATCCGACTAAGGCTTCATACCAGGGAGTGAGTGGCAGAGCAGTTAATGCCACTCGGAAAAAGGTGCCTAAGCTCGATTCCGCGGCGAGACCACATTAAATTAGGACGCAGCGACGGAGAGAAGGCTTAGGGGCCAACCTCCAAGGCACAGTGGGAGTGTACACTTCCCTGACAATTAGAAAGTCAGGGGCAGATGTACTCACCCGTGTAAGCATGTACCTGCATACAGTATCTGTGTGAGTGTGCGCTCAGGAGTCAGCGAAATGTCTGACTTGCCTCCTCGCTGGCTGCGGGTCTAGTGTCACCAAATGATGTGACATTGCCCGCAGCCCTCCTGCAATTATTTTTATTTAAGCTAGATTTCTTATCTAGTTAACGTTAGATCCAATAACTAAAAAACCACAATCTCACCCATATAAGGTTTGGTTCCGGATACTTCAGTCGCCAGTCTTCCATCTTTTACCACGGCGGCGACATTGAAGTCGGTGAGGAACACGTTGCCAGCCTCGTCGAATATCAAATTGTCGGGCTTGATATCTCTGCAATTGACGATTTTTTAGCTCAAAATTGTAGACATATTAACAGATTGATAGATCTTCAACATCAGCTGATTCTTGTACCCCTTTACAGCTGGTTAAACGGAAGTACCATAAGAGTAAAAGGCCACATTCATTTTGGGTCGTACAATTTACGCCTTGAGGGCCAACCTCCAAGACACAAAGTTTACACCTCCTGACGATGAGAAAGTCACGGCAGATGTACACACCTGTGTGAGTGTGTGCCTGCGTACAATATCCGTGTGCGTGTGTGCTCGGGAGTCAGCGAAATGGGTAGAATTGCATTTTCGCTGGCTGCGGGTCTAGTGTCACCAAATGATGTTCCATTACCCGGAGCCCTCTAGCCTCAAGGACGCAAAAAAGTTAAAGTTGCCTTAGAATTTAAGAAGCCGAATTTTAACTAAAAAAATTTCGATTTTACAATTTTTAGAAAATTTGTTAACAGTTTCTAAGTGGAATCTACGAGAAATTACACTCTTAAGCTATATTCGACAAAATACAACTGCAAGCTACACCCTTTAGACAAAAAAATCGATAATAACCTGGAATGAAGCTACGGAATGCATATGAAACTGTATCCGAGGACACGACGAAAAAACAAGTCCAAGCAAATAGCTCGTAGTTAGACTAAACACTGAGCTCCAATTATTTGATCAATAACAGATTAAGTATTATGCCTAATATGTTGTTCGAACTTTACACTTAAATTTTGCTATATTATTATCAGAGGCAAAGTATATCTTTCTGAGAATGGGAAGGTAACGGTACCTAACTATAAGTAGCATTTAGACTTTCGATTTCGTTTATTTCTAACGTCTAACGTTTAAGTGATCTAATGTAATGATGTACGAGTAAGAATATATACCGGCTATTGAGGGTATCAATGGCTGTGACCGAGGACGCGCAGCGCGCAGCGCCCGATGTCATAGACATTGACATATAACCAAGTGTGCGTAAACGTCTCAAGCTCGTGTATAGTTTATGGCCCAAAGGCCATCAAAGAAATAGATTAAAGTGTGCAGTAAATTCCGCAACTGTGCGGTAAATCTTGCCCCACTTGATCTCCGTGCCATCCCTCTTCTGAGCTACTATGCAGTAAATCCCAGACGGGTATTGTCTATGGGCCGAAGGAGCTGGTCTTGCGCACACACACTTGGTCATAAATCAATGCACTTATGCTAGGCTTCCTAGTGCGTAAATCTACCATTGGTGCCCGAAATAGCCAGTATATATTTTCATTGAGCAACGCTGGGATACCCAGCGGTTCTGTTTGCACCATAGACATTCCCTAGACATAGGTATTTAATGGCGGGAATCCCAGCCTTGCTCAATAAAAAAAGACACTTAACGTTTGAAATACAATAATCTATAGACATAGTTTAACGATGTTTATTAAAACCCTTGCTCAGCGTTGTTCAATGTGGTATAAATATTGCCCGTCATGTTTCTATTTTTAGCAACATAATCAACCCATTTGTTTTTTCTCTGACGTCATTATTTATTTTTAGAACGCGAAGAACGCGAGGCGATCTGTATCAATCTTATTTTCTTGATCTTTTTTGTTGGAGCGAGATTTAGCATTAGCAATTCACATTGTAAAAAAAGTAGAGTATAGAAATACAACTCGTAGAGACTACAAGTAGAGTAATCAGTCGCGTCTAACGATGGTAGCTAAATAGTCTATCTCAAATTCACATCGCAAGTGATGCCTGATGAGCGGCTGACTATATAATAAGTTTTGCAATCATTGTGAGCGAACTCACGAGAGTCACTAGTTCCAGATCATTAGAAGCCTGTAAGCCTATATGCGAGCTGAGCTTAGTGGTGATCTGATATATATATTAGTTGACAAAAGAACTCTAGAAAATAGTTGATGATCTGCGAAAATGCCTAACTGGCTATCAGATCAGATCTTTTTACCAAACAAGTACTTCTGCAACTATTACTAAGGCTGCTGAGAACAAAGCTTTCTTGTCATATGAGCGAGCTTCGATTTGTTGGATTACACCCTTTGTTAAAGATTTAAAAAGTTTCATAAGTGACTCAAACGATTGTCCAAAAATATGAACGATTGTTCAATGAATCAAATTTTTCCCTGACGTTAAAAACTAACCATTGAAATGCATTGCAACCGAAGCTGCCCACAGAATCATGTGTGTCGGTGTCGGAAGCAACCTAAACAATGCTACTCAAATATTTTTTGTATATTAGATAAAAAATTATTAAACTGTACATTCCATTTTAACTATTTTCCCAACCAAATCCATCTGAAAAGATAATAAAAAACTTTCTTTGATCAATGCGAGTTTTAGCAATACTGCTTGCATTACTTACGCTATAATATTGATTGCTACCTTTTTACAGTGACTTTTTATAAGTCCGCAAATTTCTTCAACTCTACGACTGGGCTTGCACTTTTACAATTAGCAAGAATAAAGTAGGAAGACAGCAACAAAGTCACTGCATTTTTCGTTAACAAGAATATAAAGAAAATAGCGAAAAACTAAAAAATAAATATTTTAAGAAATGACTGCCTCGTGTTTCTCTACACGATAGGATAAGTAATAAAAGTGCTTGATGTAATTAAGAAATAGGCCAACAACTACTACTTTAACGCAAAAAATATGCATATACCAATAAAATTATATTCAATAGCTATAAAACATAATATATATATAAACAACCAAAAAACTCGTCCTAAACATATCATTCCTACGTGCCACAAAACCAACATCCCACACCCATAAACTCTACATCCCACACCCATAAACACCACATCCCACACCCATAAACTCTACATCCCAAACCCATAAACTCTACATCCCACACCCATAAACACCACATCCCACACCCATAAACACCACATCTTACACCCATAAACACCACATCTCACACTCATAAACACCACATCCCACACCCATAAACACCACATCCTACACCCATAAAACACCACATCCTACACCCGTAAACTCACCACATCCCACACCCATATACTCACAACATCCCACACCCATAAACACACCACATCCCACACCCATAAACACCACATCTTACACCCATAAACACCACATCCCACACCCATAAACACAACATCTTACACCCAGAAACACCACATCTTACACCCAAAATCACCACATCTTACACCCAAAAACACCACATCTTACACCAATAAACACCACATCCCACACCCATAAACTCACACCACATCCCACACCCATAAACTCGCACCACATCCCACACCCATAAACACCACATCCCACACCCATAAACACCACATCCTACACCCATAAACTCACACCACATCCCACACCCATAAACTCACACCACATCCCACACCCATAAACACCACATCCTACACCCATAAACACCACATCCTACACCCATAAAACACCACATCCTACACCCATAAACACCACATCCCACACCCATAGACACCACATCCCACACCCATAAAGCCGCTTGCCACTCACAGCAGAATGATAAAATGACAGTCGGATAGGAAGAACTTACCTATGCAGAATGTGCTTAGAGTACAAATAGTCCAACGCCAAACCCATCTGAGCTAGATAGATTCGCAAAGCGGCCTCGGTGAAACGGACATTGTGCTGAATGTGGTAGCGCAAATCGCCGCCTAGCAACAGGTCGACAACCACAAACATATCCTCCTGATCTTGAAACGTGTACCAAAGATTCACCAGAAATGGGAATTCCAGATCGCACAGAATTTGGACTTCTTTGATAACATTTTTAACAGCGTCCTTCTCTATGCAGATCTGCTTGCTCATGTACTTCATGGCGTACATTTTATCCGTGTCCTTCTTTTGTACGATGCAAACTTTGCCGAACGCTCCACGACCAATGGCCCGCAGTATGTTGAAGTGATTGAAGTTCACTGATTAGAATTTTTAAGTAAATTTAATTAATTTAATGAAAACTATGAAACAATCACTGAAAACTATAAACCAATCACTGAAAACTATAAACCAATCACTGAAAACTATAAACCAATCACTGGAAACTATGAACCAATCACTGGAAACTATGAACCAATCACTGAAAACTATGAACCAATCACTGAAAACTATGAACCAATCACTGGAAACCCTTGCTGTGAATCAATACATATGCAAGCGAAGTCTACTTATATTATTTGTAAAAAGGGTTTTAAAAAATCCAACCTTCGCCATTGCCAAAGTCTGCCGATGCGCCAGACATTCCGGCAGTGCCAGATGTGTCACCAACGCCTCCCCCACCGCCGGAGGCGTGCCCACTGCCCATGAAGCACCCAATGGTGACTGCTTGAATAGTATGGCTAATAAGATGACAGTCTTGAATTTCTCGAGTCTCAAATACTTCTGATGTAGTTACAATGAGCTTTTTCCTTAAACACTTGATGCAGTCGTTTTTTTAGTTTTAGCTTATTTAAAAAGACTCAGATATGCTGAAATTTAGTGTAAGGAATGGCTGTCTTTTATGACAAATTTTAATTTTAATTATGACAAAATCTGATTTAATAATAATGGTTCTCATCAATAGTCTCTACAATATGCTGAATTTCATATGCCTGAGTACAATGACCTGCCAGAGTTAATTTGAGACTTCTACAATTTGAGATTGTGCAAAGCTCCAACAGCAACAATTGTTGGTGTTACTCAACAAGCTTGTTTTTTGCAACCAGAAGAGGCTTTCAATATCTATTAAGTAATAGAATTACTTGACTGTCAGTAAACCCCCACTAGATCCCCAACTACTGCCAACCATACATGCGCAACCTCCCAAATCTTAGCTGGCCATGTGACTTAGTTTTTGCTCTATTTACGACTTAGTTTGCTCTCATTTGCTCTCTTTTTCTCTCCCTTTTTCCTTTTCTTCACGCCTTCCTTTTTGTCCCTTCGTCCCCCTTTGATTTTTTTGCGCTTGGTCGATTGGGTTTTGCGACTTACCTTGCCTGGCCCTCATTTCACCTGGCTGGTTTGGCCGGGTCTGCTGGGTGTTGTGCATGTATGCTGCCAACCTCACATCTACCCACCCCAAGCTATCCAAAAGAAGACTTAGGGTGGTTATTCCACCCTAACCCCCACCTCTAGCTGTGTGAATAATAAATAGGATTAAACTTCAATAGAGGCATCAGAACCTTTTGAAAATAAATTCTATTTATTCTAGGGTTGACTAAGCAACTGGCTAGAAATCTGTGGTTGAAAAAGTGACCAAGTTTTCTTGGATATTTTGTCAAGTAGTTTTCAATTGGTTGCAGAGTGCAACATTCAACATGATTATGACAAATATTAAATGCATTTAGCTTTTACTTTATACATTGCTACTTTAGTCCCCTACCAGTCCTCCCTCTTTTTCTCTCAAAATGATGTGCAAGTAAAATTATGACTGACTACAATGTACATGTAATTGTACGCGTACATGTGGCAGTGGCAGATCATTTAGTGACACTAGACCCACAGCCAGCGGGGAGGCAATTCTGCCCATTTTGCTGACTCCTAAGCACACATGCACACAGATACTGTATGCAGGCATATGCTCACATATGTGTGTACATATGTGCTTACTTTGTGTGTACTTTCTTATTGTCAGGCAGTGTACATTTTACAGAATCAGACAATACAAAAATGATAACAAATAACAACTATATTCTTGCAATGAAGCTCATGTTTTTGTTAATTTTTTTCATAGACAAGTAGTATTTATGTTTAGGGGGGTCGGTGGCAGAGCAGTTATTGAATTTGCCTCTTGCACCACAGTCCCTAAGATCAATTACATGGCGAGGCCACATTTATTTGGGGCACAGCCACAAAAAGAAGGCTTGGGGGCTTGTTGTGCAATTTATGCCCTTGAGGGCCAACCTCCAAGGAACAGTGAAATGTACACGGCCTGAAAATGAGAAAGTCAGGGCAGATGTACACACATATGTGAGCGTATGCCTTCATACAGTATCCGTGTGCATGTGTGCTCAGGAGTCAGCAAAATGGGCAGAATTGCCTCCCCACTGGCTGTGAGTCTAGTGTCACTAAATGATCTGCCACTGGCAGTGAGCTTGGCAATATTCTACTTCCGTTCGTTATATTATTTTTTCATTTGAATTCGTGCCACACGTGCATTCTGAGTTTGAAAAGTTGTGCTGACGTGGCTTTGCCGTGACTTGACACTTGGATCTATGTCTATGGCAAAATCTGGCAAATATGGGGAAACAGGAAGCTAAGGCACAGAATTCTGCAGCTGAAGATTTTGCTAAGGCCAAGCTGCGTCAAATGCATGGCACGAGTGCTGCTCTATTCAAAAGCCACCTCGAAGAATTCTTATGGCGCTGTCTATACCCCAAGAATAGCTTCGGTCGCCTCCTCTACTGGATTAGGCACTTACCCGGTTTGAAAGAAGAAAGACTGACCAAGACTTTTCAGAACTGTCTGACCAAACTACGACTTTTTGTTACCGTTAAACTTGTTTTTTTTGTCGTTATCTGTCGTTTGCAAACAAAAAAAATAATACAACGAACGGAAGTAGAACATTGCCATGAGCTTTTTACTGCCAGGGGTTAGCGATATGGGCAGCATCAGCCGCCTCCTCGCTGCGTCCGTCATGGAGGCTCCCTGCCGCTAAGTCAAAGAGCTTTTTACTGCCTGCAGCCCTCGTGCAATTATTATTATTATTTCATTATTGTTTATGTGTATTTGTATGTAAAAATAGTTAAATCAAGACTATTTTTTTTGTTTTTCTTAAAAATTATGAGCCTTCAGAAAATCTGCCCTGACTGACTAATTAATAATTGTAATATATATTTTCAGTTACAGGTAAGCTACAATCAGATAGACAGTGGGTAAAGTTTCAAGTCAAGTTGAGAACCTAAATTATTTTATAGGATCAAAGTTTAAGAAGCCCAAACAAAATGAAATATATATTGTAACTTTATTATAACAATACCTTTTGGCATTTAAATACAAACCAGTCTTTGACTTTGTGCCTTGCACCCAGACTAAGTAGTATATTATACAGAGCAATATAGAGTATGCATACTGTTACTGCATAATTGGCTACTTGACAGTGACTAGAGTCCAAATCCAGATGGCCTAATTGGCTAGTTGACAAAGTGAACAAATATAAGGATGAGTCCAGTTGATGAATTGGCTGTTAGCAATTGGCTAGTTGGCAGTAAACAAAGTGACCAGCACTGGAAATGTTAAAGTATTTGATATGATTTAAGTTGAAGTCAAGAAGACATGTCATTTAAAATTTAAAAAAACATGAAAATCACATGAATGCTACTTTACTTCTTTTAGTTTTAACTTTTAATGGTATGATTAATCAACAAGCAATTTATGAACTGTTATATGGCTTAGACAGGATGCCTGTTTGTGTTTATCCAATAAATGATTAATGAGAATAAAGAGATTAAATAGATAAGCATATTGCTATCAATATACTTCTAAGAATATAATACATAAATAACTAGATCGACAGATCGTGGCTTTGGCTTGAGGTCTTGACTTAAGAATTGATTAAAGCTAAAGGTTCAGCTATTCAATGTGGGTGATTGTGAGGTTACTTGACAAAAAAATGAAAGCATGAGTGTGACTAAACAAAAAATAGACCTAAGCCTAATAGATTCAAATTTGTGCAAAAGAAGATGCTAAGATTGAGCTATGGGTGGATGGAGTTGATATTATCAAATATGATCGGCCTCTACAGCGATGGAATATTTTTAAATACGCGCCTAAATAGATTCTACGAAACACAATATCGTAATCGTGACCTTGTTCTGAGAATTTCTTTCGACGAATTCTGTTGTTTTATTCTATATGCACATTACGGTGTAGAGTTTGAATACCAAAAAACTAGCACACTTTTTGATTTATATGAAATTAGGCCTGTATTTGTTAATGGTTTGTATTAACGAATTCGACTTATTCAAAAAGAGTTAAAACTGTTGTGGAAATTGTAATTTTGCAGTTTTCTAAAAAAGAACCTGGGTATTTAGTTTGTTTCACAATGAAGGCTTTGAGCGTGGCGTGCACGTATATTCATACTGACAGCATATAAATTTTAAAACGCACTGTTAACCGAATTTTGCGACAGAAGCAATTTAATATCGATTTATTATCGAAACATTACACGCAAAATGCAATGCTTAGAGCTGAGGAGAATTTGGGTTAGTGCCGGCGCCTCATTAAAAGTGTCCATCCAGTAGAAGAAGTGTATTAACTATTTGCAAAGCTATTTATAAAGCTGCATACAGCATATGGTTTAAACAGGGATTTTCTGGATTTTTTGTTAGGCAACGTGTGGAACTAAAAAGGCGGCATGCAGCATTTGGTTACTGATATGAACGAAAGCATGTACATGAGCAAAACTGCATAAAGAACAAGAGCACCCAGGCCGTTGGAACGACAGGTCCAAGTTGATAATATACCATATGCACTCTGAGCAAATTCTGAGCGATTCAATTGTAATCAAGAAAAAAGAGCTGCATATGGCGCGAGTTTGCGTTCGCAATTACACGAGCCGTTCTACATCTGCAATACTCTATAAATGGGATATTATGGTACATGAATTATACTTAAGCAAATTTATTCTTCATATTTACCTCAGTATGATCAGATGTTTCTATATAATGCATAAAAACATTAGGGAACGCCATGGAGAAGGCGAGACTGACAAGATAAAACTGGCCGGAGACATAGATGCAGTTTGAGATATGATGGGCAATTTTGAGACAGCAAGGGGAGAGATAAGAACAAGAAAGCAATAGGACCGGGGAGATTAGAGACAAGGGAGAGATGAGAAAGGGGAGAGATGAGACGGGGAGAGATAAGAGAAGGGAGAGAGATGAGAAAGGGGAGAGGTGAGACGGGGAGAGATAAGAGAAGGGAGAGAGATGAGACAGGGGAGAGATGAGACAGGGGGAGAGATAAGACATGGTAGAGATTTGATAGCTAGGGGAAAGATAAGACGAGTAAGAAGGGAAACGGGAGAGATAATACCGAGGAGATATGAGGCCAGGTCGTAGTGATGAGACAGTAGAGTAATGGATTGATATGAATTAAGGGAAGAGAGTTGAAATATTGTAGCGAATAGACGAGAACGAAAAGGCGATTAGAAATGATTCGTTGATTCGTAAACAACCATATTATTAAGAAAATTAGTGTTTAACATGTGCCTCCTTCCTCTGCCAGGTATTCAAATTGTAATTCATTGTGATTTAGTATGAATCGACCAGGCGTTGACACTACATGCTCAGTATCAATAACTTCACTAGGCCACTCAACTCTCTTCAGAGTTATCTTGCTGTCTTTCAAAATACGGTGAGGCACCTGGATAAACGTGATCGTTGTTGATTCTCCACCCTTGCAGTCAACGAGTTGGCCGATCTCTGTTTCCAGTTTTAGCATGCTTCGTGTGGTGCCAATACCATCGTAATCACGGATGAAGACTGGCTCGTCCAGTTTCAAAGATAAGAGCACATTAGTGAAGGGTCTGGAAATAAATTTTGCGCTGTAGAAAGTTATCCAGAACCACTCTGTACCGTTTGGACAATCTACCAGCCTGCCATTGGTTGGTGTCAGCAACACAGTAAAACAGCACGCGAGTAATAGAATGTAAATTTTGTTATTCATTCTTTATCTAAAATTTATGAATGTGTACATATGTCAATACCTTTTTTCTCTGTAATCTTGTATAAAAACATTTTGCTTGTAGAGATAGGACTCTACAATAGTTCAAAGCAACTCACAGATTATTGGCTGATCCGCGACTTTCAAATAGTTTTTTCAAATATTTTATGATTAACTGCACAGTAATCTTGTTAATAACTGCATTTCAGTCGGCTCAGTTTTCCTAATTCATGATACATCGATTGATCCAACAATTATTAAATTGAACTGCCTAAAGCTAATTGTCTATGGCAACTGGGCATAGAGTATGGAAATTTGATTCTTTCAAATATACAACACTGGAGAGATGAGACTGGAGAGATGAGACACTGGAGAGATGAGACACTGGAGAGATGAGACTGGAGAGATGAGACACTGGAGAGATGAGACACTGGAGAGATGAGACACTGGAGAGATGAGACTGGAGAGATGAGACACTGGAGAGATGAGACACTGGAGAGATGAGACTGGAGAGATGAAACTGGAGAGATGAGACACTGGAGAGATGAGACACTGGAGAGATGAGACACTGGAGAGATGAGACTGGAGAGATGAGACACTGGAGAGATGAGACACTGGAGAGATGAGACTGGAGAGATGAAACTGAAGAGATGAGACACTGGAGAGATGAGACTGGAGAGATGAAACTGGAGAGATGAGACACTGAAGAGATGAGACTGGAGAGATGAGACACTGGAGAGATGAGACTGGAGAGACGAGACACTGGAGAGATGAGACACTGGAGAGATGAGACACTGCAGGAGAGATGAGACACGGGAGAGATGAGACACTGGAGAGATGAGACACTGGAGAGATGAGACACGGGAGAGATGAGACACGGGAGAGCTGAGACACTGGAGAGATGAGACACTGGAGAGATGAGACTCTGGAGAGATGGGACACTGAAGAGATGAGACACTGGAGAGATGAGACTGGAGAGATGAAACTGGAGAGATGAGACACTGGAGAGATGAGATACTGGAGAGATAAGACACTGGAGAGATGAGACTGGAGAGATGAGACACTGGAGAGATGAGACACTGGAGAGATGAGACTGGAGAGATGAAACTGGAGAGATGAGACACTGGAGAGATGAGACTGGAGAGATGAAACTGGAGAGATGAGACACTGAAGAGATGAGACTGGAGAGATGAGATACTGGAGAGATGAGACTGGAGAGACGAGACACTGGAGAGATGAGACACTGGAGAGATGAGACACTGCAGGAGAGATGAGACACGGGAGAGATGAGACACTGGAGAGATGAGACACTGGAGAGATGAGACACGGGAGAGATGAGACACGGGAGAGCTGAGACACTGGAGAGATGAGACACTGGAGAGATGAGACTCTGGAGAGATGGGACACTGAAGAGATGAGACACTGGAGAGATGAGACTGGAGAGACGAGACACTGGAGAGATGAGACACTGGAGAGATGAGACACGGGAGAGATGAGACACAGGAGAGATGAGACACAGGAGAGATTAGACACGGGAGAGATGAGACACTGGAGAGATGAGACGCGGGAGCGATGAGACACTGGAGAGACGAGACACGGGAGAGATGAGACACTGGAGAGATGAGACACTGGAGAAATGAGACTGGAGAGATGAGATACTGGAGAGATGAGACACTGGAGAGATGAGACACAGGAGAGATGAGACACCGGAGAAATGAGACACTGGAGAGATGAGACACTGGAGAGATGAGACACAGGAGAGATGAGACACAGGAGAGATGAGACATGGGATAGATGAGACACTGGAGAAATGAGACACTGGAGAAATGAGACACGGGAGAGATGAGGCACTGGAGAGATGAGGCACTGGAGAGATGAGACACGGGAGAGCTGAGACACTGGAGAGATGAGACACTGGAGAGATGAGACTCTGGAGAGATGGGACACTGAAGAGATGAGACACTGGAGAGATGAGACACGGGAGAGATGAGACACAGGAGAGATGAGACACAGGAGAGATTAGACACGGGAGAGATGAGACACTGGAGAGATGAGACACGGGAGCGATGAGACACTGGAGAGACGAGACTCGGGAGAGATGAGACACTGGAGAGATGAGACACTGGAGAAATGAGACTGGAGAGATGAGATACTGGAGAGATGAGACACTGGAGAGATGAGACACAGGAGAGATGAGACACTGGAGAAATGAGACACGGGAGAGATGAGACACTGGAGAGATGAGACACAGGAGAGATGAGACACTGGAGAGATGAGACTGGAGAGATGAGACACTGGAGAGATGAGACACTGGAGAGATGAGACTGGAGAGATGAAACTGAAGAGATGAGACACTGGAGAGATGAGACTGGAGAGATGAAACTGGAGAGATGAGACACTGAAGAGATGAGACTGGAGAGATGAGACACTGGAGAGATGAGACTGGAGAGACGAGACACTGGAGAGATGAGACACTGGAGAGATGAGACACTGCAGGAGAGATGAGACACGGGAGAGATGAGACACTGGAGAGATGAGACACTGGAGAGATGAGACACGGGAGAGATGAGACACGGGAGAGCTGAGACACTGGAGAGATGAGACACTGGAGAGATGAGACTCTGGAGAGATGGGACACTGAAGAGATGAGACACTGGAGAGATGAGACTGGAGAGATGAAACTGGAGAGATGAGACACTGGAGAGATGAGATACTGGAGAGATAAGACACTGGAGAGATGAGACTGGAGAGATGAGACACTGGAGAGATGAGACACTGGAGAGATGAGACACTGGAGAGATGAGACACAGGAGAGACGAGACACTGGAGAGATGATAAACGAGAGAGATGAGACACTGAAGAGATGAGACACGGAAGAGATGAGACAGTGGAGAGATGAGACACTGGAGAGATAAACAGGGTAGCGTGGGTGTTTGAAGGGGCCAGGGTGTGAATTTCGGAGATCCGAGGGTAGCAATGTCGCATCTGGCCGAGGAGCTGAGCAATTAATCATCGTTTTTGGAATACGTACGATGCTAGTTTACGTTTGGTCTAATTTTTTGCTTGAAATTGCAAGTATGTTCCTATACCTGACTGCAGATTATGCTTAATACTCAAACAGTTGTAACCAAAAATATGTTCATGTTGGCAGCTATAGACCATGTATTTTTCAAAAAAAAATTTGTTAAAGAAAAGTTAAAACTCACTTCTTTAAGTAATCGACCGTTGCAAAATCGAAATCAGATTATGACAGAAATGAAAACTTAAATACAAACGAAAATTCCCTCTTTTTATTTTAAATTTCCTACTGTCTGACATCAGCACCAAAAACAGTGCTCAGTTCACAGTTCTGTGTACACGCGAAGCAGAAATGGCAGATTCCTGCCATTCAGTGACGATTGAACACTGGGCACAACGGTGTACTGTCCGGGGGGCAGGACAACGCGAAATACTACACCGTGGGCATTGTCGTCAGGATGCTGAGACAGCTGAAACACGGGCTGCAACTTCGGGTAGCTGCCTTCGTAGATATCCAAAGCTTTCACAGCAAATCTTCGCTTTTTCTTGGGTATATATCTTTGGTTAGGTTCTTCTAAACTGATGATGGATGTTGCCACTCCGTCCTGAACTAGCGAACCATCACAAAAATTAATTCTGAACTTGCCGTCAATAAAGAATGATTCAATTGTTTGACCTGGAAACCATTCGCCGTAGATGTATTGACCGTTCCACTCAGAGCCATAGACACCATTGTCAAGATTCTTCGCCATGTGAATGATGGTTAAATATTCGAAGAACTTCATGAAATCCTTCAGCTTCATCCAGTTCTCTCCATCGTCTTGCTTGACGAGTCCAGCCTTTTGAATTTGCTCAGCCGTCCACCTGGGGTCATTGTCGCTCCATTTTCCACGCCACTCCGTCTCGCCCAGTGGACCATAGGGATTGCAGATGCGAATTAGGTCCACGAGCTTACCCTTGTGCTCGACTTGCACAGCGCCAGTGACAACGTATTCATGACCAGAAGTTATGCCGAGGTTTTCAAGATCCTCTCCTTCTACTTCAAAGTGCGAAGACGCTGAAGCGGAAAGATGCCTGGCGAGGCAGTACTTAATGAGCTCCAGCACTCTATCACTCTCGTCTGGTTTGAGGGAGATCGACTCGCAAACGCCGCCTGTAAGATCCGCCATGGCGTCGGACATGTGACCGCCCTTGAGTGACTCGTAGCAGCCGTAGAGTTTGGCTAGGGCCTTCTCCAGTAGGCAGACCCAATACTCGCCGTCGGCAGCAGCAGCATAGACCAGCTTTCCGTTTTTAGTCGGCAGTCGGTCATCGACTATCACTTCAACCTCTCTACCGAAGGGCCTGAACCGAAACCGGAACGCGCCACAGTATCCCGGCCTATCCATCTTCTGGTTGGGCACAACGACCTTCGACAGGAGATCCGGGCGCTGGGTAATGGCGGCCACAGCGGACAAGATCCAACAGTTTCCCAGCTCACCTTGGTTGATGTCGAAACGAGAGAACCCATCTTTGATGAATTGCGGGTTCTCGTCGATCTCGTGGGGTCGGAGCCATTTGTAATCGTGCGGCTTGCGTGAGTAAGAAATTGAAGAATCGTCTGCTGGAAAAGCTTCGTCTTCAAACAGTTCTTCTGCACTCATTTCTATTACTGACGCAACAAAAAAGTTTTTATTTAACTACCAAAGCTACGCAACCTTAACTTCTTTAGCTTGCCTCTCGACTTTGGCTGCAATCTATAGATTTCGAGATTTCGAGAACCCTGAGCCTACGGGGAGTCCGCTCCGTGGCCATAGACATTTCAGTATCATGCAGCTGCGGCACGAAAGCTCTTGTATCGGTAAAAATCAGTGGGAAGGAATATTGAGGGCGTTCATGCGCTTTTTTGTCGCCAATAAGACAAGCTGGTAGTTAACAAGTGGCTTTCGAGCTGATGTCGAGTTCGCTGTCTTTCGTAGCTTCGCTGGAACAGGGCCAAGGCCAGAAGGATAGCCAAACACTGACGGAACCGCATTGCCATGTAATCTGGCTCTTTTTAATGTCAGAATCGTCTCCGTAGACTTGACAAAGCTTTTTCCATGGAATCGGTGCAATCAAAAGCGCAGCAAGAAGGCATTATGGTTTCACATTCCTTAGTTAAAGTCAAATATTTCCTTCGCTTCATTAAGCCCTCTCCAAAAATAATTTTGTGAAAAATATTATTTGGAACAAAACTTTTTACCATAACTTGCAGCGGGCCCACGTGGATCAACGATGCGTCTGTCATCGTAGCTGCAGATCATGCAGGCTTGAAACCTAAAATCTGTTGGTAACGGTCTCTACATAGGCATGAAGCTTGATGGCCGTTGAACAGACGGAGTTGATAGCAGTGGATCAATCGACCAGTACATATTGTCATGTCACTGCCTCACTGGTAGCATGCATAGCAATTCCTCAGGGTAGAAGAGCTAGGCTATAAAAGAACTCGGGACATGCCTCGGGACAACAATTGAAGTTTATGCATTTTGTGGAATAAAGTGAAAATTGTTCCACTTTTGTCGGGAATCGAACCCCCGACCTTCAATTCGTGAGTCCGACGCTCTAACCACTAGGCTACAACCACTTTTGTTGTTCGGTATACCCTTATGCGGCCTTATCCCCATAGACTACTACTAACCTACATGAATTAGTTTATCAGACCGTATCTTGCTTGACGACAAATCTTCAAGTTTCTCTCACCTAACATCTTGGCTCGCTAAAACAAGCAACAAAAATTTTGGTTTCAGCTTCGAAATGGTGAGCTGCATATGAATTAATTAATTACTTTAAATAACCCGAACCCGAAGCTCTAACCCCGAACCCCGAACCCGACCCGACCCGGAAATTCTTCCCGAAAAAACATCAATACTCAATCAGTATCAAAGCATAGTTGCACTATTTTTCGTATTTTTTAAGTGCGCTTGGAAAGTAACACTGTAGACGTAGTCGAGACACAGCAAAATGGTTATACTTATCAAGGGCTTTAAGTTCTCTAACGCTCAATGCTCCATCTCACCATAAAAGGGGAGTAACGGCGTTCGTTCTATTAAACGAAATCTTTTTTCTCCAAAGAAAGTATCGTATCGTTTCGTATCAGCTTTACATTTTATTTAGCACTGCCTCTCATTAAATCTCTCATTCGGTCATTTCCTCCAATATGCAATCAAATAAACGAAAAGCTAGGTTATATAATATCATACGAGTTCTAAAAATTTCACGAGAGGAATTATTAAACAAATTTAACGAATTTTTATGCCTAATCTCGTAATAATGGGCTATACATACCATAATACGATGTACCTATTGACTGTTTAATATTACATCACCTATAGACTACAGTACACAGTCAGGTGGGGCTATAGATAGACATTTGTCTGTTCCCCTTTGAAGTCTTTAAATCAAAGGTAAGGTAAGGTAAAGGTAGTATACTAGAGTGATATTTTTAACGATAAAAAAATATACGGGATAAAAACCTGGAAATAATCAGTTCCGCTTAATTTCTTTTTAACTCGTAAAATTTAAAACCCAACCCGACCCGACTTAACCCGAACACACGAACAACTTGGATAACTAAGTTGTAAAGTGTTCTTGCTGAAGTGCACCCTTTTCTAGTTTTTAATTTTTTAGGATTTTCTTCAAAATGCAATAAATGTTTCCTCTTCCTTTTTCCTCTTTAAAGTGGCCCTCTATTGCTCTGCCTAGATCGCTGTCAGTCGTTTGTTTTGCTTGTTTCTGCTTGCCACAAATCCAAGAAGCCACAAGGTTAAGAAGATGCACAGGCGATATGCGCTGGTGGATGCTGACTAACCAGACGATCACCCTGTTCGCTAACGATGTCGGCAATGTCAGAGCCTTCATCGGATTTTACAAGCTGGTGCCGCCGTCTGGAAAATTTCTGAGATACTATTATGAGCTGAAGCGCAGTTTTGCACCAAGCATGGGAGCCGATGTGGTGTTCAAAGATACAGGCAAATACTTGGTGCCATCTTACAGTTATTTTGAATTAAAACGATCCTCCCACCTGAGATATTCAAAGTTTAATTTGATGCATGGAAACCTCCTACTTGGTAATCATGTGCACATGTATAACTATATGAGGTACTCATACAGCACTGTGGACGGTGACACTTGTGGCAATACATTCGGTTGAAGAAAAATAAACAATGCCGTGCCACATAATTGGCAAAAGTCGAGGGGAAACCTCGACAGGTAGATAGGGGAAATATCCACCCCTATTTTGTTTCAACCTTAAGGTATATTTCTAAACTTCTTTGTTAAATTACGCGAAATATTTCTCAAGCATTTTACAGAATGCGAATAAGAATTACACTTTGTTATAATTATAAATACTTTTGGTGCGTTTAGTGACAAGACTTAATTGTTTTATAAGATAGAAAGATATATTGCTGAGTACCCAACGTGGATGAGTACATCTGGCGGCGCAGAGGACTCGAATGGGCGGCCAATCGTTCGATCCGGGCCGTCCTCCAGTCCACAGCGCTGCCTGACAGCCAGAGGGCTCGGCTGTGGCAGGCGGTGGTCTAGACCACGTCCTTTACTGTACAACGCCGAGTCGTGTACGCTGACGGCTACGCTGGAGCAGCAGCTGGACTCGGCGCACTCGGGGCTGCTCCGTGCAGCCTTTCAAGCTGACGAGAGCGTCGGGACCGAGGCCCTGTACGAGAGAGCCCAGCTGCAACGCCCGTCCACCATCCTGCGCCAGCGGCGACTTCGAACAGCGGGCCACGTTATTCAGGCCGAGAGCTACTGCCGCCAGCCCGCCCAGGACGTCCTGCTGCTCACGCTGCAGGGCCCGTTCAGGCGCGGCAGGCTCGGACCCGCCGCTACGTCGACTGCTTCCTGAGCGACGCCGGGTCGCCCGACACTGCCACCGGCGCGGACTATGTTCACGCGCTGGCTCTGCAGCGTGCCATCTGACGCTGCCTCCCTGACTTTTGGGGCTAGCGTCTCTTGTTGTTGTTGTTGTTGTTATTGTTGTTGTTTTTAGTTTATGTAGTAAGTAAGACCGGTATCGATGAAAAAACAAAGCTTATTAGCTGAGCAAAACTAACCTATAGTGTTATTATCGCAGTGAACCAACTAACTGGTACATGTACTAATTCAAATAGGCCAATCAATACTTTCATTGTCTAGGCATGGACCAGCTCTAGTTTAACATTGATAGCAGAGATAGTAATGTCTGTTTGAACAGTGAGATAAGTGACATTCTTCTAGAAAAAATGTTGATAAGCTTAATTTTTATTGGTAGGACTCTTGAAGAAAGTTCACACCGGTTACAGAATAGAAACTAAAAGTGAAACCAAAGGAACTACGCTCGTAATTGACGACGAGAAAACGACACACTATACTGGTCGAATTTACATTTATATTTTAATTTAGCAAATGAGAAATATTATTTTAGTAAGTAAAAAAGAATAATAAAAGTGCAAACGGATACACCATTAGTGCTTACGAGTTTGTAGACTATTTTACTAAACAAATCGAGGGTGCAATGTACGAGCTCGTATAATAGAAAACGATGCATGCAAATTTACTAATTCGGAATCACTGTAAGTGCAAGTCGAATGAAATATCGAGTAAAGGTAAAATATTAAAACGATTCGACTTCCAAATTCTGCCATGCGGAGAAACGAAAATGGTTTTACCTAAGCCAATTAGTGAAACGTATCGTTGAAAAGCTAAGGTTTCATTCAACACGCATTTCTGCTCTTCAGCCTTCTGTGAAATAAAGTACATATGCAGATCTTTTTCGCGATTTTAGCCGCTGCCAAAGTTGATAGCGCGCTAGAGAAGCGAAAAGACAGTATTACTAATAGTGTTATAGCGTTACACAAAAACAAGCTTTAAGACTTTTTCGGATTGGTAAACGTGTACAAGCAATTGATTGTTCGAGTTAAACAGCCACATTGTGCTAAAATTTCTGCTAAGGAAATCAATAAGTTTGTACATGATAATATATTAAATCTTGTATTCATACTTCCAGATTTTAGATTTAATAAAGTAAAGGATCCATAAGCTTTCAAATAGATCGTCAGCCAGATTATCATTTGCACGGATAAGAAAAGGTTAATTATGGACGATTTTTACCGCTTCAAACTAGCACAATGAACTACAACGAATATAAAACCCAAAGTCCACTCCAGCTTCACTAAATGATGATCATGGCTTCCAAATAAAGCTTGCTCAAATAAGTGGCGACTCTTCTATGTCAATCTCAACCGTCACTCGACAGTCGACGCTGATTGGTCGCTTAGTCTCGGCATCCTGTGCCAAAACATGAAGGCCTTCGCCGCTAAATATAAATGTGGCCTCTATCAACCTACGGTGTCCGGCATCGCCGCTCGGAGTTTTAGATGTCGCTTCGCTGCGATTATCATTAGCTGTCAGGTCGAAGCGTACGGTACCGCATGCTGTCACACCAGGATCTGTGGTGAATCTGACGGCACAGCCGTCGGTGGAGGTGGTCCGAAACACGGTCACAGTTAGGTGGTCCTGCTGCGGTCCGCCACTAGCAGTAAACTGACGTCGCACCTGAGTCTCTTCGCCTAGCTCCTGATTGGCTAGAACTAACGGATCGAATACGTCAAGGCACCAGTCGCGACCATTGCGAGTAATGCGCTTCTCGATAGGATGAATTTCAGGATCGTGACGCCGCAGCACGGATAGGCCATATGTGTACTTAGTCTTGTGGCTGAGCACGTTCAACGGGTGCCAACCACGAATCACGGCGCCTGAAGAAAAAATGGGAGTAAATGTTAGAGATACGCTTTTAATCTGTCAAGCCTTCAACCAAAGGCGTACCAAGCTTTTCTCTGTACATTTGTGTAACCATTTTAGAGAGATTCCAACCACAGACAATCTTTTCTGCTGCGTCTGAACAAAGCTCAGGGACTTTCGAAGAAAAGGGACCCTTGAAGACTGGGATTATACAGACACATGCGGTCGACAAGCTTAATTTGTAACCAATGTTTGAGCACTTTTTGGAAAAAATGTGGATCTATGCTGCCAGAATCGGTAAATACCTGAGCGTTCAGCGGAATAATCTTCAGCAAATCATCAGACAGCTTGAAGGTTCGTCGTGCAAAGGTCAACTTTCAAGGCACAGTGAGAGCATGTACACTGTCTAAAGATGAGAAGCCATGCAGGGCAGGTGTACACACCTGTGAGCGTGTGTGCTCAGAAGGATTGCAGTGGAAGAGGCAGAACTGTTTCCTCACCAAATCAAGTTCCAGTTCCCACAGTTCTCCTGCAAATATCAAAATAATTTTTACCTTTAAGAATGGCGGTATCCGGATTGTGCGGTATTAAAATCCGGAGCTTATTCTCAAACGCCAGCACAAGTTCGTGGCGCAGAATTTCAGATTTAGAAAAACCGCCAACCAGTAGCAGCACCTGAATGCCAGTATGGACTTCCAGTAATTCGCCAATTTGACGTAGAATTCGATTTACAGTCGGGCAGAACAGCTGGGCCATGCGTTCGCGGCTGATTTTTAGCATGCCCTGGCTTGTCCACAAAATCTCTGGATCGCTGAAGTCGCGGATGGCCTGGTCAACGCCGTAGGACTGTGAGGAGGGACATTGTGATAAGTGAATTGACGTTAGACTGTTTAGCTCGTATAATAATAGTGTCTATATAGATTCTATAACCTGTTTATTGGCTGTCTTTCAAATGCGAGAATAAGAATAAAGATTATGAATATATAGATTTACACCTGGCCTAGTTATAGGCCAGATGTACAGCCTGTGGCACAGTCGCTGCTATGGTGCGGCATTCCAAAGACTGCGTACAGCTGTTCAGTCCATGGACTAGGGAAACCACCACATCCCACTAAAATGTCTACCCCATCTAATGTTGTAGACTCGCAAATCGTTTAAGATTCGAACTCACAACCTCTCAGTGAGAAGATCCAAGGTCTTCATACCACTGGGCCACAAGCTCATTTATAATATTAAAGTAGAAATGCACCTAGTAGAAGTAGAACGATCTTGACCCACTAATATTTAGCGGTTCGCAAGATTTTTTTCAATTTATCATTTTATTATGAACTCACCTTGAACTCCTTGTGAAAGCTGATAAACGAAAATGGTAGTGGTATGTTGAGAAAGGCGGCCGAATCTCTGGACAATGAGCAGATCTGCTTTCTGGACTCGAAAGCGTTCATCAACTCCAGATAGCCCAGAGGACATTGCGAGCGAAAGGCGATTACAAACTCGCTGCCAAATATGTCGTTCAGTAGCTTTACGAATGCGTCATCCACCTCTGAAACCGTTAATAGGTGCTAAATGTTAATCTTATTGTTTATATCCCAATCCATTACGCTAGTATAAAATTAAACTCGTGATTACCTGTACTTCCACTTGACATGCCACGCTGAGCTATGAACCTGTACTCGCCCTTGCGATCCCATCTTTGCACCGCTAAATTGGTTGTGGCGCCGCCGCAGTCCACAATGAGCTCCAAAACGCCTTGATCGCTACCTGTTTTGTTTGTAATTGCAGAGTACTTTTAGCAAGCAATACTCGTATATAGTCTGCAACATCGATACGCATATTATGCTGGTAACCTATACTCAAAATCATCACGATAGAAACTCGATAATAATAATGAACTTTTCATCCAGAGCGACGACTGAAGCAATTATTCAAATCCATAGTTCCTTAGTAAAAAGTGAGTACAATATTTGGTGACAATTATTCTGCAGCCAGAAAGAGGTAATTTTGCTAATTCCACTGAATCCTGTACACAAACGCACACAGGTGTGTACATCTGTCCAGACTTTTTATAATGCCCTCATGATCATAAATTCCCGACCAGCTTTAGTCTTCTCTCTGCGGCTGCGCCCCAAATGAATGTGGTCTAGCCGCGGATTCGAGCTCAGGGACCTTGGTGCGAGAGGCAAACGCGTTAACCACACTGCCACTGACCCCCCAACCTCTTTTTAGAGCTCAGAACTGTTACCTTCGCTGCTACCGTTCTCATTGTCACACTTTCCCTCTTCCTCGCCTCCATGGCTGGCGGCTGGTAAATGATTCGAGCTTGAATTCGCGCTCGACGTCCGAAGCCCAGCCGTAGCTTCTTGACGATTTCGGCGAACCCATTCAACAACCTGCGGCTGGCAGCTCCACCAGAGTCCGTTGCCACCTCCGGCGCCGCTGCCTCCGATGAGCAGCTCAGCTGAGCAGAATGCCGCTGCAGCTTCAGCCTCACTGATGAGGCGCGTTCTTTGCTCCGCGAATCCTGTCTCCAGAGCAGCTCGTCGAACGAGGTCGAGGCCGCCAACTGGCCAATGCGACGGCACTGGCAGGATCCAGTGAATGTCGCGGGAGCGCAGCTGAAATCCGGCCGGCAGGAGGACTCGCAGCTCTGAGAGGGCGCGCTCGCGGAAGAATGCGAAGCAATGTCGCATCACCTCCAGCAGGGGGATGCTGACACCATTGGCTGCAGTCACCATGCACGAGTGGCTCAGCTTCTGAACGGAGGAGTTGGGGCTATCAGCTTTGCATCGAGTTTGAATCGATTGTATAACATTAACATTGCTCTGTATAATCCTTTTTGGCGAATCGATGCTGTTTCGAAAACATTATGCAATCAGACACCAGGACAAGAATCGCAGAGTAATTCGACAATGCCGATGTTTTCTTTGTTTTGGAATCTGTTTCATCAAAGCGGAAAATTTCGGCCTACGACTCGTACGTTTCATGGCGATTGGTTGAATATTATGGGAGATACAGAAAAAGAATGCGGGTATTTCAAAACACGGGCGTGCTATATTTTACAGTTTTATTCACAGCTGAAACTAATACAAGTACATTGAGCTCTACTCACCGAGTTCGGCCCAACTCTGGGCTTGAAGCCCTCAAAGAAGAGCCAGTCCCGCATCTCCCGCTTAGCCAGCTGATAGTAAAACTCCCTGGCTCTATAGCCGAATGAGTGAAAATTGTGCCTGGCATCCAACAGCAGTGCGGATGGGATCTTGTGTGATTTAACGCCCGTGTAGCCTTTCTCCATCAGGTGCATTGTGCGGATGTTCTCCGGATCCGGGTGGAGACTGTAAGCGTAGCCGCTGCAGGTTGAGCCGATGTCTATGGCCACAACAATACCTAGAATTCTGTTGCCTTCCGGTAACAACGGCTCGAACAGGTATGGCGTTAGCGCCTTCTTGTAGGCGTAGGTGTTCAGGGTAGAGGCCGAGAAAGTCGCAGGTCTATCGCTGTTCACTCCGTTGGAGTCATTGGTCGAGTAGCCAGGTTTTGGATTTCCATGCTTCTTTAGTGGTAATAGGATTGTGGATTATTGTGAATTTTTAACATTTTTAAAAACAATTCACTAATTCAAACCTGTCGAATGTCGTCCCTGTCATCCTCTTCGCCTTCAGATCGATAATCGACAGCCATTCCTGTGGCAAACAATGGCGGCGGAGGTATCGAGGGCATTGCGACGGAGCTGCCACCGCCGGCTGCAGCTGCCGCTGCGGCAATGGCCGCCCTTTGTAGCAGCACAGACTTGGCTTTGCGACTTATGCAAGGGCTGTGACGCGATGGCAGCGGCTGCGGCGGTTGTACCATCTTCTGAGGCGCTGATAAGTCGAGAAACTTCTCGGATCGATAAATTGGCTTTGAATTTACCTGCGCTTTAGATTGCTGAGCAGTCTGTTGCTGGCTTTGCAGCGAAGAGAGCGACATCTGACGAGGTCTGGTGTCGGTATCCGACAGCTCGGTGCCAGGGAATGCTGGGAGAGTTTCTGACCTTTCAGCAGTGAGTGCAGCCTGGAGTTTTATGCGAATGTACAATTAGTCAATATTCAAGAATCTAGGGTTTGAGGTCTTGAATTCATTTTCTAAAGCGAACCCACCCTGACATCCTCGGTGCTGCCCGGCTTCAAGCACAGTTTTCCTTCCGCCTCTTCTCTGCGCAAAGTCGACGTTGAAGACCGCACCGAGCCGCTTGATGACGACGAGCCCAGGTCGTCGATGAAGGCGATCGCTTCCATCGCTTCGTGGTAGGAGTGCCGCGTTGATGGCGACATTACAACACTTCGGCCGCTAATAAATGCCGGCTTTGGTAGCGGTTTAGGTGGTGGCATCGAGTTGGAATTCTTTGAATCGGACTGCTTTTTTTGTGTATGACTCGTCGCATGGTTTATTGGTTGTATAGGCGGCGACATCGACTGAAAACTAGAGTTCGGCGTCTGCGATTGAGTTACATTGTGAGGATGGTGATTCTCAGCCGGGATTGGCACCGGTTGTTTTGGAGTCGTTTGAGGAAACTGTTGCACCATCACCGGCTTTGTTGGCACATTTAAATCCAACGCAGGTACTTGGGAGGGCTGTGTAGTCTGTTGTGTCTGCATTATCATCTGAGGCTTTTGTTCATTGTGTTGAGGCTGTATTTCCGTCGGTTGTCGAAGCTGTGCCATCGGCTTTGGCTGTTCCTTCAGCGACTGCAACTGTTCAGGCTGTGGTTCTGACGGTTGCACTGTCGCCTCTGTCTGCTGCGCTGGTAGCTTCTTGGGCTCTGACGTTGTTGATGACGACGAGGACCGAGATTGAGGTGGTGGCGAAGGAGTTGGTGTCTTATGCAACGGTGGTGGCGGTGTTGGCGGCGTAAATGTTTGATTGGAGCATGCAGCCGCCATTACAGCCTCCAGAATAGCGTCCTCAGGCTCGGCTTCCTCATAATCTTCCTCGGCTAGATCAGGAAGCTCTTCTTGTGCGACTGGTGGTGGTCCTGGAAAATTAGGTGTGAACATTGTGCATCGTTTTTGGTTGTATTCAAAAGAATGAGCTGAAAGGATTTACTAAAAGAAACTGCTTCATACTTCATTTTGCCAAAAGAGGCTTATAGCAATGGCTTATACGAGCCTATAGTAGGCTTATAGTGGCCTAATATACAGATTTACGACGTAGTAGCAAGTAGTTTTCAAGAAATATCCGAGATGTCAGGAGTTCGTAGCTCTCAGCCCTAGAAAAGCGATTTGTGTACAGCTCTGAAATGCTCGAAGGTTCTAGCATCCACTGTGGTAGAAACTTGATAGGCATGGCCGCTCAAGACCTTTGCCATTATAACCTGTACATCGGGGGTCGCTGCCAGTGCGGTCTAAAGCATTTGCCTCTCGCACCAAGGTCCATTAGCTCGATTCCGCGGCGAGGCCATATTTATTTGGGGCGCAGCCGCAGAGAAAAGGCTTGGGGGCTTGCCGTATAATTTACACTCTTGATAGCCAACCTCCAAGGCACAGTAAAAGTGTACAATGAGAAAGTCAGGGCAGAAGTACACACCTATGTGAGGGTGTGCTAGCGTACAGTATCTGAGTGCGTGTGTGCTCAGGAGTCATCGAAATGGACAGAATTGCCTCCTCGCTGGCTGCGGGTCTACATTCACGAAATGATGTGCCATTGCCCACAGCCCTCCTGCAATTATCATTATTATTAAGCTGTACACCTGGCCTAACTGTGCTTGATGAAATTTCTGTCAATCGTTATTCAAATGATCTTACCGTTCATCTGAGCTTCAACCAGAACTTGGTGTGTTGGCTGCTGACCAATCAGCGGCTTCTCCTCCCGCTGCTGACCCACTGCTCCGGCTCCGTCAGTGGGCTCGCTGGCAGCGGTCATTGCGGCGACAAAAGCCTCGAGCCCGGAGCCGTGCCGTCGAGCAGACACTCGCACCGAACTTCGACCAAACTGGTCACGAGACAGTCGGCGACTGATGGCCGAAGATTGTGGCAGCATCAGAAACTGCTTCAGCGCTTCCTGATTCTCCATCGACGGCGGGAGAAAGTTGATTCTAGTGACCTGTACCCGGCCCTCTCGTCGTTTGCCCCGATAGGTGGCATAACCGTACGCATCCTGAAGCTTGAGGCGCTCAACATCTGAGGCCGCATAAATAGGAGCAGTGTCCATATTTAGCAAAAGTTTTTTCGCAAACTATTAATTTTTATGCATTTAGCTTTGGTGACATGCAAGACGAAATTCAAGCCAGTAGTTTTTATGCGAGTTTTTTGAGCCTGTGAGCCTACCTGCTTCAAGAGAGCGGCGAAACTTTTTACCTATTCGTGCGCATTTCTTTCTTCCTCCACTTAGCTAATTGGATCCTAAGCCAATCTGCTTCTCTGCTGGCGAGAGTAATCGCTGCAAACGAAACCCATTTGGCTATAATTTGAACTGACTTATTCGCTCGAGAATTCAACGAGAATTAATTTATTCGCCAACTGCAGCTAAAAAACAGCCAAACCGAAATAGTGTTGGCTGAGATTGCAGAGAAAATGGAAAGAAGAGAAGAAAAAAAGTAGCTTTTACTTTGCTACCGAACATGGCATAGGCCGCATACGCTGTCCGTAAACTACTTTAAGATGCAATTAATAAGGGTTGCTGCTTAGGAAGCCAACCACATAGGTATAGGCATAGCCTTGGTCTGTCTCTCGGTTTGGCCTGTCACTAAAAGTTGTTCATTTGTAAAACAGGAATAAATTCTCGCCAGCTGTCAGAAGCAGATTGACTCAAATTTCGTTTCGCTGCAGTTTTTGTTGCTGTGTATGCTTTGCGGGCTTATTCCTGTGGGTCTGTCTGTAGTTAAGGAGCTGAACCATTATAGATCGACATTGCTGCTTCTGCAAAAACTTCTCTTTATTGTCAACTGTTGGACTTTCTGCGTCTGAAGTTTTTGCTACAAACCATAAACTAAGCTCAATGCTATACGCTTTCCGAAACTATTTACACTAATTGATTACTTATTAAAGGTATTTGCCAATTCAAATGCTAATTCTGTGATTATAAGCAATGGGTCATAAATTGTAAATCCTACATAAATCAACATTCACGATTGAGTCATGCTATTGTCGTAGGAACCATAAAGTACCCGTCTAAATCAGGGGGTCGGTGGCAGAGCGGTTATCGCGTTTGCCACTCGCACCACGGTCCCTAAGTTCGATTCCACGGCGAGGCCACATTTATTTGGGGCGCAGCCACGGAGAGAAGGCTTGGAGGCTTGTCGTGCAATTTACGCTCATGAGGGCCAACCTCCAAGGCACAGTGAAATGTACACTGCCTGAGAATGAGAAAGTCAGGGCAGATGTACACACCTGTGTGAGCGTATGCCTGCGTACAGTATCTGTGTGCGTGTGTGCTCAGGAGTCAGCGAAATGGGCAGAATTGCCTCCTCGCTGGCTGCGGGTCTAGTGTCACTGCCTCGTCGCCGGTCGACTATCATCAGCGTCAACAGCCACCTGCTAACATTTTTAGACGAACTAGCTCGTGTGTGTCCCGCCCAGAATCTAAGGCGGTGTTGATAAAAAACAGAATCATTCTGCAAACAGCAGAACAGAACAACATTTTCATTTGTCCTCATTTTTTCTATAGACGTACGCTTGTTGTCCCAGTGTGTAACTCGATCAACACGGCCTGCGATCTTGCTTGCTGCGCTTCCTGTACTTTTCCGATTTTATGTGAGAAATTCTTCGAAAAGAATGCACGCATGGTGCACGGATTGAGAAAGAATTCCTTGGGCCAAAGAAATAATATAATCTGCGCATAGTTAATGCAACTTTATTTTATAAAACTTTGTCTTGTGAATATTGATAGCCAGTTCAGGCCGTTCTGTCTCAAAACAGACAAACGAACTCGAAAGCCGCAGAGTTTATTCTATTTTTCTTAGAACCCAGCTAGAAGCCAGCTACGGTTCGATGTCCTAAAGAATGTGCGCATTGCCATTCTTTATGCAACACCAGTGAAGTAGAATTGCAATGAGGCAGTGGTCAATATGCAGCAGCACTTCTTAGGACCCAAACAGGAGAAGTTAAACATAAACAAATTTGACTAGCTTATATTTGTATCTATGCGACAATAAAAATCCACGAAAGCCAGCTTAGGAGAGGTCGATAAGGTCAGGAATAAATTAGCCTTAAAAGTTAATACACCACGCTTTTCCCCCCACTGGCATGGGGTTATTTCATATACGATATATATGATATACCCACTGCCTACTTCACGATATCTCCCGAACCGAATGACCTATTTTCGTGTGGGGCTTTCGTGAGAAGGAGCTTCTGCTTTCGTGAGAAGGAGCTTCTGCTTTCGTGAGAAGGAGCTTCTGCTTTCGTGAGAAGGAGCTTCTGCTTTCGTGAGAAGGAGCTTCTGCTTTCGTGAGAAGGAGCTTCTGCTTTCGTGAGAAGGAGCTTCTGCTTTCGTGAGAAGGAGCTTCTGCTTTCGTGAGAAGGAGCTTCTGCTTTCGTGAGAAGGAGCTTCTGCAGAAGCTCTCATTGGCATCCTCCCTATAAGCCGCATCCCATATCAAGTCCTGATCGCGCTCCCGTCTCCTGTTCCTGTCAGCCCCATTGTGAAGAGCCTCCAGCAGAGCGTTAAATTCAGATAGAAGTATATTTCTGTCTGAAAGTAGCAGAAGTAACTTTGGTGGTTGCTGTATTCTATTTTCTAGCTAACCCTCAATGAGTAGTTCTCAATCTGAAGCGGATTATATTGCAGCAAGCAAAAAACTTCGTTCGATTCTCTATCGGCAGTTTCGGTCGCTCGTCAAACTCGAAGCAGAATTTCTAGGCGGAGTCTTGGCTCCTCACGTGCTACCACACAACGTCCGCAGTGGCCTCACTCGCCGACCTCTCAGCCTCCCAATCGATGCCTCTGCTCGCACTGAACGGCCCGCAGTCGCTCACAACTCTCGCTGAAGTGAGTCGGTCGCCTTGAGGCATGCCATGCAGCGCTCTGAGAGATCATCGAGAGAGCAGTCTGGCAGTTTGTCGATCAGCAGCTCTGTGAGATTCTCGATCGGGACAGCAGGCTGCGGTTTCCAACGGACAGACGATCGCACAGACTCTCTCAAGATGTCCGAAATGTCTTACAACTCGCATGTCTTGGCTTCTGACTCGGTGGACCTCTTGAAGACCGTCATCGAAGCGCAGCAGAAGCTGAGTCAGCTCAGCCATGACATCTCTGGCACGAGTCTGTACGATTCAATGCTTCGCTCACTCTCTCAATGGATGCGACAGAGGCGGTGGGCGTTGACTTCGTCTATAATATGAGCGTATGATGGCCAGTAATGTGTCTCGATCATTTCTGGTTTTGGCTGCATGGCTGGTAAAAAGAAAAAATAAGGAAGTAAACTGAAAATTTAAAGGAAAAGGATTTTTAAAATATTTTTTCTATTAAATAAAGTTTTTTACTTACCTTAAAATTCACACCGAATCCGGAGCTCAGGATGTGGCCATCCCCTGAAGCTTCTCTCTGTCTGCATGCAGAGAACTGCCTCAATTCGGTCGCACTCGCACAGATCTCTGTCGTACGACCGTTAGCATTAAGTTTTTAATTTTTAGTCATGCATAATTTATGGTATTTTATGCACTCTTCCTTCATATCAATAGTTTAACTTAGAAGTGCGAATATGTAATAAAATGTACTTTAGTTTCACGGGTACAAGACGATATGCTTTATTGATATGCAGCATAATTTTTTGCTAATCGGTACTTCTTTTTAGAACGTTTTACCATGAAAACTGAGTTTAACTTTAGTTTAACCCAGTTTCTTCTTAAAATATTTGGTCTATTCAATTCTGATAATTTTTATAAATTAATAATGCGGCCAATTCTTAAGACTGTATGTATTTCCTTGTTTAGGGTTCGAGAGATACGCGAAAAAAACTATTTGTTTCAAAAACTAACTAAACCTAGATTTTTGTGTATTCTTTCAGCTTTTGTAGTTTCAGATCCTTGTTTTTTGCATCAAATTTATCTAGAAAAAATGTTTAATTTGTTATAAAGTTTTCATGCATCGCTAAAGTTGGAATTTTTAAATGTAATTGTCCCCCAATCTCAATCATTATCTTTGATAAAACAGTGAAGGACCATTCAACTTTTCGCTCAGACGCACAATAATTTTGATTACGTTGGCCTTACTCCAACTAAATTTGAGTGACCAACAAGTAAGAAGGTACGGACTGGCGACTGCCTATGAAAATATAATCTTGTAGTTAAAGTAAATACTCTGATTTAAATCTGGTATCAGTTATCAGGCATTAGGACCTAGACTAGAGGGCAGAGGCTTTCTCGCCTTTCTGGGTGGGCCTCAAAGTCAAAGAAAGTCGACTTCATGCCATGATTTGCAACAATACTCAGAGAAATGGGCTTCTGTATGCAACTTTTAATCAGGACTTTGGTATGTTCCCCTGTTCACTATTTTTTCTACTAAGTAATCATACTATCATGAATTGTAACTTCCTGTCTCTGTCTGTTCCTATGTTTTTTTTGCATTATTTGCTTGTTTAGAATATTTATATTTCTCTTTTTTTCTATGCCCAGTTAAAGTAAGCAATAAATGACACTAATGCAAATGCACTAAATGCAATAATGACACAGTAACAACTGATCACAATTTTGCTACATTCATATTACTGTTAGGGACTCTAGTAAGTAAAAAATGAAAAAGAAAAAAACAATGCTATTTTAGGGACTCTTGTGAGCAAAAAACGGAAAAATTGAAATAAGATAAAAAAAACAATGATATGTTGTGATGAAAAAAAAAGAACATAAATTTAATTTTAAGAAAATAAAGCCTACTTTCAATACAAAGAACATAAAATTTACTTTACAACAAGTGTTTATACACTACAATTAGTGCAAAAACAAAAAAGTTATATGTCGCCAAAATTTGTTTTTTTTAGTCTTTGGGCTGTGATCAAAATTTAGAAAAAAACTACATTGGGTGGTTCTCACAGAGTTGCCACTTTTAGTGTCCAAAGTGTTTTTTTGCCAATTTTGATTGTTTTTTCATCCATTACTACAGTATATTATATAAGCTACAGTAAAAAGGGGTTTAAAGCAGTTTTTAACACTTCATTGACAAATTCATCATTCTTCATTCAAATTCTTCATTCATCACTCATCGGATCTACGCTTTTGAGGGCTGTAGATCCGATGAGTAAAACTGCTATTAAATGCAAATATTAAGGAATCCATTGGGGCTATAATGTAGTAGGGATGCTTTTATTATTTCTTTAAAGTCAAATTCGTGCCTATGCTTTTTGTTTGAATGCGCAAAATATTTTTTATATGTAATATATTTTAAATATTTTGTCAAATTCGTTTACTTTAACAAACATTTTCTTATGTGTATATAAACGAGTGTAATTCAGTTGAGACAAATCAACGTGCCAGTGTGGCGAAAAGCAAATAAGCTATTACTGAAGAAGAAAAGTGTTGAGTTGGTTATTTGAGGCTGTGACCCTCTGATCCACAGAAAACGCCCAGCAAAGACTGGAGAATAGTAAGCCAGTGCCTTAGAAGGTTAAACCGCTCGTGCCGAGTGATACGCTACCATTAGAGAGAAAAGTAGAGAGACAAGCCCTGTTACAACTTTGGTGGCAGCGGAAAGGATCAGAGAAACAGCGAAATAACCCCATTGAGGAGTAACAATGGATCAAGCTCAAGCACAAAATTTGATGGCTGTACTCGCGGAAGAGCTGAGAAATCAGTTGGAGATTGCTCCAACACGCCATGTGAAGATCCAAAAGTTCACACCTATGTAATAGGTCTATATTTTTCCGCATTATAGCTGGTGATGGTTTTCTTTTTATTTTCTCGCGCTACAAAATTTTATTACATATTTTATATACATATAGTATATTACATATTATAAATATTTTATATACTTTATATAGTTTAGTAAATATGCGTTATTAAAACAAAGTTGATAAATGCTATATAAGCATGAAGTTTTTCGTGGTGATAATACAACTCGCCAGTGAGCCAAGAAAGGCAATATCTGAGTAAAAAGATCTTTTTGAATAAAGCAAAACGTGTTGTGTTAGTTATTGAGGAAACACATTTAGTGCGAAACCGAGGATTGAGGTTGTGACCCTCTGATCCTGGAGAAACGCCCAGCAGAGACTGGAGAATAAGAGACCAGTGCCTTAGAGGGATAAACCGCTCGTGCCAGTGCAGAAGCGCTACCTAGGAGAATCGCGCAACGTAAGAGTTGTGGTGTTAAAACGGCCCTTTTCAGGGCCACCGAGTTAAAGACATACGGAGAACGTGAACAGTAGAGAAGGAGCTAAAAGAATAGAAGAGGCCAAAAGATACGCTACCAAGAAAGAGGGAAAAGTAGAGAGACAAGCCCTGTTACAACTTTGGTGGCAGCGGAAAGGATTAGAGAAACAGCCTCAATCGAGAATAGAGTAGATTATCATAAGAACGAAGAGTTCATAGAAAATGTCGATTATTATGCTGATAATAGCGGTGCTGATGAATCAGCAGCCAGGTATCCCTCCACTATTTGGAAGTGGTGGAACACAGTCAATGTTCGGTAATCCGATAATGTCTGGAAGCCAGGAAGAAAAGAAAAAGCCTATGGGAAGAGGCATGATTTCGATGCAGAATAAGCAAGATATGGAGTACATCACAGAGAGGAATGTACATAAGTTTAGCGGATGCTTCTTCTGTACTAAACCAGGACCTGTGAGGCCAGATGGACATCAATGTCGCATCACCTTAAACTTCCTGAAGCCGAACATGCCGAAGTAAGATAGTAGAGAAGGCACGGTACACCAGAGAAGTGTACTGAATGTGTAAATTCGTGTAAATATGTGCTGTCTATAGTCGTCACAGTTGTCACAAGTGCTAAGAAGTTCTGAAAAAGAAAACACAAAAATAGTGAGTCAAGGATTTAATAAATGGGCACACGGCCGTAGAAATTATGTGCTCCAATACCTACTCAGTAGAAAAAGGAGTAGTGTGTGAAGAAAATTTAGAAGTAATGTTTGTTTAAATAAAGGCATCCAATGTTATAAGAAAGAATCTGTCTATAGGAGAAAGTGTTATAAGTCGGGCATGTGAAATTAATTATTAAGAAATCTCTGAATGAATTGTTAGTAGTTGGCTTGCTCCAATGAAGTACAACAATTCTGAAGGGGAAGAGCAATGTAACGTCACAATTTAACGAAGAGTGTGAAGAAATGAGGAGTGATTTCTCTCTGAAAGAGTTATTAGTAGCTGACATGTTTCAGTGAATTAAGGTAACTCAGAAGGGGAGGTGAAGTTTTCGGAGTGTTCCTGGATTGAAGTCCAGAAGCCCAGAGAGTATTAGACTCTGGGAAAGTCATTGACAAGTTGTGAGGTCATGACTAAGTGATCAGTTCCAAAAGGCTGAGAAGAAGGCGCAGTGCTGATCTGAGGGATCAGATGTAGAGCCAGTGTTGTGGAATTTTGTAGAGGCACAAAGGTTGCCTGAAGTGGCCTACCTGAAGAAAGACACACTGTGGCCTGATGATCAGATGAGGACTGTGTTGTGATGTGAACAGGCATGATTGTGGCCTGAAGTATATTTAAGAGAGGCAAATGATGCCTAGAGAAATGAGAGGAGACTCGTGTGAAATTTGAGAAGGCACGTGGCCTAAAGATAATCAAATAAGAAATTATGTAAGCAGAGTTAATAGATTAGAGAAGGCAGATGAGTCAACAGGAATAAATTAGGAAATTGGATATTGCCCGCATGCCAGTTAAATTTAAGTGACAGATGGTCGATAAGTAAATATTAATGAGCACCTTCCTAGTTGTGAGAATTGATTAAAAGGAGCGAGGTGATGAAGAAGAATATGTGACAACTGTGCGACATATAGTGTAAATAGTTGTATAAACACGCTTTAAACGTTGTGAAATTAGTATTAAATGTTGTCTCTGAATATTTCTGTTGTATAAACTGAAGAAAATAAGTTATGCGTGCTACTGTTAGTAAACGTGGGAGCACACTTAAGCTCAATATCCTCGCCATTAGAAAAGGGTGAGAGTGATGACGTAACCACTTTCCCATAAGGATCAGTGCTAATTAATTTCTGATTGCGGATTAAAAGCATTAAAAAGCGATTATCTCATGAAATAATAAAGTTAGAAAAGTGATTCAAAATCAGCAATAGTCTACAAAAAGAGATCTTTAAAAAGACACCAACCTTGTTAAGAAAGGTTGAGAATTACTCATAAAATCGTAAGCCACAAAATCAAGGCTAAAAGTCAAGTGTCAAAAGTAAGAGGTGGGGCGCGAAAGACCTTTGAATAGGTCCAGTTTTTGGCCCCGGTGAGTATAAATAACGGATTAGTTGGACCCCTGGAGAGACATGTTTTGAACAAATAACGCCATCGAAAATGAACAACGGCGAGGAAGAAAATCAGCATGAGCCGGACGAGATCGAGGCATTCCTAAAGGCGATTCAGGAAGACTACGATTTTCTTGAAGATGAGAATATGCCTGCCGAGGCTCCCGAGAGGCAGCCCACAAGACCGAGACTGCCTTCCGGCGGCAACAGAAGCAGCAGCAGCGGCGGCGGCAGCAGCAGCGGCGACAGAGGCAGCAGTGGCGGCGGCGGCAATAGAGGCGGCAGCGACGGCGGCGGCGGCAGTAGCAGCAGCAGCGGCGGCGACGGCAGCGGCAGCGGCAGTGGCAATGTCAGCGGAGGAAAAAGGGTGCGCCTAGACATGGAGGCGCGACCTGTGCCCGGTAACACAGCCACAGCCGCCAAAAGCCGCAAACAGCTGCTGTCCGAGCAAGCGGCTAGGTTAGTAACGACAGCTGTGCGCGCCGACGGCTTGTCCTGCAGTCGGCAGTTATCGGCTCAGCCAGATCTGCGAAGGCAGCTAGCTAGTCGGCAATTCGTGTCAAGTGTGGAGCCGCCGACTCAGCAGCAGCCGCAGCCTCCGGCAGAAGCAGGTCCCACGGACTATCGGAACAACACTCGGGCGCTAATTCTTCAGCATGGTGTCCCCATTGAGCGGAGCAGACATGCTCTGGTGCAATACCTGCTGCGTATTGCCTTTTTGCGAACTGATGTGGCCTTGCCGCAGCGGGCCCAAGTGTGGCCAGCCATCAGAGTCCTACGCGAACGGATGTCGAGGACCAACTCCATGACAATTGTACGAGATGTCTGCGCCACCGTCAGGAGGGCCATCGCTGCGGATGGCCGGACCGCATTCCGGCAGCTTCTGGCCATCGAGGTTCGGTGGGTGAGCCAGCAGCTTGGCTGGCCCTTTTACCGGGAACTGCCGGAGCCGTGTGATTTTGAACAGGCCTAATTGTCTAATTATGGACTGTAAGCTTAGTACCTTGACATTTTATTACTTTTTTTTGTTGTATTCTTTTTGCGTTGGTGTCGTATTTTTAGGTGTCGTAATTGTTCTTTTTTGTATTTCTGTAAAAAAATTCTCACTCATGTTTTTATTCCAATTTTTTAAAAAGAGAAGGCAGGTTGTAATAGGTCTATATTTTTCCGCATTATAGCTGGTGATGGTTTTCTTTTTATTTTCTCGCGCTACAAAATTTTATTACATATTTTATATACATATAGTATATTACATATTATAAATATTTTATATACTTTATATAGTTTAGTAAATATGCGTTATTAAAACAAAGTTGATAAATGCTATATAAGCATGAAGTTTTTCGTGGTGATAATACAACTCGCCAGTGAGCCAAGAAAGGCAATATCTGAGTAAAAAGATCTTTTTGAATAAAGCAAAACGTGTTGTGTTAGTTATTGAGGAAACACATTTAGTGCGAAACCGAGGATTGAGGTTGTGACCCTCTGATCCTGGAGAAACGCCCAGCAGAGACTGGAGAATAAGAGACCAGTGCCTTAGAGGGATAAACCGCTCGTGCCAGTGCAGAAGCGCTACCTAGGAGAATCGCGCAACGTAAGAGTTGTGGTGTTAAAACGGCCCTTTTCAGGGCCACCGAGTTAAAGACATACGGAGAACGTGAACAGTAGAGAAGGAGCTAAAAGAATAGAAGAGGCCAAAAGATACGCTACCAAGAAAGAGGGAAAAGTAGAGAGACAAGCCCTGTTACACCTAATCAGGATATTCAGGTGTGGCTCACCGCATTTGATCAAAGATGCGAGACAGAAGGAATTGATGTGGACCATCGAAAGCAGGAATTGCTTGCCAACTTGGACTTGTCCACAGCATTTGCCTCTGTACAGAGAATGAACCTCCCAGAAAACCTTGACTACGAAGAATTCAAGGAGCGGATAGCAGAAAGATTCGGACGAACTGGAAGCCCAGCAGAATTCAGAGAAGAGTTTCGAGGAAGAATGCAAGGCAAGAATGAATCGGTAGAAGCCTATTCAGATAGTCTGATTGAACTGGCTGCCAGAGCCTTCCCAAACATGACAATGGAGCAACGAGAAGATGAGCTGGTTGAGCAATACATCAAGGGAGCCAAGATATCCGCTGACATGAGGGAGAAACTAATCTTTGCGCAGCCTGCCAATCTACAGGAACTAAAGAGAATGCTTAGAAGGTTGGAAGCCGCCTGGAGCATGACACACAAAGGTGCCGGAGTAAGGATTACCAGAAATGGTGAAGAGGAAGAGGAGTCTCTAAGGGCAACAATTGTGAAGCAGAAGGAAGAAATTGAAAGACAGCAGAAACTCTTGCAGGAGCTCACCAGCAAAATGGCTGAGAAACAGTACGTACCAAGGAAGCCATATGTACCTAAGTTCCTGCAACAGCAGAATACGCAGTACAATGGGCCGCAATTCTTGAACCAGAACCGAACCTGCTTCAACTGCGGAAAACTCGGCCATATTGCCAGATTCTGTCCTATGAGGATGGGCAACGGTCAGCAGAACTTCCAGAACCAGGGAAACTAAAATACGAGGGACGTAAGTCGAGGCCCCGTTCCTCCGGAAAATCCTTTAACAAATTCCAGGCCTCAGAGTTTGTAAATAGTGCGTATAAAATTGATAACCAACGTTTTGCTTGCAAGAAAAATAATTATTATTTCAACAAGTTTAATCAGCCGCGAGAAATGAGACAGCACCATGCGTATGCACCCAGCACTGCAAAAATGCAAGCACATGCAAAAGCACCAGTTACACCATGTGAAACAAGTCAGAAAGCCGCTAGCAAAGAAATTAAAAGTGAGTCACCCATTGAGACGATCAGAATCCCAGAGCCGGTCAAGAAAGGTCAGGAAGCAATTGTGAATGGAAAGATACGAAAGCGAGATATTATGTTTTTGATAGACACAGGAGCCGGAAACAACTTCTTAAGTAGGAGTTCATGGAAGAGAGTGGTTTGTGACGACGAGATAGAACCATGCAATTTGAGAGTCACCACGTTTGACGGATCAGTTGTGTCACTTAGAGGTGAAGCAATGCTTAAAGTGAAGTTCGGAGAAATTGAGATTGAGACAAGATTTCTTCTGTGTGACCACGACTGTGACGACATCCTTGGAATGGACTTTCTCACAGACTACTGTGATGGTATCAATTTCAGTAAAGGAGTCTTGGTACTGAAAGATGGGATCTGCATCCCAATTCAGTTCACAAGATTACCTGTTCGAATTCGACGAGTCTATTGCCAGAATCAGATCACGATACCAGCGAATAGTGCTTTGAAAGTGCCAATCCGATTGGGAGAAAATGCCGAAGCTAATTACGGTACTCCCATGGTGATTGAGACTAATGACGGCTATATTGCAGCCAAAGGTTATGATCTGGAGCTAGTACCAGCATTAGTAACCTTGAACGAAGGAGTTGGAGTCATAGAACTAGTCAATAAACAGAACAGAGAAGTCAAAGTGAAAGGAGCAGCTCTTATTGGCTATGCCAAGCCATTAACAGCGAAGAACTTGAATTATTTTGTTAATTCAATCAATTCGAGTCAAAATACCGGACAAGTCAATGCTGTAAAGAGAGAGGAAGCCTCAAAGGACATTGATAAATGGATCAAGGAGGTTAACATCGGAGAGATGAATTCGGAACTAAAGGAACAAGTTATACAATTGCTGAAAGAGAACAGAGCAGCGTTCTCTCAGACCGAGCAAGATATGGGTCTGACACATTTGGTGACGCATGAAATTGCTCTTAAAGATACTACGCCAGTCAGAATACCGACTCGCAGAATTCCGCCTCATTTGCAAAAACAGGTGGATGATTTGCTTGATGACATGCTGGCCAAAAACCTGATTAGGCCATGTTATAGCACCTATTCGACACCCTTGGTCATAGTACCAAAGAAGGATGGTACAATAAGGATCGTGAGTGACTTTCGAGTACTGAATTCTCGTGTGGAGTACTATCCGTATCCGTTACCTAATATTCAGGAGACATTCTCTCACCTTACTGGAAGTCAGTATTTCAGCAGTTTAGACCTTAACTCTGGATACTGGCAAGTCCCAATTAAAGAAGAACACAAACATATGACTGCATTCTCGACATTAACTAGGGGCCAGTTTGAGTACCAAGTAATGGCTCAAGGCTTGTCAAATGCACCTGGAACCTTCCAGAGGTTGATGAACCTTGTGTTGATCGGCATTCAACACAAGTTCGCGATGTCGTACATCGACGATATCGTTACTTACTCGAAGGAATTCGATGAACATCTGTGTCACCTACGAGAAGTGTTCCGGAGATTATCCGAAGCTGGACTGAAATTGAGACCAAGAAAATGTAATCTCTTTCAAGAAGAACTGAAATATCTAGGCCACATAGTAGGCCGAAATGGAATTCGAACAGATCCGGCCAAAATCGAAGCCATCCGATCATGGCCTACTCCGCAAGACGTCAAGGAATTAAGAAGTTTCTTGGGCCTATGCAACTACTATTGTAGATTCGTTAAGGACTATGCCGAAGCAGCGCATCCGCTGTTTCAGTTAACCAAAAAGGGTATAACGAACTTTAAGGAGAAATGGAACTCGAAACATGACGAGGCGTTTGCACTTCTAAAGCAGAAAATGATGTCCACCGATGTGTTGGCTTATCCCGAATTCTCAGAATATGAAAATGTCAAAATGGTGTTAGACACTGATGCATCCGAAGGAAGGATAGGAGCCTGTCTGGGACAAATCCAGGCAGATGGAGTAGAAAGACCAATTGCCTATTTCAGCAGGGCAATGACGGAATCTGAAAAACGATATCCGATAACACGAAAGGAATTGCTCGCCTTGGTGGATGGTATGAAACACTTCCGATTCTATTTGATCGGGAAGAAGTTCTTGGCACGTACCGACCACAAAGCGATCCTGTGGCTACTACGTCAAACAGAAGCCCAGGGTATTTTAGGAAGGTGGATTGAACGGTTGAGTGAGTTTCAGTACGAGATCCAGCATAGAAGCGGAGCTAAGCATAGCAATGCAGACAGCTTGTCTAGAAGACCATCGGAAATTAAAGAGGCTTCTGAAGCAAAGATTAACCAAAGTCAAATCACTGGACGAGCCATGATGAGTCAGAGCTGTCAGACAGACAGTGGCATCGATACAGATGATGATGATGCGAATGAAATTTTCGTGGACGCAAGAGACTATTTCGAAGATGAGGAATTGGAAGAGACAACGGCATGCCGAAAATTATTAACAGATTTCCTGTCAGTACCACTGACGAAGGAACAGCTGGTTATTGCACAGAGAGAGGATCAGGACGTTAAAATCCTGATTGAGTGGAAGGAACAAGGAATACTGAGGCCAGAATTACCCACAGGGGCTAGCCACAAGCTGAAAAAGATGATCAAATCATACGAGCAGATGAAGATTGAGGATGGAATGTTAACCATCGTGACTGACGGTACCCGGAAAGTAGTACTTCCGAGTGGAATAGAAAAAGAGGTCCTCCGAGAATTGCATGACAGTCCTTTAGCAGGACATCTTGGACGAGATAAAACCGTACAAAAGGTACGAGAGCGATTCTGGAAACCTGGCCTAGTTACTACTGTAGAGAATTATGTGGCCGAGTGCATCCCATGCCTTGAGAGTAAAGCAGGTAATAAGGTGAAGGCACCGGTGCAAACATTTCCTGTGTGCGAGGCATTCCATCGCCTACACATTGACCTGATTGGGCCGATTTCTAAAGAAAGCCGACGAGGACACAAGTACGTGCTAACAGTCATCGACAGCACTACTAAGTTCCCGTTTGCATTTCCAATCAGGAATCAAAAGTCGGACACAGTTATTAAACTCCTACAAGAAAGAATTTTTAGCGAGTATGGTCAGTGCCGTTGGATCCACACTGACAATGGGAAAACTTTTGTGAGCCGTCAGTTCCAGGCGTTTTGTACATTGTATGGTATCAAGCATACCTGCACGACTCCATATCATGCGCAAAGCAACGGCCTTGTAGAAAGATTTAACCGTCAGATAAAGTCCATCATCACCTGTCTAGTTGAGAAAGACCACTCCGACTGGGACCTGTTGATCCCAGCAGCTTTAGTGGCTGTTCGAACGAGTGTAAATCAGACAACGGGATTCACTCCACATTATCTATTGTTCGGACGTGAGGCGGAGTTGCCAATAGACAGTGTTGTCAAAAGGCCCAGATTGTACTACGACTATCCTAGCTATGTAGCTGATCATGCTAAAAGAATTGAGGAGATGCAGAAGGTGGTTCAGAAGAAATTAGAAAAGGTGCGAGACCGTCGGGAGCAGGCTGCTGAGACAGTGATCACCAAGGCCGTGCCAATCGGCGGTCTCGTATTGATAAACAATCCACAGTTGCATGGTGACGAGAGTCATAAATTTCACCGAAAGAAGAGAGCCTCTTACAGAGTGTTAGCTAAGCTTTCGGATACAGTTTTCCGAGTTCAAAAAGAGGAGGATGGAAAACTAATCGGTGCCATGCTGCTGGTACACCGGAATAATCTGACTCCTGTACCGAACTCGGTCAAAGCTACGGATATGACCATAAGTTCTGACGTAGAGAAGAGAGAACAAACAGATAAGGGAAGGCAGGAGACTGCTCAGAAGACCAAAAAGAGAAGGGAAGCGCAACCTAGGATGGTAAAAAGGCCAATCCAGGAAATCGAGCAAGAAGAAAGCTCTGACTCAGAGGAGGAAATAATCCAATGGAGAGCCCGCAAAGGGACAGACATAAGTGGGAGTGAGGTTGAGGAAACTGATGGAGGCCCAGACACGGAATCTGGAAGTTCGGCAGAAGAACTTATGGAAGACTCTGAAACGGAAACGGAAGAAGAGTTAGAAGAGTCGGAAGAAGATAGTGAAGAAGAACCTGAAGCGGAGCCATCAGGCCATAATGCTGTAGAGGAACCAGCCCGTGAGGAGGAAGCTGAGGACCGAGCGGATGCAGCCAGCGAAGCGGCGGCACCACTTCAGTGGCGAGAGGTGCGGTACAACCTGCGGCCAAGAAAATGCCCAGTCATCAATGAGCCAGTAGGTCCGACACCTGTCACGAATCACCGGGAGGCACCGCGTAAGCCTAACAAGTATGGCTTTGTGCCAAGGAAGCGGTACTCCCACTACCAGTGATGGCAGCAGCAGCAGCGGCGGCAGTGACAGCGGCGGCAGCAGCAGCGGCGAAGAAGCAGAGGCAACGGGACTGAGGACGGTGACCTGATGCTACATAAAGTAAAATTGACTCATGCGGCTTAAATAACATTATTACTAAAAATATCACTCATGCTTTATTCAATTTTTATTTTAGGGAAGGCAAGTTGTAGTAGGGATGCTTTTATTATTTCTTTAAAGTCAAATTCGTGCCTATGCTTTTTGTTTGAATGCGCAAAATATTTTTTATATGTAATATATTTTAAATATTTTGTCAAATTCGTTTACTTTAACAAACATTTTCTTATGTGTATATAAACGAGTGTAATTCAGTTGAGACAAATCAACGTGCCAGTGTGGCGAAAAGCAAATAAGCTATTACTGAAGAAGAAAAGTGTTGAGTTGGTTATTTGAGGCTGTGACCCTCTGATCCACAGAAAACGCCCAGCAAAGACTGGAGAATAGTAAGCCAGTGCCTTAGAAGGTTAAACCGCTCGTGCCGAGTGATACGCTACCATTAGAGAGAAAAGTAGAGAGACAAGCCCTGTTACAATAATAAAGTGCCATATGTCATTAGAGACATCTATGTACCCTTCATGATATGATATAACATTTGCGGTTTTACAGAATACACATCCTGAGAATTTTACATTTCCCCGACGTAGATCCGATGAGTCAAACTGCTTACTCAAAAAAATCTGTTTTTTACATTTTAGTTTTTCGGTAGTTGAATAGAGATAGTATGTAGTGTGCCTATAGTTTTATGAAAGCACATAAATATATATTTCGTTTGCAAGAGGATTTAGCACTGAATATGCTACCACTAATTTTTTACTGACAAATTTAGGTCAAGAGGTCTGACGTAGATCCGATGAGTTAAGTTTTGTGAGACACTTATAAAAGCCACAAAGTAAGTAGATATAGCTGAATTATAATAGAAATTATGTTTCCTAATGCTTATTTTAGTTATATATTGCCATATAAAAGAACAACGACGTCTTGAACACAAACGCTTTTGACAAGGGAAAGTCTTAATCTTTGACTAACATGTGTGAGACATGGTGCTTTTACAGACTTTCATGATTTCTAGTGATTTAAAAATATGTAAACAAATGGAATTTATAACAAAGCTTTAGTGCCCCACATAGGGAAACATCGATAGAACACAAATGGTTCAACAGGACAGCTTCAAATTACATTATAAAATATATTTTTTGAAAAGACATGTTTTTTCAGTACTGTGGCAATCCCGTGAGAATCACCCCATTACGTAAAACTTAAAAAATTTACTAATGCATTGATACTGAAACGAATTAAAAATTAAGAAAGAGTAGGGGCCTATATAAAAATCTATATTAACAAATCTTTTTTTAAGTAAAATACAGTTTTTTTACTTTGCAAATTTTTTGGTTGAAATTTTCTTATTCTTTTTTTCAATTGTTGTTTATTGTGTTTTCCAAGTGTAGGCCTATCCCATTAAAATTTTATGTAGAATATGATATAATCAAACCATTTTATTTTACTTTAGGGGAATCTCCTGGAAGCATGTTTCTCTAATGTATCCCTTTATGCATTTCAGATGGCTTTTGCAATTGACTATAAATAGTAAATTGATGTCTATACAACATCTATTTGTTAAGCTATAGAATAGGTATGGTTTTGCCACTTTATTTAAAGCCAAATGAGTTTTATGTTGTAAACAAATAAACATGTCTTGTCAGCATAGTAATCCTATTCAATGTAAAATGGAAATTTAATACTTTATATAACTGAGTGTTAATAGAATATATATATATTCCATAGTGTAGATAATGAAAAAATGAACTATATGCTTTTGGAATTTTTAAAATCCATTATAAAATAAAAAAGTTATTGCATTTTTTTTGTTTTTTAAGTCAAATCTATCCGGTCATCTGGATCACAGCCCCTTATAGGAAAAATATATTACAAAAACAACTAAAATGTTGATCAGAAAATTGTTATAACTTATTTATTACTTGACCACTTTTGATGAGTGTGGTGTCTTTTAACTCAGACAAGCAAGATCTGTAACACAATAAAACCAAAACTATGGAATTTATATTTTTAATTTCTTACTGGAGCCCTTATTACTGTTTGTTTTTTAAGTAGGTAGCTACTAGCTAGTTATATTTTAGCCATTATCTAGATGATGCTGGCAATATGCCAGAAACAAATTGGCAATTATTTTTTGGCCTCATTAGAAAAAGTTGTCAGCACAATTTAAATATCTATTCTCTTTCAGTGATCAACAGTTTACCATTTTCCTATAGCTAGGCTATGTTTGTTACTCTGCCATTTTCTATAATTCTACCATTTTTTAAGATTGACCAGATATACCATGTTGAATATGATTATGCCTATTGAGGAACCAATAGGCCTAATTAGCAAATGTTCTATTTTTTCAGGTGGCACAAAATACAAACTAATGCTTTCTGGATAAAAAACTTATACAGATTATGTACCTCCCTAGTAGCAGAAAGCCAATATCTTCTAGCAATGAATAAATGCCCTCTTAATAGCAAAGATCTAATACCTCCCAGCAGGCAACCAATTATAATTTCATTTTTATTCTTGTTATATTACTTTGTAGTTTTTAGGACTTTGCAATCTAATAATTAGTCTTAGTCAGTATTGTAAGCACCAACTTTTGCCTTGCCTTGCAAAACTTTTTACCCAAAAGCCCTAATAGACAAAAAATCTAAGTAAGCATTTAAACTTACTACAGTCAAAGTGACTAAGTTATGTGTTTTTGGCAAATTATATTAACCTTTTACTAACTCAAAATCTAGCAAACAATAATAAGCTTTTGTTAGTATCACTAGATACTTTTTGTACTTTTCTATACTGTACTTAAATTTAGGAACATATTGTCAGATTGTCCTAATGATGAATATAGCTTTTTGGGTGAGCCCTATATTGCCTTATTTGGGCTATGAACAATGTCATAGTTACACTGAAATATTTTCTAATCAAGTGGTTGTGTCTGAGACAACATGGATGTCTGAGTTGCAATAATTAGTTCATGCATTTATTCCATTCAGGTTGTTTCGCTTGTGGCATGCGCAATGGATTTCGCATCTACAATACAGAGCCATTAAAGGAGAAGGAGCGACAAGACTTTCCTGCCGATGGAAGCAGTGGCGGTGAAGGTGTGCGCCTAATTGAAATGCTCTACAGATGCAACTATGTTGGCCTAGCATTCTCTAGCAATTCTCGCTATCCGCCTAATAAAGCTGTCATCTGGGACGATGTCAAAAAGAAATTTGTTATCGAGCTAGAGTTTGCTAGCGAAGTTTTAGCTATCCGATTAAGAAGAGAGAAGTGAGTGAGCTGAGTTTGTTCCTGTCCACTGTTCTGTCATTTGTTATGCTTATAGTTGTTGCTGTATTTCCATTCCTTCACAATCCACAGTAGGTTGCAACATTCCTTCACAATCCACATTGGGTTGTAACATTCCTTCACAATCCACATTGGGTTGCAACATTCCTTCACAATCCACAGCACAGGTTGCAACATTCCTTCACAATCCACAGTAGGTTGCAACATTCCTTCACAATCCACAGCACAGGTTGCAACATTTCTTCACAATCCACAGCACAGGTTGCAACATTCCTTCACAATCCACAGCACAGGTTGCAACATTCCTTCACAATCCACAGCACAGGTTGCAACATTCCTTCACAATCCACAGCACAGGTTGCAACATTCCTTCATAATCCACAGTAGGTTGCAACATTCCTTCACAATCTAAAGTAGTTTGCAACATTCCCTCACAATCTAAAGTAGTTTGCAACATTCCCTCACAATCCACAGATGGTTGCAACATTCCCTCACAATCCACAGATGGTTGCAACATTCCCTCACAATCCACAGTAGGTTGCAACATTCCCTCACAATCTAAAGTAGTTTGCAACATTCCCTCACAATCCACAGATGGTTGCAACATTCCCTCACAATCCACAGATGGTTGCAACATTCCCTCACAATCCACAGTAGGTTGCAACATTCCCTCACAATCCACAGTAGGTTGCAACATTCCCTCACAATCCACAGTAGGTTGCAACATTCCCTCACAATCCACAGTAGGTTGCAACATTCCCTCACAATCCACAGTAGGTTGCAACATTCCCTCACAATCCACAGTAGGTTGCAACATTCCTTCACAATCCAGAATTGTCGTAGCCTTGCACACAGCCGTGAAAGTGTTCAGCTTCACCCAGCCGCCCAGCCTACTGCACGTATTCGAGTCCAGCCCGAATCCGTCTGGCCTATTGGCGCTCTGCCCCTCGTCGGATCGTCAGATTCTGGCTTTCCCAGGCCGCATCGTTGGCTCCGTTGCACTAGCTGATCTAGGCCAACCCGAGCAGGCTAAGCCGTCTCCGTCTGCCGGTTTGTTTCACGCGCACGAAGGCCGACTAGCCGCACTGAGTGTTAATAATAGCGGCACTTTATTAGCTACAGCCTCTGAGAAGGGTACACTAATACGCGTTTTTCAATTAGACCAGCAACAGCCAGCGCCGCAATTATTGCACGAATTGCGCCGCGGTTCTCAGCCTGCTAGAATCTATTGCGTAACATTTAGCGCTGATAGCGGCTTACTCTGCGTCGCCTCGGACCGTGGCACTGTTCATGTTTTCCGATTAGATTATCACGATCAGCGGCATCATAGATCTCAGCTGGACTCTCATCAGAGGCATCCATCTTTAGAGTCCTCCCCGGCTACTGCTGCTGGTACTGTTGCCAAGTTTTTTAGTCAGGTGACTAGTGTAGCTAGATTACCCATTCAGCCGGATGTGCACACTCTGTGCGCTTTTGGTCAGGATAATCTGGGAAGAACTTGTTCGCTCATTGGTGAGTGTTCGGAATTGATTGGTTTGTTTAAATTGAAAATCATCCAGAAACTTTGTTAACAGGCCTAGTTATGCCGGGAAAATATTTGAAATTTGCCGCTTATTAGGTGTAAATTTTCGTGTAAAACAAACTTTAATGGTCGATATTTATTGATTATTATGCATATAGCTAGGCATTTACTCATAAATTAAAACAGGAGTCTTAATGATGAAAATCTAATATTCTAATGGAGCCCTGTTTATAACTTTTTTGGGCTGTGATCGTTGTCATAGTTACACTGAAAGACTCTGTTTTATGTTTTTTTGTATTTATATTTATATAAAGATATGTATATATATATATCAGATCGTATTTTTATTACTTTTATTACTTTTATTACTTTTATATGTTATTAGTTATTACACTTATATCCTCTTTAAGCCAAAAAGGCAGCATTTTTCGTTCAAATAGATTGAAATTTTAGGCCTGCAACTGTCACGAATTGGGGCTGAAAATTGACTATTTTTTGGTTGATATCAATTCCCGCTATAAAATAGGGATGTTTCTTTGGGTGATTCCAGTTGGAATCTGCGGTGTTTCCAGAAAAAGAAAAAGCCGACCGCTGGAAACATACCAATCAGATGATTCCATGCTTAGAATCTACCCAACTTGGCGTTTTCTCGGAGCTTCTTGGTGGCGAAATGGAATCACCCAAAGAATCCTCCAGTTCGGAAGATTCCATGCTCAGAAACCGCCGAGGAATCGCCCGTAAATGATTCTCTGGTTGTCCCATGGGCCACTGGTTCGGGTGATTCTTCGGCGGTTTCCGCACAATTTACGGTTACATCGGCTGCTTCCTGGGTGGTTTCTTTAACTCTTGCGAGATAGGGGGGATTTTGGTAGATTCCACTCCTATTTTGCACTAAAAACCCGCCTAAGAAGCAGCCGAATTTTTTACAGGGTTAAAACTTTGCCCTGAAAAATAAATATCCATCAAAATTTAGGCCAAATGAATAACATGTACGAGTATATATATCTACAAATGAAAACGAAATTTACTCGTTAATAACAACTGGAGTCTTGATGATGAAATTCTTATATTTTAATGGAGCCCTTTTCATAGTTTTTTGGGCCGTGATCATTGTCATAGTTACACTGAGAGACTACAGTTTTTTAAAGCATTTTTACATTTACTATTTTATCTACTCTTAGTATATTAATACGAGCGTAAGCTTTGAGTTCTTGTGATGAGTAAATAATTCATTTATTGAACCAGTCCATTATATTTATTGTGGACTGCTGATTGTTGTCATAGTTACACTGAAGAGCTCAAATATGCTTAACTTTATTCATATTTAATATGTATATACTTTTAAAAAATTATCGAGTCTGTCATCAGAATTGGAAGAAGCCAAATAACAATAAAAACTATTAATCAACGCATTATTACGATCGTAAATGATAAGGAATGCACTACAGTCAGTTGAATTTGTTCAGTGTTTCACTGTTGTATTAGCATGACAATAAGCCACTTTGTAAGTATTTGGATCGTGTCCACGTTTTAGTCTAACTAGCTTCAATTTCCTATTGAGATACTTTGCGCTATTGAAATCGAAGGCATTCTTCAACAATATGTTGAGCACAGATTGATCATAGCGGTGGCAGTGCAGATAGCGGCTCTTGTAGGCCAGCTGTTTCTTTTGCAAATTGGCGCACTTCCTTCTGGCTCTCAGCGGTGCCATGCAGTTGCGTTCAAGACCGCACAGAACAAACCAGAGCATGATGTTATCGCGAACAAATCTAGAAGATATAATAATTTGCCAAGTTTTTAGATGATTTCTTTTATCTCTTTAAAATAAAATTTTCCTTAATCCTCAAATTTGACTTCCTCGTATTATTTTATTTTTTCGTATCCTTCCAATCTTTCAAATCCTTCTGAAAGTTAGTTTTATTCTCTCATATCCTCAGATTCGATTTCCACAAATCGTCTAATTTAATTATCTCATATTTATGTCCGTCGATTCTCCGAAATCAATTAAACCTTGGTTTAATTCTTCGATATCCTCCAATCCGATTTTCCCAAATTCGATTCTCCCGATCTTTGGATCGTGTCCACTTTTTAGTCTAACTAGCTTCGATTTCCTATTGATCCCAGGTTTGATTCTCCCTAAATCCTCAGATTTTGAGCTCCTAGATCCCCGATTTTATTCCTCCTTGTTGTTGTCGGAAATGCTTCCTCCAGAAAACCTTCTCGTCGTTTCCTTTGACTCTCCTCTTTAATCTCTTGCTCACCAATTAGTTAATCAGTACGTTTCACTGCACTTTAATTGTTTCGCTTTCTATCGTCCTCTTAGCCCATAGACTACGCATCCTGCCCGCCCCCTTGTTAACTCAATCGTTATCTATGTTTTTAATTCCGTGCTCGGTACAGTTCCCCTTTAGTTGCTTCTAGTGTGCACTAAGCCCACTAGATCTTCGGACCAAATGCTTTTACTTTCAAAATACAAGTTATATACCTAAATACAAGCAAGGAAATTTTGTCCCAAGCGACAGTTGTCTTCAGTAACAAGAGTTGCGATATACTCACTTAGTATTGATCAGGATGATCGGCGCAGTTTGCATTTGGCCACTAGTTTTAATGCGCAACGGATCCGTTGGCAGGTAGCGATAAACCTCCGGATGAGTTACAGTCAGAGTTGAATAGACATGCTTGCCACCGAATATCATTGCCCCAGTCTGCTTGGCCAATTGTAAGGCTCTATTCAGCATGGCGGAGTTCATCAGCAATCTAGAGGACGATTCTAACCAGAGTATGGCTCCATACTCGTTTAGAGCTGTCTGTAAAACTAATGGCTTCCAATAAAAACGCGATATTAGCCTAGTGTAGGCCGGATAGCCGACGAATACAAATTTGCGATAGTGGACATTGCAGAGACGCTTCAGCTGTTATTTTCAAATGAACAAAACGATTAACACTTAGTTACTGAACCCTTGTGATGAGATTTATCTTTTAAGCATGACGTGCTAATCCTATTTTATTAGCTGCATGAGTGCTTGTCATAGTTACTCTGAAGGGCTCACTCTTCCTTGCGGACAAAACATTTACTAATGTGCTGAATTCGAACTCCCGACCTCTTTAATCAGGGAGCTACTGACTTATAAATATTACTCATAGCCTCGTATGGGAGTTGTAGCCTCGCGGTAAAGGCGCCAGACTCACGACTTGAAGGTCGATTTATCGATTCTCGACTCCACTGGAACAAGTTGTGTACTTTAGCAAGTCAAGTTCACCCATCTGTTAAATGGGTCTAAGAATGTGTTACAGAATGGGTTAAATATTCTGTAATTAAGGTTGGTTGTGGCCACTCCCCAGCCCATTGACTAAACTGCTGTTGGCTGCACATCTTTTCATCGAATATTACTTAATGAATCCTAAATGATGATAACATTAAGATACAATCGTGTCTGCATGTTTTTTAGCAGGCTAATGATTTTTGTCATAGTTACACTGACAGGATTCAATTATGAGGTTCGATTTATAAAATTTATGTTGCATTATTTACCATTTTGCGTCCTATAAATAGAACGATATGCAAGTTGGCTAGATTTGTTGTTACTCTTCGGTATATAGACTAGGAGGCAACCAATTTTTTTCACCTGCAAACATTATAAGTTTCTACCAAGCCATTCGCTGGTACCCATTTTACGAGTTTAAGTAATGAAAAACTCGCTCAATCATACAGATTGTTTCTGGTTTCTGAGATTTCTAACTCCAGGCGTCTTGCTTAAAGGCCCGAAGCTCTAACAACTTGGCTACTAACCTTCTGGCAACGTTATGCTAGTCTAAACATAAATACCATTATTTCTATTATTCGACTGAATCCTCATTTTATTCAGTCGAACCATAGCCAGCAATACATTAACTTCTTTGGCACGCCAAAGAAAGTTTGTTTTAGGCCTAATATGGTCGTAAATTGTGACTGAATTCCAAATCACAAAACTGCTAGGTTAAATTAAAGCCTATGATGCATCCATTGTTTACTTTCCGGATGCTGTTTACTTTATAATTTATAATTAGATCTAGTTAACTTAAATTAGTTATCACGATGGAATCTTAATTTTACTATACTTTTTTGATTCGAACTTGGCTTGCTAAGTAACTGTTATAATCTAATAAAGTGTAAATAGCATACCTGTGTAATCTCGTCCATCTTAAGGCCGATATCGAACACAACCAGAGTTCGATTCGGAAACTGCGCCTGCACGCTGGCGATCATGTCTAAGCTCTCAGAGAAGCGCACGTGACTCACAGCCGTAACAAATTGTACATCGCGCACACTTTGCGCATCCTTCACACAGTGATTGAGTCCAATTAGACCTAGCCTTCTTAAAATTGGGCTAGTCTTGCTAACAGAGAAATAGATGCCTTTGCGTTTGGGTTGATAGGGTGGCGAGTACTGCAGATGCTGCATCCGATGACGCATAATAGCGTGACGCAGTGCCGACAATTCAAAGCGTTGCTGCCTATGCGGACGTTCGTGATAGTGTCGCTGGGCAGCTGCCGCCGCTGCCGCGTGATGCCGCAGCGATTCGTCGTGTCTGCGATCGCTCTCGCTGCGATTCACAATCTTAACGAGAATTGTGAAGAGCAAATGATGTAATTAGCTAGAGAGTGGAGTCTTAATGATGAATAAACTCTGATTTCTGCGAGCCCGAATCTCTTATTTAGGGCGAAGAGCGATTTTTGTCATAGTTACACTGAAAGACTCCAGTATGTAATCGTTTAGACTTGCGCAATAATTGGTATATACCAAATACTAAAAAAGTGGTATAGAATAAACTAGTCTAATAGAAAGAACACAAAAATACTAATATTTTTACTCCATCTTTATCTTTACGTCACGTTGGAAGCTGTGGCAAGCAACTGAATAGTGTTGTCAAGTGATTAAAAGATTGAATGTCTATAAACACGGCACATTTGATATTTTTGCAAATATCACGATTTTACTTTGCTCAGACTGTTTAATGAACCCTTCAGATTATCAAAGTTTGCATTCATACAATCGCTCTATATTGCGACTTGCATAGTGAGGGAAAATCGTTTATCATCACTAGGGTTCAAATGTTGATATTCAGCCGATCTTGCTAGCAGAAATGAAACAGCCTAAAAGCGATACTTACGTTACTATTGATGACCGAATGCTGATAAAAGACAATAATGAAAAATAAAAGCACTACCGATATTATAGTTGCGTAGCGGATAAAAAATTTAGTAGCTATTTGGCTCTGCGCTGCATAGTTTGGATGAGGCATTTTAGTTGATCAGAAGTTATTATCACAAAAATATGGCAGAGCTAAAGGATTTTGTCGATGCGAGCATATACTAAGCCGACGTGTGCTTGTGCTAAAATACAGAAGTTTGGTCTCTTTATACCGCGTCCTGAGCCTCCTACTCCGCACCCCCTTTTTCTTCTAGTCAGTGACTCAAAGTTTTTTCGCAGGGGGGTGAAAGGTTTCAAACCCTTACCCACCCCTCGATAGGGCCAGTCAATGTTTTAAACTTCCCCTTCCCCTTCACCGGCTGTTTTAGCCTGTTCCCGAAGACATTTTTTTTCTTCTACGTTTTAACCCTGAGGAAATTGCGACTCGACTTAACACCACTCACTTGGTCTTTCTAGTTTTTAACCCTACTAAAGTCAGTCATTTGCTAGCTGCTTGTATGATCAACCGTCTGTTTCGCGTGACTAATATATATATGCTTAGCGCCAACTGCAGATTACAAGTGAGAAGGGTTTTCGCATACATTTAGTCTAAGCAATTCAGGCCATAGATTTGAAAAAGCAGACGGTTTTAGGCTCCAACTGTTAGTCGTCGCACGGATACTAACAGCGTTTGTTGCTAAAAATTTCCAGCGGTTCCTTTCCTACCAAATTCACAATGGGTAGACAAAAGAGACGAAGTTGGTCCGTTGTTGACTAACTTCTCCATTCGTCTTTTAGTTTAATATTACTACCACTATTATATAGTATTCAAAAAAGAAGCCTTCAATACTGGTCCTCAGTTCGGAGCCGACCAGACTCCATCATCGCGAAATTGGTGGCAGATACAGAATACAGCGATGTTGGCATTGGGGAAAAAATGAATAGTGAAGTAATGCGGAATTGTCAACAGACTAGAAAAACAAAGTCCATCAAAACGCACAGAGAGAACTTTGAGTCAGAGTTTCGAAGGCACTGGACTCAGAGGATGGGAAAATCAGCCAAGCTCAGCCACTTCTATTATACGTTTAAGAAAGATTTCTCCCGAGAAAAGTACCTAACAATAATCTCTAACCCAGAACAAAGGCGCACAATGTCCCGATTTCGTCTAGGAAACCACAAACTGGCCTGTGAGACATTGCGCACTGTAAGACCGAAAATCGCCTATGAAAACAGAACATGCCCAAAATGTAGAGTCGAGGTAGAGAACGAAACTCATATTCTCTTTAGATGCGATTGGTCCGTTTATGTTCCAATTAGAAATAAATTCATAGAGAAAGTAGCAGGTACTGTTCGAAATTTCGAAAGCCTAACAGCTGATGACAAAATTTTGTATTTAATGACACAGGAAAGCACAGAATTAACAAAGTTTTGTCGACTTCATAGAAAGCATACTTAAAGCTAGATAAAAAGCCACTGCCCTGAGGCCCATAGTTAGAATGCGAAAACACAATTAGCTATTCTACTTTCGGTCAGTTTTAATTTTCTCTTTAAATTTCAAAATTTCATTTTTTGTTTTAATGCCTTTGTTTATTTCAAATATTTTATTAACCTAAAATTGCGCATGCTACTGTTTTCCTATCGCCTTCTCTTTAAAAATCGATTTGTTTAACCTCAAACATAAAATAAACAAAAAATCAGCGCCCAATCGGCGTGGATAGTAATAATTATTATTCACGCCGATTGGGTGCTGATTTTATTAATAAAATAATAAATAATAATAATAATATGCTAGGGTCGTTTTTTATACGCCTAAACAGTTTCCACCTACATTGAAGCTATCTAGAAATTGCCGCCGATAATGAAAAAAAAATTCTGCTTGGTAAGTATAATCGAGAGGTCCCAAATTCGATTTTTCCTTGACAGTTTACCGAAGATTCAGTTTTCTGAAATCTGTAGAATAATTACAAATTAAGCACGGGTAATAATATGTAGAGTTTACTTATCATAACTTTTTACTTTACCTATACTTTCCCTTTAGCAATCACGGCAAGCGGCAACTATTTGAAATTTAAATTAAATCCCGGCTCCGTTGGTGACCAAGTCTACAGAGAGGTCTTCACCAACTATCTGGATATGACGCAGGAATCTTGCAACTAGAGCATCCGTTTGTAATGCAACATTCGGACTGCGTTTTTGTGTAATTTATTTTGGTCCTTTTTCAAACCAAAACTTTATAGAACCGATGGATTTACAAGCGAGACAATAACAATTAGAATTTACCTCATAGAACCGATTTTTAGCGTAGAACACGAATCTTCTATATTTTCTTTAAATTAAGCTCATTCAATCTAGCTGTGTAATTATGAACAATTTCGCGAATATTCCTGTGCTTTGTATTATTAAATTCAAGTATTTTGTTGTAAACCTCGTTCTTTATTAAAGCGATTTAGTTTTGTGCTTATTCATACTTATTTTTTTCTGTTATACGAGCTAAATTTTCGTCCACAAGGGCTTGCTGAGTCTAATTTTTCCTATTACTTGACATCTAAATCTTAATTTTTATTCAGTAAATCATGTAGCTCGTACCCAAGAGAAGCTATTTAATATGCTTTATGCTGTATTATATACTTTATTCTTCAATTGCTGAAGCTGCTTCTTGGCCGCTTTCTGCCTTTCTTATCATCGTTCACCCACTCTCATATTCTCTTACCCACTCTCATCATCTCTCACCTACTCTCATATCATCTCTCACCCACTCTCATATCATCTCTCATCCACTCTCTTATCATCTCTAAACCACTCTCTTATCATCTCTAACCCACTCTCATATCATCTCTCATCTCCCACAATCTTATTATTGCTGTCCGTTTTTTGTACAAATTCAATTCGTCAAACAATGAAATCATCCCGTTGCTAATTTGTCTCCCGTCCCCTGAGCGGTGACAAGTTCCAATCACCAACAGTGTAATGAATCTGAAAGATTTATATATATATTTCCTAATTCTTTTTAATTAGCCTGCCACTGCTTTCTTACAAATACATCTATATATATTGTGCTGATTTCGGCTTTTCTAACGTTTTGCCACTTGATTGACGCCACACTTTCAGATAATAAATGCCGATGAAATGTATTTTCAACATTAATCCTTAATCTTACGACTATCCAGCAATATTCCCACCTTCCACCTTTCTATTTCATTAATTAAAACGAAAACGAAATTCAATTCTAAAATGAACTTCACCGAAACTTTAATAACAAGTCTGTCTAACTTTATTAACGAACATATATATTATATAGTTAGTATACTTATAAGCATTATACTTATTAGTAATAATTATAAGCAGCCAAGCGATGTCCAGAATTCCAGGAAACGGTAGAACATTACAATTTGCTTTCACCCCACAATCATGTGTCAGTGTCAAATCTGGCTCATTTGCCTCAGTCGCTCTCCTCGCTAGCCTCATTGAGCCACTGGATCATTAGGCTGACTTTGTCGCGCAATTCGCCGGCTTTCTGGTGCGAGCCGTCCTCGGCGTGCCAGCGCAGGATCGCCCGCTCGTCGCATAGATCCTTGTCGTAGAAATAGCGGAGCAGGTGCAGGGCGCACTGCATCAGCGGAGAGGGACGGTCGCAGCAGGCGTCCTCGAAGCCGCGAAGAAACACCAGAGACTCCTCGGGACTGCCGAAGCCGTTGAAATAGTGCTCTGGAGGGATTTGGAATAAGTTTTCAGACGGGAAGATTCTAAAAGTAAATTTTGAGATGTGTGAGAAATCCAGATCAGTTTGTTGCAGAGTGTTTCATTCGAGTTATTCGTCGAGAGGTCGGTTAGACAACGCTCGAGACAACTCACTCAACAACGGTTGCCATGCGGCTAAACGCTGCTTCGTCTCTTGAAGATAATCGTTGGGGCTAATAATAGTCGCGGGCACGTCTTCAGATTTGTCTTCGAGATCCTTCTCCCGGCGCAAGATCGGATACTCCAGAATAGTGCGCACTAGAATACCTTTCAATCGATCGATATGGACGCAGAATGCGTGCTTAATAGAGTTGATTTCAACCACCATTGTGTCCACAGCGTGGCTATCATCTTGGGCACGTTGCAGCACATCCAGCAGCTCCCTAGAGAAGTGATCCTCTCCAACATCCGCTGTGGGTACCTGCATGTTTTGTTTAAAAATATAACGACAAAATGTTTGCAAATTGCAATAAAATGTCGAAGGAAATTCCACGGAATTACCGTCAGATAAAAATATTGTCTCAATTTAGTCAAAAATTGGGAAATCACCTCGTTAGCATCGTCGCTAGAGTCTTCAGATTCAGACGAGCTGATTTCGTCATCAGTATCTTTGCGATAATGATATTGCCAGATTTCTTCTTCGGGTTCGTCTCGCTTGTCGCCAGTTTGTCGATTCTTGACGTCGGCCCTGCCATAGTCGATCTCGTCGCTGTCCTGCTCGTCTGAGTCGGAATTTGAGACTCCGCTGTCGCCTGTGGCTGCTGATCGATAAAGAGCAGCGTTGCTCTTCTTGCCAGTTCGCTGCTGTGGGTGTCACGTGATGCGAGAAGCGAGATGGGATGTGCTTACAGTTAGAAAAATGTTTCCCTAAAACGGAAATCCTGCAGCCAAATGGAAGAAAATTGTCTCTCTGGGCAAGACACCAAAGTCCCTAGTGCTTCAGTTGACCTAACTGTAAAAATGAGTACTACGAGTAGTATCAGCTGCAATAGAAATTCGGCTGCGTTTAGCGGTTTACCCAGACCAGTTGACCACAGTGAAAAGTTGTACATAGATTTAGTAAGCAATAGCAATAGCTATCTGACCTGTTTTAATGTTATTCTCTGGGACTATATACATATTATACCTATCAGACCTATCATAACTATTATAATATGAGGATCTGAGATCATACCTGTTCTTATATGAGGATCTGGGATCATATCTATTCTTATAATATATGAGGATCTGGGATCATATCTAACCTAAAACGAGGATGTGGGATCATATCTAACCCAAAATAAGGATCTGGGATCATATCTAACCTAAAACGAGGATCTGGGATCATATCTAACCTAAAACGAGGATCTGCGATCATATCTAACCTAAAACGAGGATCTGGGATCATATCTAACCTAAAACGAGGATCTGGGATCATATCTAACCTAAAATGAGGATCTGGGATCATATCTAACCTAAAACGAGGATCTGGGATCATATCTAACCTAAAACGAGGATCTGGGATCATATCTAACCTAAAACGAGGATCTGGGATCATATCTAACCTAAAATGAGGATCTGGGATCAAATCTAACCTAATATAAGGATCTAGGATCATATCGATTTTTGTATGAGGATCTGGGATTATATCTATTCTTATATGAGGATCTAGGATCATATCTATCCCAATATGAGGATCTAGGATCATATCTATCCCAATATGAGAAACTGGGATCGATATAAACATATATATCTAGCATAAGTAATATCTTTCTTAGAATACAGGGAATTCTATTGTTAATTATACCTTTCCTCCAAATCCGCTAGCAGCCTTCTCTCCGTCTGGTCGCAGAATCAGCCTGCAATCGTTGAGTTCGGCTTTCGGACCAACTCGCACTCCGGGTGTGAGCACGCATCGATCGGTCAATTTGCTGCCACTCAGAACCTGACTATTGTCGCACAATAGGCTCTGCTCAATGTGACAATGGTCGCCGACAATGGCTCCAGGCCATAGATAGCAGTCAGAAAGGTGGCAATTATCGCCTATAGAACAATCGGCTCCAACAACACAATTGACGAGCGAACAATTCGAACCAATTTTAGCTCCGGGACCGACTAACACAGATTTAGTCAAACGAGCGCTTCGGTGTACATTTGCCTTGCTAGATACGTACACATTGCGCGGCCTGATCTGGTAGTCGGTTGAAGTTCGAGTGGCAGACATGCTGGCCGGGGTAACCTGCAGTTCAGTTTGCAATTCTGATTTATTAATTTAGCAAAGTAGTCTATATTCTTCCTATCATCAAGATAGGCTTTCAGAGTTCAGATTCTATTGTAGACTAACAGCTGAGGTAGGGGGTTCGATTCCCGAGTCCATTGGAACAATTTGTGTCCATTAGTAAGACACTTAACTCTGCATTGCTTCAGTTCACCCAGCAGTTAAATGGGTGCCAGCATTAGCTGGGGTAATTGAGGGTGGGTGTGGCGTCCCCCCAGTCCATAGACTGAACAGTCGTACGCAGACTTCAGATGCGCTGCGCAATAGCTACGGCTGTGCTGTCGGCTGCACATCTGGCCCAATTGGGGCAGGTGTGATTAACTATGATTATGAATTACACATTAGGTAGTGCAGATTCTATTGTGAAAGTATACCACTTATTATAAAACAGGTACAATTGTTTTACATTTATTTTTTGCTTCATTTGTTTTTATTTCAACAAACGCATACTCAGGTGAGACTGCTCACAGGAAAGACCCAATTATCTAGCAGGTGTTTAGTTGCCAAGGCATACAGTCGCATATTGGACACTCGGCAGGCATATTCTCGACTGCCCAGAACTTGAAGAGCAACAGTGTGGCCAAGAATCTCTTCGTGTTCAAGAACTCCGCGAACCAGATCTTGCAGACTGCGATAATCGAATTCGTCTGTATATCTGTAAGATTAAACAATGCGGATTAGGTCAATCGAGTTTCTAAGAATCTCGATGCGGCCTGTTCTGATAGGATACAGATTAATAAGTAATTAATACACTCCACTGAGGTACTACCTTATTCATGAGCACACGAAACTAATTTTCTTAAAAGCGCCAACTTTTTCTTGCGCATCTTCTGAAACAATAATCAAGTCGCCAGCTCTTCAGACCGTCCAGATATTCAATCGTTCTGGCTGAAGGTCAGATTTTTCCCATAAGCGCTAGTTTATTTCATGCACCCCTATACATAAATTAGCACTGCGCCTCAGTGCGGCCTGCCAGGCCTTCAAAATTTATCAGCATGTCACCCAAATGTGCCTGCATTATCTCCGTCTTTGGTGGTCACCTACCTTTATCTAGACGAACTGCTGGACCTTCAAGGGCTACAACAGGTGGAACTAGGCCACTATGGACACCCTGACGCGAATTTCTCCAATTTCACTGATCAAGCCTAAATATTAGGCGCAGCTCAACAAAAGGATTAACAACACTATTAGCATTCGGGGCTGCAAAAAAATTCATAGTATAAAAACAGGCGGCAAAATGGCTTGGTAGTTCTACTGTTAACCATAAATTTTTTTTGCAGTAGGGCAAAGGTAGGGAACAGAATACCGTGACACCTAGACCAGCAGCCAGCGAGGAGGCAGCTCTGCCCATTCCGCTGACTCCTGAGCACACACTCACGCAGGTGTGTACATCACCACTGGACTTTCAAAACAACAGTCAGCGTACACTATTTTTTACTTTTTTTCTTACTAAATCATAAATAAGACACAAGAGATACGTACCTAGGCGGCACATGTACAGAGCAGACAGCCAATCCTAGATCGATAATGCCAGTCCACAACCTGCTCCGACCGCAGGACATAAGAGCAGCTCTATCTAGTTTGACTTTCTCAGCCGACTCGCACAGCAGTCTCAGACAGCCAGTCTCTGCGTTGGTTACAGCAACGTACGCTTGTTCGTGAGCATTCATCAGACTAGATGCATTGGATCCGCCAATAGTTGATCGCATAATCAATGTCAGCAAACTATTAGCATCTTTGGCGCGCCGTTTTTTGTGCTCGACTAACAATGCAGCCAAATCAGCGTTAGTTACTAGATCAGCCGGGGCCAATATGAAATCATTCTTAACTAGATGACTTTGATCTAGATCGCGCATTACATCGCCAAGACTGCAGACACTGGCTGGGCATTGACGAATCACTGGCGGAGTTGGAAATCGTTTAGCCTGAGCAGACACGGCCAAGTGTTTGGCGATGGCCTCGGAGTGGGATCGACAATAGACAATGCACTCTTGCACTTTAGCATCGGCCAGTGATTTTAGTGGATAATCAATTAGTGGAATGCCAGCCAATGGCAGCAAGGCACGCGGCAGAGTGCGTGTAACTGGGGCAAATCGGCTGTTGAAACTGTCAGCTAATAGTACAGCTTGCAGTACTGGTACTGGATCTTTCTCATCAGTCGGCTTTGACATTATTGTTAACTTTCAATTAGTAGACAAATCTGCAATAATAAATGTATCAATGAGCAAGTCTGTCTATTATGCTTCAATTAACATAGCAGTAAAATGGGTGAATTAACATTGAAGGGTAGTGGGAGGGGGTTTGACCCCAAACCTGTTGAGTCCCTAGAAAGGCTTGAATTCTCATTGGATGTAGTCTCTCTGGCTTAGCAATTCCAGTTCACTATTGGTCTTTTGACTTCTTCTATTTATATATTGAATATATATTTAGCAAACTACATATCCTATTACATTTCTCCAAGTTACATGCATCCACATGACACATAAGCCTAATTTAAGATATGCTACAAAGGTTAAAGGAAGTTAAAAAATTTGTCATAGATAATATGTATAAGCTATGGGATATGTATACTATGAGATATTTATATGTATACTTGGATATATTGTCAAATTTTGGTTATAGCCAAACTCTAGTATTTTAACTTTACAAACTAGCAATAGGTCTAGTCTTGTCTAGCTAAAGTGGTTTGACATAGAAATGATAACTTGTGATATTTGTCTAAAAGCTAGTCCTAACCAAGGCATATCCAAAAACAGCCCAAGGCCAAGAAAGTTAGCTATTCCAAAGTAGCTAACCTAAAAAGATATTTTATCAATAGGCAATAGGCCTCTCAATTAATAACATTTCAAAATGTAGTAGGCCAATTGCAAAATGGCTAGGCGCCTAGGCCCTACCCTATGAATGTTTAGCTCAATTCTTATTATTTATATTATCAATATAGTCATTTCTTGAATATTTTAGTAGGCCTTTTATTGATTAACTAAAGATAAGGCTCATATTCATAACATAAAAAACTTGACAGATAAAATTGCTCTACAGTAGGGCTACAAATTAAAAAAGTACATTGATATTTTCACTTTTATTGTTAAACTAGATATACTAACTTATTTATAACTAAGTGACAGGAAGTAATTTTTAACGCAGAAGCATTTAACATTATTAGTCGACCACCTATAATTTGTACCAAATAATTACAACAGTAGGCACGAAAATTGCTTAACGAAAAACGTGTTCAAGCAAATAAGTTCAACTTCAGTTCAGTGGTTCAGTGGTTTTAATTCAGTTACTTGTTTTAGTGTAACTCGCTATTTCATAAATAACCCAAAGTTATTTGGGTTAGAATTTCTTAGAATTTTCTTAGATATTCTTTGAGTTTCTTAGAATTTCGTCATTTTTTAAGGAAATCTATAATTCTTTTCATTAAAACGATTACAATAAAATTTGATGTAAGGTAAACCGATTTTCAATAACTAATCACCAATTAAGGATCAAATTATTACTATTATCATTATTACTACTGCTAATAGCTTTAGTGGTTCTTCTGACGACATATCTATTCTGACTGTTATGTATTCACTTATTAGCGTTTTCCAAGATTAATGTTTATTTATTACGTAAAGTTTTCCCATCTAACTTATATATGCATTATCTTGTGTATAAAATAAACTGCAATTATTACTGCCGTAGACGGTCGGATTGATCGCCATAAAGAATTTACAAAGCATGTGCATATGTTGGCAAGTTACTTAAGGTGTGTAAATTAAATGTTAACTTAAATTGGCGCTAGATTTGTTTAACTGAACTCTACTCGCGATAATAGAATTTGTACCGATGTTGCTATTTCGAATATGACACATTTGACCGCTGCAATGTAGGCCGTTTGTGCGTAATGCTTTATGCGTCGATAAGAACCTAAGCCGAAATTAAAGAAACTAAGATAGCGATTAACTATGGCCGGGGCACTATCTAGATCTAGAACAGTCCGAGTGAATAAGACGCCACCTATACTAGCTAGCTTACTGCTTTACTAGCTACAGCTAGCTACAGAAAACAAGCGTACAGCTTTATTTCTGGGACCTATATAGTTCTAACTGCAAATATACGAATATTAAAAAGCGGTCAATATTAAGAAAAGATGCAGGTGCACGAAAGGCCGTAGTTGCTGCCACCAGAAGCATAACTGACGCGACAGTTTAACCCAAAGCCAAATATTTAGGAACAAAAACAACAAAAAATGCAGCACAACAGGGAGAAAAATAAAGGAGAAAAAACATGACAAAATAAAGGTAGAAGGTAGTGCGATGCGTCTATAGTGCGTCTATGCGGCCCTCCAGCGACTCGGTGGTTGCAGTCCATGTTTCAACATTGTCTCAACAGCAGGACCGTCTAAACAATGACCACGAAGATCGTCGAGCTTGGACGCGGTCCGGCAGAGTCTCACTACGGCTCAGTGGGCGAATGGAATGCAGTGCTGCCCATGCGAGGCCCCTACGTCACGCAAGGTCGTCTTGCGCATTGGGCACCAGGCCGGCGAGATAGGTGATCGTGCAGCGATGGCTGTTTGCCCTTCGGCGGCTTGACAGCTGGGAGTCCCGCAGGCACCGTCAGAACTTCCATCTTGCTGATGTTGACAACCAGCCATTTAGTAGCTTATTATTGTATTCCCGAATTAAATTGAATTGAAATTATTGATATTCCTCTCGCTCCTTACATAAGCGATCAGTTGGAAGTCAAAGATAACCAATTAGCAAACCAAGGATGGGATATTCGAGTCATTAGAATCCGGGGGAGGGATCCTTTGATCAGGGGAATTAAATTTAACTAGGGGAACAGATTCGACAGTTTCAATGCAGTTTTTTATTCCAAATTTGAACGCGCGTGCCTATATATAAAAAAGAATAGGAGATCAGATTAACATAGCAACTCACAAAGAAGGAATATAAATGAAAACTTAAAACAATAACAACTCACGATAATTATTAGGAAATTAATAAAACTTTGTTATAACGAATATCAATTATTGACACAAAGCGTCGGTTGCAAAAGAAGGTGCACAAAGGAACATTAATAAAAGCCCTAGCTACTAATGCACATTCAGTGCTATATTAAAACTTTATAAGATAATAAATTGTTAATTAATTACTAGTTACACTCGACCAATACAGTATATATAAAATTCATCATAAATTAATGTAGCTAATTCGACATATTTATAAGGTTACGATAGTAAGACTATAATTAAGACATTTACAGCTTAATTTACATAGTATACCGGCCGAATCAACATAGTAGTTATATATAGCCACATTCTGTTGCCACACAAATACATACATAATGTCCTTGTATATTGCTAATTAATATTATAGGGATTTTATAGCGAAGATAAATTTAAATGTACATCTAGATAAAAATCAAAAATTTTGGCACCCATTCAAATTATTTTCTGTCCTCGCTTAGACACACACTTATACAGATTTGATTAAACACAGATATAGCTCGGCACTAGCTTCGTTTGTTTATGCGAAACTTTTGCAAACCGACTGCTATAGCTGCTGTCTACCAGTTGGATAACAACGCCAACACTTTGTGTGATTTTGAAATAGGGACAAATTTTGCTTAATAATTTATATATTCTAGCTGGTGTTTTGTGTGCAGGTATCTGTGCAAACTGTCTGCAGCTATCAGCAATGGAGTTGTTAAGCAGACTGACACAGCAGACGTCCATCTTGACAGCGCTGCTTTCACTATCAGGTTGCCTCGCAGTCATCGCCAATGCTGAACCGAATCTAACCGCAATAAAAAGCAGTGGTGACACTGTCCGATTTCAGAAATCGCTGCCAGAGACTTCAACAACAATCACCGCCCCACCCGTCGAGCGCCCTGAATCAATCGAAGAAGAAAATGTGAAGCGCGCATTGCTGATTGGACCAACATTGAGTTTTGACAGGATTTGCGATCCGCTGGGGTATAGCGGACTCTACCAGAGGCACAGACTTTCCATTCCGATTCGAATCGATTCACCAATTAATATTTCAGTCAACTTCACGACAATAAAAATTCAAGTTAGCTTTGACGAGTCTTTGACGGACACGGATGCTTCCGTTAAACTCGTTGCCCAGCTTAGAAAGCAGCCAGGATTGGGTCTACTGATCATCCTGTGTACCAGTTTCAACAGGTAAGACAGGAATGTTGTAGGGTTTGTTGTACTGGCTGTTGTAGGGTTTGTTGTACTGGCTGTTGTAGGGTTTGGGACTGGCTGTTGTAGGGTTTGGGACTGGCTGTTGTAGGGTTTGTTGTACTGGCTGTTGTAGGGTTTGTTGTACTGGCTGTTGTAGGGTTTGTTGTACTGGCTGTTGTAGGGTTTGTTGGACTGGCTGTTTTAGGGTCTGTTGTACTGGCTGTTGTAGGGTCTATTGTACTGGCTGTTGTAGGGTTTGGGACTGGCTGTTGTAGGTTTGGGACTGGCTGTTGTAGGGTTTGGGACTGGCTGTTGTAGGGTTTGGGACTGGCTGTTTGTAGGGTTTGGGACTGGCTGTTGTAGGGTTTGGGACTGGCTGTTGTAGGGTTTGGGACTGGCTGTTGTAGGGTTTGGGACTGGCTGTTGTAGGGTTTGGGACTGGCTGTTGTAGGGTTTGGGACTGGCTGTTGTAGGGTTTGGGACTGGCTGTTGTAGGGTTTGGGACTGGCTGTTGTAGGGTTTGGGACTGGCTGTTGTAGGTTTGGGACTGGCTGTTGTAGGGTTTGGGACTGGCTGTTTGTAGGTTTGGGACTGGCTGTTGTAGGGTTTGGGACTGGCTGTTGTAGGGTTTGGGACTGACTGTTGTAGGGTTTGGGACTGGCTGTTGTAGGGTTTGGGACTGGCTGTTGTAGGGTTTGGGACTGGCTGTTGTAGGGTTTGGGACTTGCTGTTGTCGGTTTGGGACTGGCTGTTGTAGGGTTTGGGACTGGCTGTTGTAGGGTTTGAGACTTGCTGTTGTCGGTTTGGGACTGGCTGTTGTCGGTTTGGGACTGGCTGTTGTAGGTTTGGGACTGGCTGTTGTAGGGTTTGGGACTGGCTGTTGTAGGGTTTGGGACTGGCTGTTGTAGGGTTTGGGACTGACTGTTTGTAGGTTTGGGACTGGCTGTTGTAGGGTTTGGGACTGGCTGTTGTAGGTTTGGGACTGACTGTTGTAGGTTTGGGACTGGCTGTTGTAGGGTTTGGGACTGACTGTTGTAGGGTTTGGGACTGGCTGTTGTAGGGTTTGGGACTGGCTGTTGTAGGGTTTGGGACTGGCTGTTGTAGGGTTTGGGACTGGCTGTTGTAGGGTTTGAGACTTGCTGTTGTCGGTTTGGGACTGGCTGTTGTCGGTTTGGGACTGGCTGTTGTAGGTTTGGGACTGGCTGTTGTAGGGTTTGGGACTGGCTGTTGTCGGTTTGGGACTGGCTGTTGTAGGGTTTGGGACTGGCTGTTTGTAGGTTTGGGACTGGCTGTTGTAGGGTTTGGGACTGGCTGTTGTAGGTTTGGGACTGACTGTTGTAGGTTTGGGACTGGCTGTTGTAGGTTTGGGACTGGCTGTTGTAGGGTTTGGGACTGGCTGTTGTAGGGTTTGGGACTGGCTGTTGTAGGGTTTGAGACTTGCTGTTGTCGGTTTGGGACTGGCTGTTGTCGGTTTGGGACTGGCTGTTGTAGGTTTGGGACTGGCTGTTGTAGGGTTTGGGACTGGCTGTTGTCGGTTTGGGACTGGCTGTTGTAGGGTTTGGGACTGGCTGTTTGTAGGTTTGGGACTGGCTGTTGTAGGGTTTGGGACTGGCTGTTGTAGGTTTGGGACTGACTGTTGTAGGTTTGGGACTGGCTGTTGTAGGTTTGGGACTGGCTGTTGTAGGGTTTGGGACTGGCTGTTGTAGGGTTTGGGACTGGCTGTTGTAGGTTTGGGACTGGCTGTTGTAGGTTTGGGACTGGCTGTTGTAGGTTTGGGACTGGCTGTTGTAGGGTTTGGGACTGGCTGTTGTAGGTTTGGGACTGGCTGTTGTAGGTTTGGGACTGGCTGTTGTAGGGTTTGTTGGACTGACTGTTGTAGGGTTTGGGAGTTGATTGTTCTTCTGCATGCTAAATGCTTTAGTATTGTTATGAAAATTCAAGCTGGCCCATAAATAATATTTTTTAATCCAGATGTCAGCAAATCAAAGAGGCAATCGATACCGATCCTGAGGAGCTCTGGCGCTCCATTAAATTTTCCCTGCAAGCAAAAATTAATGGCCGTCTAGTTCGCTTTGATGGTCTTCAAGCAGTAAATTTGCCAGAGTTTTCCTGCAAGCCCAGAGCCTGGACTGTGTTTCAAAGGCGTGTTGACGGCAATCTGTCGTTTGTTCAGAATTGGAACGCCTACGTTAATGGCTTTGGTAGCCCGGACACCAACTATTGGATGGGTGAGCTGCTCAGTGGGCTGTTGCACTTCAAGGCTGCGATTGGATTGGTTGAGACGGCTGGGGTTGGCTCTCGATTTGCTGATAGGGCTGTGGTTGGCTCTTTCGATTGGCTGATAGGGCTGGGGTTGGCTCTCGATTGGTTGATTGGGCAGGGGTTGGCTCTATCGATTGGCTGATAGGGCTGGGGTTGGCTCTCGATTGGCTGATAGGGCTGGGGTTGGCTCTCGATTGGTTGATTGGGCAGGGGTTGGCTCTATCGATTGGCTGATAGGGCTGGGGTTGGCTCTCGATTGGCTGATAGGGCTGGGGTTGGCTCTCGATTGGTTGATTGGGCAGGGGTTGGCTCTATCGATTGGCTGATAGGGCTGGGGTTGGCTCTCGATTGGCTGATAGGGCTGGGGTTGGCTCTCGATTGGTTGATTGGGCAGGGGTTGGCTCTATTGATTAGCTGATAGGGCTGCGGTTGAAAGATGATTTTAATGGGATTTCGGTATCGGGTTTACTGTTTCACTTTCTTTTATGCATCATAACACAAGGTCTAAACAAATTGTTCGTCATGACGGCAACTTCAACGAAGAGCAGTTACCACGAGACCGCCCGATGCAGACTTCGCGTAGAACTGCGCGACTTCAATGGCACCACTTACTGGGGTGAGTACGGCCACTTCCAGGTGCTGGATGCGGCTCATAATTATCGCCTGAGACTGGGCCAAGCGTTGGGCGGCTCTCAACTGAGCGGCTTTGTCGACGTACACAATGAGTCACCATTCAGCACCTACGATAGGAAGCACGACCGACTGCCTGGCGACTCGTGCTCACAACTGTATGGATACGGCGGATGGTGGTACGGAGCCTGTCACCACGTCAACCTCAACGGAGCCTACCTTACAGACGAGAGTGTCACGGATAACCCTATTTATGCTTCGTTTCGTTTCGCTAGCAAATTTGTGCCCGTGAAATTCACCGAGATGAAGTTTAAATGTCCATAGTTGTTTGATTTCGCAATTTTGGTTCAATTTGGGTGTCAAAAAGGCGCCAAAATCACTTCTCATTTCGAATGAATTCTTGCTCTTGATACGCGCATTATATCGCCAAACAAAAACTATGACTTTGGCGGATTATGATTACTGTAAGTAATGTCCATCATTATTAACATTTTAATTGAAAAAAATAATAAAATGAAATAGTATTTTTTTATAATTGAATATATAATTTATATATTATATAATTATTAAAATCCAGTTAAATTTAAAGAAAGTAAATAATTAAACTTAGTTTACAAAATTTAATTACATTTTAATTCGTATCGCAAACAGCAAACACATTGATTTTTACGTACATTTTGAGATATATGAGATATTGAGAAATATTTAAGATATTCAATCACCTTCAATCACCATGAATACAAGTGCAAATATATATTTTCTGAATAAACGAGTACCTAAATCTGCACCACCGGGGAGAGGTTGTCAGAGCAGTTAACGCAGTAGCCTAGCTTTTGCACCGAGGTCCCTGAGTTCGATTCCGCGGCGAGGCCACGTTCATTTGGGCACAGCCACGGAGAGAAGGCTTGGGGGCTTGTCGTGCAATTTACGCCCTTGAGGGCCAACCTCCGAGGCACAATGAGAGTGTACACTGCCTGAAGATGAGAAAGTCAGGGCAGATGTACACACCTGTGTAAGCGTGTGCTCAGGAGCCAGCGAAATGGGCAGAATTGCCTCCTCACTGGCTGCGGGTCTATTACCAAATTAAGTGCCATTGCCCACAACCCTTCTGCATTAGGTATTTCTATTTTTAATTACTATTGGGTGGCTTATTGCTCAATAACTATTTTTTCAGAACTCTTATACGCGTACAAGCAAATAAATTAGCCAAGAAAAAATACACAAGGATTCATTTGTTTTATAATTGTTGAGTAATTAGTAATTTAAAGATTAAACGAAGACTTTAAAGAATGGAGTGGTAACTTTTCGACTCCGAAATGTAGCTGGTAACTTGTATGATGACTGATATTGCTTAATTGATTGATATCGATTCCTTAATGCAGGGGTCGGCAAAATTATTAGCTAGCGGGCCAAAAGGAGAACCTAAGACGACAGCGGGCCGCATTGACTGTAGAAATATAAGAGAAATATATCAGAGATATGGAAGAGATGAGACAGAGGAGAGATGAGACAAGGGAGAGACGAGACACGGTAGAGATGACGCACGGGAGAGGTGAGACAAAGGAGAGATAAGGCACGGGAGAGACGAGACTCGGGGGAGATGAGACAGGGGAAAGATGAAACAGTATACTATATTTGTCGGAAGGGGCAACGGGCCAGATTTGAAAGCTTTGAGGGCCGCATGTGGCCCGCGGGCCGGAGTTTGCCGACCCCTGCACTAATGCATTAGTTCACTCAACTGTCAACTTTGTACGAACTAAAAAGTACTTTATACCAAAGGTATGTTAAACAATAGTAGTAGCTTGAATATTTAGTTAGTCTGTGGCCTAAACTCATAGCCTGAAACAAACTCGAAACAGTACGACTATAACGAGCAAGCAATGAAGCAATTAATTTGCACAAAAGTGCAGAGCCGTAACATACCAATTATGTTGTGGTTAGCGGGCGTGAAGCGCGTTTTAATCTATGGAATTCGACCATAGACAAAGACAGGCAATAGACAACAGCTGCCGTTAGTTTCAACCTCGCATCAACACGCGTATGACCAGCTTTTTACGCAACTTCGTCAATTATTAAATTTTGCTTGATCAAGATACAATAATAATTTCAAAAGATTATTCCAAACAGAGCGCAATGGATGCATAATTCCTTTGTATCTACAAGGATGCTAGATTTGATGATATTCGCTGTCACCAGCATTTTGATCGGCTTAGTCAGCTTATCTCTATTCATCGTCGCATTTTATCTTTATCGGCAGTCTAGAAGGGTTCCTTCAGCTCACGAATCGACTGAGGAGAGAGTGGCTCAAGAAACGTCAGCAGCTAAATTAAAATCAGGAGATTTCGCGGCGGCAGACATTCAAGCAGTTAAAAATGAAGAAGCTGAGTCAGAAACCAGCTCTAGTACCTGCGACTATTTCAACCAGGAGCTCCGGAAGAATAGACAGTCTATGATGCAGCAACAGATGAATAGCACTGGTTCCGAAGCCAGCCTGAGTGACTTATCTCCGGATTATTTGTACACCTGCAAGCTGTGTGGATCCTGCTGTGCTGGCGATGACCAGGTACGGGAACTTATGGGATTCTCTGTGTCATAATGTTTAGCGATAATTTTTTTATTGTAAACCAATCTCAGACAATCCCAGACAGTTAACGATCTACCCAATCAGTTAACAATCTACCCAGACAGTTAACAATCTACCCAGACAGTTAACAATCTACCCAGACAGTAAATAACCTACCCATTCAGTTAACACTCTACCCAGACAGTAAACAATCTACCCAATCAGTTAACAATCTACCCAGACAGTAAACAATCTACCCAGACAGTTAACAATCTACGCAGCCAGTAAACAATCTACCCAGACAGTTAACAATCTACCCAGAAAGTTAACGATCTACCCAGACAGTTAACAATCTACCCAGACAGTAAGCAATCTACCGAGTCAGTAAACAATCTACCCAGTCAATAAATAACCTACCCATTCAGTTAACAGTCTACCCATTCAGTTAACAATCTACACATTCAGTTAACAATCTACCTATTCAGTTAGCAATCTACCCAGTCAGTAAACAATTTACCCAGACAGTAAACAATCTACCCAGTCAGTAAAAAATCTACTCAGTCTGTCAGTAAACAAACTAAACATTCAGTAAATAATATACCCAGTCAGTCAGTAAACAATCTACCCAGACAGTAAACAATCTACCCAGACAGTAAACAATCTACCCAGCCAGTAAACAATCTACCCAGACAGTAAACAATCTACCCAGACAGTAAACAATCTACCCAGTCAGTCAGTAAACAATCTACCCAGTCAGTAAACAATCTACCCAGACAGTAAACAACCTACTCAGTCAGTCAGTAAACAATCTAAACATTCAGTAAACAATATAACCAGACAGTAAACAATCTACCCAGCCAGTAAACAATCTACCCAGACAGTAAACAATCTACCCAGTCAGTAAACAATCTACCCAGACAGTAAACAACCTACTCAGTCAGTCAGTAAACAATCTAAACATTCAGTAAACAATATAACCAGACAGTAAACAATCTACCCAGCCAGTAAACAATCTACCCAGACAGTAAACAATCTACCCAGTCAGTAAACAATCTACCCAGACAGTAAACAACCTACTCAGTCAGTCAGTAAACAATCTACCCAGACAGTAAACAATCTACCCAGTCAGTAAACAATCTACCCAGACAGTAAACAACCTACTCAGTCAGTCAGTAAACAATCTAAACATTCAGTAAACAATATACCCAGACAGTAAACAACCTACTCAGTCAGTCAGTAAACAATCTAAACATTCAGTAAACAATATACCCAGACAGTAAACAACCTACTCAGTCAGTCAGTAAACAATCTAAACATTCAGTAAACAATCTACCCAGACAGTAAACAACCTACTCAGTCAGTCAGTAAACAATCTAAACATTCAGTAAACAATATACCCAGACAGTAAACAACCTACTCAGTCAGTCAGTAAACAATCTAAACATTCAGTAAACAATATACCCAGTCAGTCAGTAAACAATCTAAACATTCAGTAAACAATATACCCAGTCAGTCAGTAAACAATCTACCCAGACAGTTAACAATCTATCCAGTCAGTAAACTAACTAAACACTCAGTAAACAATCTACCCAGCCAGTAAAGTATTTTCAGTCAGTAAGTTGTCTACTTACAACTTTTAGACAGTATGAGTTTCGACAGACAGAAAATGAAAGACATTCACTTACAGCGAAGACTCAATCTATTTATGAAGTCATTGCGTGTGCAGCCAGTGGTGCAGTGCGAACACTCCGTAAGTCAATTTCTTAAAAAAATTGTTTTTTCCAGCCTAGCCTCTCGGAAGGTGGCGCTGTATTCCAGATGTCGCCAATATCCATGGCACCTATGCGGCGAGCGGTTCGAGAACCAATAAGCCAGATGGAGGGTGTATTGGAGACATCAACATCCACGTCATCGTCTGGGAGAGCTCTGATGCCGACCAACTTGCACACAGTTGGCGATGTCACCAACGACACTAAAGTGAAGGGCGACAGCGCACTTCAAATGGAGGAAGAAACCTAGGACCCTATAATAATGGGGACTAGAATATGTGGGAATACGAATAGAAAAAAAATAATAAATTTCGTCATAATTTTATGTTCAATTATATGATATAATAGGAACTATGCAAAGAAAAAATAATAAGATTTAGCAATGTAATAATAGTAGCTATATAATATAGTATTTGGTTTTCAGCTTCTATTTCAAACTAAGCAACGCCAGTTTCGTCCGCGAGACCGGCCTGCCCAAGATAGAGTAGATCAATTTCACAAAATGTAACTTCTATTTCATTTCGTCTTGCATTTTTTCATCCAGCTTCAAACACTAAAATAGGCCATGATGTGCCTGTATTTTCAATATATATTTTTCACGTCTCAGGAAAGACACCAAGTGGGAGACTAACAACAAGAAGAGCTCGTATTGTCGCTCCAAAAATATTGGAGCTTTAAGAGCGGCTGGATGTGAAAGTGTCGGCGCCATACAATTAGCAGATTATTTATTTTTATGATTCTGTGATATGGGATGATGAATTCACAGGGCCATAAATCTCTCGACACTCGACAGAATTACTATAATTGCATTGCGGCGGAGTCGGCGAAGATCAAAGGCAAGGACAAAGTCCGTATTTCACAGAGCGGACGAAATTGAAGTTACTTAGTTTGAAATAGAAGTTGAAAACCAATAGAGCCTATTATTCAAAAGTATTTTAGCTTGATTCAAAAAGTGACAGAAGCGAATCTAAAAATGTAGGTTTAATTCAAGGTCATTCGGTCATCAAGGATTTCAACTGCATCTGATCAATAAAGTTAACACATTATAAAACTTTGGCTCATGCTTGCCTATTAAACAATTTGAATAAGCATTACCTTTCCTGATTGAATCGAACGACTACAATTGCGTCATTCTTTGATTTATTGATATTGATACAATTTCATATTTCTATATTAATTTTTACTGTATTCATTTGATTCGTACTTTGATTTCCTTGTTAAAGTGAAACATGATTAGTAATAATTTTAAGCTAGTAGCTTAAGAGTTAAAAATGTTGAAGCGCAATAAATAAAATAGAAAATCTAAGGTCGTCGTTTATTATGCCACTAATTAATTTTTTGAACTAGCCTTGACGTTAATTGCCTCATTACCTTCGAATAACGAAATAATTAGCAAATAACTCTCAGGTAATTACAATTGGTAAATATTATTTTTAGATAACAGTACCCGAAAGTAAAAAACAACAAAATTTGAAACAAATGTCGAACAGGTTTTCTTTTTTTCAATTTTTGGGGTGCTTTTTTCAAGTCTTGCTTTATTTTTTTTTACTCTGTGCGCAATAAGGGCGTGAATAGGATCAGATCAAGTTGCTTTTTTATATTTAGTTTTGTACATAGGGACACTATAAATATGCATTCAACTCAACATTAGTTTGTTGTTGTAATCATACTTTAATATTCTAAACACCAATTTTACAGAGTCTGATAGTTAAATCATTGGTAATAATATATGAATAATATAGAAATTTGTCGAAATAAGACACTGAATTAGTGTTACTATTATTGTTTGCTGTTATTATTCAACACACAGGGTCAGTCTATACAGTCAATACAGTCCTGTCACTATAGACTCTAATTTGTACTTGAATTTACATTTCATCAACAGTTTAGACACTTGTAACAAAGCAACTGACCAACTGAACTCAATTAAAGTCAAAAGAGTGCCAGACAAATTATTTTTAATCTCCAACAGATGATTAACCAGAGAATAGAAATATAAACTTTGGAAAGAAGTGAGATACCGACAGGTGGGGAGTAAACAGTTCGCTGACGCAACTAGCTTATGCGTATCAATCGATTTAGTAAAAAATAATATTATTAAGAAGAGAGCACTGGTTTTAACAGTGTAGTAGTAATAATAACAATAGTAGTTTTATAAACAAACGTACTTAACCGTTTAGCAGTTGGGAAAGACCCACTCACTGGCTAACCCTGTAAAAAATTCGGCTGCTTCTTCGGCGGGTTTTTTGAGCAAAATAGGAGTGGAATCTACCAAAATCCCCCCCTATCTCGCAAGAGTTAAAGAAACCACCCAGGAAGCAGCCGATGTAACCGTAAATTGTGCGGAAACCGCAGAAGAATCACCCGAACTAGTGGCCCATGGGACAGCCAGAGAATTATTTACGGGCGATTCCTCGGCGGTTTCTGAGCATGGAATCTTCTGAACTGGAGGATTCTTTGGGTGATTCCATTTCGCCACCAAGAAGGACCGAGAAAACGCCCAGTTGGGTAGATTCTAAGCATGGAATCATCCGATTGGTATATTTCCAGCGGTCGGCTGTTTCTTTTTCTGGAAACACCGCAGATTCCAACTGGAATCACCCAAAGAAACATCCCTATTCTTTAGCGGGAAATTAGTTTTACGTGGATCATATTGAGTATATTACTCAGAGAAAATTAGTTTTCTTATGTGTGCTGATATTACATATGGTTTGCATTGCTTCAATAAGGTGAATAACTAACTACTTTTGTTACTACTACTACTACTAGTACTACTACTGGTGCGACTACTACAAGTAATATAAAAGGAGAGAAGAGAGAAGAGTAATCGCAGTGATAGCGGCTATCATGTGTTCTGTATGATTTGCGAAGCATCGAAATAAAAACAGGACAAAAAACAGAAAGAAGAAACCAACCAACGGATAAACAAACGGCAAATAAGCAAGCGAGAAAACACAACTACACACAAACAAGCGGAACACTGGGTAGGGCTATAGCAGTTTTAAGAAACGTTAGTGCTTTTGAAAATGTATGCGAAAATTAGTAATCAATAATTTACGGATTTGATGCAGCAAGAGAAGACTAAATGATAAAAAAACTGAAAAAAAACGCCGAAAGACCGGCAACAGACACATTTCAGTTATAACAAAACAAAAGAGGAATCGGCCGGTTGAGTAATGAACACCGAGAGTTCAGAGAGAGGAAAACAGCGGCACAATGAAATGAATAGGGAGCAACAACACTGGGATTTCATGCTTGGGCAGCGGGGAGGCTACAAAAGGCATGGTTATATTATGAATAACAAGCGTAGTAAAAAAAGACAGACAAAGGGGACGATTATTTTAGCCGGCAGTTGAAACTATGGGATTGAATCAATAGTGTGAATGTTTTCAAATTTTCTTTTACTACTGTTGCTGCTGCTGGTGGTGCTGCTGCATGTCGGCATGTCGATTTGAAGCGCCGCGACCCCCGCCGCCGCCACCGTAGTAGTGCTGTGGTCCACCCGACGAAGAAAAGTCCTGACGACGCGTGCCACCACCGCGTTGAGGTCCGCCATGATAGGGACGGTTGGCGCCGCCGCGAAAGCCGCCGCCTCTGCTTGGCGGTGTCATCAGCGAGGTGACGAAGCCACTGACACCAGCAGCGCCGCCGCCAGAAAGGAAGTTCGGCGGCGGACCAGCCGGATGTGGCTGACGAGTGTCTAGAAGTGGCGGTGGCTGATTTGGTCTGGAACGTGGCTGCTGCTGTTGCTGTTGTCCAGGCTCAGCCATATGCGGATCAGCAGATTTCGGCCTACCGGAGCCCATGCCACCAATAATCTGGGCGGATGTCGGCGGAGTCCTTGACGGTTGCGGCGGCTGCTGCTGATAATGCTGAGGCCGATGCTGCTGCTGGTGTTGCTGCATCGGACCGCTGCCCCCAGAAAATTGCGATGGCGGCGGACGAGAAACGGCTGAAGCGGCGCCTGAAGAAGAGGCCTGCTGCTTGCCCGCTTGATTATGGTGATGGCCGGGATGATGAAGCGGATGCGGATGCTGCTCAGCTGAGCCTACCGGGCCCAATCCGGCCCCTGGCGGCGGCATCTGCTGTGAGTGAAAGAAATGAGACAGGGCTATTTGAGGCGATCCAGTCCAAAATAAGTAAAGACATTATCTGGCAACACGTGTTATAGAAACAGAAATAACAAACGAATTGATAGACAAAATGTACAGTAAACGTATAAAAGTAAATATAAGGATAAGGGAAGAAAAATAGAGAATGAAAAAATGCGTACAAAAGAGATAGTGAAAAGAAATGCATGCTTTTAAAAGTAAAAAATACGTACATTTAGAGGCAGGTAATCTTGATTATTAGAGGATCATAGAGGGAAGGGAGAGAGGGAGGAAAAAAGCTTTAGGTTGAGAGGGAGAGAGGGAGAGAGAGAGCTAAACTTTAGGATTATAGGTAGAGAGGTAAGCTTGATGATCAGAGAGGTAAGCTTGAGGATTATAGAGGTAAGCTCGAGGATTATAGAGGTAAGCTTGAGGATTATAGAGGTAAGCTTGAGGATTATAGAAGTAACCTTGAGGATTATAAAGATAAGCAGGAGGATTATAGAGAGGTAAGCTTGAGGATTATAGAGGTAAGCTTGAGGATTATAGAGGTAAGCTTGAGGATTATAGAGGTAAGCTCGAGGATTATAGAGGTAAGCTTGAGGATTATAGAGGTAAGCTTGAGGATTATAGAGAGGTAAGCTTGAAGATCAGAGAGAGGTAAGCTTGAGGGAGAGTGAGAGAGAGGTAAGCTTGAGGGAGAGTGAGAGAGAGAGGTAAGCTTGAGGGAGAGTGAGAGAGAGGTAAGCTTGAGGGAGAGTGAGAGAGAGGTAAGCTTGAGGGAGAGTGAGAGAGAGGTAAGCTTGAGGGAGAGTGAGTGAGAGGTAAGCTTGAGGGAGAGTGAGAGAGAGGTAAGCGTAAGCGGTTAGGTCAGAAATCAGAGGTTATAAACTTTAGGATCAGAAAAGTAGCCTTGAGGGTCAATAGTTTTTATCTTTATTTGAAAAAAACTGAATATTACATATTACTGACGGAACAAGAACCGTCAAGACTCTACACAAAGTGTAATTTAAAATACATCTATAACAGACAGTCCCGAGAACATACAAAAAAATAAAAATACCTAGAAAGAAAAGTGATAGATGCCTTTATATATATAATTATGGTGAACATTACTTACTGGAACATCGAGCGAAGCCTGTAGAAATTTAAGACGTATTTTATAAGTGTCTTGTTTCTTATGCAACACACATTTAGTCTTACACTTTAAAAATTCAGTAACATTTGAACGGTAACAAACATGAAAACTTTTGTTCAACTGGGATTTAAAATCTGTTTATCATCAATGATTGCACTTTTAAACAATTGTTTTAATATAATTAAACATAATATTTGACTAATTAAATTTTGAAAGCTTAAAACGTACGTACAAGATTGAAACTCGGTACTAAAAAGAAATATACCTACAGAAAACAAGCGGTAGGAGGCAGCAGAATGGATGTTATTTGGCTGAAAATTAATATTAGTTGCATTTGCTTCAAGTCGTCTCACGGCAGTTTGGCAATAATTATTTTTAAACGCAGAAATAAATAAATAAACTGCATTATAAACTTACAGCCGGTGGCATTGAGAAGTGAGGCGGGAGCGGACCCTGAGGCTGTGGCGGCGGCTTTGAATGGCTCATTAGACCGAAAGAGCTGTAGAAGCTGCCCGGAGTTGCGAGGCCTTGCGACGGCAAGAGCGGGGGCGGCGCACCGAACATAGCAGCTTGTTGCTGTGACTGCGCTTGATTCAGGGCCTTCAAATAAAAACATTGAATAAACTTTGCCGCATCCGTTGGTGACAGTCGATCCACAGCCATCGAGGTGGCAATTCTGCTTAATTCTGCTTACTCTAGGGCGTAATTTTCACGACAGACCTCAAAGCCTTGTCTACGCGGCTGCGCCCCAAATGAATGTGGCCTCGCCGCGTGGAATCGAGCTCCGGGATCTTGATGCATAAAGCAACCTTGTTAGACTGACTTCAAGAAATCCAGTTTAATTATCCATTTGTGATCAAAGATATAGTAAATATAGACTTACTCCTTGCTGCGCCTGTGACTGCTGCTGCTGCTGCTGTTGCTGCTGTTGCTGTGCCTGTTTAGCGTTGGCGCCGATGCCAAATGAACTGCCGCTACTAACTAAAGGCGTCAGCGAAGATGTGGCAGGCGGCGGCATGGCAGTTAGGCCGCCAAAGTGACCAAGACTGGGCGCTGCGAAGGGACCTCCGGTTGAGCCGCCAACCCCGCCGCCAGCTGCACCGGTGGGCAGGTGCTGCAAAATTGGAAAATAGAAACATTTTAGTGTTACATATATAATTAAGTTAAGCAAAGTGTTATGAAATCAACTTATGAAATCAAACTTGTTATGAATGTTTTATCCAATAATCTTACCCCGAAGAATGGCTGTCTCTGTTGCTGGGGCGGCGGACCGGTCATAAGACTGCCAGGCGGTCCAAACATTCCACTGGGGTCAAGCATCTGACCGGGAATTGCGCGTTGCATTGCGGCGACTGCTGCTGCCACATTCGGTGGAAGCTGCTGCTGCTGCTGCTGAGTCTTGTTAGAAGTTCCGCTTCCAGGAGCCTGAGAAATTGGCATTGCTTTGGAAGCAGTGGCTTGCTGCTTAAATAAATTACTAGATGTTAGGCTGCCTGAATCGGCCTGCTGCTGATGCTGTAGCTGCTGCTGCGGTGGCAGAAAATTCAACGAATAGTCGTGCGTAATCTGATAGGCTGAATTGAAAATGTTGCTTTCGTGAAGCGCAGATGCCTGCTGATGCTGCTGCTGTTGCTGGTGTTGAGGAGGGCAAGGGCCAAGCAGAGACAGTTGAGCAACTGCGGAAGACAGCTGCATTGAGCCAAATGCAGCTAGACTTTGCTGCTGGCTGCCTAATGGAAACGCCTTCAGAAAAATGAGAGCGTAAGCGGGATGTTAGTGAGTTTATTAGTACAATTTGTACAATTTTTTGACTAATAATCAATTGTAATACAGACACAGATTACAGGTAAGCTTACCTTATCAGCAGACATCAGGTGATGGCTAAAGTCATCTTTATGCTGCTGCAATTGCTGCTGCTGACTAATCAGTGGTCCATGGCCAATCGAAGACGCAGCAACAGCAGCCGCCGTGGTGGAATTGGCGTGCTCAGTGGCTCCCTCGCTAGTATTCCAAAGTGAAGCCAATGAGAACTGATCAGAACTGCTGCGATTGTTGGCCGCTGGTAAAGACGAGTCTAGCTGGGCTGCACGATGATGCGGCATCTGCTGCTGCTGCTGTTGCTGGCTACCAAACATGAGTTGATCATCGCTAATTGAGGCAGCTGATGTTGCAGATGTGGTCGACATAGCCGCAGCCGACACTGATGACGAAGCTATCGAAGAGGCGATCGAGGAAGCCAGCATTGCGCTGGCTGAAGTCATCGGTTCGGCTTGTTGAGAGGCGTGACGAGCCGCCAATGACTGCTGGGTGTGAGGTTTGTGAGGCTTGTGATGTTTGTGAGCAGACTGAATGAGCAATGAGTAAAAAACTATTGATTAAATAATAAATAATAAAATATAATAAATATAATAAATAATAAATAATAAAATTTACTTGCAGCTCATTACAATTAAGTATTTTCTTCATATATAGAGCCAATAAAATTGACAATACAGAGACTTAGATCTGAATAATCATTGCTGCTAATTAAACTATAGGCACTAAAAACTTACTCGGACAGTAGAAATAAACAGTCTTCAAGAATGTAACAAATAAAATTATGAAAAAATAATTATTAAGCGTAACTAGAGGGATAAATTAGTTATTTCTAAATACAACTTGGCAGGAAGCATTAAGGGCAGCTCATTAACATGTTGTTTCTTCATAAAAATGCCCATACAATGGACAATGCAGAGACTTAGATCTTGATCATCATTGCTGCTTGTTATAGTACAAAGATTTAAAACTGGCCAAAAAAATAACTTAATCAGAAGGAACGAATAGAAATTAAAAAAGGAACGAGTGACGTATGGTTATAAATAAAGTGATAGATGCCCTGAATGAATGGATAGAAGACCTAACTAAAGAATTTTATAACCTAAATATAGGGATAAAATGACTCTAGCTAGAAAATCTGACTGCATGAAGAGATAGATATACACAGATATACTACTTAAATTAAGGAATATTTGACCTGATGAAGGGGATGTGACCTAAAGACAGGCATAGATGACCTGAAGACAGGCATAGATGACCTGAAGACAGGCATAGATGAACTGAAGAGAGGCATAGATGAACTGAAGAGAGGCATAGATAAACTGAGGACAGGCATAGATGACCTGAAGACAGGCATAGATGACCTGAAGACAGGCATAGATGACCTGAAGACAGGCATAGATGACCTGAAGACAGGCATAGATGACCTGAAGACAGGCATAGATGACCTGAATACAGGCATAGATGACCTGAAGACAGGCATAGATGAACTGAAGAGAGGCATAGATGACCTGAAGACAGGCATAGATGAACTGAAGACAGGCATAGATGACCTGAAGACAGGCATAGATGACCTGAAGACAGGCATAGATGACCTGAAGACAGGCATATATGACCTGAAGACAGGCATAGATGAACTGAAGAGAGGCATAGATAAACTGAAGACAGGCATAGATGAACTGAAGACAGGCATAGATGACCTGAAGACAGGCATAGATAAACTGAAGACAGGCATAGATGAACTGAAGACAGGCATAGATAAACTGAAGACAGGCATATATGACCTGAAGACAGGCATAGATGACCTGAAGACAGGCATATATGACCTGAAGACAGGCATAGATGAACTGAAGAGAGGCATAGATAAACTGAAGACAGGCATAGATGAACTGAAGACAGGCATAGATGAACTGAAGACAGGCATAGATGACCTGAAGACAGGCATAGATGAACTGAAGAGAGGCATAGATGACCTGAAGACAGGCATAGATGACCTGAAGACAGGCATAGATGAACTGAAGAGAGGCATAGATGACCTGAAGACAGGCATAGATGAACTGAAGAGAGGCATAGATGACCTGAAGACAGGCATAGATGACCTGAAGACAGGCATAGATGACCTGAAGACAGGCATAGATGACCTAAAGACAGGCATAGATGACCTGAAGACAGGCATAGATGACCTGAAGACAGGCATAGATGACCTGAAGACAGGCATAGATGACCTGACGACAGGCATAGATGACCTGAAGACAGGCATAGATGACCTGAAGACAGGCATAGATGAACTGAAGACAGGCATAGATGACCTGAAGACAGGCATAGATAAACTGAAGACAGGCATAGATGACCTGAAGACAGGCATAGATGACCTGAAGACAGGCATAGATGACCTGAAGACAGGCATAGATGACCTGAAGACAGGCATAGATGACCTGAAGACCATTGCTAAGGCAGCGACTGTTCGTGACTATATAATGGGATAATTTAACCTAAACTAAGGGCAGAATAAAAAAATCTATATGAGTAGAAATATTAGCTAATCAAGCAGCTCATTAGAATGTAAATATTTCTTCATACAAATGTCCATACAATGGACAATGCAGAGACTTAGATCTTGATCATCATTGCAGCTTATGAAGCAACTAAAAAATAAATTTTAAATTGAATATTGAAAGAAAATAATCTAAACTGACCTAAATAGAAGGAAAATATTCTTAGTAACTTAAAATTTACTCTTGCAGCTCATTAGTACTTATTTTTTCTTCATAAAGACGTCCATCAAATAGATGAACAATGCAGAGACTTAGATCTTCAATAATCATTGCTGCAATAAAGTATTTGGCTTAGTAATCACAGTAAAAACGACCATAAACAAAGGAATATAAAAGAGAGATAAGCCAATGAAGAGATAAGAAAAGGGAGAGCACCAGACACAAAAAACTAAATCGCTTCCAGCTAGAGCCAACTTATAGTAGCTGATTAGAGCATTTCAAATCGATGACTAACCTGAGATTCTGGAGCTGAAGGACTCTGACGACGATGCTGCTCAGAGGAGCTAACTGGCGGTGCAATCTCGACTGCTGACTGTTGCTGCTTGACAGTGATAGGTGCCGCACCTGCGGTGACCGCAGAGGCCGATGTATTTTGAGGCGGTCCACTTACAATCGCAGCCATGCTAGGCGCATTGTGGCCCGGTCGATGGTTGCCTGTAGAAGCAGAGTTCTGCTGCTGCTGAACAGAAGAGCCAGCGGTGTTGGCGACGGCAGCATTGGCCGAAGAATTAGCAGCGGGAGTGCCGATAGGATCAGGCTTCTTGCTTGACTTTTCTGCTTTGATTTAGATAAATAGTTTAACAAACCAATAAGGATAGCTTGGGAAACCGTGATTTACTTTAAAACTAGAACGGAAAAAAATTCTCAGAGAAAAATAGTTCTGTCAGCATATTAGAAAACACTCTCGAGTGAATTCAATTCAGCGGATTGACAGATTTATTATTCATCATAGCTTAGTGTTACTATTATAATTACTAATTTCCCTGTAAAAAAATCGGCTGCTTCTTCGGCGGGTTTTTTGTGCAAAATAGGAGTGGAATCTACCAAAATCCCCCCTATCTCGCAAGAGTTAAAGAAACCACCCAGGAAGCAGCCGATGTAACCGTAAATTGTGCGGAAACCGCCGAAGAATCACCCGAACCAGTGGCCCATGGGACAACCAGAGAATTATTTACGGGCGATTCCTCGGCGGTTTCTGAGCATGGAATCTTCCGAACTGGAGGATTCTTTGGGTGATTCCATTTCACCACCAAGAAGCACCGAGAAAACGCGCAGTTGGGTAGATTCTAAGCATGGAATCATCCGATTGGTATGTTTCCAGCGTTCGGCTGTTTCTTTTTCTGGAAACAACGCAGATTCCAACTAGAATCACCCAAAGAAACATCCCTATTTTTAGCGGGAATTAATTAACACGAAGCTTATTAAATCTCCTTAAGAAATATGGGGCAAGGCCAATTTAATAACATGTCATAAAGGGTACTTAGATTCCCTAACGTACAATCCTAAATTGCATCACATCTCAGAAAACAAAAATTCTGTCAGCATATTAGAATGCACAGTTTAAAGTGCATTCATTTCAGCGGATTGACAGATTTATTATTCATCACAGTTTGATGCAAGGAATTCCATTTAATAAAAGAATTGGCAATTAAGCTTTTAAAATGTCTTACCCGCAGTGTGCTGTTGCGGCTTAGATGCATCGCCAACAGGAGCAGTTGTACCACCGGCGGCCTCTTTAACTTTGGCTCCGCTACCAGCAGTACCAGCAGTGCCAGTTCTAGCTGAGGAGTTATTCGGCACAGTAGCAGCCGAGCCTGTTGTTGGACCCGCAGCTGCCACAGCTGAGGCGGCGGCGGCGGCAGCTGTAGCGGCCGAGCGCTGTTGCTTGGCGGCACGACTCTTGGCTGCGCGTCGCTGTTCCTGCTGCTGACGACGTTGCTCCTCCAGGCGCTTTGATTTTTTATCCTTTTTTGACACCACCTTGGAAACATGAGGAAAGAAATTGGAAATTGAGAAACGACTCCATTGTGATTTGCTTAGAAAGTAGCTTCAGTAAAAAAGCGAATTATCAAAGGATTTTACCTCAAAAAACTCGCCCGCATCTTCCATCTGTTCGGCAACATCTGGGAGATTGTCGACTTGAACAACACTAGCAATATTGCTCATGTCAATGTTTTCAAATTGACGCTTCTGGTGTAACTGAGCAGCCGCCGCCGCAGCTGCTGCCGCTGCTGCCGTTGCGGAACTAACGCCACTAGCACCAGCGGCTGCGGCAGACGATCTCCCGTGCCCGCGATGCTGCAGCTGCTGATAATTATCGCCACTTCCGGAGCCACCGCGACGTCTAGCAATCTGCTGCTGCTGGGGCAATTGCTGCTGCTGCTGCTGTTGAAGGTAGCCGGCATTTCGACCGCCGCGCTGCTTTCTTTGCTGACCGGCGCCTCTGCTCGAGGATGCTGATTGAGCTTGCTGCTGCTGTTGCGGCTGCTGGTGATGAGGATCTTCGGCCGAAGAAGCAACACCTTCGGATGCTGTCTCCCAGTCGTCCTGCTCGCTGCCATTGTCAGCTTTAGCACCGCCGCTGCCACCGCCAGACTGGTGTTGATGACGGGCGCGGCTGCCAGGTCCGGTTGAGGACGCCGTCAAGCCGGAATGGACGCCGCGGCCAGAGCCACCGGAGCGACTGCCGCCGCGTCCGCCGCGTGCTCCGTAGCCGGAAGCGGAGGAGGAGGAGAACTCCATCAATGGAGTTGGCCCGCCGCGATGACGACCAGCCTGGGAGGCTACTGGCTGATCCTTGCCAGTTTGGTGCTGCTTTTTAGTCTGTCGCACGCCCGGACCGAATGGTTGGAGATGGTAAAAATTATTATAGTATTGCTGATACATCTCTTTAGTCCAAGGTCCCTGTAGCTTTGGCTTGAAATGTTGCAACTGTAGCTCTTCTTTGACGCTCCAGGGAGCCTGCTGCTGCTGCTGCTGATAGTTATAATCGCCACTTTTAGTGCTAGCTTTTATGTTTGAAGCAGGAGCTGCAGTTGCTTTACGATTGCTGCGCTGCTTCGACTTGGCAACAGTAGTCTCGGCCACTGTTGCAGCCTCCTCAGTAGAAGCAACAGCGGCAACAGCACCAGCTGGCTCAGCGGTAGACGCAGAAGTTCTTTGCCAAGCATTGTTGACGCTGTCTTTGACGCCAGCGGCCGAAGCAGTGGACGGACCCTCAGATGAAGGCGTCGACAATGCGCTAGATTGCTGCAGCTGCTGATGCTGCTGATTATTTCGGCGAGCCTCTGTATAACTAGGCGCCTGCTGATGATGCTGCAGCGATGATGAAGCAGACGAAGCGTAGTGATGATCGCCGCGATGCAAACCAGCGCCGCCTAAAAAAAGTTAAATTTCAATTGAAAGCTCAATAAATTTTACTTGTATTGTTAGTAGTAATGAGAGAAAAATGGAATTTACCTCTTCCAGTAGCAGGTGCCATTCCAGTTTTCCGAGTAGTTCTACCTTTCACTCGCCTGCCGCGCGATCCGGTGGTACCAGATGGCGACACATCAATTGACGAAGATTGCGCATTGCCGCTAGACTGTCTGTGTTGCCTATCTGACTCCTGCTGCTGCTGCGGAGGCTGCAATAGCAAGGGCTGATTGACAGGCATGGAGGTACGCTCGGTTGCGGCGACGGAAGATACGGCAGCGGCAGCAGCAGCAGAAGACGAAGAGTTAGCAACGACAACCGTTTGCTTTGTAGCAGCAGTAGTAGCAGCAACAGTAGTAGATGCAGCTGAAGTTGAACTCTCCTTTTGAATCTGCTCCGGTTGTGACTGCTGTTGTTGCTGTTGCGTTGTCAACTGTTGACGCTCGCGAGCAGGCTGAGCTAATAGTGCAGGCACCGGCTGATGCTGCTGTTCAATCGGACCTTGCTGCTGATTGCTATTGCTAGCTTGTCTGCGCCTTCTCAGGGCGGCCTCTAAATCTACAAGATGCTTCGGAGCTGCTGGAGTTGCAGTTGCAGGTTGAGTCGATTGCGATGTTGGCGCTTGATGTTGTTGCTGCTGCTGCTGTTGCTGTGGCGCCTGTCCCTGCTGTTGCTGCAACAAAGGAGGCGGCTGATAATGCTGTTGCTGCTGCTGCTGCTGTGGAACGCGCCTAGCTGGATGCGGCTGCTGCTGAGGATGCGAGTCCGCAGGATAACGGATCGGATGCGATTCCGTTTCGGCGGCATATTCACCACTACCGCCAGACGCTAATTGTCTGCGCTGTCTAGCGCGTTGTACGGCTAAATTCTTAGCCCTAGCTTTGGCTTCAAGAGTCTCAGACATGTGCTGCTCATCTTCTGCTAGTAGGCCGGCAGCCGCGGCGGCACTTAAGCCACCTTGAGCAACGACGCCAACAACAGAGGCCGAGGATACCGGAGCTCCGGACAGATCAGCAGACAAGAGACTGGGTGGCGGTCCACTGCCTAGAATCGCTGTACCAGAGTGCTGATGAGCGTGCACATGCTGTTGTTGCTGCTGCCTCTGATGATGCTGATAAGGCGGCTGATGGTGATACTGCTGTTGCTGCTGCTGCTGTTGCTGCTGCTGCTGTTGCTGCTGCTGCTGTTGCTGCTGCTGATGCAGTGGCGGCGGCGGCTGAGATACATCAGGCAGCGGCATCGGGAAGTTACCGCCGCCCTGATGTTGATGGTGCTGCTGCTGTTGCTGATGTCCGACTGAATCGGCAACGGTCGCGCCCGACTGGTGATCCATTCGATAAGACCTATCTCTATCGGAGCGGTCCTTGCGCCGACTATGGAAGGAAAAGATGTACAAAAAGCTTTTAATATTTGATATAGTAAATCGTCCCATAGTAAAATAGCACTTAGTATTTATGACAGTCATCAGCTTTAAATCGGTGTAAACTTTAGTTTCAGCAGCGAAAGGTCGATATGCCTAACGCCGATATCAAAGCCATGGAAGAACATCATTTGAAAAGTGAATTAAAACTGTTTTATTATACATTGCAATGCACCATTATAAAACAAATAAACATTCATTTAGAAACTCATCAGCGTTAGGGTAACGCTGTAATAAGGCTTTAACAGCGGTACGACTTCAGAGCCATGGAAGGACAACATTTGAGTTGCGACATAATTCAATCAAGTCGCACCCCCCGCGCCAGTAGTTTTTCGATCTGCCAAAAAACTATTAAATATCAAATTTTACTTACTCTTCCCGTCGATCCATTCCGCCGCCCCTATCGTCGTCTTCATCGTCGCTAAACACAATCCTAGCCGTATAGTCTAATTCATCGTTGTGAGCTAGAGCCCATCCGGTAGCCACCATATCGTCTTTAGTGATCTCGTCTAATTCCGTTTTTAGTACAGACTGCTGCTGCTGCTGTTGGGGCGGTTGATTCTGCGGCTGACGCCTAGGAATGACCTGCTGAGGGGGGCGACCTTCGATTTGGCGCGCATTTCCGCCAGATCCAGCTGATGGAGGGGCACCGCTGCCGCCGCTGTTAGAGGCAAACAAAGGCGCTCCGGCTGGGGCTTGAGATAAATCGGCATTTTTTAGTGCGCCAGCTCCCGCGGGACCGCGCCAAGATTTCTGCGGTTGGGGACGCTGCTGCTGCTGCGGCTGCTGATGCTGCTGGTGCTGCTGCTGGTGCTGCTGCTGCAGCGGGTATTGCTGCTGATAATTCTGCTGCTGGGAATGATGATGACCGGAGACGAAATCTTTACCGCCCATGTAGGACGGCGCCATTGGGTCCACCGGCGGCTGCGAAGGACCACCAGACGACGATGGTCCGGAAGAACTACCTGGCATCGAGGAGCCATGCTGCTGCTGCTGCTGACCAGCCCCTGCTGGCGTGGGCCCAACGCTGCCGCCCCATGGTTGATTTCGATCGCGCGATGGCGGACCGGCCCCGGACGAAGCAAAACCTCCAGAATTGTCGTCGCGCTGCTGCTGCTGCTGCTGCTCGGCTCCGTTTTGTCCGCCTCCGCCAGTGGCTCCGGCGCCGCCGCTGCCCCAGCCGGCGCCACCAGGCGGGACCAAATTAACATTGGGATCATTGTTACCAGTTTGACTTTTCAGGCTAGGCAGTAGGCAGGGCGGTGGGGCGCGCCTACTAGCGGGCAATTTGCCAAGCGGTTGCAGGCCATAGGACCGATGGCCGCCTAATGTTCAGACAGAAAGTTTTTATGTACTTGTAGTTAGAAGCATTTGAAGACTAGTTAAAACTCTGCAGCTTTGAACACTTATTTTATTATATTTTCTAATATTACTTATTGAAAAAATGGTTCATTACCTGACTCCTTCCTCGGATTAGTGTCTTTGCCTTGATACACAGAGTTTATGTTGAATGAAGAAAATTTGCCTTTCACTTTGGCATCAACCTGTTTACCGGAATTGGAAACTGACATTCTGCTGTGGGGCCTGCATTTGGATTTGCAACCCTAAAGGCAGACCAAAAGAAACTGGAACAGGAACAGGAGCATGATAGGTGTTTCTTCAGATAGCAAAAATATACAGCACACAATTTTTTTATATTTCTATATAACTAAGCTATAGACTACTGGTTATTGTGGCTTTTCTAAAAAGACGTCTAAAATTACAGTTTTTTCTGCAAACAAAGAAATTTGTTACATGGGAAAAACATTGTGTAACAATATTAAATTGTTACATTGTTACAAAAAGCAAATATTAAATGGATTGGATCATTGGATCACAACTCAACACATAAGAATTAAAGTAAGAATATTTTGTCTTGGTTATTTTACCTGGAACAAAAATATAAGCTAGTAATTATTTATATTTTCATCATTTCATAATTACTGGCCCTATCCAAAATTTTCAACTTACAAGATGCAGACACTCATTCAAATATTTTTCTTATAACTTAAATAACCCTACAGATTTTGTTCCCATACAGCTATATTTTTGTTACTAGTTGTATGAGCTTCGCAATGCCTGTGGCAGATTATGGTCAACATAAATCAATTTGCAACAATATTGGTTTGACCAAATTCAAAGATGTTAGCTTGGACCTAGATCACTAGTTTTTAGAAACATTTTCAACAAATTTACAGAATAGATATTTAAACTCACTTTTAACAAGTCATTCAGAATTTCTAAAGACAGATATAGCCTTATCTGTAGATGGTATAGTATCTAGCCTAATTAAAAAGAATTTATAAAGAATTTCAAGGTGTGTACTATGAACAAACATGTAGATACATGTGTTATGTGTACTATACAAAGTTCATGTTATGATCCTAGTATACCAATAGAGCAAACTTCTATATTACATAGCATCAAATACCTAAACATATGGCAGAATATGCCAATACATAAATTATGCTACTTTAAAACATCAAAGAATGATTTTTTTGAATATATAGGGCTCAGATCCAAGGGTTATAAATGGTTGGAATAAATGTAGAACCTTTGTAGAATCTGGTATAAGACTAGGCTTACCTAAACTAATTTTATCAAGGCAATCTAGGATTTTGAAAATGTTTTAATCAATGTAGCAATTAAATTAAGTCGTTACATCAACATTTAAATTATTGGAAAGGAAATAAACAGACAGCTATATTTTTACATTATTATTATATATGGCCTAAAATGGTATTTTGCCCTATATTTAATTCCCTTTTACAATTTTACACTCTTACAAACTATTCTATAGAACTAAACAATAATAAAATGACAGCAATATGACTAAGTGAATTGTCAATAGGTTTTCTTAATTGTGTTTATAACTTGGTAAAAATGGGCAACCCAAAAAGTTTTAAAAAAATATTTTTTCAACATTTGTGGTGCTGGTGTCTCTGGCCAGCATGCCACAGCCTTTGTGTTTGGCCAGTTTGTGTGGTGCGGCCTTGGTCCTCACCCTCCCACCATCCTGGCTCAGAGTGCCTGGTGCTGCCATCTGATTGGCTAGGTGCGGCATTGTGTGCCTATCCTACCCCAGCCCTGCATGGCTTTGCCCTCACGCCAATCAGCTCTTTGTAGCTTAGCCTGTCCACCCATCCTGTACATTCAGCCCTACCCCCCAGCATGCTATAGGCTTTATTTGTGCTCTGCCCCTGTCTGCCCCCTTGTTTGCCCTAGTGGTATTGTTTTCTGCCCGTGCCAAAGATACCACTCGTGACCCCCCTCCCATTGATGTTCCAAAAGTGATTAATCTTAAAAAAAACCATTCAAATTACTAAATTCCTATTAAGTGAAATTACATGTTTCACAAAGTCAAACAATACTAAGAGTCTAAATTGTTTGAACTCTCTGAACATTTACTTTTGTCTACTGTATTCCTAAATCTGTTGATCTTTGAAAAAAATCTATTAATTGACACTAAAATAAGTTAGAGTAACATTTTTGTATGATCTGCAATGAAATCCAAGATATTTCATGCCTGTTTTAATTTGAACCTGATTTTCTAAAAACTGTTTTGATGAAATTGAAATTTATAAAACTTTATTTTGATTAAACTTTTAAACAATTAAAGCAAAAATATCACACCAGATTATAATGCAGACAGTCACTTTTTTAAACTAGTTGAAATATTTTAACAACTTTGCATGTTACAATGATAAATAAAGGCAAACATTGCAACATGTGCTAATATGACTACTACAGCCATAAGATGTAGTAAAAAAAACAACCCACTTAAAAGTTTAAAATAACTTGTTTTACTATATTATTCTTAGAAAGACAAGTATCGTTTTTTAACAATATCAAATGCTATTTATTCAGTGCATGTATAAGCCTAGCCCACTTGCTCTCTTGCACCTTTACAAGCTTTTTGACTTAACATATAAATATAGTTTATATTTACTAATAAAGTCAAAGTTAACTACTTAGACTCAAAGGATGCTAGACACTTCGTCATCTTACAACTTCGTCATCCACTTGGAAGGTAGGACACTTCGTCATCTAGCCAATTGGCATGCTTTAAAGTTTGGTCAGTTTGTCTTCTACTAATAACAGGCAATCAAGTTCGTCATAAATAAAGTGAGGGTAGGATGGTGGGGCAGAGGTGTGAACACATTTCACACTTTAAATTATTAAAAAGAGGTGTCAAAACTGATTTCATTATAGTCTGTTGTTATTTGTCCAGTTAACCAGACAAATAGCCATTTGATTATTTGTCCGCTTAATAGGTTAACCACCCAAGGACTTAATTTCTCCCCTTCCAATGAGCTGGAGCAACGATCCTTCCAAAGACCACTCTTGCCATGCTAATAGCCATCTTGAGTCTTGACCTCACAAAGACCAAACTATAGCCTTGAACTAAGTTAGTCCCTGAAACAACCGAATTTCTGGAAAAGGTTTTTATTTTTTTAACTAGTTAATGAGCTAAAATAATTTGAGACAAACTTTAAATCTGAATGACTGTCCTTTTGCAGCTTGTTAATTATTTTCTTACAAATGATAGAGGTTCTCGTGGTAGCGCTACAATGCCTTATAACTTAGTTGTAAGTTATAACTCGGTTAACCGGACAAATAACAACTGCCTTCATTATAAGAGTTGAAAGATAGGTGCCAACACAAGGTGAGGAGGGGTGGTTCTGTTATAACTTTGAAAACTTGTTTTATAGAGGACGAAGTGTCCACAAGTCTAAGTCTCTTTGTCATCCACCCTCTGAGATATTGGACAGATCGTCATCTGGATGATGAAGTTGTAAGATGACAATGTGTGCAGGTACCGACTCAAACACAGAAATGGATCTTGTTGACACAAACTTGGTTTTACTATTTTGCTAACTAATAAATTCAAATAGGCCCTAACAAATTATTTCTGCATCACTGTCAACCCCATTAACAAAAAAATAATCTTTCTGTTTAGATAACATTATGTATTATTTTACAATATGGCTAATCCAGATTGATGATATAATGGTCTTGGGCTGAAATGGTTGTGGCAAAAATGATTATGGCAGAAACAACTGGTCACCACTAGGCTGAGTCTAGGCCCTATGGCCTAGGGTATGTAACACCTCATGAATCTTTAGAAGCATATTGTAGGTGCGCATAATATTTTTATGGTGACTTTAAAGATATACTTTAATACAGAGTTGCTAATGTCCTAACTTCAATTAGTGGCCAAATATAAAATGATTAATTGATTAACAAAGTGTTATATTCAATCCTAATAGAAGTGCGATATTAATTGTGCATGAGTGTGGCCAAAAAGTAGCAATGGTGCATTAGCTCAATATTGAGCTCAATAGCTACACCATTCTTTTTGGAGGCTTGTCATTTTATCAACTTCGTTTTCGCTTTTAGGCTAAAACGCATGTGAAAAGAAATCATCTTTAAATTTTGCGTCACACTTTGTTCTGAAGTAATTGTCTGTTTGTCTATTTGCTATTTTGCTTTTGATTTAAATGGTTTGTATGCTACTATTGTTTTCTTTCTGTGTACTCTTTTATGCAGTTTTGTATTTTATAATCAAGACTTGATGATAATTTGTTATAAAAATGTATTACGAATATATTCGAATTCCGTTGCGTATGAATATTGGATTTAAACAAAAGATCGCGTATCAAGTCGTTCTAAACTTTTTCCAGTTAACAAAATGTAAACACGGGCTTTTTACCATAGATAATAAATTACTATTCATTGCGCATTATTTTGGAAATATGTGTTTGGTTTGACTAACATGGAGCAGTTCAAACTTGATTAGTGGAGGTTTGCGGAGAGCGGAATTAATTTACCATTTACCATGAATTTACCATGTTAGTGCGTAGCCAGTCCAAGGACCACTGTAGTATAGTTATTAGTTATAATCTTGTGGTCGTTTAGCCAGTCATGGAGGTTGAAGAACTTGCGGAGATTAAATAATTAGCGGATAGAATAAACGGATTTTGAATAATTACGGGATTTTGAAGAATTACGGGATTTTGAAGAATTACGGGATGTTGAAGAATTAGCGGAGTTTGAGGACTTAGCAAAGGTTGTAAAACTAATGGAGCTTGAATAACTAGTGGAGGTTTAAATATTAGCGGAGGTTGAACAATTAGCGGAGGTCGGTAAACAACTGAATGTTGGTAAATTAGCGAAGGTTGAGGAATTAGCTTAGGTTAGAGAATTAGCAGAGGTTGAAGAACTAGCGTAGTTTCAAGTACTAGCGGAGGACGAACAATTAGCGGAGGTCGGTAAACTAGCGGATGGTCCTAAATTTGAGTAGGTTGGTAAATTAGCCGTGGCATTATCGGAGGATATAGTGAATTAGCGGAGGTTGGTGAATTAGCGCAGGTTGGTGAATTAGCAGAGGTTGGTGAATTAGCTGAGGTTAGTAAATTAGCGGGGGTTAGTAAATTTGCGGAGGTTAGTTAATTAGCGGGGGTTAGTTAATTAGCTGGGGTTAGTATTAGTAAATTAGCGGGGTTAATAAATTAGCGGGGTTAGTTAATTAGCGGAGGTTAGTTAATTAGCTGGGGTTAGTTAATTAGCGGAGGTTAGTAAATTAGCGGGGTTAGTTAATTAGCGGAGGTTAGTGAATTAGAGGGGGTTAGTTAATTAGCTGGGGTTAGTTAATTAGCGGAGGTTAGTAAATTAGCGGGGTTAGTTAATTATCGGAGGTTAGTAAATTAGCGGGGTTAGTTAATTAGCGGAGGTTAGTGAATTAGAGGGGGTTAGTTAATTAGCTGGGGTTAGTTAATTAGCGGAGGTTAGTAAATTAGCGGGGTTAGTTAATTAGAGGGGGTTAGTGAATTAGCGGGGTTAGTTAATTAGCGGAGGTTAGTGAATTAGAGGGGGTTAGTTAATTAGAGGGGGTTAGTTAATTAGACGGGGTTAGTTAATTATAGGGGGTTAGTTAATTAGAGGGGGTTAGTTAATTAGAGGGGGTTAGTTAATTAGAGGGGTTAGTTAATTAGAGGGGTTAGTTAATTAGCGGGGTTAGTTAATTAGAGGGGGTTAGTTAATTAGAGGGGGTTAGTTAATTAGCGGGGTTAGTTAATTAGAGGGGGTTAGTTAATTAGCGGGGGTTGGTGAAATAGCGGAGGTTGTTAAATTAGAGGAGGTTGGTGAATTAGAGGAGGTTGGTGAATTAGCGGAGGTTGGTGAATTAGCTGAGGTTAGTAAATTAGCGGGGGTTAGTAAATTTGCGGAGGTTAGTAAATTTGCGGGGGTTAGTAAATTTGCGGAGGTTAGTAAATTTGCGGAGGTTAGTAAATTTGCGGGGGTTAGTAAATTTGCGGGGGTTAGTAAATTTGCGGAGGTTAGTTAATTAGCGGAGTTAGTTAATTAGAGGGGGTTAGTTAATTAGAGGGGTTGGTTAATTAGAGGGGGTTAGTTAATTAGCGGGGGTTGGTGAAATAGCGGAGGTTGTTAAATTAGAGGAGGTTGGTGAATTAGAGGAGGTTGGTGAATTAGCGGAGGTTGGTGAATTAGAGGAGGTTGGTGAATTAGAGGAGGTTGGTGAATTAGAGGAGGTTGGTGAATTAGAGGAGGTTGGTGAATTAGCGGAGGTTGGTGAATTAGAGGAGGTTGGTGAATTAGCGGAGGTTGTTAAATTAGAGGAGGTTGGTGAATTAGCGGAGGTTGTTAAATTAGAGGAGGTTGGTGAATTAGCGGAGGTTGTTAAATTAGAGGAGGTTGGTGAATTAGCGGAGGTTGTTAAATTAGAGGAGGTTGGTGAATTAGCGGAGGTTGTTAAATTAGAGGAGGTTGGTGAATTAGCGGAGGTTGTTAAATTAGAGGAGGTTGGTGAATTAGCGGAGGTTGTTAAATTAGAGGAGGTTGGTGAATTAGCGGAGGTTGTTAAATTAGAGGAGGTTGGTGAATTAGCGGAGGTTGTTAAATTAGAGGAGGTTGGTGAATTAGCGGAGGTTGGTGAATTAGAGGAGGTTGGTGAATTAGCAAGGGTTAGTAAATTAGCATATTTTTGTAATTTAACAAAGGTTCAAGTATATTTCTTTTTTAGAATATTTGAAGCATTAGTCAGTTTTCTAGATTTTTTAAAGCAAAAAGTGAAGAACTTAATATTCTTTTGTTCGTCACAGACTTGTCTGATAATATTTATTCAACCGTGAGTATGTTTGCAAACAAAAACTGCAAAAGATGGGTGGAGTTTAATTATTTCATTCGGTTGAGCAAACCCTATCAGCTTTTCACATTCCCAGTAAGATTAAATTTTTTGCGCAAAGCTAATTTTGATTATCTGGGGCAACGGAGGGAGCCTACTTGACTTTGTATTCCATTCGCTTTCATAAGCAGATGATTTAATTATGAAGATCGAACTAAACACTATAAGTGTGAGCGAATTTCGGCTCTTTAAATACTTCAGTTTACTTATCTGGATGCTGCAAGCATGCTTTCTATTCTTACGCTTCACTAAATAAAAAACAAATCGAATAAAATATTCGATCGTGTACAAAATAAACTAGAAAAAACACAAGCATATCAAAATCAGATCTTCAAATCTTTACATGAGTTACCGATTCAGTGTGCTACACCTTGATTACCTCAGTGTGCTACACCTTGATTACCTCAGTGTGCTACACCTTGATTACCTCAGTGTGCTACACCTTGATTACCTCAGTGTGCTACACCTTGATTACCTCAGTGTGCTACACCTTGATTACCTCAGTGTGCTACACCTTGATTACCTCAGTGTGCTACACCTTGATTACCTCAGTGTGCTACACCTTGATTACCTCAGTGTGCTACACCTTGATTACCTCAGTGTGCTACACCTTGATTACCTCAGTGTGCTACACCTTGATTACCTCAGTGTGCTACACCTTGATTACCTCAGTGTGCTACACCTTGATTACCTCAGTGTGCTACACCTTGATTACCTCAGTGTGCTACACCTTGATTACCTCAGTGTGCTACACCTTGATTACCTCAGTGTGCTACACCTTGATTACCTCAGTGTGCTACACCTTGATTACCTCAGTGTGCTACACCTTGATTACTCTTGTGTGCTACACCTTGATTACTTATTTTGGTCCGTAATCGTCGGCTATGCTAAGAAGATTTTACTTCATGGTAAATGTATCCCTATAGGCATTCATATAAGAATAAAATCAAAGGGAAAATGCCGCCTCTGCTTAGCTCATAGCGGTGCGCCATAATTATAATCGATTGCGCAATTAATCAAGATTATTGTCACCGGCGGTGTTTCTCTTGTGATCTTTTTAACCTTAAGCACGCAGTTATAGTGCGCATCTGTGTACCAACATTTATCTGAGTAGTGATTTCATTGACAACGATTAAACCGGTGCTGCCTAATATAAGTCTTTTAGTCTACAAAAATGTAGCCTAGGAAATTCAGGTGCAAGGAATTAGCGAATGACCTAACAGTAATAAATTTGTCGACTAGTTCAGTGCAGGTGCTTAATCTCACTGATGAAATTTGGGTGAGAATTATTCATTTTTAATTCTCACTTGATTATTTTTAATCTTAGCTATGACGCAATTATCTAGAGCGATCCGGACACCTGGAAGATCAGCTCGCCCGCCATTGGCTAGAAAACAAGCGCCGTCAGCCAATTAGATCAATCGCTTCACCGCTTCTAATTATACCGACCGACTAATATACTCACCCTTGCTCACTTCACTGCTCACTATTTAAATAGACTCAAACTCGCTCTGAGGATTTTAACCAGACGCGAATAACAATTTCCTGACAATCGACTCATCAGCTCAGCATGGAGATCTTGTCCCCAGCCACACACTGCTCAAGCTCAGATGGCATTCTCAGCTGCGGACTGAGCTATGCCACGGCCTCACTTGGACGAAGGTAAGACAAGTTATTCAGTAAAGTATTTTTTAATTGGCTCCTATCACGGTTTTCTTCCAAATCTCTTACAAAAAAGAAAAGATTAAGAATGTAAATACCCACCTTGTATGTTAGATCATAGTGGTTTTTGCCATACGAGAATCTCGTAGAATCTATTTATCTTCTATTGTAATAAACATTAAAAAATAAGTTAAGCGAAACTGAAGTTACCTGCTTGTGTTTTTTTCATCACCTCTTCCTTGTCCTGTCTCTCCCGTGTCTCATCTCTCCCGTGTCTCATCTATCCCGTGTCTCATCTATCCCGTGTCTCATCTCTCCCGTGTCTCATCTATCCCGTGTCTCATCTATCCCGTGTCTCATCTCTCCCGTGTCTCATCTATCCCGTGTCTCATCTATCCCGTGTCTCATCTCTCCCGTGTCTCATCTATCCCGTGTCTCATCTCTCCCGTGTCTCATCTCTCCTGTCTCATTTCTCCACTATCTCAAATTTCCGTCTATTAGGTTCTCTATTCGACCCGTTAGCTAATAAGTTTGCCGACCCTTGGCTTGGCGTAATTGTGGGAATCAGCCACTCAAGCCTAAATTCTTCCAAACACAGGAGTGCATGGGCTTTCTGTTCAAAATTTTATTTATAATGCTCGCTTTAAAAATAATTACTGCACCCCGAGTCATCGACAATGCTGAAACATATTCTCAAAAAACCTACTAACCGATAGGCTTCCCTGCAGGCGACCGCCGACGCCGCTGTCTCACCTGGCTGGCGCCGGGCTGCCTCCTAGCACGCCGCCGTCTCTTGGCTGTCGACGCCGCTTTGAAATTGTCCATGGCACGCCGCCGCGATCTCCGGCACCTCGCGCGCGCCAGCAGCATCAGCCATTGGAGGCGACGCCGGGCATTCCCGCGCCCAGCCGCATAGCAACCAATCCTCGGTGTCGAAGGCGCCCAGAACTGGTTACTATGGCGACTAGAACGCCAGTAGCGCCGTTGGATTCGATTCCAAAGGAACTGGAAGAGAAGCAACAACAGCAACAACAGCAGCAGACGCCACTCTATGAAGGCCAAGCCGCGGTGCCAACACCTGGAAGCAGTTGGACTCTGAAACGACTGGCAGGCAGAATCCGGCGGACAATGAGCTCCGCCACCTCGGAGCCCCCGGAGACACCCAAGCCTGATCAGCGCAAGAAACCAGCGGCTCTCCACCGCCTGTTGCGTCATCTGCTGGCTGGCCCAGCCACTGCAGCCTGCGCGAGCGGTAGGGTGCTCAAACTGCACCCGGATGGGTCGAGAACTGTACTCATTCAGCGGCACGCTGGGAGTCGCTTTGGTTTCTACGTTGCCAAGGAGACGCATGGAGGTGAGATTTTGAAGGGGTATTATGAGAATTTTTGTGAGATTTTCTGGACTAGTATTAGTTTCTCTAGTGTTGTCAACTTCACAATCTCGCACTACCATAAAATCTCTTCTCTTCCCCATCTCCTCTCTTCCCAATCTCCTCTCTCCCCAGTCTCCTCTCTTCCCAATCTCCTCTCTCCCCAATCTCCTCCCCCAATCTCCTCTCTCCCCAATATCCTCTCTCCCCAATATCCTCTCTCCAATTCCAATTCCAAAAATGGAAACATGTCATGAATGTCGCGTGTTCACACTCGCTAGTTCGCTAAATTCATATCCCGAGGCCATTTCGCCACCTCATAACTAACTGTCCACTCAGTTTAGTGGCCTCTGAAATTTTATATATAAAACTGGGTGACACAACGTGCCCGATCAAAGGAAGCTATGGTCATTAACGCATTCACCGCATAGATAGGCCACTTGGCCCATTGCCAGGAAATCATATGTATAAAAAAACTGCTAAACTGTTGGCCAAGTGGCGGTCAGTTGAACGATTGAATGATTTCGGGCATGTGGTGTTGTTGTCTCGTGGGGCTTTAAAAAATTAAGGAACTGTAGAATTGAAGACAGGTGAAACAAAGATACCGATACGCGAGAAAAAGACCTGGAAATAAGCAATCAGCTGTTTGGCAACGAACATTTTTTTAGTCTCCGTTCGACAAAAGACAAAGAACTACAATTGTAGACTTGAAATAAAATAATGAGTCACGTATTTTCAAATTCACACGTGTTTAACCAATCCTATCTATAGGTGAGAGATTGAAGCTTATGATTTATTACTGGAAGAGATTCGGCTAATTAAGAACAATAGAAACAATAGTAAACACGCTAACCTTAGGTAGAAGGTTGAGAATTAAAGTTTACCACATGCAACCAAGAATAGCAAATAAAGAAATTTGAAATACAGTGAGTTAATCTGAAAGCATGGAAAATGAAGGCAGGGAGAGTGAAGGGTCGGGAGAATAAAGGGTGGGAGAGTGAAGGGTGGGAGAGTGAAGGGTGGGAGAGTGAAGGGTGGGAGAATAAAGGGTGGGAGAGTGAAGGGTGGGAGAGTGAAGGGTGGGAAAGTGAAGGGGGGAGAATGAAGGGTGGGAGAATGAAGGGTCGGAGAGTGAAGGGTGGGAGAATAAAGGGTGGGAGAGTGAAGGGTGGGAGAGTGAAGGATGGGAGAGTGAAGGGTGGGAGAATAAAGGGTGGGAGAGTGAAGGGTGGGAGAGTGAAGGGTGGGAGAGTGAAGGGTGGGAGAGTGAAGGGTGGGAGAATAAAGGGTGGGAGAGTGAAGGGTGGGAGAATGAAGGGTGGGAGAATGAAGGGTCGGAGAGTGAAGGGTCGGGAGAGTGAAGGGTGGGAGAATAAAGGGTGGGAGAGTGAAGGGTGGGAGAATGAAGGGTGGGAGAATGAAGGGTCGGAGAGTGAAGGGTCGGGAGAGTGAAGGGTGGGAGAGTGAAGGGTGGGAGAGTGAAGGGTGGGAGAGTGAAGGGTGGGAGAGTGAAGGGTGGGAGAATAAAGGGTGGGAGAGTGAAGGGTGGGAGAGTGAAGGGTGGGAAAGTGAAGGGGGGAGAATGAAGGGTGGGAGAATGAAGGGTCGGAGAGTGAAGGGTCGGGAGAGTGAAGGGTGGGAGAATGAAGGGTGGGAGAATAAAGGGTGGGAGAGTGAAGGGTGGGAGAATGAAGTGTGGGAGAATGAAGTGTGGGAGAATGAAGTGTGGGAGAATGAAGTGTGGGAGAATGAAGTGTGGGAGAATGAATGTGAAGTGTGAATAGTGTGAATGTGAATAGTGTGAAGGGAGAGTGAAGGGAGATTAGGTATAAATTTCTGACATACATACAAGCTAGTTAAGTCAGTGTGGCTCAAGCGAAGTAGATTCGCTCAACCAATGTCCCCACATGCAATTTTCACCAACCCGCAGGTCTAATCCTGACGAGATTCCACGATCAGGCAGCACAGCAGCGGTTTCGCGGTCTCCTGGCGCCTGGCGATCGCATCCTGGAACTGGAAGGCTTGCCGGCCAATCGCTTGAGCCTGGCTGAAATTCGGACTAGCCTTGCTCATCGGCGCAATTTGCGAGTCAGAATGGCGAGCTACTAAAATAAGTAGCTTGCGCGCATTTTAACTGATTTATTTGCATAGCAGAATTAGTGCTTCACTTGTTTTGTAAATAGTTTAGTTTTATTTAGTTAAAATGTATTCACAATCATTACTGGTCTTATAGTGACAGAAGAGCTTAAATACATTTAGTCATGTGATTTTATTAAGCACACTTTCATTAGTGATTGACATGTTAAAATCAAAGAAACTATTTCTTTTCGCCTTTGTTTTCGTGAATCAAAATCGGTCAATAATGGATAAACTTTTTTCCGCCCTTTTACGATGAACCAACTTTCAAAGCCGTCGAGATATTCAGCCATGAATATTGTCGAAAACCCGGGTGAAAAGGACAAATAAGATTGCTCTTTAAAAACTTCTAATGCGAATCTTTAATCTATGAACTTGCTGACGATGCCGAAATTTTGTAACTCTGGACATTGTTTCACCGGATAGAGCGAAAGATTTTAGCACGTTTTCTGGATTTTCATTGTTATTGGTTGAATAGTTAGTGAGAAAAAATTAATTATAAATGTGGGTATTTGATACACCTCAGTTGTGCTTCCACTGTTTAGGGACTGATAAAAATACGCTCGTAACAATAATTGCAGGAGGACTGCGGGCAATGGATGGCACATCATTTAGTAACACTAGACCCGCAGCCAGCGAGGAGGCAATTCTGCCCATTTCGTTGACTCCTGAGCACACACGCACACAGATACCGTACGCAGGCACACGCTCACACAGGTGTGTACATCTGCCCTGCATGACTTTCTCATCGTAAGGCAGTGTACACTCTCTGCCTTGGAGGTTGGCCCTCAAGGGTGTATATTGCACGACAAGCCTCTAAAGCCTTCTCTCCGCGGCTGCGCCTCAAATGAATGTGGCCTCGCCGTGGAATCGAGCTCAGGGACCTTGGTGCGAGAGGCAAGCACGTTAACCGCTCTGACCGATCGTTCAATGGACTCAAGCCTAAACTAAGCTTAGATTACGAAACTTCACAAGCAGTAATTAGCGGGTTGTTGAAGAACTCGTTAAATCAGAAGAGACACTTTGGCTACACAGACTGCTTCCGCGCCAGTGCACCAGCTTTTATAGAAAGCCAGGGAACTGTTTTGACAAACGAGTATTGGGGATAATATAGGTGTTCGCACTGGTTAGTTGGGTGTAAAGTGAAAGAGGTGTTAACTTTAACAGGAAGCTACCACTTTCATCCCCCTTGGAGGGTTTGAAATAACGAATTTGTAACTGCCAATAAATGATGGATTGACATTCTACTCGTAATTGACTCATCAGCTACAAATCAAATTTTGGCTTCCTTAAGCACCTTATTATCACATTTGCGCTGACACATTTTACTTGTCATTAATACCAATGCATTCATTCCTATCGTATGCCTATAATTTAATTGTCTGTCTGGTCTCAATGATTAAAATTAATTCTTTGCGGCTTCAAGAAAGCAGTGATATAGTTTGCGATTTCGAAAATGTAGAGCTACCCAAGCAGCAGGTTATTGGAGAGAACCAATCTCTTTATATATCTATCTACCTGTCCAAGCTAAATCCATCCATATATCTATCTACCTGTCCAAGCTAAATCCATCCATATATCTATCTACCTGTCCAAGCTAAATCCATCCATATATCTATCTACCTGTCCAAGCTATATCCATCCATATATCTATCTACCTGTCCAAGCTATATCCATCCATATATCTATCTACCTGTCCAAGCTATATCCATCCATATATTTATCTACCTGTCCAAGCTATATCCATCCATATATCTATCTACCTGTCCAAGCTATATCCATCCATATATCTATCTACCTGTCCAAGCTATATCCATCCATATATCTATCTACCTGTCCAAGCTATATCCATCCATATATCTATCTACCTGTCCAAGCTATATCCATCCATATATCTATCTACCTGTCCAAGCTATATCCATCCATATATCTATCTACCTGTCCAAGCTATATCCATCCATATATTTATCTACCTGTCCAAGCTATATCCATCCATATATCTATCTACCTGTCCAAGCTATATCCATCCATATATCTATCTACCTGTCCAAGCTATATCCATCCATATATCTATCTACCTGTCCAAGCTATATCCATCCATATATCTATCTACCTGTCCAAGCTATATCCATCCATATATCTATCTACCTGTCTGAACTATCCATTCATAGATCTTTACTTCTAGGTGTCTACTTTAAGATCTCTGCAAGACAAGAAAATGGTTGCTATGGAGTCATATCAGAATCGAAATTTCGTACGGACCGATTGCAGTTACAATTAGTCGCATCGATGCTTATCTACTTTGGAATCATAAGCCCTATCTTAAGCATAGCTAGCCGATTCGTAAACTTTGTCTGTTACGTTTTAAGCATTGTGCCAAATCATCTAATAGGCTTAAATCTAAATCTCTAACAGGTGCGAGTTGTAGTCACATCTGCGACCATCTGGGTCCCGTCTTACTTGCTGATTTCTACAAAGAGTGTGTGATTACTGGCATAGCGGCAGTGGAAGATATCGAAGGGTCATGAGTGTAATCACACAGGAGGTTGTAGCCCAGTAGGAAATTGCAGCCATTGTGGTTAGTGCGACCTGAAGGTTAGGGGTTCGATTCCCGACTCTACTGGAACAATTTGTGGTCCTTTAGCAGGATGCTTAACTCTGCATTGCTTCAGTTCACCCAGCTGTTAAATGAGTATCAGCATCAGCTGCATGGGGTAATTGAGGATGGGTGTGGCGTCCCCCAGTCCATGGACTGAACAGCTGTACGCAGCCTTCAGATGCGCCGCGCAATAGCTGCGGCTGTGCTGTCGGCTGCACATCTGGCCCAATTGTGGCAGGTGTAGTCTATTACTACTATTACTATTATTATTATGGGTGTTATTAATAAGTAATTAAATAATCATGAATGCATGACCTGTAAAATAGTAGTAAATTTTATAATAATTGCAGGGTGGCTGCGGGCAATGGCACACAATTTCGTCAGCGAGGAGGCAATTCTGCCCATTCCACTGACTCCTGAGCACACACGCACACTCACACAGATATAGTTCGCAAGCTTGAATTTGACATTATCAGGCAGTGTACACTCTTAAGTCTGTACTTTGGCGGTCGTCCCTTATTGGCACAAACAAGCCACCTAGCCATCTCTCCACCTTCTCTATCGGAAATTGTTCTTACCAAATCATTTGGTAAGATAAGAACGTTTTAGAGGAAGTAAGGAAAACATATCTAATGCTCGCTTCACAGAAGCGGAATAAGCAAAAGAGAATTAAAATGAACAATCAGTATATAGGCACTTAATTCTGAATAAGTTTTTTAAACAAACACTCTTTAACCCAATAATGGACTATATAGCATTGTCAACTTGACAACTACAGCATGAGCTTTTGTTTGCTTGTTTGCGCAAACATTGTTAAACACTCTCTTATAGAAGTGTTCTTATATTTGATTAAACACCAAAATCATTACTAACCGTTCAACTCGAGTCCCCAATAATAAATTAATGTTATTCAACAAAGAATAATTCTTCTAGTGTTTTCAATTCAACAAGGGATGCTTTGCGGTCTAATGACATCATCGCCATTGTGCGGTAGGTTTCGATTCCATTGTTTGGCTGTCAGAATGTCATTATCATGTTGAATATTTACCTCGGGGACTTTGAGATTCATAAAACGAGAAATTAGAATAAAGATTAAAATTTTTTTATTTAGATTTATTTTTTTGTTAGAAAACTAAAAGAGAGACAGACAGTGAGACAGAGACAGAGACAGAGAGACAGAGAGACAGAGACAGAGACAGAGAGACAGAGACAGAGAGACAGAGAGACAGAGAGACAGAGACAGAGAGACAGAGAGACAGAGACAGAGACATAGACAGAGACAGAGACAGAGACAGAGAGACAGAGAGACAGAGACAGAGACATAGACAGAGACAGAGACAGAGACAGAGAGACAGAGAGACAGAGACAGAGACAGAGAGACAGAGAGACAGAGAGACAGAGACAGAGACATAGACAGAGACAGAGACAGAGACAGAGAGACAGAGAGACAGAGACAGAGACAGAGACAGAGAGACAGAGACAGAGAGACAGAGACAGAGAGACAGAGAGACAGAGACAGAGAGACAGAGACAGAGACAGAGACAGAGACAGAGAGACAGAGTGACAGAGACAGAGACAGAGACAGATACAGAGACAGAGACAGAGAGACAGAGACAGAGACAGAGAGACAGAGACAGAGACAGATACAGAGACAGAGACAGAGAGACAGAGACAGAGAGACAGAGACAGAGAGACAGAGACAGAGAGACAGAGACAGAGAGACAGAGAGACAGAGACAGAGAGACAGAGACAGAGACAGAGACAGAGACAGAGACAGAGACAGAGACAGAGACAGAGACAGAGAGACAGAAATATACACAGTCGGAAATATCATTATAAATTTAAAAAATTCTTAAGACGAAGATTCAACTACTTTGAGTAGTAAATATAGGTTTTACTAGCATATTTGAGTAATGATCAGCCAACTTAGCTCAAGTGAGTCAGCTGTTTAAAAAAACTTGAATTTCACAGCAAAACGAAGCATCGACGTCTTTTGTTGAAACCTTATTTTTCAACTACATACAACTTGGAGTTTAAAATTAATTTCTTCTTTTACGCATATCCTAATTAAAAAAATTGTGTTCAATTTGTACTTCAAATTGCTTGTGTCTGATCGCACTGAAGGTAGTTTTTCAAATGATCATCTGTTTGCCCTGTCTGTGTTTGTTTAGTATTAGTGTCACATATAAGTGAGATTTGTACACAGAATTTATTATTATTAGCAGCAGAACATATTGACTCAAAAAGTCTGTAAATTTCAATTGGCACAAAACTTGTCTTTGGCTAAATTAGTTGAGTTGTGAATAATTGACAAATGCTTGTCTTTCTTGTGATGCGGTCAATGCAAAGCAGGTCACAATAAAGGCTAGAGATAGATTTCAGTTCTGTTTGTTTGGCACACATATCGCGTGGTTGCTATACTTAAATTAATTTCTTTTGCTCGTGTCAACCTGAAATTTGAGCTATACATTTTTGTGTAAGCAAATACATCGTGTAGTTGTCCTCTGATAATTAAATTCTTCTTCGACTTTCATAGTTTTATTAACTTCTGCAACAGGAGTGAGTGCTCAGCAAATAATTGCAGTTTGATAACTGATTAACGCGTGATGGCAAAGACTGAAGCAGTGGGGCTATAGTTATTTGCTTTAGAACTTTTTGCTAAATTTTCTGCATAGAACTTTTTGACGTGTGGATATTCTCTGTGCCATTATTAGTGCCATTCTCTATGCCATTATCAGTGCCATTCTGTATGCCATTATCAGTGCCATTCTCTGTGCCAAAACAGTGCCATTCTCTATGCCATTATCAGTGCCATTCTCTATGCCATTATCAGTGCCATTCTCTATGCCATTATCAGTGCCATTCTCTCTGCCATTATCAGTACCATTCTCTCTGCCATTATCAGTGCCATTCTCTATGCCATTATCAGTGCCATTCTCTATGCCATTATCAGTGCCATTCTCTATGCCATTATCAGTGCCATTCTCTATGCCATTATCAGTGCCATTCTCTCTGCCATTATCAGTGCCATTCTCTATGCCATTATCAGTGCCATTCTCTATGCCATTATCAGTGCCATTCTCTATGCCATTATCAGTGCCATTCTCTATGCCATTATCAGTGCCATTCACTCTGCCATTATCAGTGCCATTCTCTATGCCATTATCAGTGCCATTCTCTATGCCATTATCATTGCCATTCTCTGTGCCAAATCAGTGCCATTCTCTATGCCATTATCAGTGCCATTCTCTATGCCATTATCAGTGCCATTCTCTATGCCATTATCAGTGCCATTCTGAATGCCATTATTAGTGCCATTCTCTATGCCATTATCAGTGCCATTCTCTATGCCATTATCAGTGCCATTCTCTATGCCATTATCAGTGCCATTATGTATGCCATTATCAGTGCCATTCTCTGTGCCATTATCAGTGCCATTCTCTATGCCATTATCAGTGCCATTCTCTATGCCATTATCAGTGCCATTCTGTATGCCATTGTCGGTGCCATTCTGTATGCCATTGTCGGTACCATTTTTATTGCCATTATCACAGAAATTTCTCTGCAATTCACAGTGCCACTTATCATTACCATTTCATGTAATACTGTATATGTTTTTATCCCCGACATCAGCACCGCCATTCTCAACCATTCACTGCCATTATCACTGCACAGATTGTATCTAATCTTGTACCTATAGTTTTTCTGCTTTATTTCTGATATCCTTGTCTCCATTTCTGTATCTTTTTCTTTCTATTCTCTCTCTGTTACATGTAATAAAAATAGCTAGGCTTATTATCTAAGCGATAAACTTTTTGGCTATGAGTTTTAAACAAATTCTGCCATTTTTTAAGTACATTACATAATTTTGCACTTTCTTTAACTAGAACATATACGACTTACGTTATGCGTCACAGCATCAAATTTTCTGGTGCATTTCTGCAGAATTCTGCCCTAAATTTTGTCATCATCGCCCTCTGTTCTCATCATCGCCCTCTGTTCTCATCATCGCCCTCTGTTCTCATCATCGCCCTCTGTTCTCATCATCGCCCTCTGTTCTCATCATCGCCCTCTGTTCTCATCATCGCCCTCTGTTCTCATCATCGCCCTCTGTTCTCATCATCGCCCTCTGTTCTCATCATCGCCCTCTGTTCTCATCATCGCCCTCTGTTCTCATCATCGCCCTCTGTTCTCATCATCGCCCTCTGTTCTCATCATCGCCCTCTGTTCTCATCATCGCCCTCTGTTCTCATCATCGCCCTCTGTTCTCATCATCGCCCTCTGTTCTCATCATCGCCCTCTGTTCTCATCATCGTCCTCTGTTCTCATCATCGTCCTCTGTTCTCATCATCGCCCTCTGTTCTCATCATCGCCCTCTGTTCTCATCATCGCCCTCTGTTCTCATCATCGCCCTCTGTACTCATCCTCGCCAAATGCACTTAATCCTTGCCCTCTGTTCTTATCATCGCCCTCTCTACTCATCCTCGCCATATGCACTTAATCCTTGCCCTCTGTTCTTATCATCGCCCTCTGTTCTCATCCTCGCCAAATGCACTTAATCCTTGCCCTCTGTTCTTATCATCGCCCTCTGTTCTCATCATCGCCCTCTGTTCTCATCATCGCCCTCTGTTCTCATCATCGCCCTCTGTACTCATCCTCGCCAAATGCACTTAATCCTTGCCCTCTGTTCTTATCATCGCCCTCTGTTCTCATCCTCGCCAAATGCACTTAATCCTTGCCCTCTGTTCTCATCATCGCTCTATGTTCTCATCATCGCCCTCTGTTCTCTTTCTCGCCATATGTAATATGGCAAAGTAATAAACCATTATCTTATCAAGCAGTAAAAAGTTAAGCAATTTACAATCGAACTATGCAAAATAAGTCTAGCTTTCTGCGGCTAATCTATCGCTACAGTTAATTTATGCGACGCAAAATAGAACAGATTGCTTCTTTGGTCTTCTGCATTTTAGCCGATTAGATTGCATAGGTGAGAAAGCAGCAAAACACTCTCCCTTTATGGTTGGCAAGCCTATTTTGTAGATAATAAATTATTACTGAAAGTGTTGCAATTTCGTTGCTACAAAAGAACTGCAGGTCGCTTATAAAAGAAAGTAAATAAAAGTTTGAAGAGCTAAGAATTCCGACAGGCAGCAAGGCTATGGAGTGACACCAGATGTGTCATTCAATGCTGCTTTATCTGTCTATTTTGCAGCTCCAAATAGTTTGATCGAGTAATCTGAGTCCAACCTGATTGACATTTTATCTTGATTAAAACTGTATGACAGGTAAGTTTAGATGCCGTTGGCCATGCAGTATGATCCGCTTGGTTGAAATTGGCATTGGCTTGTGAAAATACACGTATAATAGGGAGTGTGAGAAAGGGAGAGTGTGAGAGAGGGAGGGTGTGAGAGAGGGAGAGTGTGAGAGAGGGAGGGTGTGAGAGAGGGAGGGTGTGAGAGAGGGAGGGTGTGAGAGAGGGAGAGTGTGAGAGAGGGAGGGTGTGAGAGAGGGATAGTGTGAGAGAGGGATAGTGTGAGAGAGGGAGAGTGTGAGAGAGGGATAGTGTGAGAGAGGGAGAGTGTGAGAGAGGGAGAGTGTGAGAGAGGGAGAGTGTGAGAGAGGGATAGTGTGAGAGAGGGAGGGTGTGAGAGAGGGAGAGTGTGAGAGAGGGAGAGTGTGAGAGAGGGATAGTGTGAGAGAGGGAGAATGTGAGAGAGGGATAGTGTGAGAGAGGGAGGGTGTGAGAGAGGGAGAGTGTGAGAGACGAATGGTGTGAGAGAGGGAGAGTGTGAGAGAGAGGGTGTGAGAGAGAGAGGGAGTGAGAGAGGGAGGGTGTGAGAGAGGGAGGGAGTGAGAGAGGGAGGGTGTGAGAGAGGGAGGGTGTGAGAGAGGGAGGGTGTTAGAGAGGGAGGGTGTTAGAGAGGGAGGGTGTGAGAGAGGGAGGGTGTTAGAGAGGGAGGGTGTTAGAGAGGGAGGGTGTGAGAGAGGGAGGGTGTTAGAGAGGGAGAGTGTGAGAGAGGGATAGTGTGAGAGAGGGAGGGTGTGAGAGAGGGAGAGTGTGAGAGAGGCAGGGTGTGAGAGAGGGAGGGTGTGAGAGAGGGAGGGTGTGAGAGAGGGAGGGTGTGAGAGAGGGAGGGTGTGAGAGAGGGAGGGTGTTAGAGAGGGAGAGTGTGAGAGAGGGATAGTGTGAGAGAGGGAGGGTGTGAGAGAGGGAGAGTGTGAGAGAGGCAGGGTGTGAGAGAGGGAGGGTGTGAGAGAGGGAGGGTGTGAGAGAGGGAGGGTGTGAGAGAGGGAGGGTGTGAGAGAGGAAGGGTGTGAGAGAGGGAGGGTGTGAGAGAGGGAGGGTGTGAGAGAGGGAGGGAGTGAGAGAGGGAGGGTGTGAGAGAGGGAGGGTGTGAGAGAGGGAGGGTGTTAGAGAGGGAGGGTGTTAGAGAGGGAGGGTGTGAGAGAGGGAGGGTGTTAGAGAGGGAGGGTGTTAGAGAGGGAGGGTGTGAGAGAGGGAGAGTGTGAGAGAGGGAGAGTGTGAGAGAGGGATAGTGTGAGAGAGGGAGGGTGTGAGAGAGGGAGAGTGTGAGAGAGGGAGAGTGTGAGAGAGGGATAGTGTGAGAGAGGGAGAATGTGAGAGAGGGATAGTGTGAGAGAGGGAGGGTGTGAGAGAGGGAGAGTGTGAGAGACGAATGGTGTGAGAGAGGGAGAGTGTGAGAGAGAGGGTGTGAGAGAGGGAGGGAGTGAGAGAGGGAGGGTGTGAGAGAGGGAGGGAGTGAGAGAGGGAGGGTGTGAGAGAGGGAGGGTGTGAGAGAGGGAGGGTGTTAGAGAGGGAGGGTGTTAGAGAGGGAGGGTGTGAGAGAGGGAGGGTGTTAGAGAGGGAGGGTGTTAGAGAGGGAGGGTGTGAGAGAGGGAGGGTGTTAGAGAGGGAGAGTGTGAGAGAGGGATAGTGTGAGAGAGGGAGGGTGTGAGAGAGGGAGAGTGTGAGAGAGGCAGGGTGTGAGAGAGGGAGGGTGTGAGAGAGGGAGGGTGTGAGAGAGGGAGGGTGTGAGAGAGGGAGGGTGTGAGAGAGGGAGGGTGTTAGAGAGGGAGAGTGTGAGAGAGGGATAGTGTGAGAGAGGGAGGGTGTGAGAGAGGGAGAGTGTGAGAGAGGCAGGGTGTGAGAGAGGGAGGGTGTGAGAGAGGGAGGGTGTGAGAGAGGGAGGGTGTGAGAGAGGGTGGGTGTGAGAGAGGAAGGGTGTGAGAGAGGGAGGGTGTGAGAGAGGGAGGGTGTGAGAGAGGGAGGGTGTGAGAGAGGGAGGGTGTGAGAGAGGGAGGGTGTGAGAGAGGGAGGGTGTGAGAGAGGGAGGGTGTGAGAGAGGGAGGGTGTGAGAGAGGGAGGGTGTTAGAGAGGGAGGGGAATTGTTCTTTAACGTGAAAGACAATTTAGAGTGAAATAGATAAATTGTAACTCGTATTTAGAATGGAAAGCAGTGCTATAATTTACACAAAAAAGGGTTGGCTATCAACAGTTTCTATAAACGCATAAACAGTTTATATTGCTCTGAATTTGTTATAAGTAATATTACATGGCACAGCAGACTGACACATGCCAGTAACACAGATTTGCACTAATTGAATTCATGCTTAGAAATCGACAGTTATGGCCCGGCAGTTCGCTTGTTTAACCCAATAAAAAAAGGATTTAGGCTTTTAGTCACAAGCAGGAATATGATGTTTTATAGAATGATTTATTGGTGTTAGTGAAGTCTAGAACGCGGCTCTACACCATATAGTTAATGAAATTAAATGTCACTATTGTTTATCGATAAATTTAAAATCATTTTTAGCCAGCAAATTTTGAAGTTCCTCATAAATTATTACTCATTCTTCAGTCCCTAATAAATATCTTCAAGGAAACCACATTTCAACCTCATTATCGATATCGCGACGTTAGTCTCACCGCTCTGTGCCTAAATCCAAGCCTTCGAACCATTAAATATGAGATTTATGTACCTAAATGTCACTGATTCTGTTCCTAAATGTCACTGATTCTGTTCCTAAATGTCACTGATTCTGTTCCTAAATGTCACTGATTCTGTTCCTAAATCTCACTGATTCTGTTCCTAAATCTCACTGATTCTGTTCCTAAATCTCACCAGTTCTGTTCCTAAATCTCACCAGTTCTGTTCCTAAATCTCACTGATTCTGTTCCTAAATCTCACTGATTCTGTTCCTAAATCTCACTGATTCTGTTCCCAAATCTCGCTAAATATGTTCCTAAATCTCGCTAAATATGTTCCTAAATATCGCTAAATATGTTCCTAAATCTCGCTAAATATGTTCCTAAATCTCGCTAAATATGTTCCTAAATATCGCTAAATATGTTCTTAAATCTCGCTAAATATGTTCCTAAATCTCGCTAAATATGTTCCCAAATCTCGCTAAATATGTTCCTAAATATCGCTAAATATGTTCCTAAATCTCGCTAAATATGTTCCCAAATCTCGCTAAATATGTTCCTAAATATCGCTAAATATGTTCCTAAATCTCGCTAAATATGTTCCTAAATCTCGCTAAATATGTTCCTAAATCTCGCTAAATATGTTCTTAAATCTCGCTAAATATGTTCCTAAATCTCACTGATTCTGTTCCTATCTGTTCCTAGTCGGTTGCCTGCCTTCCTATTGGCTGTCGCGGGCAGAGCTCTAAATGATGGCCCTTATAAAATTAAAATGTTTGCCATTTTTGCAAAATTAATCTTCAAAGAAAACCAATGATAGAAATAGTCACTATTCTTTATCGAAAACATAGATCCCAAATCCTGAAACACAGCGACATATGTTTTGTTGATGACAAGACGTTTTTTAACAGGTAAAATATTCGAAAACTTTTATACGAGCCTAACACTTGAATATTTACCTGTTGGTTAATTAAAGGTTGCGAAATGGCGCTTTGTAAGATAATATCCTTTAACATTCTATAATTCTATACACAATGACTGCATTGGTACATTCTTTCAATTATTGTAACGTGTACTTTTGTATTTTTTAACGAAAAACTTCAATAGTTATGTTTCAGCAGGTTAACTAGTTTTTAAAATAATTAGATAGATACTGCATCACATAAAGAGAAGTGTCATGCAGTTATTGATAAATTGATTTTTTAATTTATTAATTTATTGATAATCTATTTTTATACACCAAATTCCTTTGCATCTTCTAATCAGTAAGTCTGTACTATTGACGCATGTGTACTTTTGAAGAAACTAAATGTGCGTCTGAATAATCTGTCTGTACCTTTCAATTGTACTTTAATGAATCGGTTTAAACCAAGAAATCTCAAAACAATAAGTATTTACTCTTATCGTATTGAATTTAGGTACTTTTTAAAAAGTACATTAGTTTTTTTGTACTTTAAGTACTTCTTTACAGATGTACTTATAATTTATTTAAAAAATTCACATGTAGAAACACATTAATTTTTATTCGTTATTGTAATTTACAATAAAATACTAGGGTTGCCCGGCCGAAAATAGGACTGCTTTAATAACCCAGCAACATGCATGCAAACAAAACGAAACTTGGGTCACTTCTCAACAAAGTTGCCACCTTTCTCCAGACACCGCTCCCACCTCACCAGCCAGTTGTCGAAGGCCTCTGCGAAGCTAGACGCATGCATAGGGGTCGTGACCGCCCTCCAAAGAATTCTTGACCTCCTGCAGGGAGTCAAAACGGGCGCCAGCGATCGCGGCTTTGACTTTGGGAAATAGCCAAACACAATGACCATGGTCTTCTTGGCACTGCGCGACACCCGCGCTTTCGTTGGGGCCGCAGCTGCACGCGGAACCCACTGCTTCGACTGAACCTTGGTCTCTGGCGTCACATAGTGCAGCCATGTCTCATCAGCAGTGATGACTCGATCAAGGAAGCCGGGATTGCTGCGCATCAGGCGATAGAAGTAATTCTTGGCGCAGCGAACTCGCTCAGCTCGGTTCTCCTCAGTCAGAAGGTGCGGCACCCATCTTGCTGACACATGCTTGAGCTGCAGATCCTTGGTCAGAATCTCGTCAACAGTTGTCTTCGAGATGCCAGTCAAGTCGGCCAGTTCCCTGACAGTGAGGCGCCTGTCGTCGCTGATCAACTTCTCAACCATCGCCACATTCGCTGGCGTCCTAACAGTTGGATCACGATGGTGACCTCTGCCATCAGAGCCATCGTGACTTTCACGAAGCTGTTCAAATATGTAATACACTTGGCTCCGCGACAAGGCTTCGCTGCCGTAGATGGCCTGCAGGTGCTGCATGCACTCCTTGGCCGATCTCCCGGCCTTAAAGCAGTCAACAACGATTTCGCGCTGTTTGACCATCGTAAGAGGTAAGATAGGAGCTAGGAAATGCCGTAGGGTGGCAAAAGCTTGCATTAAGCAGTGACAAGAAACCATAAATGCGCTGCTGTAGCTTTTTCAGGAGTTATGTCCATAGAAATTGAAAAATATTATTTACCATGACCTTTTAGCCCCTTTATGGCCATAGATGAATTAATGCTCGGTAATTTTCTTGCGGGCAGTTACACCATTTTACCCTCAAATTTGAACAACGAAAACTTCAATAGTGACAAACTCTGATTCAATTTTGACACAGCGAACGACAAAAGTTACACTCTATGGTAAATTCTGTCGAATTTGAATCGGAATTTGTCACTATTGATGTTTTCGTTGTTCAAAATTGAGGGTAAAATGGTGTAATAAGCCATTGAACAACGCTGAGCAAGGGTTTTAATGAACATCGTTAAACTATATCTATGGGGAATTCCCTAAGTGTGTATTTTTTACGCTGGGATTCCCGCCATTAAATACCGCGTGGTTTTAATGGACGACATTAAAACACCGGCGGAATGTCTATAGTGCAAAAAGAACCGCTGGGAATCCCAGCGTTGCTTAATGAAATTTTATACCGGCTATTTCGGGCATCAATGTCTATGACCTCGGGCGCTGCGCGTCCTCGGTCACAGCCATTGATAAGCCGGGATATATTCTTACATTAGTCGCCCGCAAAAAGGAATCGACCAATAGGAATGGCTTACTGAGGCTAAAATGTCTATCGCACCCCGAAGTGGGGGCCCCACACCCCGTCTCTGACTCTAAAGGTATAGCTTGGGCAAAAACGTCTATGGTAGAATAAAATTGATACCCCATGCTTTAAGGGCGGTAATGGCGTCAATTTCCATTGACGCCCGCAAAGCTTGGGTATTAATGGTATATTACCGATTTTCACATTCATATCTCACATGTCTGAACTCGTAATATTTAAGCAGTCCTATTTTCAATCGGACAACCCTCGTTAAAATATTGTTCCTAAACCCTAAAACTCAATTCCATCGAAGTTTTCAGCAATCTACTCAAACATAAAAACTCAATTTCGCAGCTCAACGAAAAAAATCGCATTAGAAAGACCGCAATAATCGAAGCACTTGTTAGCCATGGCAGCACAGGTGCAGAACAGCCTGCAGTGGTATGACTACCTGGTCTTCGGTCTAGTTTTGGCCGTCTCTGGCGGGGTCGGCATTTTCTTTGCCATCAGGGCGCGAAAAAATGCTTCCCAGGAAGAGTACCTGCTGGCTAGCAAGCAGCTCACGGTGGGACCGATTGCGATGTCACTTTTAGCCAGCTTCATCTCCGCCATCACCTTGCTGGGTATGGACTAATGGGATTTGGGAGAATGGCTTAGGAATATACTTCCCTCCTGATCTCTAGATTGCAATGAGCTCCATCGACTTTCTCACTCTATCTGTATCTACCATCACTCTCAATATATCTACTCTATTCTCTATATATCTACTCTCACACTCTCTATATCTACTCTCACTCTCTCAATATATATTCTCACGCTCTATTTATCTACTCTTACTTCTCACTGTATCTACTCTCAGTCTCTCTCTGTATCTACTCTCTCTCTCTTTATCTACTCTCACTCTCTCGGTATCTACTCTTAGTCTCTCTGTATCTACTCTCACTCACTCTGTATCTACTCTCAATCACTCTGTATCTACTCTCACTCTCTCTTTATCTACTCTCACTCTCTCGGTATCTACTCTTAGTCTCTCTGTATCTACTCTCAGTCTCTCTCTATATCAACTCTCACTCTCTCTGTATCTACTCTCACTCTCTCTTTATCTACTCTCACTCTCTCTGTATCTACTCTCAGTCTCTCTGCATCTACTCTCAGTCTCTCTGTATCTACTCTCACTCTCTCTGCATCTACTCTCAGTATCTCTGTATCTACTCTCACTCTCTCTGCATCTACTCTCAGTCTCTCTGTATCTACTCTCACTCTCTGTATCTACTCCACCCACAGGCACACCATCTGAGATCTACGTGTACGGGACGCAGTACGTCTGGATTGGCGTATCTTATTTCTTTGTCATCCTGGCTGCAAACGAAATCTTCATTCCGGTGTTCCATCGGCTGAGAGTGAACACCTCCTATCAGTATCTGAGGCTGCGGTTTCACAAGTCCGTTCAAATCGCCGGCTCCATCAGCTTCTGCGTCCAGATGGTACTCTACATGGGCATTGTTATCTATGCTCCCTCACTGGCTCTCAGTCAAGGTGAGGCCGCCAATCGTTGTTTTCTTGGTCGATTCTGAGTCGGTTCTTAAGTCGATTTTGAGTCGGTTCTTAAGTCAATTTTGAGTCGGTTCTTAAGTCGATTTTGAGTCGGTTCTTAAGTCGATTCTGAGTCGGTTCTTAAGTCAATTTTGAGTCGGTTCTTAAGTCGATTTTGAGTCGGTTCTTAAGTCAATTTTGAGTCGGTTCTTAAGTCGATTTGAGTCGGTTCTTAAGTCGATTTGAGTCGGTTCTTAAGTCGATTTTGAGTCGGTTCTTAAGTCGATTTTGAGTCGGTTCTTAAGTCGATTTTGAGTCGGTTCTTAAGTCGATTTTGAGTCGGTTCTTAAGTCGATTTTGAGTCGGTTCTTAAGTCGATTTTGAGTCGGTTCTTAAGTCGATTTTGAGTCGGTTCTTAAGTCGATTTTGAGTCGGTTCTTAAGTCGATTTTGAGTCGGTTCTTAAGTCGATTTTGAGTCGGTTCTTAAGTCGATTTTGAGTCGGTTCTTAAGTCGATTTTGAGTCGGTTCTTAAGTCGATTTTGAGTCGGTTCTTAAGTCGGTTTTATTGTGTATTCTTAAGTCGATTCCAGTGTAGATTCTTCAGTGGATTCCAGTGTTAATTCCTAAGGCGATTCGCATTGACATTCGTACTGGTCATATCATTTTAGTCACAGGTTTTAACGTCTGGATCGCCGTAGCTTCAATTGGTTTGGTCGCCACATTCTACACTAGCATTGTGAGTTTGAATCCCATTTGTGATCTTATCATCCCTTGTTATCCCACCGGGTTGACTAAGATCAGAAATAACCCATTCAGGGTGGCATCAAGGCCGTAGTCTGGACTGATGTCTTCCAAATCGTCATGATGTTGACGGGTCTGCTGGCTACGCTGATTCGCGGCGTCATGGTTATTGGCGGCTTCGGTGTGATGTGGGAGCGAGCCCAGGAAGGACAGAGGATAGAGTTTTTCAAGTGAGAGGTCACAGCTGAAAGTTGAATGTACTTTTTGTGCTCATGATTTTAAATATATTTATATATATGATACTGACCTGTTAGACATAGGATACTGACCTTTTAGACATAGGATACTGACCTGTTAGACATAGGATACTGACCTGTTAGACATAGGATACTGACCTGTTAGACATAGGATACTGACCTGTTAGACATAGGATACTGACCTATTAGACATAGGATACTGACCTATTAGACATAGGATACTGACCTATTAGACATAGGATACTGACCTATTAGACATAGGATACTGACCTGTTAGACATAGGATACTGACCTATTAGACATAGGATACTGACCTATTAGACATAGGATACTGACCTGTTAGACATAGGATACTGACCTGTTAGACATAGAATACTGACCTGTTAGACATAGGATACTGACCTGTTAGACATAGAATACTGACCTGTTAGACATAGGATACTGACCTGTTAGACATAGGATACTGACCTGTTAGACATAGGATACTGACCTGTTAGACATAGGATACTGACCTGTTAGACATAGGATACTGACCTATTAGACATAGGATACTGACCTATTAGACATAGGATACTGACCTGTTAGACATAGGATACTGACCTATTAGACATAGGATACTGACCTATTAGACATAGGATACTGACCTATTAGACATAGGATACTGACCTGTTAGACATAGGATACTGACCTGTTAGACATAGGATACTGACCTGTTAGACATAGGATACTGACCTGTTAGACATAGAATACTGACCTGTATTCTAAAAAATGGAAAAGCAGGACATATTTTCAAAACCAATTGGCAGTCTCTCTCTGGACCCAACCGAGAGGCACACGTTGTGGACTCAAATCGTGGCGAACACATTCGTCTGGCTATCTATCTACGGTATCAATCAGACCATGGTTCAGCGCTGTCTAAGCTTGAGCTCGCTTCGACAGATTAAACTGTGAGAAATGCATTTTTTCATTCCTACTCATAGTAGTGAGGAAAGTGCTAAAAAATCTAGTTTTTAATAAACTCAGGGCCTACTGGCTAAACATGCCCGGGTTGTTCCTTCTGATGCTGACCTGTTCCATCTGCGGCATGATCATATTTGCTGCCTACGGTACCTGCGATCCACTGCTGCAAGGTCGGATTACTGCCAATGACCAGGTTTGTTTGTTATAATCATATACTCGTTCGAAGAGTGGATTACATATGGAGCACTAGATAGATCCAGGAGAGATAAGACACGGAGGATGAGACTGTCGAGAAATGTGACACGGGAGATATGAGACACCGGAGAGATAAGGCACGAGATAAATAAGACAGGTGAGAGATGAGGCAGGTGAAATGAGACAGGTGAGATGAGACAGTGGAGTGATGAGACAGGGGAGAGATGAGACAGGAGAGAGATGAGACAGGGGAGAGATGAGACAGAGGAGAGTTGAGACAAGGGAGAGATGAGACAGGAGAGAGTTGAGACAGGGGAGAGATGAGACAGGGGAGAGTTGAGACAGGGGAGAGTTGAGACAGGGGAGAGTTGAGACAGAGGAGAGTTGAGACAGGGGAGAGTTGAGACAGGGGAGAGTTGAGACAGGGGAGAGTTGAGACAGGGGAGAGTTGAGACAGGGGAGAGTTGAGACAGGGGAGAGTTGAGACAGGGGAGAGTTGAGACAGGTGAGAGATGAGACAGGTGAGAGACGAGACAGGTGAGAGACGAGGCATGGCAGATGAGACAGGGGAGAGTTGAGACAGGTGAGAGATGAGACAGGGAAGAGTTGAGACAGGGGAGAGTTGAGACAGGAGAGAGATGAGACAGGGGAGAGTTGAGACAGGGGAGAGATGAGACAGGGGAGAGATGAGACAGGGGAGAGTTGAGACAGGGGAGAGTTGAGACAGGGGAGAGATGAGACAGGGGAGAGTTGAGACAGGGGAGAGTTGAGACAGGGGAGAGATGAGACAGGGGAGAGTTGAGACAGGGGAGAGTTGAGACACGGGAGAGTTGAGACAAGGGAGAGATGAGACAGGAGAGAGATGAGACAGGGGAGAGTTGAGACAGGGGAGAGTTGAGACAGGGGAGAGATGAGACAGGAGAGAGATGAGACAGGGGAGAGTTGAGACAGGGGAGAGTTGAGACAGGGGAGAGTTGAGACAGGGGAGAGATGAGACAGGGGAGAGTTGAGACAGGGGAGAGTTGAGACAGGGGAGAGTTGAGACAGGGGAGAGATGAGACAGGAGAGAGATGAGACAGGGGAGAGTTGAGACAGGGGAGAGTTGAGACAGGGGAGAGTTGAGACAGGAGAGAGATGAGACAGGGGAGAGTTAAGACAGGGGAGAGTTGAGACAGGGGAGAGTTGAGACAGAGGAGAGTTGAGACAGGGGAGAGTTGAGACAGGGGAGAGTTGAGACAGGGGAGAGTTGAGACAGAGGAGAGTTGAGACAGGGGAGAGTTGAGACAGGGGAGAGTTGAGACAGGGGAGAGTTGAGACAGGGGAGAGTTGAGACAGGGGAGAGTTGAGACAGGTGAGAGATGAGACAGGGGAGAGTTGAGACAGGGGAGAGTTGAGACAGGAGAGAGTTGAGACAGGGGAGAGATGAGACAGGAGAGAGATGAGACAGGGGAGAGTTGAGACAGGGGAGAGTTGAGACAGGGGAGAGTTGAGACAGGGGAGAGTTAAGACAGGAGAGAGATGAGACAGGGGAGAGTTGAGACAGGGGAGAGTTGAGACAGGAGAGAGTTGAGACAGGGGAGAGTTAAGACAGGGGAGAGTTGAGACAGGGGAGAGTTGAGACAAGGGAGAGATGAGACAGGAGAGAGATGAGACAGGGGAGAGTTGAGACAGGGGAGAGTTGAGACAGGGGAGAGATGAGACAGGGGAGAGTTGAGACAGAAGAGAGTTGAGACAGGGGAGAGATGAGACAGGAGAGAGATGAGACAGGGGAGAGTTGAGACAGGGGAGAGTTAAGACAGGAGAGAGATGAGACAGGAGAGAGTTGAGACAGGGGAGAGTTGAGACAGGGGAGAGTTGAGACAGGTGAGAGATGAGACAGGTGAGAGACGAGACAGGTGAGAGACGAGGCATGGCAGATGAGACAGGGGAGAGTTGAGACAGGTGAGAGATGAGACAGGGAAGAGTTGAGACAGGGGAGAGTTGAGACAGGGGAGAGATGAGACAGGAGAGAGTTGAGACAGGGGAGAGTTGAGACAGGGGAGAGTTGAGACAGGGGAGAGTTGAGACAGGGGAGAGTTGAGACAGGGGAGAGTTGAGACAGGGGAGAGATGAGACAGGAGAGAGATGAGACAGGGGAGAGTTGAGACAGGGGAGAGATGAGACAGGGGAGAGTTGAGACAGGTGAGAGACGAGGCATGGCAGATGAGACAGGGGAGAGTTGAGACAGGTGAGAGATGAGACAGGGGAGAGTTGAGACAGGGGAGAGTTGAGACAGGGGAGAGATGAGACAGGAGAGAGTTGAGACAGGGGAGAGTTGAGACAGGGGAGAGTTGAGACAGGGGAGAGTTGAGACAGGGGAGAGTTGAGACAGGGGAGAGTTGAGACAGGGGAGAGATGAGACAGGAGAGAGATGAGACAGGGGAGAGTTGAGACAGGGGAGAGATGAGACAGGTGAGAGTTGAGACAGGGGAGAGTTGAGACAGGGGAGAGTTGAGACAGGGGAGAGTTGAGACAGGGGAGAGTTGAGACAGGGGAGAGTTGAGACAGGGGAGAGTTGAGACAGGGGAGAGATGAGACAGGAGAGAGATGAGACAGGGGAGAGTTGAGACAGGGGAGAGATGAGACAGGTGAGAGTTGAGACAGGGGAGAGTTGAGACAGGGGAGAGTTGAGACAGGGGAGAGTTGAGACAGGGGAGAGTTGAGACAGGAGAGAGTTGAGACAGGGGAGAGTTGAGACAGGGGAGAGTTGAGACAGGGGAGAGATGAGACAGGGGAGAGATGAGACAGGGGAGAGTTGAGACAGGGGAGAGTTGAGACAGGGGAGAGATGAGACAGGGGAGAGTTGAGACAGGGGAGAGTTGAGACACGGGAGAGATGAGACACGGAAGAGATGAGACAGGGGAGAGATGAGACACGGGAGAGATGAGACAGGGAAGAGATGAGACACGGGAGAGATGAGACAGGGGAGAGATGAGACACGGAAGAGATGAGACAGGGGAGAGATGAGACACGGGAGAGATGAGACACGGGAGAGATGAGACAGGGGAGAGATGAGACAGGGGAGAGTTGAGACAGGGAAGAGTTGAGACAGGGAAGAGTTGAGACAGGGGAGAGATGAAACAAGAAGATGATAGAGGATTTATTATTTGCCTATATCATGAATCCTAGATATTCTGGGTTTTTCATATAAAATTCTTGCATAAATGAACAAAGCGGTTGCTCATAGGAATGCCTCATATTTTATGCATGTTCTAAATAATTAGCTATTCAAAAAACGGCACAAAATGTTGCAGCTTCTACCTCTGTTTGTCATGGATTATTTGCATTCGATTCCGCTGCTACCAGGCATATTTGTGGCTTCAGTATTCAGTGGTGCACTCAGGTGATTTGTTTGTTTACCTAACTTTCTTGAATCGATTTTGAAAGCTAGGAGAACTACATTTATCTGTATTTATTCGTGACAAGTAACTTATTCAGCAGAAGCACAGAACAACAAGAGAATATCATTTTGTTTTAATTAAGAGCGTAAATGAATTCTTTTTTTCGATGAAATGCACAAAAAACTAAAAATATGCGCACTATTCTACTTACAGTACAGTGTCATCCGGCGTAAATTCCTTGGCTTCAGTAACGGTAAATGATATTCTTGACAGGGCGCTAATCAATTATACTGAGAAGAAGAAGACTATTTTGTGCAAAGTGATTGGTAAGTAAGCATGTTTCAACGTTGTGTTAACATATTTAGAACAATAGCGACTCGACAATAGTATTTGAAAATCTGATTTCAGCTGCTCTGTACGGTCTATTAAGCCTAGTCTTTGCTGTATTGGCCTCGGTGATGGGACCTGTTTTGCAGGTCAGACTTTTTATTACATTTACTAAAGTAATGGTATAGTTAGTTATACCTTGAGAACAACATATTTCAGGCCGCGCTAGGAATCTTCGGAATGGTTGGCGGGCCGCTGATGGGCGTGTTCACTCTTGGCATGTTCTTTCGGGTGGCTACCTGGAAGGTGAGACCTGAAATTTGCAGCGCCACCCCATGGGAGTGACATTCCATTCCAAGGAGTGACATTCCATCCCAAGGAGTGACATTCCATTCCAAGGAGTGACATTCCATCCCAAGGAGTGAGATCCCATTCCAAGGAGTGACATCCCATCCTAAGGACAACCCAATTCCAGTGAGTGACACCTCATCCCAGTGAGTAACACTCAATCTCAAGGAGTGACACCCAATCCCAGTGAGTGACACCCCATTCCAAGTGAGTGAGACCTCATTACAAGGAGTGACATCCATTTTCCAGTGAGTGACACCTCATTCCCCCCAGTGAGTGACACCCCAACCCAAAGAGTGATATCATCCCGAGGAATGCCCCAGCAACAGTAAGTGCCACCCAATTCTAGTAAGTGGCACCTCATCCTAGTCATTTAGTATGACACCGATCCATTGATTTATCAATATTGATTTTGAATTGGTGCCAATCAGGGCGCCATAGCGGGCCACCTGGTCAGTCAAATCCTGGTGTTCTGGATCGGTTTCGGCTACTATGTCCACCAAGTTAAAGCTCCAACTAAACCGATGTTCACGCACAACTGCACTGTCGAAGATCTGGGAGGTCTAAATGCCAGCGCGACTGTGACAATTGGTTCCAGCTTAGCAAATGTGACGCCGACAAATGCGCCAAGGTTAAATAACATTTTTTTATTTAGTCATTAGGATAAATCATTGAATATGCATTGTTAAATTAAAATTTAATTTCGTAAGAGGATTCAGAAAGGATTCGATTTACATATAACAAAAACTGACATTATTAAAAAATGAGAACGAAATATTTTTTTATGATTTCGATTTTAAGAACTTTGTTTATTTCGTGACTAAAAAGTAACAAAAAAATTACTTTATCCCCAAAAAATAATTTTTAAATAAAAATTTACTTTAAAAAATATTCTTACAGTTTTTACTTTCATTGTAATATTTATATATTTATATAATATAGTGATATATTTTAACAAAAAAGTTTAGAAAAACCAAAAATTAATTTAAAATTAAAGTAATTCTTATTATAATATTTTTTTCTTAGCTTGTACCATGATTTTAAAAAAATATATTTTTTTAAATGGTACATAATAAAACCTGCTAGATACGATATGTCTCATACGATTAATATAAAAACTAAAACTTTTTCCTTATTTCAGCGTGCCCTATATTCTACCTGTCTACAAGGTGTCCTATACCTGGTACGCTATGTACGGTTGGCTAGCGGCCATTGTAGTTGGATTGATTGTCAGCCTGATAACCAGAGGTAATTATAATTCGAAAATTGCATTAGAGATTTAAATATATTAATTCATCTTTTGAGACTCAGGTCAGCCCTGAGTCAGGTGAGAGATGTTAGACTAGCATGTTAGACACAGACGACATGTTAGACACGGAGACAACATGATGAAAAAATTGTTAAGCCGTCTAAAAAAACCATTTCTTAAAACTGATCTTCTCAGACCGAGAGGCGGAGAAGTGCATTCCGCGCGACTATTTCACGCCAATGGTTCGGCACTTCATGAAGCCCAGCCAGGAGGATGTTCAACGCAAGCTGAGCAGACAGAAGGAGCAGCAGCAGGAGGAGCTGGACAAGATGGCCGCAATATTGAAACAGGATCAAGATCAAAATGGCAGATTCGAATTCGATATGTCGCCTTCGGGCCTGGTACTAGCTTAACTGGGCTGTTAATAGATTAGACTGACCTAGGTGTCAGGAACTGTGTCAGAGCCATCTGGGTGTCAGGGATAGTGGGTGTCAGGGATAGTGGTTGTCAGGGATAGTGGGTGTCAGGAACTGTGTCAGAGCCATCTGGGTGTCAGGGATAGTGGTTGTCAGGGATAGTGGGTGTCAGGGATAGTGGGTGTCAGGGATAGTGGGTGTCAGAGATAGCGGGTGTCAGGGATAGTGGGTGTCAGGGAGTCAGGGATAGTGGGTGTCAGGGATAGTGGGTGTCAGGGATAGTGTGTGTCAGGGATAGTGGGTGTCAGAGATAGCGGGTGTCAGGCATAGTGGGTTTCAGGGATAGTGGGTGTCAGGCATAGTGGGTGTCAGGGATAGTGGGTGTCAGGATAGTGGGTGTCAGCGATAGTGGGTGTCAGGGAACTGGGTGTCAGGGAAATAGCTGTTAATAATAACGGATTGTGAATCAATCAAAAAGTGAACTACTGCCAGCATCGTTGATCATCGCTCAATTACACCCTATAAATATTTGCAGCCGCGTTATGCAACAGCTGCTGACGAAGACAATTGCTGGAACACGAAGCTCTGAAGTACGGAAGAAACATCGATGGACAACTTGACTGGTATTGGAACTATAGTCAACGACACTTACACCTATCACTTTTTGCACTGTGGCACCATATGAAAAATATTATTTTATCCACGCTTTTTTGTTTTTTAATTTTTAACTCACAAATGTAACTAGAACATGCGTTCCTCGTTTATTAATCTACAGAAAGTCGTTACCTAAAGAATTTTAAAGAAAGCGAAATATATCAATTCATGTTTAATTAGTGCTTAATCCACAAACTACATTTATGGAAAAGCACAGTTCTTTTAAAGAATACAGGGGCTGTAGCCCAGTGGTTAGAGGGTCGAACTCTCTGCTTGAAGGTCGGGGGTTCGACTCCCGACTCCATTGGTAAATATTGTGTCCTGTAGCAACACACTATAATCTGCATTGCCTGGAGCTGTTCAATGGGTACCAGAATTAATGGGTACCAGCCATACACGGCCTTCGGATAAAATTTGATACGATATAATTGATTTGCAAATCTAAAAATCATTTTTTTAACTGATTAGATAAAATAAAGTTTATTTTCAAGTAAAATATAGAAATTAATTTCTGACACTGCGAACTCAGTCAGAAGCAAAACGAAATCAAACCGATACTGACTTAATGCAGCCCAACTGACTAAAAATGTCACACTGCAGGGCGTTGAATTTTAGGGTATTTGAATAGTCTTATCATGATTTGGCAAACGTCTTTTACTGCGTAATTTTTTGTGGTCACAGGAAGTCTGCCTTATAGTCCATAGGCTATATACTATCTATACTCGTGTATATAGCCCAAGGCCAGCTTTTAAACTTTTGTTCGAGCTAAAAATGTACATCCGCACATAACTATTAACCCCATGCAAATGTAAAATCAGGGCACGGAATATGTTTAAAGAGCCATGCCTGCCTATTGGTTTCTTAAAATTTTATAGTCTATGCCTCTAAGGCCAGATTTAAATTTCTGTCCAGGCTATGTACATTCACACTTTCTACCCTGGCCTCAAGTCCACTGTGCAAGCGAGATGGTTTTGTTAATCCTTTTCGGCTGCAAGGGCTTTGCATATCCTTTTATGGATAGGATATCCTTTTCATGCCGAGGCCAGAAAATTGGAAACTCCATTCCGGCCGACTTGTTCAGCAGGCCTAACCATAGACTATCGCATGAGAATTTGACTACTGCTTTGCAAAGCCCTTGCAGCCGAGAAGGATTAAGTCCTTCGAGAAGGAGAGTCTTCGAATCAGTTAAAATAGCTGACCCAAAGCCAGAAGAAATTTTAAACACCTACAAAACTAGATACGTGATTCATTAGGTCCTTGCTGTTTCATCTTCATCTCTTCTCTCTTCATCTCTTCATCTTCATCTTTCATCTTCACTCTGTGTCTTGATGGCTTGGCCGTCGTGAGTCAATTGCACAGTAAAGTATACACTACTTTATCACTGGAATATTCGAGCAATGTTCCTAGAAACAACTGTCTGCAGTGTTCTGATGGCCTTTCTGTTGCTGAATTTTTCGACTGCAAGCAGCCCAGAACCTCTGTCAACGTCTGCGTCGCTGCAGTATCGACAGCGCTGTTGGAAAGCCAACTACAGCAGTCCGGACCGTCAGCCAGTGGACCACACGCCTCGACCGTTCCTGATCAGCGCTGGACCAGCTCAGTGCCGCGGAGACATCTTCCTGCTGATCTTCGTGCAGTCGGCAGTGCAGAATCGAGCTCGACGCGACCTCATCCGAGCCACCTGGGCCTCCGTAACAAACATCGGCGGCGACCGTCTACAGACGCTCTTCTTCGTCGGCAGGACTAGCGAACCGAGTCAAGATGAAGCTCTGCGCCGAGAGAGTGACACTCGAGCGGACATTGTGCAGGCAGACTTCGTCGACTCCTACAGGAACCTCACCTACAAGCACCTGTACGCACTGAAGTGGATCGCCGAGAGCTGCAGCTCTGTTCGCTACGTCATGAAGCTCGACGACGATGTCGTAGTGAATGTGTTCACGCTGCGGGAGTCGTTGCGGGAGGTCGTGGGCTCGAGGAGTGGAGACTTCTTTTACTGCCAGGTGATTTCCCGAGTTTTAAGAGCTTTCAATTTGCAAATTTGTAAATTTTGAGGTCTTTAAAAAGCTGCCAATCTAATATTTATACAGGTGAGTCGCGTTAAGCCAATCAGAAATATGGGAATTAAGTGGTATGTCTCCTTTGACGAGTACCCAGGCGATACGTACCCTGACTACTGCAAAGGCTACGGCTACGTGATGAATGCCGGCCTCATCAAGAAGCTGCACCATTGCGCCAAGTGGCGTCGAATGTTCTGGATCGACGACGTTTTCGTGTCGGGCGACCTGGCGAGCGCTCTGAACGCACCGCGCATCCAATGGGAGGACGGCTGGGACGCCAAGCAGCTGCACCCGCGACTGGCGGGTCCCGAGGCAGCGCAGATGTCAGTGGCCAACGCCGGTGGCAACAACGTGGTGCCATCGCTGCACCGGCGTGTGTGGCGTGCCATCGTCAGGTTCAGCGACTGGGGCCGGGAGGACTACTAAGAAAGGAAGACAAAAACTGCATCTGGTTGAGACAAAGAAAGCGTCACTACAACATCAAGATTTTACTTTTTACTGTTGTAGTGATTTTACTTTCACTACAATATCATTAGCGCTATCAAGGCGGACCATTTGTTTACTCAGCTCCTTCATCGCGTTTCGGGGTCGCTCGTCAGGGTGGCCAGAAATTTCTCTGAACAAAGCTCTCCGTGCAATTCGAACCAGTTTTTCAAAATTCATTAGTCGCATATGTACTCCGTATGTATGATCGAGAACAAGTCGTTTCGTTTGTTTCGTTTCGTTTGTTTTTTTAAGTAAAATTGTTTGTTTTTTTTGGTGGGCAGACCAATATGTGTTTCTAATAGCAATATCAACGACCACAGAAAACTAATATATACACGTAGAAGCATTTCAAACTGCACACTCGTGCGATACTGTTACGCTGACATTAATAAGAGCTCTCAATTTTCTGCTGAGAGCGAAGAAGCACAAATGAGCACATTAGCAACTTCTTGTCCCTCCATCCCTGGATTCAACTTGCAAGCGGATAGAAAATAAGCAATGCGGCATTTATTGACCAACGATAAAAGCGGTCTTTAATGTTTCCATTAATGACTTTTTTCTATGGCAGAAAGCCATATATTTCATGCATTTGAATCCGCTGGCGAGTCAACGAGTCAAGTAATTAACGAAAGTATTTTGTTTAGATCAAACAGTCCCATATACATTTTCCCTGTCTCTCATCGACCGTTGCCGAGAAATACCTGAAAGGTGCAATTGTTGAAAGTTCCGCTTCTTCCAGATGCCAATAGATGCCCGGCGTGTCTCTCCAGACCGACTTTATCCGTGCTCACATTAGATCCATCACTCGCCGATTGACCAGAATGTGCAATATCCAATGAAGGTGAAGTTGTCTCAGCGCTATTTTTCGATGAACTGGCACTAACATCGCTGATTACGTTAGACAGCCTTGCCATATCAGCATCACGCTTGGCGGTTTTGCGAATGTAGCGATGAGTATAGCCTCAGTGGACTTGTGTCCAGTGATCTTTCCAATGTCAGCAATGGACACTCCCGCATCATTCAGCTCAGTCACCAGGGTTGCACGAATGCAGTGACCGGTGTATCTCTTGCTTAGCTTCGCATTTGTCGATATGGACGCCATCATATTGCCTAACGTGCTATGTCCAACTGGCTGATTAGCGAAGAACCAAGAGTTGTTGACACCTCGTACACGAGGCCGAAGGAAGAAAACCTGGTTTTCAATCCCAGCAGCCTTTTTAGCCTCTTCGATCTTTGCCATGTAGGTATTTAGAGCGGTGTACGGACAACCAGGGCACCCAGTTTCCGCAATTATGCTTTGCTTCAGATCCTCAGCGCAACGGGGCTCAAGGCTTCCTTGCACATTCTTCGATTGCAATGGCCTAAGCTTAAAGCCGTCTATTAAAACTTGTTCGAGAGAATCAACTTGCAGCTGGCGCAGCCACTCACGACCAGGAAGTCCGAAATGTAGCGCCAGTACGAAATACACTTTTTCTTGCAACTTTTTTGGGGTCGACCGGTCGAAATAGAGCCTCAGTTTCTCCAAATCGCCTCGCTTGATAATTAAAAACTGTTTCACTCGGCCGCCTGCCTTGACGAATAGTCCTGCTGTGATTCGCAACATGGTATTAGCTCTAGCAAACGCTGCATCAGCGATGATATCCTAACCTCTTAGGAGGAGCATCTGACGAAACAACCCTGCCCGCAGACAAACAAGAGACGGCGGTGAAAAATAGTCACCATCTTTGCGCCTCACGAACGCATAAAAAACTCGCAACGCAACTGCAGCTTCTTCAATAGTGCACTTACTTAGATCGAAGTGCTCCATGCCCTTGTCTTCCGTAACGGATGTAAACAAACTAAGATCCCAAGTCACTTGCTTCAAGGCAGAACGAGGCAAGTTCTCCAGTTCAATGTTGTCCAGTTGGCCTACGAGCGCATCGATTTGCGCTTCGTCTACAATTTGCAGGAGTGCATCCACATCAACCATCTCTAAATCGGACACATTTTCTTGCATCAATCGCTCCATTTCATTATCGCGTTCCATTTTTGTTCGGATTTTACTCGTAGTCAAACCAACGATATCACCTTGAGATAAATAAAGAAGGCCAATAGGGTACGTGGCTTCGGATTCCATCTCGCTTTCCATTTTCTCTGCTGCGTAAAGCTTCTCTATTGCACTCTTTAACAGCACCTTTACGATCGCGCGACTGTATTGATAAAAACTGCAACCAATTTGGCCACGGCTCAGCCTGACGCAGCCGCAGCAATTTTCCATAGACAGCCGCCGCTAGCAGCAACCAATTTGGTAAAAACTGCGAGCTATTTTGCCAGCTTGAAGATATCATTCTTATCATTACTCTGATGGCGAATCGTGGGCCGCACCAAAAGATAAGTCAGCTGGATCGAGAGCGAATCGTGAGAGCGTACAGGAATGGCGACGACTGGAGAGAGCTTGGCAGAATGATGGGGATGAAGAAACCGACAGTGAGGAACATCGTGACCACGTATGAACGAACTGGAAGAGTTGGCACTCTGCCAAAAGGAGGAGTGAAGAGGATGGCGCTGACGGAGGCTATGGTGGACACCATTGTTCAATTCGTTGAAGGTCAACCTACTGCGACGCTGCAACAAATGAGAGAGCACCTGCTGCACCAACACAATGACGTTGCCACTGACCACTATCAGTTGTGCTCTGGATGGTCGCCTCATCACCCTGAAGTTGCTGCGCCAGGTACCTGTGAACTGTAACATGCCTGTTACAAAGGAGGCGTGAAGGATGCACGTCGAATGGATGCTGGACGAGGGAAGCCAGGTGAACACCATTTTCATGGACGAGTTTGGGGTGAACATCTGGACGGCGAGGACTCAAGGCCGCTCTGCGAAGGGGCTCCCAGCTGTGACTGTCGTCAGTGGACAGCCTGGGCAGAATCTCACCATCTGCCTGGCCATCTCGCAACTCGGCCTCGTTCACAGCACTTTCGTTGAAGGAGGCTTTAAGAACGAGCACTTCGTGGAATTCCTCTCTGAGATCGATGTTCTGATGGAAGAGGAGTTTGTGCTACTGTCCGATGGGGCACGCGCTCACCTAGGTGTCCCTGGGATGTCTGAAGGTCATGCTCACCGATTCCTGCCTCCATACTCGCCGTTCATCAACCCGGCGGAGTACGCAGGCTCAGCGCTGAAGGCCAAGCTGAAAAGGCAACTGCAATCACCTGCCATTCAGCGCGAGGTGGCAGATACTGGACTGGCTGCTGCAGCAGGTGCGACACTGCATCAGCACAGGATGCGCATTCTGAAGAGAGAAGTGCAGCAAGCACTGAACTGCATCATGCATCAACCACTCCCAGACGTACTTCAATCGGTGCTTGAATGCGGAGGACATAATGTTATGAATTCGTGTTCTGACTTCTGACTGAGGACATATTGTTATCATTCTTAATGTTATGAATTCGTGTTCTGACTTCTGACTGAGGACATATTGTTATCATTCTTTATCGTTATTGTTATGCTATCGCTCCCTATTTCGCTACTGCTGTTGACAGGGCAGGTCAAAATACAGCAGTGAGCTGCTATCTTCAAGCTGGCAAAATAGCTCGCAGTTTTTACCAAATTGGTTGCTGCTAGCAGCGGCTGTCTATGGAAAATTGCTGCGGTTGCGTCAGGCTGAGCCGTGGCAAATTGGTTGCAGTTTTTATCAAAGAACGTAAAAATGTATATTTACATCGTTAAACTATGTCTATGGGGAATTCCCACAGGGAATTCCCTTTGGATTCTTGTATTTCAATTCCTCAGACGCAGCAGGTGCCGAAAAAGGCCAGCACGGAGGCAGACAAGCGTCGATGGGGAAAAATACCTTCCATCATGCCGTCTCACGAACGCGTACAGAACGCGCAAGGCAATAGCCGCCTCTTCAATCGAGCAGTTGCTTAGGTCACATGTAACACCCTTCTCATGTGTCACAGAGGCAAACAATTTCAGTGCCCACTTCTCAATAGCCGGTATGTATTCTTACAATAACCGCCCGCACAAAGGCATCGACCAATAGGAATGGCTTTCTGGGGCTAAAATGGCACCCCGAAGTGGGGGCTCTGCCCCACACCCTGTCTCTGACTCTGAAAGTATAGCTTGCGCAAAAACGTCTATGGTAACAATAAAATTGATACCCAAGCTTTGTGGGCGTCAATCAAAAATCCTCGGGCGCCCTCTGATTTTCCATTAGCGCCCTTAAAGCATGGGTATTAATGGTAAATTAGCTAGCGGGACAAAATGAAAACCTAAAAGACAAAGCGGGCCGCATTGACTGTAGAAATATGAGATAGGGGAGAGGTGAGACACAGGAGAGATGAGACCGAGGAGAGACGAGACCTGGGAAACATAAAAGAAGATACTGTAGGTGTTGGAAGGGGCAACGGGCCGGATTTGGGAGCTTCGAGGGCCGCATCTGGCCCGCGGGCCGGAGTTTGCCGACTATCTATCTATCTATTTTGCAGGGGGGCCCGGGGTACTTGTCGCACAAGCGACGGAGCGGCACGCCCCCAGACCGGCGAACTAGGCGCTTTTGCGCCCATCGCGCCGCCTCCCCTGAGCAGGCACCACACACAGCAGCACAGACCAGCCGGGGAGGGCAGGAGGCACCCAGAATAGGCAGCAGTGTCCCCCACCCCAGCCCCACACGCACAGAGCAGACCAAGCCGGGGCGGAAGGCCGATAAGAAATCAGTCCTCAGGGGGGGGCCGGGTGATGAGTGTACACTTATCCAATCTCGCTGACGGAAGTCCAGAAAGCGCGCGGCGGTGTACACCCGCCCTCCAGCTACCCCCCGCAAGGTCTCACGCCCCAGCGCCAACGCACACAACTAACACAACGCAGAACAGGCACACAGAAAGGTAGGAGCGAAGCTATTATTTCAAGCTTTGATTGCACGAAATATGGTGCACCTCCGCCGGTCGCTACTGTCCAAACCCTCCAACAAGTCCCGAAATTAATCATGACTTGAAGGGTGAATCAAACTAGCGTCCTTTGGAGTGCGAGGCAGCGACGTTAGCCGCTGACCCACTCGCGCCCCCGGAGTTTGCCGACACCTGCCATAGAACGTCGTCGGAGGCCAATCACCGAGAACGGGGTCTCAAAAAGCAAAATTGTACCCCCAAAAAAATTAAGCTGATGTGCAATTAATGCCGCATTGCTTATTTTCTATCCGCTTGCAAGTTGAATCCAGGGCTGGAGGGACAAGAAGTTGCTAATGTGCTCATTTGTGCTTCTTCGATCTCAGCAGAAAATTGAGAGCTCTTATTAATGTCAGCGTAACAGTATCGCACGAGTGTGCAGTTTGAAATGCTTCTACGTGTATATATTAGTTTTCTGTGGTCGTTGATATTGCTATTAGAAACACATATTGGTCTGCCCACCAAAAAAAACAAACAATTTTACTTAAAAAAACAAACGAAACGAAACAAACGAAACGACTTGTTCTCGATCATACATACGGAGTACATATGCGACTAATGAATTTTGAAAAACTGGTTCGAATTGCACGGAGAGCTTTGTTCAGAGAAATTTCTGGCCACCCTGACGAGCGACCCCGAAACGCGATGAAGGAGCTGAGTAAACAAATGGTCCGCCTTGATAGCGCTAATGATATTGTAGTGAAAGTAAAATCACTACAACAGTAAAAAGTAAAATCTTGATGTTGTAGTGACGCTTTCTTTGTCTCAACCAGATGCAGTTTTTGTCTTCCTTTCTTAGTAGTCCTCCCAGCCCCAGTCGCTGAACCTGGCGATGGCCCGCCACACACGCCGGTGCAGCGATGGCACCACGTTGTTGCCACCGGCGTTGGCCACTGACATCTGCGCTGCCTCGGGACCCGCCAGTCGCGGGTGCAGCTGCTTGGCGCCCCAGCCGTCCTCCCATTGGATGCGCGGTGCGTTCAGAGCGCTCGCCAGGTCGCCCGACACGAAAACGTCGTCGATCCAGAACATTCGACGCCACTTGGCGCAATGGTGCAGCTTCTTGATGAGGCCGGCATTCATCACGTAGCCGTAGCCTTTGCAGTAGTCAGGGTACGTATCGCCTGGGTACTCGTCAAGGGAGACATACCACTTTACTGCCTTATTTCTGATTGGCTTAACGCGACTCACCTGTATAAAAATTAGATTGGCAGCTTTATAAGGACCTCAAAATTGGACACTTGCTATAAATTGGAGGCATATGCTCATGACACCAGTGATGATGACGCCAGTGCAAACTTGCAAATTGAAAGCTCTTAAAACTCGGGAAATCACCTCGCAGTAAAAGAAGTCTCCACTCCTCGAGCCCACGACCTCCCGCAACGACTCCCGCAGCGTGAACACATTCACTACGACATCGTCGTCGACCTTCATGACGTAGCGAACAGAGCTGCAGCTCTCGGCGATCCACTTCAGTGCGTACAGGTGCTTGTAGGTGAGGTTCCTGTAGGAGTCGACGAAGTCTGCCTGCACAATGTCCGCTCGAGTGTCACTCTCTCGGCGCAGAGCTTCATCTTGACTCGGTTCGCTAGTCCTGCCGACGAAGAAGAGCGTCTGTAGACGGTCGCCGCCGATGTTTGTTACGGAGGCCCAGGTGGCTCGGATGAGGTCGCGTCGAGCTCGATTCTGCACTGCCGACTGCACGAAGATCAGCAGGAAGATGTCTCCGCGGCACTGAGCTGGTCCAGCGCTGATCAGGAACGGTCGAGGCGTGTGGTCCACTGGCTGACGGTCCGGACTGCTGTAGTTGGCTTTCCAACAGCGCTGCCGATACTGCAGCGACGCAGACGTTGACAGAGGATGGTTGACTTTGACTATTGATTGGGGATGTTGGCTGCTGATTTGCTGTTTGGACGGCTCGTGTCTGTCAACAGTGTTCCCAATGGTTTGTAGCCTCCAGTTCGGGTCTCTTGATGCCGGAGTCAGTCTGTGAATTGTAATAAAAAATCAGTTCAGATTTATTGCTCTCTTGCATGAGTTCATGGTCTTGGGAATGTGTGAGTGTCTACCTGACATTTGTTTTGGCAGGAGGTTCCGGGCTGCTTGCAGTCGAAAAATTCAGCAACAGAAAGGGCAACAGACAGCTGCAGACAGCTGTTCCCAAGAACATTGCTCGAATATTCCAGTGATAGTCTTTGACTGAACGAAATCTGAAGCAGCCTGCAGTTCGAGATGGCGCCACGGTGCTCTGAAACCTGAATTATTGAGTCGTGTTGGTTCCCTCACACAATCAGCCTTATGCGATGAGTTTTAGTTTTTGTGCAATCATTTTTTGGTGACAGTAAGACCATGAGACAAAGTCCTGTCCATTCTGCTGTCTTTCGAACACACACCCACACAGGCATAGCTTCATCTACCTTGACTTTCATCGTCAGGTCTAATAGTGTACTTTACCGTGCAATTAACTCACGACGGCCAAGCCATCACGACACAGAGTGAAGGTGAAACACAGCTACGAGTAAAAATGAAACAGTCAGGCAGATAAACACACCTGTGTGAGTGCTTACCTAATGAATTACGTATCTAGTTTTGTAGGTGTTTAAAATTTCTTCTGGCTTTGGGTCAGCTATTGTAACTTATTCGAATACTATATACTGCAGCAAAGAGAGCTAATAAAAGTTGACTTGGCATATCTAGGAACCCAATCCTTATCTAAAAGAGCCGAGGCGAATCAGAGATACATAACAAACATTTTCATGCTAATTTACAAGTAAGCATTGCAAATGTCGCTTCAATACCAAATGAAACTGCATGTAAAGTTAATAATAACAGAAGGCAGACTTCCTGTGACCACAAAAAATTACGCAGTAAAAGACGTTTGCCAAATCATGATAAGACTATTCAAATACCCTAAAATTCAACGCCCTGCAGTGTGACATTTTTAGTCAGTTGGGCTGCATTAAGTCAGTATCGGTTTGATTTCGTTTTGCTTCTGACCGAGTTCGCAGTGTCAGAAATTAATTTCTATATTTTACTTGAAAATAAACTTTATTTTATCTAATCAGTTAAAAAAATGATTTTTAGATTTGCAAATCAATTATATCGTATCAAATTTTATCCGAAGGCCGTGTATGGCTGGTACCCATTAATTCTGGTACCCATTGAACAGCTCCAGGCAATGCAGATTATAGTGTGTTGCTACAGGACACAATATTTACCAATGGAGTCGGGAGTCGAACCCCCGACCTTCAAGCAGAGAGTTCGACCCTCTAACCACTGGGCTACAGCCCCTGTATTCTTTAAAAGAACTGTGCTTTTCCATAAATGTAGTTTGTGGATTAAGCACTAATTAAACATGAATTGATATATTTCGCTTTCTTTAAAATTCTTTAGGTAACGACTTTCTGTAGATTAATAAACGAGGAACGCATGTTCTAGTTACATTTGTGAGTTAAAAATTAAAAAACAAAATAGCGTGGATAAAATAATATTTTTCATATGGTGCCACAGTGCAAAAAGTGATAGGTGTAAGTGTCGTTGACTATAGTTCCAATACCAGTCAAGTTGTCAATCGATGTTTCTTCCGCACTTCAGAGCTTCGTGTTCCAGCAATTGTCTTCGTCAGCAGCTGTTGCATAACGCGGCTGCAAATATTTATAGGGTGTACTTGAGTGATGATCAACGATGCTGGCAGTAGTTCACTTTTTGATTGATTCACAATCCGTTATTATTAACAGCTATTTCCCTGACACCCAGTTCCCTGACACCCACTATCCCTGACACCCACTATCCCTGACACCCACTATCCCTGACACCCACTATCCCTGACACTCACTATCCCTGACATTCACTATCCCTGACACCCACTATCCCTGACACCCACTTTCCCTGAAACCCACTATCCCTGACACCCACTATCCCTGACACCCACTATCCCTGACACTCACTATCCCTGACATTCACTATCCCTGACACCCACTATCCTTGACACCCACTATCCCTGACACCCACTATCCCTGACACCCACTTTCCCTGAAACCCACTATCCCTGACACCCACTATCCCTGACATCCACTATCCTGACACTCACTCCTTGAGATGGGGTGTCACTCACTGGGAATGGGATGTCACTCCTTAGGATGACTCAAATCGACTTAAGAACCGACTCAAAATTGACTTAAGAACCGACTCAAAATTGACTTAAGAACCGACTCAAAATTGACTTAAGAACCGACTCAAAATTGACTTAAGAACCGACTCAAAATTGACTTAAGAACCGACTCAGAATCGACCAAGAAAACAACGATTGGCGGCCTCACCTTGACTGAGAGCCAGTGAGGGAGCATAGATAACAATGCCCATGTAGAGTACCATCTGGACGCAGAAGCTGATGGAGCCGGCGATTTGAACGGACTTGTGAAACCTCAGAACCTCAGCCTCAGATACTGATAGGAGGTGTTCACTCTCAGCCGATGGAACACCGGAATGAAGATTTCGTTTGCAGCCAGGATGACAAAGAAATAAGATACGCCAATCCAGACGTACTGCGTCCCGTACACGTAGATCTCAGATGGTGTGCCTGTGGGTGGAGTAGATACAGAGAGTGAGAGTAGATACAGAGAGACTGAGAGTAGATACAGAGAGACTGAGAGTAGATGCAGAGAGAGTGAGAATAGATGCAGAGAGAGTGAGAGTAGATGCAGAGAGACTGAGAGTAGATACAGAGAGTGAGAGTAGATGCAGAGAGAGTGAGAGTAGATGCAGAGAGACTGAGAGTAGATACAGAGAGACTGAGAGTAGATGCAGAGAGAGTGAGAATAGATGCAGAGAGACTGAGAGTAGATACAGAGTGGCTGAGAGTAGATACAGAGAGACTGAGAGTAGATACAGAGAGAGTGAGAGTAGATGCAGAGAGAGTGAGAGTAGATACCAAGAGAGTGAGAGTAGATACAGAGAGACTGAGAGTAGATGCAGAGAGAGTGAGAGTAGATGCAGAGAGAGTGAGAGTAGATACAGAGAGAGTGAGAGTAGATACAGAGAGAGTGAGAGTAGATACAGAGAGAGTGAGAGTAGATACAGAGAGAGTGAGAGTTGATACAGAGAGAGTGAGAGTATCTACTCTCAGACGCCAGACACGCCGGTGCAGCGATGGCACCACGTTGTTGCCGCCGGCGTTGGCCACCGACATCTGCGCTGCCTCGGGACCCGCCAGTCGCGGGTGCAGCTGCTTGGCGCCCCAGCCGTCCTCCCATTGGATGCGCGGTGCGTTCAGAGCGCTCGCCAGGTCGCCCGACACGAAAACGTCGTCGATCCAGAACATTCGTCGCCACTTGGCGCAATGGTGCAGCTTCTTGATGAGGCCGGCATTCATGACGTAGCCGTAGCCTTTGCAGTAGTTCGGGTACGTATCGCCTGGGTACTCGTCAAAGGAGACATACCACTTAATTTCCATATTTATGATTGGCTTAACGCGACTCACCTGTTTAAAATTCTGTACACTGTTTACAAAAACTTGTTGTTATGAAATAGACAAAGACAAACAGAAAACAAGCAGAAATTGTGATCGTAGTGACAGTATAGCAACCTGTCTACATGTACTTTTGCATGAGCTGCTTTTAGCTGCCAGTTAGCCTGTCCTGTCCTATAAAATTTCGCAGAATAGGTCGACCATGTGCTATTTTTAGCAACTGACCCTCTTCTAAGTCATATAGAGCCTTCTGATCGTTCCTCTTACGTCCAAATTTTATGGCCTCTTACGTCCTCTTACGTCACTGTTCCTGACACACTGTTCCTGACACACTGTTCCTGACACACTGTTCCTGACACACTGTTCCTGACACACTGTTCCTGAAACACTGTTCCTGATACACTGTTCCTGACACACTGTTTCTGAAACACTGTTCCTGACACACTGTTCCTGACACACTGTTTCTGAAACACTGTTCCTGACACACTGTTCCTGACAAACTGTTTCTGACACACTGTTCCTGATACACTGTTCCTGATACACTGTTCCTGATACACTGTTCCTGATACACTGTTTCTGATACACTGTTCCTGATACACTGTTCCTGACACACTGTTCCTGACACACTGTTTCTGACACACTGTTCCTGACACACTGTTCCTGACACACTGTTCCTGACACACTGTTCCTGACACACTGTTCCTGACACACTGTTCCTGATACACTGTTCCTGATACACTGTTCCTGATACACTGTTCCTGATACACTGTTTCTGACACACTGTTCCTGACACACTGTTCCTGACACACTGTTCCTGACACACTGCTCCTGACACTCTGTTCCTGACACACTGTTCCTGACACACTGTTCCGGACGGAATAAACGGACTACAAATTAAGAACAATCGCCGTTAAAAGCAGCCTCTGCATCTTGTCGAGTTTCTGCAACGGCAGAAAAGTCATGGCAGCTTTTGCTGCACGCTAGGCTGCTCGAATAACTCGTCAGTGTCTCCGCAGTGTCCTTCCATTTCTTTTCCAAAGGGAACTAAAATGAAAAGAAAGTGGCTGATTGCGCTTCAGCGCAAGGAGTTCAAACCATCGATGTCCACCCAAGTCTGCTCAGTCCAGTTTGCAGAGTCTTGCTTCAAGGAGCAACTAGCCGGCTTTCTGCCCACCACCAAATGCTGTTCCATCTATCTTCCCGGCGCTCCCTGACCGCCTGCAGTCGGAAAGCACCGGAAAATTAAACAGAGAGCCAAAACATTGAAGGACGCAATTCTGTATCTAATTCTTGCCAGATGCATGTTTAACGAAGCAGCGGCATCGAGATTGAATTTCTTGACCTCCGATTCACTGCTGAGCGGCATCGTACCTTGCAATACTGACGACCAAGCATTTGACTACTGCAACGTTGTTGCTGTTAAATGTCGCTGCAGTCGATGATTGAATGGAATTCAAACAAATTCAAACAACTACAGTCAATGCGGCCCACTGTCGTCGTTTAGGTTCTCTCTTTGGCCCGCTAGCCCGACCCCTGCCATAGACTATGCTTTTGCCAAAAAAATGCGACATTCGTCAGTGTTCAGTAGACACAACGCGTTTTGTCGGAATAAATGACGCAGCGCTAATGGTGGCGTACCCACGTCTTGGAGCAGATATAATTCAGATTGTATTATAGTTACTCTGATGACATCGTGTGAGCTATAAAACCTAACAGTGCAGTTGCACGCGCACGCCATTATTATCCGGCGTGAAGACATGCGTGTCACATCCATCACACAGCAGCTGCGAGAATTAAGCGGCATGGTCCCTCGCATGTATAGCAAGTAGCAACTGCCGCGCCTCTTCTCTGATTCACAAGAACTTATCTTTTCTGTTTGTCTGTGAAAAACGCGAAAGTTTCCTATTTCGCTAGTGTATTTTATGAGAAAGTCAGCTTTTAATAACGTTTCCAAGAAACGAAGTCTCACGTTTTCCTTCTACTGGTCCGTGTTATTTAATTGCTTGCTCCCACTCTCTATTAGCTTGCAAAATGCTACATTACCTAACTTGCTATATAGCTGTCTGAAGATGCTTAAGGCTCGGTAGCAAAACGGTGCGGCCTCGGACCCCAGCTGCAAGAGAAACCTGCTACTGTGTAGAAAGCATTGCCATCAGCTGCACTAGAGATTAATTGCTCTGCCGAAACCTCATTGGCGAATCAATATCAGTTCAACAAAAATTAGCAATGTAACCAACACAATGTAATCGAAAATACGAGTAACAGCCGACACGGTTATGTGGTGTGTCGCTGCCTCACTTTCCAATGGTCGCTGCTTCGTTCCTCCCTCCAAGTTACGATTAATTTCAGGTCTTGGTTGGAGGTTAGCGAAGTAGTGACTTGCGGAGATGCACCTTATTCTGTGCAACCAAAGCTAATTTACATAGCTGAACCCCTGCCTTCTGCATGCCTGCTTGTGCGACTCCATTATGTGCGTTGGGCCGGGTGTGAGGCGTTGTATGGAGTGGGGCGGGTGTGCACCAGCCATGCGAGCTCTGAGCGGCGGGTTTCACCAGCCGTCTGCGCGCGTGGCTTGGTCCTCTCGTCCCTACCCTTCTGGCATCTAAGTCCTCCCTGGTTTGGTCTCCTCTGTGCGTGTGCGGGTCTGGGGTGAGATGCACTTCGACTGCCGCCCCCTTCCCCGCTTGGCTTGCTGCTGTGCGTGAGGTGCCTGTGTCCAGGGGTCCAGATGGGCGAGTCGCGATGGGCGACTCTCGCCTAGTTCGCCGGCCTGGGGCATGCCGTTCCTGCGCTTGTGCGTCAAGTGCCCCAGGCCCCCTGCAAATAAGAAGAAGACTGTGCACTTCAGTTTGTTTTATTCGCGCTGTACCCTAGCCTTGTTTATCCCGGCTCGCTTGCTTCGCCCTCGCCCTCGCCTCGCCGGCCGATTGGCTGAGCCAGGCAGCCCTCCCCCCTTTTTTCTCTCTCAGCACTGCGAGGCTATGCCCCAGCCAATCAGATCTGCCGAGCTCTGCCCCTCCCCACCCAGACCGGTTTGGCTCTATTTATGACCGCCCAGTGAGCCTGGGCCCCACTGCGACAGTCCCTTACTGCGAAGACTTTACTTATCGCGTGCTCTATTGCTGATACAATAAAATACAACTTGCTGATCTTTCGCCTGACAGGCTGCTCTATCGACCGGAAATAGACATCGCCCGTTGTTACCTACTTCTGGGGTGCTGGGTTCGTGTCACTACTATTTAGGCAGGGCGTCCCAACGCCTGGATATTGCTTTAGAATTACCAATGATCGTAGTACTGTACTATACCACTGTACTGTATTTGCACCCTATTTTAGAAGCACAGTCCCTTCACCACTATGCCAGACGAAGTCTGAGCGTCCTAACGCCAGGCTGAGTAACGTGCGATCCATTTTGAGTACCAACGCCTGGCGTGCATCGACGATAGGAGACACCTTAAATAAAATGGCTATCGCGTGAACTAACATTCGCTCTGAAAAGAGCCTATAGAAAAGCCGGTTCACACAATTTTGTCACACATAGAGTCACTCACGAGTCACTTTCTGATCACTATCGCTTTCAACTGCCCAGCATGGACAGAAAATAGCTCATCTAAATGCTGCATCATGCAGTGTAACTACATTCTGCACACTAGGCGTCTGTAACAGCCCCGAGAAAATTTTATAAACAGGAAGCTTGGAAAGCACCAATCAAACTAGACTGGTATTTTCCTGACCAGTGTAAAATAAATTCATAAATATGGAGATTAAACGTAAGAATGTAATTGCACGTGATAAACCACGACAAAAACAACGCGGCTTGAAGCCGAATCGTTATCGAAAGCAGTAAGTATTTTTCTCAACAACTACAAACTCCAGGCAGAGCAAGATAAAGCAACTAGGAGAATGGATAAATAAAAGCGAAGACAGCACCACTAAATAATTAGTTAGAAGGTTTCGCACAAATCGTGGCGCCATCGCGAATCCATTGCACCAGCGGGATCAATTCTGCCAAACACAATCGCTGGAATCTTCGAGCAATGGTCCTGGGAACAGCTGTCTACAGTGTTCTGATGGCCTTCCTGCTGCTAAGAATGTCGACTGGAAGCAGCCCAGAACCTGCTTCAAATACAAATGTCAGGTAGGCACTCACACATTCCCAAAGCAATTACCACATGCAAGAGTGCAGCAAATCGTATTTGTTTTCACATCAAAGCAGAACTCATCGTCCAATACCGGACAATGAGCCAACGGCATCAAGAGACCCGAACTGGAGGCTACAAACCATTGGGAACACTGTTGACAGACACGAGCCGTCCAAACAGCAAATCAGCAGCCAACATCCCCAATCAATAGTCAAAGTCAACCATCCTCTGTCAACGTCTGCGTCGCTGCAGTATCGACAGCGCTGTTGGAAAGCCAACTACAGCAGTCCGGACCGTCAGCCAGTGGACCACACGCCTCGACCGTTCCTGATCAGCGCTGGACCAGCTCAGTGCCGCGGAGACATCTTCCTGCTGATCTTCGTGCAGTCGGCAGTGCAGAATCGAGCTCGACGCGACCTCATCCGAGCCACCTGGGCCTCCGTAACAAACATCGGCGGCGACCGTCTACAGACGCTCTTCTTCGTCGGCAGGACAGGCGAACCGAGTCAAGATGAAGCTCTGCGACGAGAGAGTGACACTCGAGCGGACATTGTGCAGGCAGACTTCGTCGACTCCTACAGGAACCTCACCTACAAGCACCTGTACGCACTGAAGTGGATCGCCGAGAGCTGCAGCTCTGTTCGCTACGTCATGAAGGTCGACGACGATGTCGTAGTGAATGTGTTCACGCTGCGGGAGTCGTTGCGGGAGGTCGTGGGCTCGAGGAGTGGAGACTTCTTTTACTGCGAGGTGATTTCCCGAGTTTTAAGAGCTTTCAATTTGCAAGTTTGCACTGGCGTCATCATCACTGGTGTCATGAGCATATGCCTCCAATTTATAGCAAGTGTCCAATTTTGAGGTCCTTATAAAGCTGCCAATCTAATTTTTTACAGGTGAGTCGCGTTAAGCCAATCAGAACTAAGGCATCAAAGTGGTATGTCTCCCTTGACGAGTACCCAGGCGATACGTACCCTGACTACTGCAAAGGCTACGGCTACGTGATGAATGCCGGCCTCATCAAGAAGCTGCACCATTGCGCCAAGTGGCGTCGAATGTTCTGGATCGACGACGTTTTCGTGTCGGGCGACCTGGCGAGCGCTCTGAACGCACCGCGCATCCAATGGGAGGACGGCAGGGGCGCCAAGCAGCTGCACCCGCGACTGGCGGGTGCCGAGGCAGCGCAGATGTCAGTGGCCAACGCCGGTGGCAACAACGTGGTGCCATCGCTGCACCGGCGTGTGTGGCGGGCCATCGTCAGGTTCAGCGACTGGGGCCGGTAGAAGACTCAAGACTGGAAGCTGAACTGTGCGGTTCAGCTACCTGACTCGTTTCGATATTGCAATACATATGGGACATAAATAAATCGTTGATGGTCTATGGTGATACTGAAGTACTCAATCCAGTTCTTGGTACATGGCCAGAGACTATAAATAAAAGTTTATCAGAGTGGTGTTATAACACAGGTCTGATATGTTTTAGTGTTATCGACTAATATAGATATGTAAAACCTATAAAATAAAATAAGAATTTGTGGCAGTAACTAGATCGTAACTAGCTAGTTGCAAAGCCGCTATGAGTAATTAATGAATAGCATGTATTTTTCGGTTGCAAATCTGAAATTGATTTTTCTACAGTTCATTTAATTCTGGGGTTTAGCAAACTCCGGCACGCAGGCCAGATGCGGCCCTCGAAGCTCCCGAATCCGGCCCGTTGCCCCTTCCAACACCTATAGCTAGTGTCCTGTCTCATTTCTCCCGTGTCTGATCTGTCCTGTCTCATCTCTCCCGTGTCTGATCCGTCCTGCCCTATCTCTCCCGTGTCTGATCTGTCCTGTCATCTCTCCCGTGTCTGATCCGTCCTGTCATCTCTCCCGTGTCTGATCTGTCCTGTCATCTCTCCCGTGTCTGATCCGTCCTGCCCTATCTCTCCCGTGTCTGATCTGTCCTGTCCTATCTCTCCAGTGTCTGATCTGTCCTGTCCTATCTCTCGAGTGTCTGATCTGTCCTGTCCTATCTCTCCCGTGTCTGATCTGTCCTGTCCTATCTCTCCCGTGTCTGATCTGTCCTGTCCTATCTCTCCAGTGTCTGATCTGTCCTGTCCTATCTCTCCAGTGTCTGATCTGTCCTGTCCTATCTCTCCCGTGTCTGATCTGTCCTGTCCTATCTCTCCCGTGTCTGATCTGTCCTGTCCTATCTCTCCCGTGTCTGATCTGTCCTGTCCTATCTCTCCAGTGTCTGATCTGTCCTGTCCTATCTCTCCAGTGTCTGATCTGTCCTGTCCTATCTCTCCCGTGTCTGATCTGTCCTGTCCTATCTCTCCCGTGTCTGATCTGTCCTGTCCTATCTCTCCCGTGTCTGATCTGTCCTGTCCTATCTCTCCAGTGTCTGATCTGTCCTGTCCTATCTCTCGAGTGTCTGATCTGTCCTGTCCTATCTCTCCCGTGTCTGATCTGTCCTGTCCTATCTCTCGAGTGTCTGATCTGTCCTGTCCTATCTCTCCCGTGTCTGATCTGTCCTGTCCTATCTCTCCAGTGTCTGATCTGTCCTGTCCTATCTCTCGAGTGTCTGATCTGTCCTGTCCTATCTCTCCAGTGTCTGATCTGTCCTGTCCTATCTCTCCCGTGTCTGATCTGTCCTGTCCTATCTCTCCCGTGTCTGATCTGTCCTGTCCTATCTCTCCAGTGTCTGATCTGTCCTGTCCTATCTCTCCAGTGTCTGATCTGTCCTGTCCTATCTCTCCAGTGTCTGATCTGTCCTGTCCTATCTCTCCAGTGTCTGATCTGTCCTGTCCTATCTCTCCCGTGTCTGATCTGTCCTGTCCTATCTCTCCAGTGTCTGATCTGTCCTGTCCTATCTCTCCCGTGTCTGATCTGTCCTGTCCTATCTCTCCCGTGTCTGATCTGTCCTGTCCTATCTCTCCCGTGTCTGATCTGTCCTGTCCTATCTCTCCAGTGTCTGATCTGTCCTGTCCTATCTCTCCAGTGTCTGATCTGTCCTGTCCTATCTCTCCCGTGTCTGATCTGTCCTGTCCTATCTCTCCCGTGTCTGATCTGTCCTGTCCTATCTCTCCCGTGTCTGATCTGTCCTGTCCTATCTCTCCAGTGTCTGATCTGTCCTGTCCTATCTCTCGAGTGTCTGATCTGTCCTGTCCTATCTCTCCCGTGTCTGATCTGTCCTGTCCTATCTCTCGAGTGTCTGATCTGTCCTGTCCTATCTCTCCCGTGTCTGATCTGTCCTGTCCTATCTCTCTAGTGTCTGATCTGTCCTGTCCTATCTCTCGAGTGTCTGATCTGTCCTGTCCTATCTCTCCCGTGTCTGATCTGTCCTGTCCTATCTCTCCCGTGTCTGATCTGTCCTGTCCTATCTCTCCCGTGTCTGATCTGTCCTGTCCTATCTCTCCAGTGTCTGATCTGTCCTGTCCTATCTCTCCCGTGTCTGATCTGTCCTGTCCTATCTCTCGAGTGTCTGATCTGTCCTGTCCTATCTCTCCAGTGTCTGATCTGTCCTGTCCTATCTCTCCCGTGTCTGATCTGTCCTGTCCTATCTCTCCCGTGTCTGATCTGTCCTGTCCTATCTCTCGAGTGTCTGATCTGTCCTGTCCTATCTCTCCCGTGTCTGATCTGTCCTGTCCTATCTCTCCAGTGTCTGATCTGTCCTGTCCTATCTCTCGAGTGTCTGATCTGTCCTGTCCTATCTCTCCAGTGTCTGATCTGTCCTGTCCTATCTCTCCCGTGTCTGATCTGTCCTGTCCTATCTCTCCCGTGTCTGATCTGTCCTGTCCTATCTCTCCAGTGTCTGATCTGTCCTGTCCTATCTCTCCAGTGTCTGATCTGTCCTGTCCTATCTCTCCAGTGTCTGATCTGTCCTGTCCTATCTCTCCAGTGTCTGATCTGTCCTGTCCTATCTCTCCCGTGTCTGATCTGTCCTGTCCTATCTCTCCAGTGTCTGATCTGTCCTGTCCTATCTCTCCCGTGTCTGATCTGTCCTGTCCTATCTCTCCCGTGTCTGATCTGTCCTGTCCTATCTCTCCCGTGTCTGATCTGTCCTGTCCTATCTCTCCAGTGTCTGATCTGTCCTGTCCTATCTCTCCAGTGTCTGATCTGTCCTGTCCTATCTCTCCCGTGTCTGATCTGTCCTGTCCTATCTCTCCCGTGTCTGATCTGTCCTGTCCTATCTCTCCCGTGTCTGATCTGTCCTGTCCTATCTCTCCAGTGTCTGATCTGTCCTGTCCTATCTCTCGAGTGTCTGATCTGTCCTGTCCTATCTCTCCCGTGTCTGATCTGTCCTGTCCTATCTCTCGAGTGTCTGATCTGTCCTGTCCTATCTCTCCCGTGTCTGATCTGTCCTGTCCTATCTCTCTAGTGTCTGATCTGTCCTGTCCTATCTCTCGAGTGTCTGATCTGTCCTGTCCTATCTCTCCCGTGTCTGATCTGTCCTGTCCTATCTCTCCCGTGTCTGATCTGTCCTGTCCTATCTCTCGAGTGTCTGATCTGTCCTGTCCTATCTCTCCAGTGTCTGATCTGTCCTGTCCTATCTCTCCCGTGTCTGATCTGTCCTGTCCTATCTCTCCAGTGTCTGATCTGTCCTGTCCTATCTCTCCAGTGTCTGATCTGTCCTGTCCTATCTCTCCAGTGTCTGATCTGTCCTGTCCTATCTCTCCAGTGTCTGATCTGTCCTGTCCTATCTCTCCCGTGTCTGATCTGTCCTGTCCTATCTCTCGAGTGTCTGATCTGTCCTGTCCTATCTCTCCCGTGTCTGATCTGTCCTGTCCTATCTCTCGAGTGTCTGATCTGTCCTGTCCTATCTCTCCAGTGTCTGATCTGTCCTGTCCTATCTCTCCCGTGTCTGATCTGTCCTGTCCTATCTCTCCCGTGTCTGATCTGTCCTGTCCTATCTCTCCCGTGTCTGATCTGTCCTGTCCTATCTCTCCAGTGTCTGATCTGTCCTGTCCTATCTCTCCCGTGTCTGATCTGTCCTGTCCTATCTCTCCAGTGTCTGATCTGTCCTGTCCTATCTCTCCCGTGTCGCATATTCCAACAGTTCATTCGGCATGTGGTCTTTCAAGTTCTCTCAGTGGGCCGCAAGTTTGCCGGCCCCTGATCTAAAGCTTTCCTCAAATAATTTGAGCACAGTAAGAAAGAAAACAGACATTTTGTTTTTATTTCTGACCAAGATAAGCAGCTATAAGTTTATGTCAGTCAATAGTATTTATCTTTTGCAGGTTTTTTGCCCTGCACAATACACAATGTCCTAGAGCAAGCATATTAGAGATTGACAACGTGATAAACTGTATTGAAATACTAGTACATTATTACAATAGTACAATACAAGTTATAAATAAATAGGCAGTTAAGAAAAACTATAAATGTAACATGACTTAGGCAAACTAATAATTTAATATTAACATTTTAACCGAAGCAGATGAATACACACATATAAAATGTGTCCACAAATGAACAAAATAGGATGCACCAGGCTGCTAAATCAGAGCTCAGTAGTTTGTTTTCCTAATAAACAGATTGATTGCAATTTTGGCCCGATACGAGTTTAGAACTAGAACTGTTTGTTCAATTTTAGTACACTGGAATCTAAAGTTGGAGAATAAAAATAAATTGGTAATAACTGCCCAATAACACGCTGTTGACAACGTATTAGTATAAGTATTTTTAGATACCAAATAATCAATAGAGATAGTAAACAGCCTTCACCTGCCAGTTTATAAGGAAATGAAATTGTTATAATATATACTATTTATAGCACTATTAGTATCGTAGACACAAGTAATTATTTAGGATTAGAATAAAGTCGACTGTTTCTGTATGAAACTGGTAATTAAAGAAATTTGTGTATTAAATGTCAACAATAATTTACTCTCTGCCTACTGTAAGTAGGTAATTACGAAATAGATTTTATAAATCAATCAACTAGAGTAGATGTAGATAGCATCTTTGATTGAAACCAAACTAAACAGTAACGAGACAGATAAGACATAACAGACACAAATAGAGAGAGATAAAAAAGCAACAAAAATACAATAATTATCACCACATATGTACTTGTCTACAGTAAAAAACTGTCTTTTTTAAACATTTTCCCAAATCAGGTGTCGGATCGGTACTAACAAAGTTTTGAACAAATCCGAAGTAGATGATTTAATTGAGTTTCTTTAGAAGGTCTTCCTGTGTACAGCACGCGGGCCTTCCTCGTCGTATTCCTTCTTGCTGACCCACATCCTGCGGAAGGTGTCCAAGGCGGCAAGGATTGAGCCGCCGATCCAGGTTGAGTAGAGGCGCTCCTGCGGTGCCGAGATCTTCAGGCGGTTGTCCTTGGGCACGAGGCGTTTCAGTTCAGCCAGGAGACGATCGCCGAAGCCTGCGAAGGGTTTGGGGTGGGCGTGCGCTTTGGCGGGGGGTAGAGAACCAATGCACATTCTGTGGGTTTGGCAGGGTGGGAACCGATGCACATTATGGGGGTTTGGCATGATGGGAACCAATGTACATTCTGGGGGTTTGGCATTATGGGAACCAATGTACATTCTGGGGGTTTGGGAGGATAGGAACCAATGTACATTATGGGGGTTTGGCATTATGGGAACCAATGTACATTCTGTGGGTTTGGCAGGGTGAGAACCAATGTACATTCTGTGGGTTTGGCATTATGGGAACCAATGTACATTCTGTGGGTTTGGGAGGATAGGAACCAATGTACATTCTGTGGGTTTGGGAGGATAGGAACCAATGTACATTCTGGGGGTTTGGGAGGATGGGAACCAATGTACATTCTGTAGGTGTGGTAGGGTGAAAACCAATGTACACTCTGCGGGTTAGGCAGGATGGGAACCAATGTACATTCTAGGGGTTTAGTAGGAAGAGAAGCAAATGTACATTCTGGGAATAGAATCTATCTGGTTCAGGTGGGGGCGACACTTCATCACGTACAAATAAATGTACAAGTCGCAATGCGTACTAGCGTAAGTTACGCAATATTTTATTTATAATTTCGGCACCAACCTCGGAAGAGAGTGGATCCACCGGACACAACGATATTAGCGTAGAGTAGGCGCCTCAAGTCCATATCGGATCGCTGAATAGAATAGGCCAACACTTCGTGAATGCCTTCCCATTCCTCGCCAACTAATTCGGGTCTAAACAATAATTCCGGCGCGCGAAACGCGGCCGCGTTAACCTCCAATTGGGAGCCATCCGGTAGGGAATAACTAATCCTCTCCGGGTCTAATTTCTCTTCGGTGACGGGATTAGCCGAGACGAAGCAGGCGCGCTCTTTGATCTGGCGCACGATTTCTAATTCGGCGCTAGTGTGAAAGCAGGCGCCCTCCTTGCGCAGCAGCAGCTGCAGATAGCGGGTGACATCGCGGCCGGCGATGTCCACTCTCATGACGGCGTGCTGCAGGGCGAAGCCTTCGTAGATTGGCACGGCGTGGGTGACGCCGTCGCCGGAGTCGAGGACAACTCCGGTGGTGCGGCCGGTGGCATACAGTGACAGCACGGCCTGCATGGACATGAATAGGCCCGGAACGCCCAGGGTTTCAAAGAAAATCTCGGCCGTTTTTTCTCGATTTCTGCAACAAATAATTGAAGTAAAGAATTTTTAGTCACTGTAGGTATTTTGTGCCCATTTAGTTTGTTATTACATTAATTGATTTTACCTGCCCCAATAGGGCCAGATGTGCAGCCGACAGCACAGCCGCAGCCTGCTTCTTCGGCGGGTTTTTTGTGCAAAATAGGAGTGGAATCTACCAACATCCCCCCCTATCTCGCAAGAGTTAAAGAAACCACCCAGGAAGCAGCCGATGTAACCGTAAATTGTGCGGAAACCGCCGAAGAATCACCCGAACCAGTGGCCCATGGGACAACCAGAGAATTATTTACGGGCGATTCCTCAGCGGTTTCTGAGCATGGAATCCTCCGAACTGGAGGATTCTTTGGGTGATTCCATTTCTCCACCAAGAAGCACCGAGAAAACGTCCAGTTGGGTAGATTCTAAGCATGGAATCATCCGATTGGTATGTTTCCAGCGTTCGGCTGTTTCTTTTTCTGGAAACCATGCAGATTCCTCTGGAATCACCCAAAGAAACATCCCTATTTTTTAGCGGGCCATGGACTGGGGGGCCGCCACACCCACCTTCAATTATCCCAGCTGATGCTGGCACCCATTTAACAGCTGGGTGAACTGAAGCAATGCAGAGTTAAGTGTCTTGCTAAAGGAAACAAATTGTTCCAGTGGAGTCGGGAATCGAACCTCCGACCTTCAAGCCGTGAGTCTGACGCACCAGGCTACAAGCTCTAACGTTATTTATAACGTTAAGCAAAACGTTATTACATAATGTTTGGTAAACTCTGCTAGTATTACCTTTACTGACGGTAGCGACCTTTTAATATTACCATCACTGCTGGGTAGCTTCGATTTTTTAATTGTTTTTTTTGTTGCCAATTTAGATCGCCAATTTTATCATTACCAAATATATTAGTAACTTCCGGCCTTACTACCGCGCCTGTTGGCAATTCAGGCTTTTAATACCGTATCCGTTGGTAATTTAGGTTCTTATTACATTGTCTGATGGTATTTTAGATTCTTAATACCCTGTCTGTCGGTAATTTAGGTTCTTACTACCATGTCATTTGGGAATTTAGGTTCTTTTTACCGTCTCTATTTCGGTAATCAAGTGCCCTATTACCGAACTGTTGTATATCTATTTTTGGTAGTTAAGACTTGTTAGTCTGTTTAATTATTTAGTTTTGTTATTAACGTCCTTGTAAAAATGTGACATATTTTTTTGACTCACAGTTTTATAAATTCTGCAATTAATAAACTAAACGCAAACATTACTTATTATTATGCTGTCCTGTACATTTATACTTCAACTACTTGTACAGGCGCGAATACACATATACTGATTAGGTCTTCCAAGCTAAGCGCGAACTGTAGAAATGCACAGCCAAAATCTTGCCGATCAATAAATCACTACACGGGGAAGAGAAGAAAATCGATTGATTTTGTCTCTCGGGAAAATAACTGAGACGGAAGTGGAGCGCAGAGGCAGACAGCGAGGTAGTGAGAGCAAACTAGACGCACCTTGCTTCAGTGTAGAGGAAATTCTACTAAGAATTGCTAAAATTGGAAATTGACAAACGAACAAACCCACCGAGGTTGGATATCACTTTTGGCAATCACATTTCTCAGCCTGACTAAAGTCAAAAAAAATTTATGCGGGGGAAATATAACATTTGAATCAAAAAGCTAAATCAAACTGAACATTCAGGTGAATCAAACTGAACATTCAGGTGAATCAAACTGAACATTCAGGTGAATCAAACTGAACATTCAGGTGAATCAAACTGAACATTCAGGTGAATCAAACTGAACATTCAGATGAATCAAACTGAACATTCAGATGAATCAAACTGAACATTCAGGTGAATCAAACTGAACATTCAGTTGAATCAAACTGAACATTCAGTTGAATCAAACTGAACATTCAGGTGAATCAAACTGAACATTCAGGTGAATCAAAATGAACATTCAGGTGAATCAAACTGAACATTCAGGTGAATCAAACTGAACATTCAGGTGAATCAAACTGAACATTCAGTTGAATCAAACTGAACATTCAGGTGAATCAAAATGAACATTCAGGTGAATCAAAAAGAACATTCAGGTGAATCAAACTGAACATTCAGGCGAATCAAACTAAACATTCATGTGAATCAAACTGAACATTCAGGTGAATCAAACTGAACATTCATGTGAATCAAACTGAACATTCAGGTGAATCAAACTGAACATTCAGATGAATCAAACTGAACATTCAGATGAATCAAACTGAACATTCAGATGAATCAAACTGAACATTCAGGTGAATCAAAATGAACATTCAGGTGAATCAAAAAGAACATTCAGGTGAATCAAACTGAACATTCAGGCGAATCAAACTGAACATTCAGGTGAATCAAACTGAACATTCAGGTGAATCAAACTGAACATTAATGTGAATCAAACTGAACATTCAGGTGAATCAAACTGAACATTCAGATGAATCAAACTGAACATTCAGGTGAATCAAACTGAACATTCAGGTGAATCAAACTGAACATTCAGATGAATCAAACTGAACATTTAGGTGAATCTAACCGAAGAGCTAAGTTACCTTCTAGGATTCAGTGGTGCCTCAGTTAGCAGTACAGGATGTTCCTCAGAATAAGTATTCAGCTGGTCCTTGCTATAGATGTACTGCCAAATTTTTTCCATATCATCCCAGCTGCGCACAATGCCGTGTTCCATTGGATAGCGGATAGACAGTAAGCCGCGGTGCTCCTCAGCTTTGGGACCAATGAAAACGTCGCCTTCCAGTCCACCGGCCATCACTCGGACATGCTTTGGTCGCCCGATGAAGTTAGAAAAGATGTGCTTTGGCACCTGATCACCAGCGAATCCTGCTTTGATAACGCCGCTGCCCTGTTTAAAAAATGTTTAAATAATTCTTTAACTATTTGTAAAATATATACCAGACTAGATATTATAATAATAAATAGCCCAATGTAAATAATTTACTTGCTTAAAATGTACAACTATTTGCATTTCAAAAAAACTAGTTGTTAATGTAACAATATAGCAAAAAGTCTAGAAATAATTCTACTAGTATTGCTATTTCTGTATCTAGAAATATTGTTTAATGTTACCTTATTTATTAGCAGTAGAAGTAATAAATTTAAATTAAAAAAAAAACTATTTAAAAACTTTATTAAAAAAACTATTTTAATAGATAAGCAGATAACATAGATCTATGTTATTCTAGCAAGCAATGCTATGCTAGCAATATGACCATAATCTTTAAAAGACTTATTTATGCATTGCTGCAACATACCTACATTTTAGGTGCTAGTCAATTTAAGTGCCATATCATATTTTTACATTGAATGGTGAACTGAATAATTTAAATGGGGGTATGCTGATTGACAATTGACTGTGAATTTATAAATATGAATCTGAAAGCTATATATAATGAAAAAATGTGTATAGTTTGTAATAATCTGCTCATGTACAAAGACATGACAGTGTAATATATATTACTGCGGCAACTGCTAAAGTTCATGATGTACATGATGTCATGACATGCCTACATGAAAAAGCATAATATAATAAAAACAATACAATGAATTTGAACAAAGATAATAACATTTGTATTTATATTTATTTAGACTGTTTGCTATAGCATGTACATTCTAGTGCTTTTGTAACATGGAATATGATATTTATATCCCTATGATCTATTTAGATGCCATACTCCGGAAAGTGACTGGTACGCCGGAGATTTCCGGCGTACAAATGAGTTTTCCAAAAAATTGGCGTACCACTGATTTGAAAAAGCATTTGGCGTAACACCTTTGGCGTACCACCAAGCTGAAGCTGAATTGGCATAACACTTTTAGCGTACCATTGGCACCACCAGGCAAAAAAATTGTTGCTAGAGTAAAAACTTTTTGTAATTTTGCGTAAATTTTACAAAAGTATACAAGATACGACTATATCACACGACAATGTATTTTATGTAAAAAATTGCATATATTTTTTCCTGCATTGTATAGCTTGATTATTCATTTTATAAATATATTAATAAAATAATTTAGCCTAGTATTATTGGTAAATAAATTTCTGAGCGCTGATTATATCTGTTATTTTTTAATAATTGTTAAAGTTTGTCTGCCATATTTTTACCATTTTCAAAGTGCAATTTTTAGTGCCGCAATGTTATATACTGAGGGACCCCCACATCTTTCTTTTGGCGTACCACTGGCGTACCACTTGGGAATCCTCCTTTTTCCTTCCGGCGTACCACATTACACTATCCGGACTATGGTCTAGATGTTCATGTGCTTGGTTGCTTAACTCTAAACTCTAAGTATGAAATATACTGAGAAGAACTTTTTATGGTCCAAAAAATGTTTAGTGTTCCACTGTAACCAGGTTTTCTATCATAACAATTACTATCACTATAAGTAGACAAATTTTCCATAACACAATATTTCCATACCTTCATGTGCAACCTCCTAAACCTTAGCCAGCCATGCGACTTAGTTTTTGCTCTATTTATGACTTAGTTTGCTCTCATTTGCTCTATTTTTCTCTCCCCTTTTTCTTCTTCTTCATGCCTTCCTTTTTTGTCCCTTGGTCTCCCCTTTGATTTTTTTGCACTTGGTTGGTTGGTTTTTGCGACTTAACCTTGCTTGGCCCTTGTTTCACCTGGCCAGTTTGGCCGGGTCAGCCGGGTGTTGCGCATGTATGTTTCCATAAGTCCAGATAGATTCAATAAGTAATGGCAAATTTTTATATCAACTAATGTTTTACTAAAATTATTGTTTTCGATCATAACTATAACTTTTATACCATAAGTTGGCAGATTTTTTCAGCTCAAAAGTTATTATTTTTTTAACACAAGTTCGCCATAGTGTCAATATTTTATTTTTTCTGTTAGTTGTGTGTTTTAACAATAAATCACATCCACTACCGTTTATTTCATGCATATTTTATGCATATGCATATTTCATTCATGGTTTCATGCATAAAACCAAAACTCTGGATCCTAGACACTTTGTCATCTTACACCTTCGTCATCCACTTGGAAGGTAGGACACTTCCTCATCCAGCCAATTAGCGTGCTTTAAAGTTTGGTCAGTTCATCATCTACTAATAACAAGCAATCTAGTTTGTCATCAATAAAGTGAGGGTGGGGTGGTGGGGCAGAGGTGTGAACAAAAAACAAAAAATTCACTACCCAGATCTCAGAATATCAACTAGGCATCAGCAGCTAATAAAGCAATATAATTAAATAAAATATTAAAACGAACTACTGCATTGGTCTTACTGTAGTCCATTTCAGTCTACTGTGGTCCCATTGCAGTCCATTTCAGTGTTTAAATGAACCCAGCTAACCAGTGAATTTCTTAGGTTGTTAAATCATTTTGCTTAGCAAAATAGTCCTTAATATATTATTATAAATAAGCCATCGTTTGCTTGAACCCTTGAAGAAACTAGTCAAATTAGTTAGTCATTAGTCATTAGTTAGCAATACTCCTATAGCCTATAAAGAGATAGATCAACAAAAACGTTTAGTTAATGTTATTATGTAGTAGGGCCCTTAAAATTAAATAACATGACAAGAAGTTTTCTGTGACAAGAGGCCATCAGAAAAATACAGAATAAAATTATATTCCGTTGTCTGACTTACATTATCAATTACAATGGGCTGATTTGCTATGACGTCGTAAGAGTCCATTTCCAGAAATCAAATATAAGAATTATAAATAGATCAATCGAGGTCAAAACTTTTAATGAATTAGGAAGAGTTTCTGCAGATTTTCGATCGCAAACTTAACAAACCAGATGCCTAATAGAAACTTACTGAAGCTGAGCGTTGTAATTTAGTTATTTTTGTGAATGAACCTACAACAGGTGTAAAGCTAGTTGTTTGAGCGCCGAAGGCGTATCAGTTTAAAGATGTCGCATTTCAAAGAATTTTGTAAATTGGTTGTTTAAAACAAAGATTTGTGTATTTGATAGACATAAAATAGCTTAAATATAAAATTTTATACTTTTATTTTGAAACTAGAATGGTTTGTGACACATTTAGTTCTTCCTGTTAACTTTTACAATAACGATAACTTGATAATACATCGCGACTAGCAAACTTTGACTACTAAAAAGAATATTCTTCTTGTCCAAGCACGATTAATCATATCCTAGGATAAGTAATTTTTTTAGGCCGAGAAAATCTATGCAGTATATCGAGATCAAAAATAAAAATCAAATTAAGAAAACAAGCCTTCAAAATAGTGCCAAAATGTTTATAGCAAATTAAGACACCACACGTCCGTACCACACATTTTTAATTTTACAGGTACACGTGTTGTAGGTAGCTTAACCCGTGAACAACTAAATAGCAAGGACCACTAGTAGGAGGGGAGGAGGGGAGTGACAAGGGAAGGAGGGAGTGATAAGGGAAGCAGGGGAGTGACAAAGGAATGAGACAATACCTGAAATAAGCGTTTAGAAGTCCTACTTTAGTAGTTCTAATATAGATTCGCGATATAGTCGATCCTTGCAGAGACAGCAAGCTGTTGAGAAAGTCGACTCCATTTTTTGCTTTTTTAGTAACAAAAATGCTGACGAATACCCGTACGAAAAGAGCAGAAAAATTAATTTAATTCGAGCTAATTCGTTGCATGATGTACTTCAGCATGCGTAAATGCACGTCAAAGGAATTCACAAAAGTAACTTGGGTTCACGAAGATATTTTATAAACTTGCATAATTTTTCAACCTTATGATAAAAAAATTGTTTCCAACTCTGAAACAAATTCTAACAATAAAAAGACAATGTATTACATTCTCCTTTAAGAGAGCTAGATAAATCTGGCACTGAGGAAAGACAGATTTGGTACAAGCCAGGTGCATTCTTAGTCAAAGTAGTTAAATGAAGTATGTATTAAAGTATGTAATGGATACATTTTAAATTTGCTAAATTAAGCCAGCATTATATGCACTCGCTACTTCGAACTGTAACATTGTTTGACAATTGTGTAGCGTTAAAATTAATAGCTACCAAATAAAATACTTAGTTCTATAGTCTAAATAGCGAGGTTAAACACAATACAATGAGTGTCATCTACATATTTAAATACTCCGTATTCTGGAGTTTTGAGTGCATGGTTCGATCTATAGTTTAAGAAACACAATCTTCTAAGAAAGAGCTCTTCCGATTGCAATTTAAGAGAAGAATTGAGCTATATATTACCATGCTAAAAGGGTAAGACGCTGCATGCATGCATAATCTTCAAGAGGCGAAATAGTTGGGCAATTAACAATGAGAGATGGAATAGACAGCCTAAGCAGAGCCGGAAAGCACAATGGCCACGAAGCGAGAGAGAGAGAGAGAGAGAGCAGAGTCGATTGCAAAAAACACAGTGTGCGGTTTGCAGAATTGGGCATGTTGACAATGCATATAGCTTCTTTATAGGACTGCATGGCATCCAACAATTGACAAAGATTAAAGATTACATACTCAGTTGCATATATTTTCGCTCTCCTCACCATGGCTTTACACCGATGCGAAGAAAATAAATAGAGCACAGAAAAAATGATATCACACCTCCCCTGAGACAGCAGAAGATATTAATATACAGCTCGTATTAGTAACCTACCTATTAAAGTGCTACTTAAGATTGAATCGATTGAACAAACTTCAAACTTAATAGATTCTGAAAACAATAATTATGACATCGAAGCATACTCCACCGGAGACAGTGCCTCATTCGGAAATTGCCAATCCTGCTAGTAGAAAGTTGAAGCATCAGTTGACAAAGTCACAGAGCCTCGACAGTCAGGATGACGGTGGGACTGTGCAGACACTCGGTGAGTTTAATTAGCTTTGTGAAAACTACTCAAATAAGAATAATTATTGTACTCGTAATAACTAACTCTTTTATTTTCATACTGCGGATAATAAAGGAGGGGAGTGACAAGGGAAGGAGGGGAGTGACAAGGGAAGGAGGGGAGTGACAAGGGAAGGTGGGGAGTGACAAGGGAAGCGAGGGAGTGACAAGGGAAGCGAGGGAGTGACAAGGGAAGCGAGGGAGTGACAAGGGAGGCAGGTGAGTAACAAGGGAAGCGAGGGAGTGACAAGGGAGGCAGGTGAGTGACAAGGGAAGGTGGGGAGTGACAAGGGAAGGAGGGAGTGACAAGGGAAGGAGGGGAGTGAGAAGGGAAGGAGGGGAGTGATAAGGGAAGGAGGGGAGTGACAAGGGAAGGAGGGGAGTGACAAGGGAAGGTGGGGAGTGACAAGGGAAGCGAGGGAGTGACAAGGGAAGCGAGGGAGTGACAAGGGAAGCGAGGGAGTGACAAGGGAGGCAGGTGAGTAACAAGGGAAGCGAGGGAGTGACAAGGGAGGCAGGTGAGTGACAAGGGAAGGTGGGGAGTGACAAGGGAAGGAGGGAGTGACAAGGGAAGGAGGGGAGTGAGAAGGGAAGGAGGGGAGTGACAAGGGAAGGAGGGGAGTGACAAGGGAAGGAGGGGAGTGACAAGGGAAGGTGGGGAGTGACAAGGGAAGCGAGGGAGTGACAAGGGAAGCGAGGGAGTGACAAGGGAGGCAGGTGAGTGACAAGGGAAGCGAGGGAGTGACAAGGGAAGCGAGGGAGTGACAAGGGAAGGAGGGGAGTGACAATGGAATGAGAAAATACCTGAAACAAGCGCTAAAACCTTGCATACGGCAGGTGAGGACAATGGCCTAGGCCGGGTGCTGCTGGGCATTCGCTATCACTCGTCCAACTCCAGCCTGGAGGTTCGTATTGTTCGCGGTGAAAGCTTGCGCTGCTTCGACGGTAAGCAGCCGGCGAGTACGTATTGTTCGGTGACCTTTCTGCCGGATCGCACGGAGCCGGTTGTCACGGCAACAGTGGAAGCGATCGGCGGTTGTCCGCGATGGAGAGCCGCTTTCGTGTTTGAAAAGTTTCCAAAACTTTTGTCTTCAACAACGCGCAGCAACCAGCGCTGCCTGCTGGTGCAGGTGCACGATCCCGCTTCTGGAGGCTTGGCGATTAGCGAGGCGACGCTGTTGCTAGGTAGGTAATCAGGCTGATTAGCGAAAAAGCATATTGTCCTTACGAGCGTAAAGGGGGTGAGTTGGCAGAGTGGTTAACGCGTCGGCGGGGCAGCGGCGGAGTGAAGGCTTGGGGGCTTGTCGTGCAATTTACGCTCACGAGGGCCAACCTCAAAGGCACAGTGGTAGTGTACACAGCCTGACGATGAGAAAGTCAAGTGTGTGCTCAGGAGTCAGCGAAAAGGGCGGAATGGCCTCCTCGCTGGCTGCGGGTCTATAGTGTCACCAAATGATGTACAATTGCCCGCAGTCCTCCAGCAATTATCATTATTAAACGGGCGTCGCTTTCTCTCCAAAGCTAATGTACAAGCCCCGATGCGGACTCGAGCTCAGGGACTCTTTGCACGGACGCTTTACCGCTCCAGCCAATAGTGCTTTATTTTTTATTCCAGGAAACTGGACCCAGGAAGATGTTGAACGCGGCATTCGCATCTGGAAGTACTTAAACGGTACACAGGAGACGCAGCGAACTAGCAACAAGCAGGGCAACGCGTCTCTGACCCTGTTCTGCAGGTCGGATCGTTTCAAAGTGACATTGCACCGGATTGAGGATCTGAGTCCTCGATACATGGCCGCCAGCGAGACTCCAGATTTTCAGATTAAAATTCAAGCCAGCCTGATTGGTCGCGGCGTGATCAAGGAGGCCAGTTTTCGAGGTATTCGCGCGACGCCTGGCGGCGATGTGAACTTCTACGACGCCGAGTTCAGCGTGCGACTCGGCAAGCAGCATCACAATGGCTCAGGAATTCAAGGGGCACCTTTTACTGTGCGGATAATGCTGGTTAAACCAACGGCTGGACAAGAACAGCAGCAGCAGCAGCAGATCTGCTGGCTAGAACTTGGATCCGATGTCAAACGGATGGACTGTCGCAGTCTTTACCAGTCGGTGATTGAGAATCCCAATCAGGCGCACATTGTCACAGTGCGAATGAATCGTTCTCCGTTTCCGCCACCATTGGACAGTCCAGTTCCACAGCAGCAGCAGCAGCAGCAACAGCAACAGCATAAAAGCCAAAGTCATCACAAAAGCGAAGCCTAAACTGCTTTATTATCATGCGACAATTTTATTGTCAAAATATGGTCAAGATTCTAAGAAAAGATACTTCGTACAATATTTAACTTATTCAGTTGGTTTGTTTAACTGTAGTTAAATCGTAGTAAAAATCTACGTTTTTTAATAACCTCCTTGTACAATATGTGTAATAAACCAAATAAGCGAATTAGAAAGATATCGATTTTTTGGTCTGGTTGTAAAAACCACCAATATAGGAATTGATAGAGTTGATAACGTTGATGAGTTCGTAAATTCAATACAAAGCTATTCAATGCAAATCGACAGCAAATATCATCAGCAAATCGACAGCAAATATCATTAGCAAATCGACAGCAAATATCATCAAAAAATTGACAGCAAATATCATCAGCAAATCGACAGCAAATTTATCTGGAATCAATAGTAGTATTTTACGAATTCAACAGCTTCAACAGTGACAGAAATCGACAGTAGGTCTGTCTCATTAGAAGACAGAGATGAGATGCTCTGCTTTCTAATCCCATGGAATGTGACCTAGCATAATTCGACTAGAGTTTTAACAAATTAAAGTCAACCGATTGTTGCCGAGAACAAAATTCGTCCTCGATGATTTTCCAGCCAATCACCGATCGCGACAGCCCACCCACCCCATCCCCCTAGATTCCATTCGAGCAAAAAAGTCCACTTCAAGAGAATAGAAGCAAGAAGAAAGTCCTATGCTCGCTTCTCTCTCGCACTCTTTAAGTTGTCCTCCGCGGCGTGCCCACGCAGAAGTTTTCGCACCCGTGCTTGAGGCATTTCTCGCCGTTCGAATCCCAAATCCTAAAATACCCCATCCAGTCATTAAGCTTGTCCACTCTAACAAGGACCCACTTGTATACAGCAAGTAAAAAGAGGAGAAAAATAAGCAGATTCGCGTGGGCTTGTCTGATATATATTTTAGGATTCAACTTAAACTGCCCATGTTAAAGAATTAATCTTGTCAACTTATATAATCCTGTACTAGTAATCCAAACCGATACGCCAGAACTAAACTACACTACAATGAGTAGTAATTCTCAAGCGCTGCATAAGAAGCAATTAAGAACTTGTCAATTTGTGACAGAGCAGAAGCAAATACTTCTGCAGCTTCTGTTAATACTGCTGCTATTGCTGGCTACAATCTCTCCGTGTTTGTCTGGTAAGCCTTTGGTGAATAGAAAACACGTTTAATGCATACGCCATGACGAATCCATTATAGTACTGGAATACATTAAGAAGGTTACTTTAGTGGAATTGGGATAACTGTAGAGGAATTGGGATAACTTTAGAAGAATAGGGATAACTTTAGAGATATTGGGATAACTTTAGAGGAATTGGGATAACTGTAGAGGAATTGGGATAACTTTAGAAGAATAGGGATAACTGTAGAGGAATTGGGATAAGTGTAGAGGAATAGGAATAACTGTAGAGGAATTGGGATAACTTTAGAAGAATAGGGATAACTGTAGAGGAATTGTGATAACTGTAGAGATATAGGGATAACTGTAGAGATATTGGGATAACTTTAGAGGTATTGGGATAACTTTAGAGGAATTAGGATAACTGTAGAGGAATTAGGATAAGTGTAGAGGAATAGGGATAACTGTAGAGATATTGGGATAACTGTAGAGATATTGGGATAACTTTAGAGGAATTGGGATAACTGTAGAGGAATTGGGATAACTGTAGAGGAATAGGGATAACTGTAGAGATATTGGGATAACTTTAGAGGAATTGGGATAAGTGTAGAGATTTTGGGATAACTTTAGAGGAATTGGGATAACTGTAGAGGAATTGGGATAACTGTAGAGATATTGGGATAACTTTAGAGGAAATAGGATAACTGTAGAGATTTTGGGATAAGTTTATGTTAGGATGAATATAGAGATACTTAAATAACTATCTTTCGGCTTTCATCATTTTGAAACCTAAGTTTAAAAAAATTAAGAAAAACCTCAAAAAATTGACTCACTCAAAATCTTGGGATTAGAATGCGGATGAGAATTTTTTTAGACAATTCTATAGGCTGCCCTGACCTTGGACACAACTTCCTTAATCGTTTCCGGTTTTGGGTTGGTCGCGAATGACAGTGGGGTGGGAGAGATTTGTTATAGGAAAACTTGCAATAAGGGAGTTTTGGCTAGGTGACATTGGGGATGAAAAAGGAATAAAAAATGACAGGAAGACCCACAAGAATTGACAGTGGATTTATTATTAGTGTTATAGAAAACTTATCAGACTTCAGGAGGCTGTCTGATAAGTGGAGTGACAGAGGAGGCTGTGGAGTGACAGAGGAGGCTGTGGTGTAACAGCGGAGACTGTGGAGTGACAGAAGAGGGTGTGGAGTGACTGAGGAGGCTGTGGAGTGACTGTGGAGGCTGTGGAGTGACTGTGGAGGCTGCGGAGTGACAGAGGAGACTGTGGAGTGACAGAGGAGGCTGTGGAGTGACTGAGGAGGCTGCGGAGTGACTGAGGAGGCTGTGGAGTGACTGAGGAAGCTGTGGAGTGACAGAGGAGGCTGTGGAGTGACAGAGGAGGCTGTGGAGTGACTGAGGAGGCTGTGGAGTGACAGAGGAAGCTGTGGAGTGACAGAGTGATTGAGTGATATCTAAAAGGTGGTACGAGTACAAGAATCTCAAATCTCATAATGTCAAATATACTCGTAGATTGTAATATATTGTACTGTTATTGAAGTAACAAGAACCAAGAAAATTCTTTAAAAAGTATTAACAAACAGATAATAAATCTTTACTGGCAATGTCTACTTAGTCGCTAATGTATTGGAAAATTGATTAATATTAATTTAATAGCCAGTGGAAGAGCGTATTGTCATTGAAATTAGCCAATAATGTAAATCTTTTGCCAGAATTTTTCCAGTCTAGAATTCCCTATCCACTTTAGCTTTCAAGTAGCATTGCTGATGGAGAAGTAGGCGCTTGTATAGCGGTGAATACTGTTTTAAGACTGTGTATTCTGGGATCTACAAATTTAACTGGGAGTTGTAGTGAGTGTGGGGAAATTGGACACGATAGTCTTTAGATAACAATTCCCATCCCAATTCTCTGCTTCGCTAAAAAAAATTTCCTACCGAAAATGATTTACACTAAAATGCGGCTAATTTACCGTCAACTTTATAAAATGCTCAAATTACTTCTTTATATACCTAATAGAATAGATCGAGAAAAGGTAGAGAGATAACGATAGAGAGAGAAGAGGGCAGAGAGAGAAGAGGGCAGAGAGAGAAGAGGGTAGAGAGAGAAGAGGGTAGAGAGAAGAGGGCAGAGAGAGAAGAGGGCAGAGAGAGAAGAGGGCAGAGAGAGAAGAGGGTAGAGAGAAGAGGGCAGGGAGAGAAGAGGGCAGGGAGAGAAGAGGGTAGAGAGAGAAGAGGGCAGAGAGAGAAGAGGGTAGAGAGAAGAGGGCAGAGAGAGAAGAGGGCAGAGAGAGAAGAGGGTAGTGAGAAAAGAGGGCAGAGGTAGGTTCGCTACGACAATTTTTCTAGCTATATTTTTTAGCTGCAAATAGTTTTATTTTGAGCTGTGGATGATTTTAAAATTGTAAAAAATGACGAAAAATTTTTTTTGGAAATCATAGCGATGTACTTTTAAACTTTGGCTCTAAACAAGTCATTCAGGGCAAAACTCACTGTCGGCCAGCACTGAACAGTTCAGGGAGTGAAAATAGCTAAACAAAAAATCGAACGATTTGCAGCTCAATTTGATCGTGACTCTCCACTATTTTCAGAACAATCAGTTTCCACTCTGGCGTTCGTTTTTCTATTACAGATTGAGCTAAGCCAAATCTTTTAACTGCTGACGAAACCTTATTTGGGTCATTGCGTGCAAAGAGAAAGAGATTGCATACAAGCGAAGGAAAGATGGGATGGGATTCGAGGGGAAGATGGGATGGGATTTGAGGGGAAGATGGGATGGGATTCGAGGGGAAGATGGGATGGGATTTTAGGGGAAGATGGGATGGGATTTCCGGGGAAGAGGGGATGGGATTCGAGGGGAAGAGGGGATGGGATTCGAGGGGAAGATGGGATGGGATTTCCGGGGAAGAGGGGATGGGATTCGAGGGGAAGATGGGATGGGATTCGAGGGGAAGATGGGATGGGATTTCCGGGGAAGAGGGGATGGGATTCGAAGAGAAGAGGGGATGGGATTTCCGGGGAAGAGGGGATGGGATTCGATGGGAAGAGGGGATTTGATTTCCGGGGAAGAGGGGATGGGATTCGAGGGGAAGATGGGATGGGATTCGAGGGGAAGATGGGATGGGATTTCCGGGGAAGAGGGGATGGGATTCGAGGAGAAGATGGGATGGGATTCGAGGGGAAGATGGGATGGGATTTCCGGGGAAGAGGGGATGGGATGGGATTCGAGATTCGATGGGATTCGATGGGAAGCGAGTTAAGAGTTTATTCCTACTAATGAGTTACGAAAAGGGAAGAAAAGAAGGTGAGAATTAGTAGGAAAATCGCATTCTATCGTCTGATCCGATCAGTCTGTAATCCAAATCCTAAGCCAAAGAAGCGAAAGGAAAATTCTGAGAAACAGCGCTGAAGAATAAAATTTGAATAATCAGCAGCGGCACGTTATGAAACTTAGCAGCAACTGGGCAAGTGCCTTTGGCTCGAAATTTGAAAGAAAGCCCACTTGTTGCCCGACCCCCCCTGGAGACACAGGAAGTTTTTTCAGGACAGTAAGTGGACTTGGGACATGCGCCTAGGAGAGATAAGTCCACTAGTCAGGGGTAGGACCTACTTCTAGTGGATGATGATGGCATAGAATCTTCCTTTCTTGTCATGCTGATAATTAGATTGGAAATTTGCGATTCGAAAACACTTTTTTGCCATGTACTTAGAAGGCATTTAAAGCAATGCACTTTTATTTTTAGCCGATTTGTCAAACTGATGACGTAAGAGAACTTTTTATTAAGCTCAAAGTTTTTGAATAGGGTAGAGAAGAGGACAGAGAGAGAAAGGGTAGAGAGAGAAGAGGGCAGGGAGAGAAGAGGGCAAGGAGAGAAGAGGGTAGAGAGAAGAGGGTAGAGAGAAGAGGGCAGAGAGAGAAGAGGGCAGAGAGAGAAGAGGGCAGGGAGAGAAGAGGGCAGAGAGAGAAGAGGGCAGAGAGAGAAGAGGGCAGAGAGAGAAGAAGGCAGGGAGAGAAGAGGGCAGGGAGAGAAGAGGGCAGGGAGAGAAGAGGGCAGGGAGAGAAGAGGGTAGAGAGAAGAGGGTAGAGAGAAGAGGGCAGAGAGAGAAGAGGGCAGAGAGAGAAGAGGGCAGGGAGAGAAGAGGGCAGAGAGAGAAGAGGGCAGAGAGAGAAGAGGGCAGAGAGAGAAGAAGGCAGGGAGAGAAGAGGGCAGGGAGAGAAGAGGGCAGGGAGAGAAGAGGGCAGGGAGAGAAGAGGGTAGAGAGAAGAGGGTAGAGAGAAGAGGGCAGAGAGAGAAGAGGGCAGAGAGAGAAGAGGGCAGGGAGAGAAGAGGGCAGAGAGAGAAGAGGGCAGAGAGAGAAGAGGGCAGAGAGAGAAGAGGGCAGAGAGAGAAGAGGGCAGGGAGAGAAGAGGGCAGGGAGAGAAGAGGGCAGGGAGAGAAGAGGGCAGGGAAAGAAGAGGGTAGAGAGAGAACAGGGTAGAGAGAGAAGAGGGTAGAGAGAGAAGAGGGCAGAGAGAGAAGAGGATAGAGAGAACAGAGTAGAGAGAGAAGAGGCTAGAGAGAGAAGAGGGCAGAGAGAGAAGAGGGCAGAGAGAGAAGAGGGATTTCTTAGTGGAATTTGAAGAGTCAGACAGTATGTGAGTGTCCAGACTGGAATAAGATATGGAGAGAAAAGTTTTTATCAAAAATGTCAACAAAAATATTCAAACCTGTTGCCACCGCCAGCATCTGCAGCTGTGCAGAACTCAGTGGAAGACTTGAAAGTGTCCAACGTTCAAGGAAGCAACCGGTCATGGTTCTACAACGCCAGCAACCCGAAAAAATTTGTCAACAGCGAACGCAAATTGATCAACTTTCTAATGTCCGACTATGACAAGCGAGTCCGACCAGTCTATGATCCTTCGACAGCGATAAAAGTACAATTTGGCTTCTCTCTGAGCCAGATTATTGACGTGGTGAGTTGATTTTCAAGTATCGGTGGAATCTAGTGTCAGTGGAATCTAGTATCAGTGGAATCTAGTGTCAGTGGAATCTAGTATCAGTGGAATCTAGTGTCAGTGGAATCTAGTGTCAGTGGAATCTAGTGTCAGTGGAATCTAGTGTCAGTGGAATCTAGTGTCAGTGGAATCTAGTGTCAGTGGAATCTAGTGTCAGTGGAATCTAGTGTCAGTGGAATCTAGTGTCAGTGGAATCTAGTGTCAGTGGAATCTAGTGTCAGTGGAATCTAGTGTCAGTGGAATCTAGTGTCAGTGGAATCTAGTGTCAGTGGAATCTAGTATCAGTGGAATCTAGTGTCAGTGGAATCTAGTGTCAGTGGAATCTAGTGTCAGTGGAATCTAGTGTCAGTGGAATCTAGTGTCAGTGGAATCTAGTGTCAGTGGAATCTAGTGTCAGTGGAATCTAGTGTCAGTGGAATCTAGTGTCAGTGGAATCTAGTGTCAGTGGAATCTAGTGTCAGTGGAATCTAGTGTCAGTGGAATCTAGTGTCAGTGGAATCTAGTGTGTCACTGGAATATAATTTTTTTTGCCCCTATGAATTTGATTTTACACAGGACGAAAAAAACCAGATAATCACAACGAACTCGTGGCTAAATATGGTAAATAAATACTTTTTATAATTGCTGGCTGAGTTAATATTTTTTATCCGTTTTTAAATATATATATTTTTATTGCAGAATTGGTTGGACATTCACCTGCAATGGGATCCGGGAGATTTTGGCAATTTGTCAACAATTCACCTGCCGTATCAGTCCATTTGGCTTCCTGACATTATTCTGTATAATAAGTGAGTAATGGGATGGGTGGGATGGGATGGATGGGATAATGAGATGGGTGGGATGGGATGAATGGGATAATGGGATGTATGGCATAATGGGATGCGTGAGATGGAATGGATGGGATAATGGGATAGATGAGATGGGATGGATGAGATAATGGGATAGGTGAGATGGGATGGATGAGATAATGGGATAGGTGAGATGGGATGGATGGGATAATGGGATAGGTGAGATGTGATGGATGGGATAATGGGATAGGTGAGATGTGATGGATGGGATAATGGGATAGGTGAGATGTGATGGATGGGATAATGGGATAGATGAGATGGGATGGATGAGATAATGGGATAGGTGAGATGGAATGGATGGGATAATGGGATAGGTGAGATCGGATGGATGAGATAATGGGATAGGTGAGATGGGATGGATGGGATAATGGGATAGGTGAGATGGGATGGATGGGATAAGTGGATGCGTTAGATGGGATGGATGGTATAATGGTATGGGTGGGATGGGATGGATGGGATAATGGGATGGGAGGTGTGTGATGGCATCGGATGAAATGGTTATATGTTTGATTATCACTGAAAAGCTATTCATGCATTTATAAATATCGTGTCAGTAAATGGATTCTTAAGACGTGATTTAATATGTCCGATTTTTATTTACTTTCGATTAAAATGTTTTGGAACAAACAGAACAAGTCAGAACATGCAAAAAAGTGACTAAGCATTGTTGTAACTTTTATTTTGTTTAAATAATTTGAAAAGTAACGGAAGTAAAGTAACTTACTCTGCTGAAAGTAACGATGAACTTGCCAGTAACTAGCGGAATTTATTGACATTTCACCTTTTTTACGCCTTTGAGGGCCAACCTCCAAGGCACACTTCCGGACCGATGAGAAAGTCAGGGCAGATACGTACACACCTGTGTGAGAATGTGCCTGCGCACGGTATCTGTGTGCGTGTGTGCTCAGGAGTCAGTGAAATGGGCAGAATTGCCTCCTCGCTGGCTGCGGGTCTAGTGGGTCCCGCACGTCTAGTTAATTGTTTAATAAATGAATATATATAAAATATAAAGGAAGTAAGACGCAGTTATTGATATTAGCGGAAGCTAGTTTCGAAGATTTCTTATAACTAAGAGAGTAGATCTTCAGAAGATAGAAAAATATAGTTAATTAAAGTAACGAAGACATAAAAAATTAACGGAAAATATTAGAAATATATATGCAAACGCTACAACAATATTCAGTAATGCACAAAAATCACTAAGGTTATTTTACAGTTTCTCAAAGCATCAGATCTACTGGCAAATCTGAAAGCAAACGATTTCAAAGTCGGCCTGCGGAAATGCCAGAGTTATATTGCACATCTCAATTAGATTAGTTGCACCACGCCAGCTAAAGCTGCCGCAATACTTAATCCATTGAAGGATGAACTGCAATTTGTCTTCTTTTGTGCCTATGTCGGATATCTCGTTTCATAGGTTTTATTCGATGTCTGGTTAGAAAAGCAGGGAGCTGTCTTTAGTCCTAGACAACCAGAGCTAAATAAAGAATTCCGATTGATTAGAGCAGGCTTAAAGTTTTGAGTACAGGTCATTTATTCAGTTTGTCCTTATCCTCGAGCAATAAATTTTTATATGTTACTATACTTTAGTCATTATGATCATCGATCACATTTTCGTCACGTTATTTAGTTTGTTGGTCATTATCCTCAGCTCATTCAGTTTGTTGGTCATATTATCCTCAGGTCATTCCGTTAGTTGGTCATATTATCCTGAGGTCATTCAGTTAGTTGGTCATATCCTCAGGTCATTCCGTTAGTTGGTCATATTATCCTGAGGTCATTCAGTTAGCTGGTCATATTATCCTCAGGTCATTCAGTTAGTTGGTCATATCCTCAGGTCATTCCGTTAGTTGGTCATATTATCCTGAGGTCATTCAGTTAGCTGGTCATATTATCCTCAGGTCATTCAGTTAGTTGGTCATATTATCCTGAGGTCATTCAGTTAGCTGGTCATATTATCCTCAGGTCATTCCGTTAGTTGGTCATATTATCCTGAGGTCATTCAGTTAGCTGGTCATATTATCCTGAGGTCATTCAGTTAGTTGGTCATATCCTCAGGTCATTCCGTTAGTTGGTCATATTATCCTGAGGTCATTCAGTTAGCTGGTCATATTATCCTCAGGTCATTCAGTTAGTTGGTCATATCCTCAGGTCATTCCGTTAGTTGGTCATATTATCCTGAGGTCATTCAGTTAGCTGGTCATATTATCCTCAGGTCATTCAGTTAGTTGGTCATATTATCCTGAGGTCATTCAGTTAGCTGGTCATATTATCCTCAGGTCATTCCGTTAGTTGGTCATATTATCCTGAGGTCATTCAGTTAGCTGGTCATATTATCCTGAGGTCATTCAGTTAGTTGGTCATATCCTCAGGTCATTCCGTTAGTTGGTCATATTATCCTGAGGTCATTCAGTTAGCTGGTCATATTATCCTCAGGTCATTCAGTTAGTTGGTCATATTATCCTCAGGTCATTCAGTTAGCTGGTCATATTATCCTGAGGTCATTCAGTTAGCTGGTCATATTATCCTGAGGTCATTCAGTTAGTTGGTCATATTATCCTGAGGTCATTCAGTTAGTTGGTCATATTATCCTGAGGTCATTCAGTTAGTTGGTCATATGATCTTTAGGTCATTCAGTTAGTTGGTCATATTATCCTGAGGTCATTCAGTTAGTTGGTCATGTTATCCTCAGGTCATTCAGTTAGTTGGTCATATTATCCTGAGGTCATTCAGTTAGTTGGTCATATGATCTTTAGGTCATTCAGTTAGTTGGTCATATGATCTTTAGGTCATTCAGTTAGTTGGTCATATGATCTTTAGGTCATTCAGTTAGTTGGTCATATGATCTTTAGGTCATTCTGTTAGCTGGTCGTTTAGAAGACATGACAGTGCGAGTGTACTACGTCTAACAGTAATTGATACTGATTGAAATCTTTTGCCGTAAAAAGGAGAGCATTTCAACAAGTAAAATGACTCCAGAAATATATTCTAATAAAAAATTTAACTGGTTTTAGCTTCAGTGAATAATTTACGATTCCGAAAGACTGATGATTCCATCTTTTTTTTTAATCCCAACTGGTTGATTATTTAGGGAAGAGAGTAAGACTGAGCGAAACGGGACATATTCTGGATTAGCAACTGGACAAAACTGTTAAGCCAGTGGGGATTAGAGACGGGTTAGATTTTTTTCCTAGCTAAAGAACTCGAAAAAATGCTCGAAAATTCTTGCAGTGCTCTAGAAAACCTGCTTTTATGAATTATCCCACGCGGGTATAATCCTCATTCTTTCGATTAGTCTGTCTACCTGTTTTCTAGTAAAAAGTGCTGATTGTGCTAACAGTCATTTTTCAAGGTTAATTTAGCACATCAGTCATTATCGTCTGGTCATACAGTACATCAGTCATTATCGTCTGGTCATACAGTACATCAGTCATTATCCTATGGTCATTCAGTACATCAGTCATTATCGTCTGGTCATACAGTACATCAGTCATTATCGTCTGGTCATACAGTACATCAGTCATTATCCTCTGGTCATTCAGTACGTCAGTCATTATCCTCTGGTCATACAGTACATCAGTCATTATCTTCTGGTCATACAGTACATCAGTCATTATCTTCTGGTCATACAGTACATCGATCAGTCATTATCCTCTAGTCATTCAGTACATCAGTCATTATCCTCTGGTCGTACAGTCATCAGTCATTATCCTTTGGTCATACGGTACGTCATTCATTATCCTCTTGTCATACAGTACATCATTTATTATCCTCTGGTCATAGAGTACATCATTCATTATCCTCTGGTCATACAGTACATCATTCATTATCCTCTGGTCATAGAGTACATCATTCATTATCCTCTGGTCATAGAGTACATCATTCATTATCCTCTGGTCATACAGTACATCATTCATTATCCTCTGGTCATAGAGTACATCATTCATTATCCTCTGGTCATACAGTACATCAGTCATTATCCTCAGGTCATTCAGTACATCAGTAATTATCCTCAGGTCATACAGTACATCAGTCATTTCCTCCGGTCATACAGTGGATATTTGTTCACACAAAACACAAAACCCGTTTCTGTCAGGCAATGATATCATCGAAATCTATAAAAAATATGCTAGGCCAGACTCCGAATTCTGTCTTGCACTCTCTGCACAAACAGTTCGCACGCAGCGACATTCACTCACACCCGAAGCCATCTTTCCCAAGCTACTCATCAATGGAATCCCACGACTTAGTGAGTAGCTTCAACGTGTTGACAGCGGTGAGTAATTTTCTGGCACGTTTCGCCTTAAGAGATTTTTAGTGTATTACCCGTGGCATCCATAAACTTGGCCGTGTAACACAACATGCTGCGAATAATTAACTTTATGATCTGAATTCCTACTGCTGCTGCTGCTGCTGCTGCTGCTGCTGCTGCTGGGCAGACCCTATTGGATGGAGAACTGGATTCTAAAAACTACAATGTACTTTTTTATTTATTAATTCCTAAACACATAAAGACATAACACATAAAACACATAAAGTATGTGTTTACCTTTATATAATCGAAAAAACTCAGAGAATCAACAAGGTCATCTAGCAAAGAATGACAAAAATGATAATATGACCAACTAACTGAATGTCCTGAAGATATTATGACCCACTAACTGAATGACCTAAAGATCATATGACCAACTAACTGAATGACCTCAGGATAATTTGACCAACTAACTGAATGACCTGAGGATAATATGACCAGCTAACTGAATGACCTCAGGATAATATGACCAACTAACTGAATGACCTGAGGATAATATGACCAGCTAACTGAATGTCCTGAGGATAATATAACCAACTAACTGAATGTCCTGAAGATATTATGACCCACTCACTGAATGACCTAAAGATCATATGACCAACTAACTGAATGACCTCAGGATAATTTGACCAACTAACTGAATGACCTGAGGATAATATGACCAGCTAACTGAATGACCTCAGGATAATATGACCAACTAACTGAATGACCTGAGGATAATATGACCAACTAACTGAATGACCAGAAGATAATATGACCAACTGACTGAAAGACCGGAAGATAATATGACCAACTAACTGAATGACCGGAAGATAATATGACCAACTAACTGAATGACCAGAAGATAATATGACCAACTGACTGAATGACCAGAAGATAATATGACCAACTGACTGAAAGACCGGAAGATAATATGACTAACTAACTGAATGACCTAAAGATAATATGACCAACTAACTGAATGACCTCAAGATAATATGACCAACTGACTGAATGACCAGAAGATAATATGACCAACTAACTGAATGACCGGAAGATAATATGACCAACTAACTGAATGACCGGAAGATAATATGACCAACTGACTGAATGACCAGAAGATAATATGACCAACTAACTGAATGACCGGAAGATAATATGACCAACTAGCGGAATGACCAGAGTATAATATGGCCAATCATTTAAATGACCTGAAAATAGTGACTTAAAATTGATTAAGCTTGTTGAGAAGACCTTGACTAGTCTGCCTGATCATTCATGACATAAAATGTCATTGTTAGATTGTTATTAATTATTTATAAACTTGTACTTTTCTTTTAAAAAAAATAATAAATCTGTGAGCGCGAGTGCCAATCTGTCGTTTACGATGGTAAACATTCTAAGAAAGTAAAATTAGCGAATGAGACAATCAATAAATAAGACCAGAAAAAATGGTCATTTGCAATCGGCTCACTTCCTGTCCAAACTGCTGAGGACTGTCTTCACGTCCGTTGGATAAAATCTGACTTATAAATTTACCGAAACATCAAACACGCCGACAGAAGGCACTGACCTAGTTGTATCATTTGGGTTTATCTATATTTTTGCTGACAGTACTTCGAATTCTAGGAAGTCCTTTTAGAATGTCAGATCTCTTGAAAAATATGCATTTAGATTTGAATTTAGGAGAGAGGTCGCTAGTTCGAATCTGAATTCGAAATGAATGTGTGTGCTCGAGTGAGACACTTTATGAGTTGTAGAATGGCTAACAGCTTTAGCCATTGTTGACTCCCAAGTCGACGGACTCGACAATTGTACACACCCAGCTTTGGCCCAGTCCACGGACTTAGCAGCTGTACACACATAGACTTCGACCCAGTCCATGGACTGAACAGCTGTACACCTTCAGTCTTTAGCCCAGTCGAGTCTAATTAGTCAAAATTTGAAATTGTCCCATTTCAGCGCTGAGACAGCCTACAACTTGGCCACATTGAGCACGAATGCCATCGTCCAGAATGACGGCAATGTCAGCTGGTTATCAACAAACATATTTGAATCGGCCTGCATCATAGATGTCAAATACTTTCCCTTTGACACCCAATTCTGCAATATGGACTTCGGCTCATGGACATTCTCAGACAGAGAATTGGACATCAACTTCACTACGGAGCAGATGGACGCTACCAACTATCTGCCTAGTACCGAGTGGGTACTCAAGAATGTCACAGCTCGCCGATGGACAAAGAACTACTCCTGCTGTCCTGATGTACTTTTTCCGTTGGTCACCTATCAGATCATACTGCAGCGGAAGCCATTCTTCTACGTGTTCAACATGCTACTGCCCTGCATCATCATCACCTATGTTGCTCTGCTGGGATTCTCAGTGCCAGCTGACTCGGGTGAGCACGATATTAACGCGGTTAACGCGTTTGCCTCTCGCACCAATGGTCCCTGAGCTCGATTCCGCGGCGAGGCCACATTCAGTTTGGAGCGCAGCCGCTGAGTGAAGGCTTGGAGGCTTGTCGTGCAATCTGCGCCCTGTTGAGAGGGCCAACCTCCAAGGCACAGTGAGAGTGTACACTGCCTGACGATGAGAAAGTCAGGGCTGATGTACACATCTATGTGAGCGTGTTCCTGCGTACAGTTTCTGTGTGCGTGTGTGCTCAGGAGTCAGCGAAATGGGCAGAATTGCCTCCTCGCTGGCTGCCGGTCTAGTGTCACCAAATGATGTGCCCATGCCCGCAGCCCACTACAGTTAGTATTATTATTATATAACAGTATTAATATTAATCCTGAGTCTTGGGTGAGTTGTCTGGTCTAATCTCATTTTAGACTCCCCGAATCTCATTTTAGACTCCCTAAATTTCATGGTAGACTCCCAGAATCTCATTGTAGACTCCCAGAATCTCATTTTAGACTCCCTAAACCTCATTTTAGACTCCCTAAACCTCCTTTTAGACTCCCAGAATCTCATTGTAGACTCCCAGAATCTCATTTCAGACTCCCAGAATCTCATTGTAGACTCCCAGAATCTCATTTTAGACTCCCAGAATCTCATGGTAGACTCCCAGAATCTCATTTTAGACTCCCAGAATCTCATTTTAGAATCCCAGAATCTCATTGTAGACTCCCAGAATCTCATTGTAGACTCCCAGAATCTCATTTTAGACTCCCTAAATCTCATTGTAGATTCCCAGAATCTCATGGTAGACTCCCTAAATCTCATGGTAGACTCCCTAAATCTCATGGTAGACTCCCAGAATCGCATGGTAGACTCCCTAAATCTCATGGTAGACTCCCAGAATCTCATTGTAGACTCCCTAAATCTCATCGTAGACTCTCTGAATTTCCTAATTAAGCGAGCCGTGTACTTGTTACCCGATGATCTTCACTAAAGTACATGCTATTCTCGTTGGTCTCAAGCGAAGCATAAATCATCAACTTTTTCAATTCAAAGTATTAGTACCTGCTGTCGGCCTCTTAACTTCAAAAGCGCGAGCAGTGAAATTCAAATAATTTGCGGAAGTCTAGTTAAACAAATGAAGCTACATTCATATTAGATTTTGGCACCTATACTTTGTGTAAGACATTTAATTTGTCACAAATCAAAACAATTTTGTGAGACTGAACGGAAACCAAAACGAAGGCCGAAAAACACTATTTTTTAAACAAATCAGTAACTTTTAATCACATATAAAAATTGTTTATCTTTTACTTCAAAAGTTCTCAAAAGCAATACGAAGTGGTTTTGTTCAATTTCAATAATTTAAGACTTGGTTTGAGGACAGCAGAACTCAATAATAATAATTTAATTAATTTACTTTAAATCTGGTTTTATCTAGTTTGATTTTTTCCATGTCTATTCCATTCATTTTACGAAATTTGTTTCGTACGAGTGTCAGAGGGGATATTAGTGTGTCTGAGGGAACATTAGAGTGTCAGAGGGGATATTAGAGTGTCAGAGGGGATATTGGAGTGTCAGAGGGGATATTAGGGTGTCAGAAGGGATATTAAAGTGTCAGAGGGGATATTAGAGTGTCAGAAGGGATATTAGAGTGTCAGAGGGGATATTGGAATGTCAGAGGGGATATTGGAGTGTCAGAGGGGATATTAGGGTGTCAGAAGGGATATTAAAGTGTCAGAAGGGATATTAGAGTGTCAGAGGGGATATTGGAATGTCAGAGGGGATATTGGAGTGTCAGAGGGGATATTGGGGTGTCAGAGGGATATTGAAGTGTTGGAGGGGATATTGGAGGGTCAGAGGGATATTGAAGTGTCGGAGGGGATATTGGAGGGTCAGAAGGGATATTGGAGTGTCAGAGGGGGTATTGGAGTGTCAGAGGGGATATTGGAGTGTCAGAGGGGATATTAGAGTGCCAGAGGGGATATTAGAGTGTCAGAGGGGATATTGGAGTGTCAGAGGGGATATTGGAGTGTCAGAGGGGATATTGGAGTGTCAGAGGGGATATTGGAGTGTCAGAGGGGATATTGGAGTGTCAGAGGGGATATTGGAGTGTCGGAGGGGATATTGGAGGGTCAGAAGGGATATTGGAGGGTCAGAAGGGATATTGGAGTGTCAGAGGGAATATTAGAGTGTCAGAGGGGATATTGGAGTGTCAGAGGGGATATTGGAGTGTCAGAGGGGATATTGGAGTGTCAGAGGGGATATTGGAGTGTCAGAGGGAATATTAGTGTGTCTGAGGGGACATTAGAGTGTCAGAGGGGATATTGGAATGTCAGAGGGGATATTGGAGTGTCAGAGGGGATATTAGGGTGTCAGAAGGGATATTGGAATGTCACAGGGGATATTGGATTGTCAGAAGGGATATTGGGGTGTCAGAGGGGATATTGGGGTGTCAGAGGGATATTGAAGTGTCGGAGGGGATATTGGAGGGTCAGAAGGGATATTGGAGTGTCAGGGGGGATATTGGAGTGTCAGAGGGGATATTGGAGTGTCAGAGGGGGTATTGGAGTGTCAGAGGGGATATTGGAGTGTCAGAGGGGATATTAGAGTGCCAGAGGGGATATTGGAGTGTCAGAGGGGATATTGGAGTGTCAGAGGGGATATTGGAGTGTCAGAGGGGATATTAGAGTGTCAGAGGGGATATTGGAGTGTCAGAGGGGATATTGGAGTGTCAGAGGGGATATTGGAGTGTCAGAGGGGATATTGGAGGGTCAGAAGGGATATTGGAGGGTCAGAAGGGATATTGGAGTGTCAGAGGGGATATTGGAGTGTCAGAGGGGATATTGGAGTGTCAGAGGGGATATTGGGGTGTCAGAAAAGATATTAAATTGTCAGAGGGGATATTGGATTGTCAGAAGGGATATTGGGGTGTCAGAGGGGATATTGAAGTGTCAGAGGGCATATTAGGGTGTCAGAGGGGATATTGAAGTGTCGGAGGGATATTGGAGGGTCAGAAGGGATATTGGAATGTCAGAGGGGATATTGGAGTGTCAGAGGGGATATTAGAGTGTCAGAGGGGATATTGGAATGTCAGAAGGAATAAGGGATTTATATTTATTTGTCACTTAGTGTCAGGGTGTCAAATAAATATCTAGGATAATTATTCAAAAGTGCAAAGAATAATTAAAGTGGCTAAGAAAAATTGTGTTCATTTTACTAACGAATGAAGACTAAAGTCTTTCAGAAGATTGCAATCGGAATAAATTCTAACAAAAATGTGGCACCCATTCAATTTCAAACAGGAATGACAAAACCAGATAAATGAATTTTCAAAGCCCGCATGCAGCGGCTTTTTACTAAACGCTTTTGCAATTTCGCAAGCAATTAACTTTTTTGCTGTTGCTAGACTCAGTCAGTTCAGGGCGCGCAAAGGTGAGACGGTAATGGATTTGCTAATGCGATGAATATTACATAGATAGATAGATAGATAGATAGATAGATAGATAGATAGATAGATAGATAGATAGATAGATAGATAGATAGATAGATAGATAGATAGATAGATAGATAGATAGATAGATAGATAGATAGATAGATAGATAGATAGATAGATAGATAGATAGATAGATAGATAGATAGATATAGATCGAAGTTAATAAATTTCAGATTTCCGCACTAGTAAAGTTCCAATTACGAGTATTACCAAAAATGTGTGATCAGGTGGTGCAAAAATCAACGCAATAAAATATTTAAAGAATGTTGAAGTTATTTTTGTCCTTTGGAAATTCTGATAAAGTTGCTTAAAAAAACAGAAACGTACCAAATAGATCATGCAGACAAGAAAACTTCCTAATTTAGATATATTTTGAATTTTTTTATTTAGTATAACAAAATTTTATTTTTTTGCGTTTCAGAGAAACTCAAAAGAAGAGACACAGAAATTTCCCATTTTATCCCGGGAAAATTAGATGACTAACTTTGCTCCTCTGCTATAGCCCTTAACCTTTGATGGAACACTGAAACTTATTCAATTAAGCTAGTTTTGTAAGGAAATTTCGTTACACATAGCTTTCACAATTACTTACTGACGATCATGCTAATTGAGTTTGACTGAATTGCAATGGCTACCAGTATCAGCTTTCGAGTTGTCCTCACTGACTAAGCAATGTTTCCCTGACAACAGCGACCTTCTTTAAATCGAATAATGTTTGTTTTGACCACATTGAAGCGTCAAATTTTTTTGTGGCTTCCAGTATTCGACTTTGATGACATCAGTACATGATCTTGATGACATCCAGTACATGATATTGATGACATCCAGTACATGACATTGATGACATCCAGTACATGACATTGATGACATCCAGTACATGACCAGCTTGATGAAATAAAGTACATGACATTGATGACATCCAGTACATGAACTTGATGACATCCAGTACATGAACTTGATGACATCCAGTACATGAACTTGATGACATCCAGTACATGAACTTGATGACATCCAGTACATGACCAGCTTGATGAAATAAAGTACATGACATTGATGACATCCAGTACATGACCAGCTTGATGAAATAAAGTACATGCATGACATTGATGACATCCAGTACAATACCTTCATGACATCCAGTACATGACCAGCTTGATGAAATAAAGTACATGACATTGATGACATCCAGTACATGACATTGATGACATCCAGTACATGACATTGATGACATCCAGTACATGACCTTGATGAAATAAAGTACACGAGCTTGATGGCATCCACATCTAGTACATGATCTTGATGAGATCAGAATATGACCTTGATACCATCAGTACATGACCTTGATAACGGCCATCACATGTCATTGATTGTATCTAGTACACATTACCCTCATGACGCAACGGTATTTCTCTTCCCCACGCCGCCATCTGAATCCAGGTGAGAAAGTTACAATGGGCATCACCACACTGCTGTCCATGACGGTGTTTTTAATGCTAGTAGCGGAGCAGCTGCCTCCCAACTCAAAGAGTCTGCCAATGATTGGTGAGTTTGCGATTTTTCTAATAGTTTATCTGCTATTCTATTGCCAAGTTTATCAACAGTTGATGGTGACGAATTGGTTGACGGACTGGGCGATGGTGTCCTGTGGTTGAACTGCGCCTAATATCTAGGCTTGATGAGTGAAATTCGAGAAATTCGCGTCAGGGTGACCATAGTGGCCTATTTCCACCTATTCTAGCTCTTGAATGTCCAGCGAATCCGTCTAGATAAAGGTCGATGACCACCGAAGACGGAGATGATTCGGATGACATGCTGATAAATTTCGAAGGCCTGGCAAGTGCTAATTCGTGTATTGGGCTGTATGAAATGCACTAGCGCTTATGGGAAAAATCCGCGACCTTCGGTCAGAACCATTGAATAACTCGACGGTTTGAAGAGCTGGCGACTCCAACTTGGTAGTTTTACTGTTAAAGACGTCTAGGCTACAGAAATCCATTATAAAATGAACTTTATGTGTGTATCTCGCACTTTTACTCATTGTTAACTAGATGTACTCAAATTGCACGTATATTGAGTACTCACAGTTAATCTATGTTTTAAGTCTGAAAATCCCGGTTAATCCATCAATGTTCTCAACCGTATTTAGTGCTCACCATTAGGCCGACAAGACTTTCATTTTTCTGCGCATCTTTCTGGTATAATAAAAATTTGGGAAGTCATTTTGCTAGCTAAATCCCAAAGTTTCGTATAATCCGTTTGAGATGAAAAAATCTGGGAAATCAGGAAGCGGACAGCATTCTTCGCAACCACAATATTGGATGAAAATTTAATTTTAATAAAGGTTTGAAAAAATAGGCATTTCAGAAGGAGGTTGTAGCCTTGTGGTTATAGAGCGACCGACTCACGACTAAAGGTCGGGGGTTCGATTCCCGACTTCACTGGAATAATTTGTATCATTTTAGCAAGACACTAAAATCTGCATAGCTTCAGTTCACCCAGCTGTTAAATGGGTACCAGCATCTGCTGGGGTAATTGAGGGTAGGTGTGACTTCTCAACTTCATGGACTGACTTAAAATGTAAGTAAAATTAATTTAAATCGACCCGGCAGGTATTTACTACGGAGTTGCCATCACGATAGTCTCCTTTGCAACTGGCTGCACTGTTCTGACGCTGAATGTGTACACAATGGGCCAGAAGGGCAGCCCATTGCCAGTCTGGGCCAAGCGAATCGTGTTTGGCGTGATCGCCCGACTAGTGTTCAAGAAGGTCAGGCTGTTGGTGCACGGCGAGGCCAATCTGGCATCCGATGGCTCTGCGGCTGTTGGTCACGTGAGTTTTTGGCTTGAGGTTTCGGGGTTCGCTTAGTTGTCGTCTCGTGCTCCGAATTTTCAGAGTGCTCAAATTCGTTTTCGGATGGCTATTATAAGTTATAGAGTGCTCAAAGCAGTTTTAGAGTACTCAAAGCAGTTTTAGAGTGCTCAAAGCTGTTTTAGAGTGCTCAAAGCAGTTTTAGAGTGCTCAAAGCAGTTTTAGAGTGCTCAAAGCAGTTTTAGAGTGCTCAAAGCAGTTTTAGAGTGCTCAAAGCAGTTTTAGAGTGCTCAAAGCAGTTTTAGAGTGCTCAAAGCTGTTTTAGAGTGCTCAAATCATTTTTGGAGTGCTCAAATCATTTTTGGAGTGCTCAAATCAGTTTCGGAGTACTCAAATCAGTTCTGGAGTGCTCAAAGCAGTTTCGGAGTACTCAAATCAGTTCTGGAGTGCTCAAAGCAGTTTCGGAGTACTCAAAGCAGTTTCGGAGTACTCAAATAAATTTCGGAGTACGTAAATTAGTTTCGGAGTGCTTAAACCAGTTTCGGAATACTCAAATCAGTTACTCAAATCCGTACTCAAAAATCTATGAACGATTTCAAAGTCGTACATTTCGTTGAGTCTAAGATCTCGTGTTAATTTTTTTCAGGGCCACAACATTGTCTACGACCACACAAACTACAGTTTCCCAACAATGTCGAGGCACTCCATGGGCGGTGGCGAAGGAGGTGGTGGAACAACCATTCTGTCATTCGGCCCTCAGCAGCAACGGCAGCATCAGCAGCGTCAGAATTGTGTCGCGAAAAAGGCTCCGTCGGCTTCGTCGCAGTCAAAGACGGCGACAACATCGTTCGGCGGCTCAACTGTTGCAGCCAATCACAGCGAGGCTTTTCTGACAGCTGGTGCGGCCGTAGCCAATCCCGTTATGCTGGACGAGTCACCGAGTCACTTGCAACTATCTGATCAGGCTGCCACGGTGCTGATTGGTGAAAATGCGTTGTTGGAAAATCTGCAGCAACAGCAGCAGCAGCAGCAGCAGCAGGCTCAAAAGAAGACACCAACGAAGCCTCACCCGCCACCGCCACCGCCGCTTCCTCTTTCGACAACATCGTTGCGTCATCGATCTCTATCCGGAGGCGCCCGAATGCTGCACGGCATCAAACTGGGATGGGGCGGCAGCCGGAACAAGTACAACGTGAGTACACTTAATAATTTATTACACAACTAGATAATACTTTTTCTATACATATCGCTCCTGTTTCTTAGTGTATGTTTGCGAGCGCTCTTTTCGTGTGATTTTACGTTTTTCTCTCTTCTTTTGTCTCTCTGCTTTCTGATTGGCTGTCGCTCTGTGTGTTTTGTTTTTTTCTCTGCGTTCTGATTGGATGTCTCTGTGTGTGTGTGTGTTCTGTTTCTTATCTCTGCGTTCTGATTGGCTGTCGCTCTCAGTGTGTGTTTTGTTTCTTTTCTCTGCGTTCTGATTGGTTGTCTTTCTCAGTGTGTGTTTTGTTTCTTATCTCTGTGATCTGATTGGCTGTCTTTCTTAGTGTGTGTTTTGTTTCTTATCTCTGTGATCTGATTGGCTGTCTCTCAGTGTGTGTTTTGTTTCTTCTATTCTCCGGGCTCAGCTTTTTGTGAGAAGAACACAAATAACTTCTGTTTAGTTCAACGGAGTTTCAAAATTCTTAGTTCATTAGAAAGATGCGAAATTTGTCTACACTTTAGTTGAAGCTAACGTGTCTGCCTGTTTTAAAAAGCGAGCTGTGCTAAAATAAGCTATAGAAATGAAAAATTTCTTTTTTACGCACACAAACTTTTACTTTATTTAAATTTCATTAAGCACAACTAGCTAGCTAAAACATGCAGATCTAGTAATCAGGAGTCATCAAATTTAATTAAAGGAGAAACGAGAGTCACACATTTTAACTAGGTGTTGAATATAAAAGCCGCTAAACCTTTGACAAATTTTAGAACTAGTTCTCTAATGAAGCCTAAAGTCAGTGGAGCACAATGATCTCATTTGTTCAACTTTGATGCGTTTTAAGAAAATGTCGTGTAATTTTTTCATTTTCGTGTGGAAATAGATCCTAGATATTGAGGTGACGCACAAAGGGTTATAAATGAAGAACAGATTATAACTTATCAGTCCTAGAGGACAAGGCTGTCTTACATATACTCCTGATTCACATATCTAATACATTGATAGCTCCATCTGTCAGATTGATAGGTCCATCTGATAGATTGATAGCTCCATCTGACAGATTGATAAGTCCATCTGATAGATTGATAGTTCTCTATCTATTTGCAGGGGGGCCCGGGGCACATGTCGCACAAGCGACGGAGCGGCACGCCCCCAGACCGGCGAACTAGGCGCCCATCGCGCCGCCTCCCCTGAGCAGGCACCACACACAGCAGCACAGACCAGCCGGGGAGGGCAGGAGGCACCCAGAATAGGCAGCAGTGTCCCCCACCCCAGCCCCACACGCACAGAGCAGACCAAGCCGGGGTGGAAGGCTGATAAGAAATCAGTCCTCAGGGGGGGGGCCGGGTGATGAGTGTACACTTATCCAATCGCGCTGACGGAAGTCCAGAAAGCGCGCGGCGGTGTACACCCGCCCTCCAGCCACCCCCCGCAAGGTCTCACGCCCCAGCGCCAACGCACACAACTCACACAACGCAGAACAGGCACACAGAAGGTAGGAGCGAAGCTATTATTTCAAGCTTTGATTGCACGAAATATGGTGCACCTCCGCCGGTCGCTACTGTCCAAACCCTCCAACAAGTCCCGAAATTAATCGTGACTTGAAGGGTGAATCGAACTAGCGTCCTTTGGAGTGCGAGGCAGCGACGTTAGCCGCTGACTCACTCGCCCCCTGATTGATAGTTCAGTCTGATAGATTGATAGTTCAGTCTGATAGATTGATAGTTCAGTCTGATAGATTTATAGTTCAGTCTGATAGATTGATAGTTCAGTCTGATAGACTGATAGTTCAGTCTGACAGATTGATAGTTCAGTCTGACAGATTGATAGTTCAGTCTGATAGATTGATAGTTCAGTCTGACAGATTGATAGTTCAGTCTGACAGATTGATAGTTCAGTCTGATAGATTGATAGTTCAGTCTGATAGATTTATAGTTCAGTCTGATAGATTGATAGTTCAGTCTGATAGATTTATAGTTCAGTCTGATAGACTGATAGTTCAGTCTGACAGATTGATAGTTCAATCTGATAGATTGATAGTTCAGTCTGACAGATTGATAGTTCAATCTGATAGATTGATAGTTCAGTCTCACAGATTGATAGTTCAGTCTGACAGATTGATAGTTCAGTCTGACAGATTGATAGTTCAGTCTGATAGATTGATAGTTCAGTCTGATAGATTGATAGTTCAGTCTGATAGACTGATAGTTCAGTCTGATAGATTGATAGTTCAGTCTGACAGATTGATAGTTCAGTCTGACAGATTGATAGTTCAGTCTGACAGATTAACACATAATTTTGAATGATCGACACACATTCTCATATATTCGCATCCAGTGATGAATCGGAATAAAATAACTTTCGTGAAACAATAATTCATTTAGGACTCATTTCGCGAGGCAAACGACACGCCACTGCTTAGCAACCGTTGCCAACAACAACAACAGCAGCAGAATCAGCATCAGCAGCAGTCAGCTCTTTTCTGGCGTCAGGCTGTTTATCAAAGGCAAAATCAGCAGCAGCAACCATTAGCTCCAAGAGAGCAGACTCACAAAGAAATCACAAGTCTTTTGCAAAATCAGCAGCAGCAGCAGCAGCAGCACGCAGGTCCCGCCGCTGGCGTATGCGTCAACGACACGGAGCAGCACCTTGTGTCAGTGTTGGGCACAGTGAAACGCACTCTAGAACGTCAGGAGCGCCGACTGTGTCAACAGTCCAGTAGGGACCAGTTAATAAGGGAATGGCACGAAGCATCCGAGGTGCTGGACCGGCTGTTTCTGATCCTGTTCATCCTATTGACCAGTCTGGTCACCTGGTCCATGATCATGCGGGCCTACACTGTTGAAGTGACCGAGCCGCCTAATCCGGACGACATTTGATTGGCTTATGCTTTAGCGTCACGTGACCATGGCACTTTAAGTTCGACGACGAAAAATTAGGGACAAAACCAGGCAAAACCAAATCATCTTTGATGTCCCCAAATCCTTGAGGGAACGCATCGAAGACTAAAAAATTGACGTCAATCCACGATAGCCTTTCCAAATCCTCGAAGCCATCCCTTAATCCTCGAAGCCATTCCCAAATCCTCGAAGCCATCCCCAAATCCTCGAAGCCATCCCTTAATCCTCGAAGCTATTCCCAAATCCTTGAAGCCATCCCCAAATCCTTGAAACCATCCATTAATCCTCGAAGCCATTCCCAAATCCTCGAAGCCATCCCTTCATCATTGAAGCCATTTCCAAATCCTCGAAGCCATCCATTAATCCTCGAAGCCATTCCCAAATCCTTGAAGCCATCCCCAAATCCTTGAAGCCATCCCTTAATCCTCGAAGCCATTCCAAAATCCTTGAAGCCATCCCCAAATCCTTGAAGCCATTCCCAAATACTTGAAGCCATCCCCAAATCCTCGAAGCCATTCCCAAATCCTCGAAACCATTCCCAAATCCTCGAAGCCATTCCCAAATCCCCAATTCGTAAACTACGTTTACGAAGGTTGGAATGCTTGTTTGTTTCAAGTATTTTTTGATGCTTTAATTATTATCAACTTGTAACAAACGTATCAGATGTACATTTGTACAAGCGTATCAGATGTACATTTGTACAAGCGTATCAGATGTACATTTGTACAAGCGTATCAGATGTACATTTGTACAAGCGTATCAGATGTACATTTGTACAAGCGTATCAGATGTACATTTGTACAAGCGTATCAGATGTACATTTGTACAAGCGTATCAGATTTACATTTGTACAAGCGTATCGGATGTTCATTTGTACAAGCGTATCAGATGTACATTTGTACAAGCGTATCAAATGTACATTTGTACAAGCGTATCAGATGTACATTTGTACAAGTGTATTGAAACCAAAAAAATGTTAAAACACAACATAAATTTTCAATGTTCAATTTTCAGCGTAAATTTTGTTTGTAATTGAAACAATTGGAACAATTTAATGCGATCTTAGTATTTTTTATAATCCATAGTTATTAATCTAGTCTATCTCCGCGCAAAGTTTAATTACAAAAAATAGTATGTCATTTTATATCGGCACTACCGAGAACTTGTAGAGTACTTCGTAAGCGTATTTTCCATAAAGTCAAACTCACTTTTCATAAAACGTGAAGTGCATTCCAGACTTGTACTTTCATCATTTTGAGCAGTAACTATTAAGCTCAATAAATTATTTCCTAGCAGTACATAAGTACAAAAATCCCAGAATATTTGGAACATGGATTCCTGAATATTTGGAACTAGGATTCCTGAATATTTGGGACTGGGATTCCTGAATAGTAGGGACTAGGATTCCTGAATATTTGGGACTGGGATTCCTGAATATTTGGGACTAGGATTCCTGAATATTTGGGACTAGGATTCCTGAATAGTAGGGACTAGGATTCCTGAATATTTGGGACTGGGATTCCTGAATATTTGGAACTGGGATTCCTGAATATTTTGGACTAGGATTCCTGAATATTTGGGACTAGGATTCCTGAATATTTTGGACTAGGATTCCTGAATATTTTGGACTAGGATTCCTGAATATTTTGGACTAGGATTCTTGAATATTTGGGACTAGGATTCCTGAATATTTGGGACTGGGATTCCTGAATATTTGGGACTAGGATTCCTGAATACTTGGGACTAGGATTCCTGAATAGTAGGGACTAGGATTCCTGAATATTTGGGACTAGGATTCCTGAATAGTAGGGACTAGGATTCCTGAATATTTGGGACTGGGATTCCTGAATATTTGGGACTAGGATTCCTGAATATTTGGGACTAGGATTCCTGAATAGTAGGGACTGGGATTCCTGAATATTTGGGACTGGGATTCCTGAATATTTGGAACTGGGATTCCTGAATATTTTGGACTAGGATTCCTGAATATTTTGGACTAGGATTCCTGAATATTTTGGACTAGGATTCCTGAATATTTTGGACTAGGATTCTTGAATATTTGGGACTAGGATTCCTGAATATTTGGGACTGGGATTCCTGAATATTTGGGACTAGGATTCCTGAATACTTGGGACTAGGATTCCTGAATATTTGGGACTGGGATTCCTGAATATTTGGGACTAGGATTCCTGAATATTTGGGACTGGGATTCCTGAATATTTGGGACTGGGATTCCTGAATATTTGGGACTAGGATTCCTGAATACTTGGGACTGGGATTCCTGAATATTTGGGACTAGGATTCCTGAATATTTGGGACTGGGATCGCTGAATATAAGGGACTGGGATTCCTTAATATTAGGGACTGGGATTCCTTATATAAAGGTATAAAAATCCCTGACAATTTGGGAGCAATATTTTATTATCTTCACCATGAACTTCTAGCACAAGCAGAAGATCACTATTGGACTAACAATACACAGTATAAACCCTTTCAGAAAACCCGTACATATTAATAATCGTGAACCGCCCTGGGCGATATGCCATAGCCATATGCGTGCATTATAACAAGCATATATGATACAACATTTTTCACACATCAAACGTACCAGCTGTTGGAATTCAATTAGGATGCCAGATATGAGAGTGAGAATACTGTGACAGGAGATGCGTAGAGAGACAGCAGAAACTTTGACTTCAGGAACCGGGAGGGCAAACTGAAAGCAGAGGCAGTACAGACAACAGAGTACTGTTAGTTTAATAGGCCTAGTTGCATCGGTGTTTGATGCGTAGGAAGATCTGAAAATAGTACAGCTGCAATCGCGTTTTACTTGTAGATAAAGTGGGAACTTAATCATATCTCGTATTAATTAATCATATTTGAGGATCTGGGAAGATTCTCAGTTTAATTCGAGGATCTGGGAAGATTCTCAGTTTAATTTGAAGATCTGGGAAGATTCTCAGTTTAATTTGAGAATCTGGGAAGATTCTCAGTTTAATTCGAGGATCTGGAAACAAATGAAAATCTAAAAAATGAGAAACAATCAGAACAGTTGAAATAGTCATTTCTAACTTTAATATGATTGGAATGGTGCAAATTTCGCTAGTAATTTCTTGCAGTGCTAATAGCAAAGCGTCACAATAATATTGCTATTTTGGCAGTCATAAAAAACATTAACAACGCTAGCATAAAACAGGTAAGTAACGGTTTGAAACTAGCATAAGTCATAAAAAAGTAAATAAGATACTCAACTAAGGAAAAATTACTATTTACTATTATTAGCGCAATCCTGCAGTTTTAGTTAGTGAAAGGAATGAAAACGGTTGAAAATATCATCGTTTTAGTTGTCTCTTACTACTAAAAGTAAGACTTTTGCAACATGTGCGTTAAATTTGGCGTTTAAATTTGCGTTAAATTTCAAATATTTGATGAATGACAAATATGAATAAGTTAGGGTAATTAAGTAAGCCGAAACTGATGAAGACGTTTCCGATAACTTATTGCATGTCATATTGCGCAGAAATAACTAAACAAATAACAGTTTTTCGATACATATCGGAAAAGTTATTTAGGATATTTTATTACAGTGCAACTAATAGTAGTTTTATTAAAACTAAATAAAAGTTTCGTCTACTCCTTCTTGACTCGCTTGGCGCCGAGTTGAGCTCGAACAACAAGCAGGCAGCAGCGAGTTAGCGTGGCCGCGCCAAGCAACAGCAGCAGCAGCTTGGCATGCCCGGCATAGTTGCCATGCAGCTGCGAACCGGTGGAGCCAATCAGGATTGCCAGGCCCGAAGCCATCGGCCTTTGTTAGGAAACACAAACAGCGAATTCGCGAGTGTTGTCGATCGACAAGCGGTAAAAAATGAATAATTCTATACATATCGGGTAGGCAAGAGGACAAATCTGAGAGTAAGTAGCTAAACATTAAAACTTATAACCTCCTTTATTCCTCTCCTTTATTTTAGTAAATTAAAAATTTACATTTGTATAACATTTTACACTATAACTAACTCTCATCCTTCCATTCTTTACTCCCATACTCCCACTCTTCACTCTCATCCTCCCACTCTTCACTCTCATACTCCCACTCTTTACTCCCATAATCCCACTCTTCACTCTCATACTCCCACTCTTCACTCTCACACTCCCACTCTTCACTCTCATACTCCCACTCTTCACTCATACTCCCACTCTTCACTCATACTCCCACTCTTCACTCTCATACTCCCACTCTTCACTCTCATACTCCCACTCTTCACTCATACTCCCACTCTTCACTCTCATACTCCCACACTTCACTCATACTCCCACTCTTCACTCATACTCCCACTCTTCACTCTCATACTCCCACTCTTCACTCTCATACTCCCACTCTTCACTCTCATACTCCCACACTTCACTCATACTCCCACTCTTCACTCATACTCCCACTCTTCACTCTCATACTCCCACTCTTCACTCATACTCCCACTCTTCACTCTCATACTCCCACTCTTCACTCATACTCCCACTCTTCACTCATACTCCCACTCTTCACTCTCATACTCCCACTCTTCACTCATACTCCCACTCTTCACTCTCATACTCCCACTCTTCACTCTCACACTCCCACTCTTCACTCCCATACTCCCACTCTTCACTCTCACACTCCCACTCTTTACTCCCATAATCCCACTCTTCACTCCCATACTCCCACTCTTCACTCTCATACTCCCACTCTTCACTCTCATACTCCCACTCTTCACTCCCATACTCCCACTCTTCACTCCCATACTCCCACTCTTCACTCCCATACTCCCACTCTTCACTCTCATACTCCCAATCTTCACTCTCATACTCCCACTCTTCACTCCCATACTCCCACTCTTCACTCTCACACTCCCACTCTTCACTCTCATCCTCCCACTCTTCACTCCCATACTCCCACTCTTCACTCCCATACTCCCACTCTTCACTCCCATACTCCCACTCTTCACTCCCATACTCCCACTCTTCACTCCCATACTCCCACTCTTCACTCCCATACTCCCACTCTTCACTCTCATACTCCCACTCTTCACTCATACTCCCACTCTTCACTCTCATACTCCCACACTTCACTCATACTCCCACTCTTCACTCATACTCCCACTCTTCACTCTCATACTCCCACTCTTCACTCTCATACTCCCACTCTTCACTCTCATACTCCCACACTTCACTCATACTCCCACTCTTCACTCATACTCCCACTCTTCACTCTCATACTCCCACTCTTCACTCATACTCCCACTCTTCACTCTCATACTCCCACTCTTCACTCATACTCCCACTCTTCACTCATACTCCCACTCTTCACTCTCATACTCCCACTCTTCACTCATACTCCCACTCTTCACTCTCATACTCCCACTCTTCACTCTCACACTCCCACTCTTCACTCCCATACTCCCACTCTTCACTCTCACACTCCCACTCTTTACTCCCATAATCCCACTCTTCACTCCCATACTCCCACTCTTCACTCTCATACTCCCACTCTTCACTCTCATACTCCCACTCTTCACTCCCATACTCCCACTCTTCACTCCCATACTCCCACTCTTCACTCCCATACTCCCACTCTTCACTCTCATACTCCCAATCTTCACTCTCATACTCCCACTCTTCACTCCCATACTCCCACTCTTCACTCTCACACTCCCACTCTTCACTCTCATCCTCCCACTCTTCACTCCCATACTCCCACTCTTCACTCCCATACTCCCACTCTTCACTCCCATACTCCCACTCTTCACTCCCATACTCCCACTCTTCACTCCCATACTCCCACTCTTCACTCCCATACTCCCACTCTTCACTCTCATACTCCCACTCTTCACTCTCATACTCCCACTCTTCACTCTCATACTCCCACTCTTCACTCTCTCACTTTCTCACCCTTCACTCTCACTATCTCACCCTTCCCACGCTTTCTCACTTTACCTCACTGCTGTCATCCTGAAAAGACAGTTTTCTAATTGTTTCTCACAGGCTCCAGCTAAGCAACCACCTAGGCAACTCACCAGCTAACAGTCAACACGGGAGCATAGATGCGCCCACTTCCAAACTGACTGCTCAGAGCGGACTCAATGGCGTAGATCAAAGCGAATGCGATAGCCAGTGTATAGTGCGGATCCGATACTGGCAGACTAAGCTGGCCAGATTGCAGAGTCTTAGCCCAAACAAACATTGACGGGCCTGTTAGGCAGGTGAGAACACTGCAGATTGCTGCCAGATTAACAGAGTGATTAGCCAGGTTGCGGGTTTCTTGGGCGACCTGGCTGTTAGCGTTAGCCGCTGTGTCACTTGGAGTGTCGATGCGTATTGCTGCTGTCTGACGCGTTGGAGAAATTTTTTTAATAATATAATATAATTACTTCATAGCATATTGGAGTAGAATAGGGTCTCAGGTGAGTGAGTAGGGTGTCAGGTGAGTGAGTGAGTGAGGTGTCAGGTGAGTGAGTAGGGTGTCAGTTTAGTGACTAGAGCGTCAGGTGAGTGAGTAAGGTGTCAGATGAGTGATTAGGGTGTCAGGTGAGTGAGTAAGGTGTCAGATGAGTGAGTGAGGTGTCAGGTGAGTGACTAGGGTGGCAGGTGAGTGAGTAAGGTGTCAGGTGAGTGAGTGAGTAAGTTGTCAGGTGAGTGAGTGAGTGAGGTGTCAGGTGAGTGATTAGGGTGTCAGGTGAGTGAGTAAGGTGTCAGGTGAGTGAGTGAGTGAGGTGTCAGGTGAGTGAGTAAGGTGTCAGGTGAGTGAGTAAGGTGTCAGGTGAGTGAGTGAGTAAGGTTTCAGGTGAGTGAGTGAGGTGTCAGGTGAGTGATTAGGGTGTCCGGTGAGTGAGTAAGGTGTCAGGTGAGTGAGTAGGCTGTCATGTGAGTGAGTATGGTGTCAGGTGAGTGATTAGGGTGTCAGGTGAGTGATTAGGGTGTCAGGTGAGTGAGTAGGGAGTCAGGTGAGTGAGTAAGGCGTCAGGCCATACCTTGAGCAGCTGGGTAATAAGCAGGAAGGCGATTCCGGCAGCAGCGCAATGGCACTGGGTCATGTAGAGCGCCAGAATGCAACCGATGGGAGATAGAAAGTTGGCAAAATTTTTAGCAAACAAAGCCTGCTGCTGCTGCTGCTGCTGCTGAAATTGTCGAGCCAGCAAACTCCTTGGCGCGCGCAGAAGCAAGCCTAACCAGGCAACAATGACGGCCATAGACAGTAAGATAGCAACAGCCAATGGTAGGGCCAGACAGGCCAAGCTAACCTGACGAATCAGGCTGCTCAATCTGTTGCCAAAATCAGCGCTAGACGAGTGCGTAGCAACTGTTGACAGGCAAGCCGCTGCGGTTGTCAACAGTGTCAAACTGGGATTGGCTAGCAGGTTGCCGTGCAGAGACCGGCTAGTGCCGCTAGGTTGGGCCATAGACGATAGGATTAATGATAGGATCTGAAATAAAAGGCGAAATTGACGAGTTGATTGACTTTCGGTTGTTAGCTAGAGAAATCTGTGAAGCCTTTCAGCTTGAATCTTCTTCAAGTAAGAAATAAGATAATAGGCAGAATAAAGAGTTGGTACCAGAAAGTGCAGTTAGGGCGTCAGAAGATCCAGTATACTGTGTAAAAAAGATCCTGTAGGGTGTCAGACGATCTAGTTAAATTTCAGACAATCTGATAGGGCGGCTGCAGACCCAAAATGGTGTCAGATGCCTCAGGAGGGTGTCAGATGCCTCAGGAGGGTGTCAGATGCCTCAGGAGGGTTTCAAATGCCACAGAAGGGTGTCAAAAGAATCAGAAGGGTACCAGAAGTTCCAGTACAAGTTGTCAGATGCCCCAGTGTGCTGAGCTCAGTGTGTCAGAAGACTCTGGAAGGTGTCAGATGCCTTAGCGAGGTGTCAGAAGACTTTGGGGTGTCAGAAGACCTTGTGGTGTCAGAAGACACTGGAGGGTGTCAGAAGACACTGATGGGTGTCAGAAGACCTAGGAGTATGTCAGAAGACCAAAAAGGATGTCAGAAGGCCTTAGAGGGTGTCAGAAGACACTGGAGGGTGTCACAAGACCCAGGAGTATGTCAGAAGACCTAGGAGGGTGTCAGAAGACCTAGGAGGGTGTCAGAAGACGCAACTCACATGCAAACTAGTCCAAGTGGGCACCTCCAGTCCAGCTAGTCTCAGCAGAGCGGCGCCAAACGCTTGCGGCCTGAACTGTACAGACAGGCGATAATCGCACAGCGGATTAGTGATCACGTGCAGCAGACACGAACTGCCTCCAACTCCGTCGTCAGTGAGGACGCAGTCAACCAAGCCCAGACTGGCATTCTGATTAAAGTACTGAACCGAGTGTACAAAACCGACGCCATCTTTGACATTAGTCTGAGCCTGCTGAGCTAGGCAACCAGGATTTCCAACCAGAGCTCGGCATTTTGTAGCCTCCAACGTAGCCTCGAATCCGTGCCAGAACTGATTAGACCAAGCGTGAGAATCGGACAAATCAAAGCTTGAGTAGAGAGTACCCGATGGCAGGCTTATCTCATTGTTCTGGTCGCTAGTTGCATTGTCGGAGGATTTCAGAGTGGCGAACAATGGCCACGGACTCCATTGGGGTTGAAGATTGCGAGAGGCTGCTGATCTCAATTCGAATAGCAACTCGGTCTGAATTTTAGTCGTTGGGATATTTGTCTAGAAATTTTCATGGAATAAATCACATCATTGATGCAGTAAAATAATGAACACTAATCTCTCTAATTAACACTAAGATTAATTAAACACTGTAGATTAATAATTATCTACAGACAAGAATCCCAATCCTTCTGATCTAGAATCCCAATTATCCTAATTTTCGAATCCCTCTCTCCAAATTGTAATCATCTTTACCCAAATCCGAATTATTATAATCTAGAAGTCATCGTTCATATCGCGAAATCCAAAACTTACATTTCCCAAAATATCACAATCATTCGTATACCCAAATCTCAATTATTATTTACTAATCGTTCCTTAATCTAAAATCCAAATAATCCTAAACCCCTAACCCAATATCCCTAACAACATACCAAAAAATCCCTAATTCCAAATCTCAATCATCCCTAACCTTATGATCCAATAATCCTAACAAAATATCCCAATCATCCCTAACCTTATGACCCAGTAATCCCTAACAACATATCCAAAAATCCCTAATTCCGAATCCCAATCATCCCTAACCTTATGACCCAGTAATCCCTAACAACATATCCAAAAATCCCTATTTCCGAATCCCAATCATCCCTAACCTTATGACCCAGTAATCCCTAACAACATATCCAAAAATCCCTAATTCCGAATCCCAATCATCCCTAACCTTATGACCCAGTAATCCCTAACAACATATCCAAAAATCCCTAATTCCGAATCCCAATCATCCCTAACCTTATGACCCAGTAATCCCTAACAACATATCCAAAAATCCCTAATTCCGAATCTCAATCATCCCTAACCTTATGACCCAGTAATCCCTAGCAACATATCCAAAAATCCCTAATTCCGAATCCCAATCATCCCTAACCTTATGACCCAGTAATCCCTAACAACATATCCAAAAATCCCTAATTCCGAATCCCAATCATCCCTAACCTTATGACCCAGTAATCCCTAACAACATATCCAAAATTCCCTAATTCCGAATCCCAATCATCCCTAACCTTATGACCCAGTAATCCCTAGCAACATATCCAAAAATCCCTAATTCCGAATCCCAATCATCCCTAACCTTATGACCCAGTAATCCCTAGCAACATATTCAAAAATCTCTAATTCCGAATCCCAATCATCCCTAACCTTATGACCCAGTAATCCCTAACAACATATCCAAAAATCCCTAATTCCGAATCCCAATCATCCCTAACCTTATGACCCAGTAATCCCTAACAACATACCCAAAAATCCCTAATTCCGAATCCCAATCATCCCTAACCTTATGACCCAGTAATCCCTAACAACATATCCAAAAATCCCTAATTCCGAATCCCAATCATCCCTAACCTTATGACCCAGTAATCCCTAACAACATATCCAAAAATCCCTAATTCCGAATCCCAATCATCCCTAACCTTATGACCCAGTAATCCCTAACAACATATCCAAAAATCCCTAATTCCGAATCCCAATCATCCCTAACCTTATGACCCAGTAATCCCTAACAACATATCCAAAAATGCCTAATTCCGAATCCCAATCATCCCTAACCTTATGACCCAGTAATCCCTAACAACATATCCAAAAATCCCTAATTCCGAATCCCAATCATCCCTAACCTTATGACCCAGTAATCCCTAACAACATACCCAAAAATCCCTAATTCCGAATCCCAATCATCCCTAACCTTATGACCCAGTAATCCCTAACAACATATCCAAAAATCCCTAATTCCGAATCCCAATCATCCCTAACCTTATGACCCAGTAATCCCTAACAACATATCCAAAAATCCCTAATTCCGAATCCCAATCATCCCTAACCTTATGACCCAGTAATCCCTAACAACATATCCAAAAATCCCTAATTCCGAATCCCAATCATCCCTAACCTTATGACCCAGTAATCCCTAACAACATATCCAAAAATCCCTAATTCCGAATCCCAATCATCCCTAACCTTATGACCCAGTAATCCCTAACAACATATCCAAAAATCCCTAATTCCGAATCCCAATCATCCCTAACCTTATGACCCAGTAATCCCTAACAACATATCCAAAAATCCCTAATTCCGAATCTCAATCATCCCTAACCTTATGACCCAGTAATCCCTAACAACATACCCAAAAATCCCTAATTCCGAATCCCAATCATCCCTAACCTTATGACCCAGTAATCCCTAACAACATATCCAAAAATCCCTAATTCCGAATCCCAATCATCCCTAACCTTATGACCCAGTAATCCCTAACAACATATCCAAAAATCCCTAATTCCGAATCCCAATCATCCCTAACCTTATGACCCAGTAATCCCTAACAACATACCCAAAAATCCCTAATTCCGAATCCCAATCATCCCTAAACTTATGACCAAGTAATCCCTAACAACATATCCAAAAATCCCTAATTCCGAATCCCAATCATCCCTAACCTTATGACCCAGTAATCCCTAACAACATATCCAAAAATCCCTAATTCCGAATCCCAATCATCCCTAACCTTATGACCCAGTAATCCCTAGCAACATATCCAAATATCCCTAATTCCGAATCTCAATCATCCCTAACCTTATGACCCAGTAATCCCTAACAACATATCCAAAAATCCCTAATTCCGAATCCCAATCATCCCTAACCTTATGACCCAGTAATCCCTAACAACATATCCAAAAATCCCTAATTCCGAATCCCAATCATCCCTAACCTTATGACCCAGTAATCCCTAACAACATATCCAAATATCCCTAATTCCGAATCTCAATCATCCCTAACCTTATGACCCAGTAATCCCTAGCAACATATCCAAAAATCCCTAATTCCGAATCCCAATCATCCCTAACTCGTATACCAATAATCCAGAAAGCAAAATCTAGAAATTCCGAAAAAGAACTATAACCTAAAGTGATAAACTTTCTTATGTCAATTACTAATATACTCAAATCCCAATCATTCCTGTCGAGAAATCCCAATATTTCCTATTCCCCCAATTCACAAACAATAAAAAGTAATTCTCACTTGATCATCGGATGGACCCATAGCAACAACAAAAGCAGCTGCAAGCCTTAGCCAGTTCAAATCAGCCTTCCAATCGATCCTGGCCAATCGCCGATGCAGTCCACTAGGCGGCAACTCCAGTCCGTAGGCCAGGTCCAAACGCAGCATCTTACCGCAAGGCTGATTTGAACTGTCATCGTCCAGACAGGCAAACAGCCAACCAGAATCGTCAGCAACCCTGCTGCCATCCAGTAGGAACACCGCCGACTGACCTTCTGGCAGCAGCGAACCGGACCCGGCCGGCCGGGCTATTCTAAGAAACACCGGCTTAGCCAATCGATCGCGTTCAAATCGAAACGACCTCTGTCTCTGGTCGGATAAGTCGCGATAGAACCAGCTGTTTGAATCGCTAGATCCGGCAGCGTCGAATCCGATTGTTGGCAAAGCAAGCGACGGAGCTGATGGCAAAAGTCTTCGACGAAATTCCGAGGCAATGAACACTGGATCGGACGAATTGATGACGGAGAATAAGGCTTTGCAGATGGCTATGACCAATTGTTTGCACCAAACAATGCAACGGTGATCAGTGGAGGCCCAGGCATTCTTTATGTGACTAGCGGAAGCCCACATGGCATTGCGGGCCAGTGCCAAGCCTTGATCGATTCTAGTTAGCGGCAGGGCCACCTCGTGGTCGCGATCTCCGCCGCCGATCGATATAAGAGTCACGTGACCCAGGGCGGTGGCCTTGTGCCGCCGCCAATAGTCGTTCATCTCGGCATAGAATTTGTCCATCTGACTGTCACAGTTCAACACTGTCGGGGATGGCAGGGAGGGCTGTTTGGCTAAAATTCAATCCTCTCAGTGCCCATCAATGTGTTTCTTTGAGACTTCGATTTCGCTTCCTCCTGACACTCTTAGCTCCCAATTTAGATTCCTACTGACAATTTTAGATTTTACTGACGATTTTTGATTCCTACTGACAGTTTTAGATTCCTTACTGACAGTTTTAGATTCCTTACTGACAATTTTAGATTCCTACTGACAGTTTTAGATTTTACTGACGATTTTTAGATTCCTACTGACAATTTTAGATTCCTACTGACAATGTTAGATTCCTACTGACAGTTTTAGATTTTACTGACGATTTTTAGATTCCTACTGACAGTTTTAGATTCCTTACTGACAGTTTTAGATTCCTTACTGACAATTTTAGATTCCTACTGACAGTTTTAGATTTTACTGACGATTTTTAGATTCCTACTGACAGTTTTAGATTCCTTACTGACAGTTTTAGATTCCTTACTGACAATTTTAGATTCCTACTGACAGTTTTAGATTTTACTGACGATTTTTAGATTCCTACTGACAATTTTAGATTCCTACTGACAATGTTAGATTCCTACTGACAGTTTTAGATTTTACTGACGATTTTTAGATTCCTACTGACAGTTTTAGATTCCTACCGACAATTTTAGATTCCTACTGACAGTTTTAGATTCCTACTGACAGTTTTAGATTCCTACCGACAATTTTAGATTCCTACTGACAATTTTAGATTCCTTCTGACAATTTTAGATTCCTACTGACAGTTTTAGATTCCTATTGACAGTTTTAGATTCCTACTGACAATGTTAATTCCTACTGACAATTTTAGATTCCTACTGACAATGTTAATTCCTACTGACAATTTTAGATTCCTACTAACAATTTTAGATTCCTACTGACAATTTTAGATTCCTACTGACAATTTTAGATTCCTACTAACAATTTTAGATTCCTACTGACAATTTTAGATTCCTACTGACAATTTTACATTCCTACTGACAATTTTACATTCCTACTGACAAATTTACATTCCTACTGGCCGTTTTAGATTTCTACTGACGCTAGTAGCTTAATGCGGAGAATCTTATATTCTCTCTGAATTTCTTTCTCACTAAATCGCAAGCATCTTTCCGATTTTTTTGATCATTTTCCTGACACTTACGCAAATTACGCTCTTAATAATTCTTGTGTCACGAAGGCCCAATAAAGCAGATTTTAAGAGACAAATTTCACGCACACACACAAAAACGGATAAGGAAAATTGTGACGGCACCAATCGATCAATTGAAGAAGAAAATATTGCGGAACGAACAACCTTATACCTATATACGTAGTCGGTCATAAATGTCACGCGGAAAAACGACAGACGCCCCTAGCAACTAGCACAGGAATCAGCGAATTCCGCCACACAGACAGACACACACCAAAAAGCAGATTTGTAGCAAAAACATGATAATAATGGCACTGTAAGAAATGTTCCCAATTATTAATAACAAATCATTATCGCAAGCATCAATTTAGACTAATAAACAACATGGTGCAGAAGTTACAGTGTAAAATATAATCGCAGAACTCATCTATCAGGCTTATACCCATCAAAAACTGCATATGTGACAAGTTTTGTCAGTAATATCAAGTGTTACACTGAAACGCATAGGATATCTGATATAAACAGGTTGCCTCCCGAAGCCACCCTAAACACAATGTCCACTGTGACATCAAGGCATTAGTAAGTTTAGTCCGAAGAAACCATTTTCTAAAGTTATATAGATGAAGCCATGCCTATATATCTAGCGAATAATGCCATGGAGACTTATGAAATTCAATGCCTTCGGAGCTGTTTACAAGATCTTACATAAGGGAAAGATTGTTTAGCTTACTTTCATGAGGATGAAATCATGTAAACACAAATATACACACAACTAGACTCCCTTCCCCTAATACTTGAAATCTGTTTCGGACTAGCCAGATACAATAAACATTATTAAACAAAAAGTCATTTTGTAACATCTCTTTTACACACACTTAAAAAAGAGATGAAGCAAGAAGAGAAGAAGCAGAACCTTTTTTGGTTGTTTGGAATTCCAGTCGTCTAGAAGATTCCTTTTTTCCCAAGCTGCGCTGCCAATGGGATATCGTAAAATCTATCTTGTTTCTAAGGCCCATTGAAGCGATGAGAAATCGATACCCCCCGGCCCAACATTAGAACCCTAGCCTAGAAACGAAGGAAGTGACTGCCCGCAATGTCCTCCGTTTACTAAAAAATGTCTCCCATTTACTAGTAAAAGAGTTATAAAACATTTCCATCTGATTCCTTCATCAGTTTGACTCTTAACCAGCCATAGCAACAAGAAACTAAGCAATGATTTCCAGTGTGTGTGTGTGTGCAACGCCGGTTGAAATATCACGAAAAATGATTTCATTCCCAAGATTTCATAAGGGACAGTTGCTTTAAAAAAGAGAATAAATTTTACAGATTTTTCTAGAGATTTAAAGTTGTTGAATTACTCGAAAGTTTAATTATTCAAATAGGTCAAGTGTTCGATTCTCAGGACAGGACAGTCCACGGACTGACTGTGTAGTCAGTCCAGGGGGTTGTAGCCTAGTGGTTAGAGTGTCGGATTAACGACTATAAGGTTGGGGGTTCGATTCCCGACTCCACTGGAACAATTTGTGTTCTTTGGCAAGGCACTTAACTCTGTTCACCCAGCTGTTAAATAGGTGGGTGTGGCGTCCCCCCAGTCCATGGACTAAAGACGGAATTTGGTTGGTTCTGTTATAAAGAAATAAAATATCAGACATGCACTTTTCTGACATATACACGTTGCCTAACAAGTATTTCAACACATATCGGCAAGTAAATGTAGACATTAGAAATTAGAAAAACGACCCTCCACCAGTCCGAAATGAAGATTTCCAACTCATTGAATTCGATCGCTCAGTTCTTATTGGCTCTCGGATTGTCAAGGAAATGCCGCCAACTTTATCCAACCAATAGGAGATCAGCCCGTTACAATAGCAACTGGGCTCGCTAACTGTCTTCTTCTTTTGATTTAAAAAGCAGAAAAAAATATAAACCGAGCAAAATAAGATTTCTCACCTGGTTTCTGGTGCGGAGCAGCTAAGGTGATAATTAGTCGCACGCGGCCTCGATCGAATTCTTCTAGGGACATCACGTGACGCGCAACTAAGCCGCCCTGAGGTGTAACAGGTGTGACAGGTGAAAGAAGGCATGTATAGAATGCACAATAAGGCAGGCAATTCTGCGGCTACTGCTACTAGTACGGCACGTGTTGGCGGAAACGGCGGCGACTACAAACGAAAGGTAAGACTTATTTCAGTATTTTAAATCACAATTTATCAATTCAGAGACACTTTTCTTGCATCATGTATAGAACCAGGTTATTGTTTTTTTATCGCTCGAATCTAGTTTTTTACAGTATGTTTAGGATTCCTAGTCCCTAATAACAGACTCAAATTGTCTCAGAAAATAGAGTCGATAGCTAATATAGGGAGCGATGAGACTGGGGAGCGATGAGACTGGGGAGAGATTAGACATGGGAGAGATAGACAGAGGAGAGATCAGAAAGGAGAGAGATTATACAGGAGAGAGAATAGACAGAGGAAAGATAAGACAGAGGAGAGATAAGACATGCAGAGGAGAGGTAAGACGGAGGAGAGATAAGACAGGGGAGAGATAAGACAGAGGAAAGATAAGACAGAGGAGAGATAAGACAGAAGAGAGGTAAGACAGAGGAGAGATGAGACAGGGGAGACTTAAACAGATTAGATGAGACAGGGGAGATAAGACACGGCAGAGTTCAGACACGAGAGCGATCAGACACCAAAAGAGATGTGACACGGCATGGAAGGAAGAAGAAAGGCAGTATGATTTGCGGGCCGTATCATGGCTCGGGCGCCAGGCAACCCCTGCACTCGATTTATAAAGTGACCCGCTAATATAAACAAAGAACTAACCCATTCCAGAATGTTAAATTAAAATTTAGATCAGCATTTTATTCGCATTGCAGTGACAAAACAAATTAACATCAAACATCTGGCTATCATTGTTCGATACTTTATTTAAACAAAGCCGATTGCATAACCAAGCCATACATACATATTAACAGCAGCTATACAGGTGCGGGATTTTCAAAGTTTCTCTCATTTCAAAAGCATCGCACAGATTTTGGGAGGTGGCCCAACCTTTCAAGAGAAACCAAAAAATCAGGAAATTCCACCTGTCAAAAAAGTATTCAGGCAAAAAATTCATTGTTTTCTTTAACAGGAAAGAAACTGAAAATCTGTTTTAGCTTCCCGAGAGACACGCGAGCGAACTGACCATAGACAGCTTAGTTTAACTTTATGCCCGTGTAATTTCAAAATTCCCATGGGATTTCAAACGCGTTTCTTTTTTGTAACCAAATCCATTTTTGTAAGTTTTCAGCCAAGCTTCTTTAGCAATACCGCAAGCACATACCATCCAGTTAATAACAATTATTCTAAAAGCTGCACCTTCACGGCTATAGCAGGTTGGTCATCTTGTTAAACTTCATCCTAAAATTCTCCTGGGATTCTGTTAGTCCCATTCTCCCATTCTCTCGTCTTCTAACACAGAAACTGAAGCGACAAGAAGGTGGCTAAGAAAATGATTACAGGGGGAAATGTGGTGTAACGTGTTTGTTTAAGTCAGGAATGAAAGGGCGGGTGTTCTAATAATGGTAGAATCGGATAGAGATAAAAGAGCTTCTTGCCTAGAATCTGCTTCCTAGCGTCTCCCGTTTCTCTTTAACTGTTAAAAAGCCTATGCAAGAGATAGCATCCCCGGCCTCAGCAGTCAGCGTCATGATATGAACCTGAATCCCGGCCTGTGCCTCTAGAGATTGCCAGTTTCTGGGGCGGCAACTTAAGAGACTTGAAAAGTAATCCGATCTATTGGCGCCGCTCTGCCCTAGTGTCAAAAGTGATTTCCCCTTTACCAGAATAAAAGATGGTATATTTATATATGCTGCCCTGCAACTGATGCGGGCCAGACAGTAAGAATTCAGCTGCATATAGTGTGGTAAATTATGATTTCCTATACACACTACTTAACTCCCAATACTTCGTTTAACTTTCTTAATGATAATTATGTTATCAGTTGATTGCCTTTCAAAGCAGGGAGTTGTAGACTAGTGGTTATAGCGTCGGACTTACGACATGGAGGAGGTCGGAGGTTCGATTCCCCACTCCACAGGAACAATTGTGCCGTTTTACTTTATTAAGTACATGAAAGTGAATTTCACCAAAAAAGCGTCTACCGCCTCAATCACAGGACTATGCCAGAACGCCGAAATGTGCCCGCTGCCGCAATCACGGCGTTATTTCGTGCCTCAAGGGCCACAAAAAACTTTGCACCTGGCGCGACTGCTGCTGTCCCAGCTGCCTGCTGGTTGTTGAACGACAGAAAGTTATGGCCGCACAAGTCGCTTTGAGACGGTGAGTTGTCGTATAATGCACTCAACTGCTTTTATTGCCTGCTTTCCATTATTCTTTGCTTGTTTTTCTTTCTCCACATCACTCTCTTCTTAAGATTATTTGCCACCCCTCTCTCCCCCCTCATCTTTATTTCTCCACCATCTCTCTGCCCTCATTCTTGTTTCTCCACCCTCTCTCTCCCCTAATTCTTGTTTCTCCACCCCCTCTCTCCCCTCATTCTTGTTTCTCCACCCTCTCTCTCCCCCCTCATCTTTATTTCTCCACCATCTCTCTGCCCTCATTCTTGTTTCTCCACCCTCTCTCTCCCCTAATTCTTGTTTCTCCACCCCCTCTCTCCCCTAATTCTTGTTTCTCCACCCTCTCTCTCCCCTAATTCTTGTTTCTCCACCCCCTCTCTCCCCTCATTCTTGTTTCTCCACCCTCTCTCTCCCCTCATTCTTCTTTCTCCACCCTCTCTCTCCCCTTATCGTTCTTTCTCCACCCTCTCTCTCCCCTCATTCTTGTTTCTCCACCCCCTCTCTCCCCTCATTCTTCTTTCTCCACCCTCTCTCTCCCCTAATTCTTGTTTCTCCACCCCCTTTCTCCCCTTATCGTTCTTTCTCCACCCTCTCTCTCCCCTTATCGTTCTTTCTCCACCCTCTCTCTCCCCTCATTCTTGTTTCTCCACCCCCTCTCTCCCCTCATTATTCTTTCTCCACCCTCTCTCTCCCCTAATTCTTGTTTCTCCACCCCCTTTCTCCCCTTATCGTTCTTTCTCCACCCTCTCTCTCCCCTTATCGTTCTTTCTCCACCTTCTGTCTCCCCTCATTCTTGTTTCTCCACCCCCCCTCTCCCCTTATCGTTCTTTCTCCACCCTCTCTCCCCTCATTCTTGTTTCTCCACCCTCTCTCTCCCCTCATTCTTCTTTCTCCACCCTCTCTCTCCCCTTATCGTTCTTTCTCCACCCTCTCTCCCCCTTATCGTTCTTTCTCCACCCTCTCTCTCCCCTTATCGTTCTTTCTCCACCCTCTCTCCCCCTTATCGTTCTTTCTCCACCCTCTCTCTCCCCTTATCGTTCTTTCTCCACCCTCTCTCCCCTCATTCTTGTTTCTCCACCCCCTCTCTCCCCTCATTCTTCTTTCTCCACCCCCCCTCTCCCCTCATTCTTCTTTCTCCACCCTCTCTCCCCCTTATCGTTCTTTCTCCACCCTCTCTCTCCCCTTATCGTTCTTTCTCCACCTTCTGTCTCCCCTCATTCTTGTTTCTCCACCCCCTCTCTCCCCTCATTCTTCTTTCTCCACCCTCTCTCTCCCCTCATTCTTCTTTCTCCACCCTCTCTCTCCCCTTATCGTTCTTTCTCCACCCTCTCTCCCCCTTATCGTTCTTTCTCCACCCTCTCTCTCCCCTTATCGTTCTTTCTCCACCCTCTCTCCCCTCATTCTTGTTTCTCCACCCCCTCTATCCCCTCATTCTTCTTTCTTCACCCTCTCTCTTCCCTCATTCTTGGTTCTTCACCCTCTCTCCCCCTCATCCTTCTTTCTTCACCCAAATAATAAGAATGAATGTCATAATTTATCCGATTACTGTTTAATAAGGAACACGATAAAAATGTAAACAAGAACGTTTGATTAATTGGTAGATTTAAAAAGGTCAGCTAAATCATTACGGCTATTTAGATTCGGTCAGTAAAGCGCAAAGGTGCAGATATGCTCATACTAATGATAAAACGACAAACAGAGAAAGTTAAATACAAAGCCGCAAACGACGAGATCAATGAAGCATAATCAACTTCGTCGATACCAGTTAGTAGAATAATATTGAACCAGCCTTTTAATAGTTTGATTATCCAATGCGGCAGACTAAAATTGCTAGTGGCTTGTTCCATTCTGACTGCTTCGTGATCCAATGTCCAGTTGGTGTACGATGCACTTGGCTAATCTAAGCACTTGATTCGCTTTTATTTTGAATTTGATTTCATTTAACTACTTTTCTAATTTTTTTTCATTTCTATACGTTTCATTCATTTACTACCATAGACAGTAGAAGGGAAGGTGAATTTTACGAAATGTTTTTTTCTCTACCAACGTTCTTGTTCAAAACTGACTATCAAATGCCATAGACGAAGTTTTTTCAAACTTAGCCAGATAAATCAATCAATCAATTGATGAATTAGAATAGACCAACAATCGTAGATAAATGCAAAAACACGTACACTAATCAGTTTCTTTTAAATGATAGTTGGCAGTTGTGTATATTAGAACATGAATGAATACAGATCTGCAATACTACATGACAGTTTGGTGAAGGCTAAGGCAGCATGCTAGTTTATTATCGTTTCCTTCTAATTAACCAAAGATCTGAACAACAAATTACGCTTCAGACGGCACACATACCAAAGAAAGATTTCTTTTTTGTACACACACGGTAAACACTAGCAATGGCATCAGAAGCATGCATCAATTTCGCCTCCCCCCTGTGTAAGCTAATTGACTCTTCTGCTACACTGACGAAAATATCAAGAATTTAGCAAAGATAAAATAAGAAAGATGGCAAGGCTAAAAGCTTTTTTCCTCCAACTAATTTACATAACTATACATCTACGCCTGCAGGCGGGCTTGCAGATTGGTCATAAGATATACATCTGCATATCTTACGCTAGCAAATTCATTACAATACAATATACACTGATGTCATCACGACAACTGTTTCAAAATACAGTCAGATTTTATGCTAGAACGTATAGTAGTAGAAAAACTAAAACAAAAACAAGATATTGATTTTTCTCTATTTCTCTATTTTCAATTTATAGCAAAGTCTTTTATCTTGCATTTCATCAGCATCAGCATCAGATGTATAGTATAGTTTTCGAAACAATTTTTGCCAACGTTTCATGCCTAATATGCATAAATTATAAACACTAGAGCATCTGCTAACCCATACAGATATAGGTTCCTATTGAAAATGAAATTTGGAAATTTTCTAGATAGTTTCGATTCAAGATAAACAAAATGAATTTCTATAGGAGAAACTTTTTAGGCGGAATTTAACAGAGAATTAGATGATTATAGACAAGTTATTTCAGCAATCACAGTAGCCCATTTTCACTCTTTAAATCTCACTCTACCTCTCTGTATCTCACTCTACCGCTGTCACTCTAATTGTCTTACTCTCGCGTAATGCTTTTTCGATTAAAACCATTAAAGCAGTTTTTCAATTCACCACAGGCACCAGACAAATCAAGAAGAAGACGATTCAGACAACGTCAACTCGTCTGGCGGTGGCGTTGTTACTGACGATGCCAACAGCAAAAAGAAGTCGCCGTTTTCCGATAAGAACGCGAAGAGTATGCAGCAGTACAGTCACAGCAAGCAAGTGCTGCACAGTGAGTGTCCATAATTCTTTTTGGTCGATTATTAATTTAAATAATACTAAGCGATAGCGTGTCCGCTTCTTATGCGAAGGCCATCGACCTCAAATATGCGGTGAGGCCACAGCCAGAGAACTTTTTGCGGCCTTTTGTAAAGTATTTACGCCCAAGAGGTGTTTATGGTTACTTTTAAAATTTTTGAAGGATAGCTGCGTGCAATGGCACATCGTTTGGTAACGTTAGACCATTCCTCTGACTCCTGAGCACACACGCACACAGATGCTGTACACAGGCACTCGCTCACACAAGTGTGTACATCTGGCCTGATTTTCTCATCCTCAAGCAGTGTATACTCTCACTGTGCCTTGGATGCGGCCCCCAAGCCTTCTCTCCGCGGCTGCACCTCATATGAATATGGCCTCGCCGCGGAATTCCCTAATTGGGTCCGATGTACAGCCGCATCTGAAGTCTGCGTAGGACAGTTCAGTCCATGGACTGGGGGGACGCCGCACCAACCCTCGATTATCCCAGCTAATGCTGGTACCCATTAAACAGCTGGGTGAACAGAAGAAACGCGGAGTCCAGTGTCTTGATAAAATACACAAGTTGCTCCAGTGGAGTCATGAATCGAACCCTCGACCTTTAAGTCGTGAGTCGGTCACTCTAATCACTAGACTACATATTATTTCATATAATTAACTTGATCACTGAATAAAGAATAGACAGAAATATCATTTATCTCACTGTTATGATAAAGAAACACAAAAAACCTGAGCCGAAAAAAACTTTTCAACAATGCCACAGGCTACAAGAGTCGCCTACGCAGCCTTCAGCAGCAGCAACAGCAGCGTCAGCAGCAGCAACAGCAGCAGCAGCAGACGCAGGGTGTTGGAATACTACCAATTGCCATCGCTGAACGAATCCGTCGCAGACGCTGTTTCGCTGATAGTTCCCTAAATTTGCCGTTCGCAATGATGGCAGCCGCAGTTGCGGCAACACCAGCTCCTACTACTAGTAGCATAGTAGGAAGGAGCTTGGGTTCGTCTCTGATATTGCCACCACCGATGCCTGCTCCATTGCAAACTGACGCAATGGATCTCAGCCTAACCAAAGATCATCAGGCGACATCAACTGTTGAACCAGCGACAAATAAATCAAGTCAAAGGCTTTCTAATTTCTCCGTGGATGCAATATTGGCAAGAAGTTGAGAGCAGTAATTGAACGATTTCGATACACGAAGCTTCGCTTCGATTCATACTACTTGTTAGTACAAAAGATAGCAAAAAATGTTTTATGGCTTTTTCATATGCGTAGGTTTTTACAATACGGACATTAGATTATGATTACTAACCATCGAATGACCAACTAGCACGATGGAGAACTTGGCACGATTTGAATACAGAGACTCAATTTGGTCAATAGCGTGCCGGACAAAGTCTACAATTTTTTTAACAATATGATGCTGATTAAATAATTTGCGTGCTATGTAAATATGTCTACTTAGCCAATATTAACAGTTTTATTTATTTTAAGAGTCGACAGTTTAAAATAAAATTATAAAGCAAAAGAAAAACTCACCACTTTGACGAAACAAAAACGGACCGTGAAGTGCGGAAAATTCCTGTAAACGGTTTGATCCAGATATGCTAAATAAAAAATGGACAATTCAAATGTACATCATCCTACTAATTATTGTCAGAATGTCAGTGAGAGTAGTATAAACTGGAAAATTACATACGCTATTTAAGTCAACAGCGAAGCAGTCAAATCTGGTCTTGATGCCTAGACTCTTGCGCATCTGTAGGGCCACTGACGCCAGCGAACGGACCTGCTTGTGACTGCCATCGTTGCCAGGAATGAATAGAAGAGGCGAGCCTTCAAAGATGCTTCTACTGACTGGCTCGGACTGACTGCAATTCAAGTAATCAGGAGGGCAGATCAGAGGTCAGGGGAGATAACATTCGGCAGATCAAAGGTCAGGGCAGATAACAGCCGGCAGATCAAAGGTCAGGGTAGATAACAGTCGGCAGATCAAAGGTCAGGGTAGATAACAGTCGGCAGATCAAAGGTCAGGGTAGATAACAGTCGGCAGATCAAAGGTCACAGTAGACAACAGTCGGCAGATAAAAGGCCAAGGCAGACAACAGTCGGCAGATCAAAGGTCAGGGTATATAACAGTCGGCAGATCAAAGGTTCGGGTAGAAAACAGTCGGCAGATCAAAGGTCACAGTAGACAACAGTCAGCAGATAAAAGGCCAAGGCAGACAACATTCGGCAGATCAAAGGTCAGGGCAGATAACAGTCGGTAGTTCAAAGGTCAGGCCAGATAACAGTCGGTAGTTCAAAGGTCAGGCCAGATAACAGTCGGTAGTTCAAAGGTCAAGGTAGATAACAGCCGGCATATCAAATGTCAGGGTAGATAACAGTCAGTAGTTCAAAGGTCAGTGCAGATAACAGTCGGCAGATCAAAGGTCAGGGCAGATAACAGTCGGTAGTTCAAAGGTCAAGGTAGATAACAGTCGGTAGTTCAAAGGTCAAGGTAGATAACAGTCGGTAGTTCAAAGGTCAAGGTAGATAACAGTCGGTAGATCAAAGGTCATGGTAGATAAAAGTTGGTAGATTAAAGGTTAGAGCAAGGTAACAGTTGACATAACAAAGGTTAGTGCCCAGAAAAGGTTAGGGCAGAAAATAGTAGGCAGATCAAATGTAGGGCAGATAAAAGCTGTTAAATAAAGTGCTATGACCTGTGTTTGCTGATTAGGATTAACAAGGATCCTCCAATCACAGAATCTAAGATGAATAATTTTAAACAACAAAAGCATATAGCACTTATAAAAAATAACTCACCCTTCAGTGTAGATAAACAAATTATACTGTGGAAACTTTCTTCTCACAGATTGTGGAAGTGGGACAGGCTAAAATGATATGACATGATATGAATGATGTAAGTGAAAGCAAGTAATTTCAACCATAGACTTAGACAATACTTTTAACTTTATTTATTCTATAAATTATGGTTGTTTTGTAATGAGCTACTGACAATAAATATTTGCCACTCAGTGTTGGGCACAATTCAGATACTCTGATACTATTGGCAATACTTTTTGGGTATCGGAGTATTGGAAGCTGATAATTTTTGGCAGTATTTACTTACACCAATTAAGCTAGTCAGGGCCTATAGGCTGTATATAAAATAATCAATTATATACTTCTTTATAGACTCAAAAGCTGGTAAATTAGTAAGGTCCTTTCTATAACTGTTCCATAAATACAAAAATATTTGTAGATATAAGTACACTGGTTAAGTGAGGAACTAGCTCAGATACAAACTGAGCTATGATCCTCGGTTTATTTAAGCAACAGGATCATAAAAGTCAATTTATTGCACATTTCAGATAAATAAAATAGTTTAGCAGTATACTTACAATGTATTCCGGATATTGCAACATGTATGTCATGTCGCACTTGTTGTACTCAACATCGAAAACAAAGCTATACAAGCTAACTAAAAAGAAAACTATGGTAAGGATCAAAAATGCAAAAACTACTAGATGAAGTTTCATTATTTATTTTCGCGTACGTTATCTTAGCTTGGCTTTATTAATTAGAAGGGTGCAGATAACTGACAAGATTGATGAGAAAGTAGTGAAAATGAAAATTTTATGTGGTGCTTACGCTTCTCATGAACTTTTATTATATAACATATATACCGTCGTAATTTAATGAACGAAACCTAACATTAAGCTCAAAAATGCACAAATTTCGCCTAAAATTCAGACATGTACGTACATGAGGTCTATTAAAATTTCTTAAAAGCGTGCGGATCCTTGGAATTAAAAAAAATCGCGCTGCGCTGCAGTACTGTTAATAAATAACCTATTTAAGGACATCAAAAGCAAAACAAACAACATCCAAGCAGGTTTTTTAATAAAAAGACATAAAGCAAAAAAAAATTGTTTTTGTGTTTTTCTTTGTTTTATTCAGAACCATTTTGTGCAAAATTAAAAAACAACAACCAACAACTAACTATATATAATAAAATTCAGCTACAATATCAATAATCCGACTTCGTTCCTCTTCTGCCGTCCATGTGACTTTACAAACTTTTAGAGGAGACCTGTTTGAGTCTGCTTGTGTTCCTTGACAGTCAAGGACAAGACGGTAGAATGTTACTATTTGAAGTTTTTGAAATTTAAATATAATTTTACAGTTACTTATTAACAGGCTTATATTATAAACAAACATGCCATTGCTCTAAGTTTTATCCATTAATTTAGCAATGTTTTTTAGTTAAGTTCATTTATTAATAAAAAAATTTTGTAGCCTCTTGGCATTACATTATGGGAGCTCAGTTGAGTAGAGACAGAGTCAGTAGACAGTGAAGCAAGTTGCAACTAGGGTTGGGTTGGTTGCTCCCCTCCCCACTGCTGTTTTTATTTTCAAGACATGATGCAGCAGCTACTACTTATAAAGCACCCTTTATAAGCAGTTATAAATAATTAAAAAAACTGTGAGCTATAGGATAGTTAACAATCTGGCAAAAAAGGAAAACTGACTATATCATAGATTAGGCTCTAGTAGACTATAAATGACTAGGCTAACTTGTATATTGGCAGATTAAAAGGTGGCAGACAAAATGACAGTCAAACACTTAAACTAGCAGTTTTTGTGGCTAGATGATTAGGGCCTATTTCATTATATGTCACTCCATGCTATGTTATGCTGCCTATCTATTAGCACTAAATTTGTCAACCCAATTGATAAAAAACAGCTGAAAAGTTTACTTAGATCTGTTGCCTAGGGGCCCTAAATTGGGTCTAAACTCTAACGTCAGTTATGTTAACAGTTAGCTATTCTTTATTAGTTGTGCTAGGCTTAATGGTCCCAGGTCATTTCGGTGACGACATTTTGGTGACAGAATTGGTCAGTTTGGTGACAACTATTTTTGCACCTAAATATGCTGAGAAAACAGCCTTCCACAATCCAGCAGCTGCTTAAAGCCTGCACTCGCCTTGTCAATCCAAAACTTGAAAAATGATTATTATACATATTTAATTAGGAATGAATAACTGTTGAAACTATTGACTACCTATTAAATAATTTAATAATTTGACTCTAATTTTTATTTAAAATAAAACCCAGACATAATCAGAGCGATGTAGCTTCTTATTAATACTTATAGCATTATTTAATTAATACTTTATAAGTGTGCATAGTTAAAATGGAAGGCTGTTTTTTAGCATATTTAGGTGCAAAAGTAGTTATAATCCCTAATGGAGCGAATTAAAAAAAGCTGTGGACACTCCTGCTAGGCGCGCAGGTGTGTAGTTGGTTTGAAGAAAAAGAGCACAAATCTGCAATTGCTATATATCTTCAGTCTAACTCAATGTAGTAATTGATTTCATGAAAAAATGTCAAAAGACCTTTTTTTGATCTCCGTAGTGTATTTCTAAAAATAGAACAGCTAAGGTTGTCTTTTTGTACTCGGGCAATGAGGAGCATGTATTCGTGTAGGGGCACAAGGGCACACTGCACTGTCTGTTATACATCTATATACTTACAACAACTTTACACACACAAGGCGTGGCCGCACAGACAGGAATTTCTTTCTGCACAGCCACACAGGCAATTTTTCACAAGCGCGCTGGATGCTGTCCGCAAAAACCCCTATTGGCTCCAATAGAGATTGAAGTAGGCATATGCATACAAATTAAGAAATATAATTAATGTTTCATTTTCATGCATTTAATTTTGTTATAAAACCATTATCATAAAATTTAACTGGCCATTACAGCACAAATCAATACTGAACATTGCTGCTTGCAATCTCCAGTGTACTGTACACTACAATGTCAGATTCAACTTTATTTACACAAGCCGACCATGATGCACTACTTAATCACGTCTTTCCTGAACTTCTCAATGACTCAAAGTAAGTGGGCATATATTTATTATCCATATTTTATTCACACAAACAATAAGCACTAGTTATATTTTAATGCTTTAATTTTTCTTTCTTTTCAGATCGTCAGAATTGACATTAGCCAATTTAACTGGTTATGTACAACAAGCTATACTAGATTCTATTGATGATGCTAAAATCGACTGTAAGTGCTCATTTAAAATGTTCTGATATATTTCTATAATAATATTTATCAACTTAATGATGAGAAAACTAGTCTCGTTCGTTTGAATGTAAAACCGGCCACCTTTGCGCACCTTAGAATTAAAACAATTCTCTCGTGTGTTTTAGTTCGGCTAGTTTTACCTTTTGATATTTGCTAAAACTCTGAGTATATTTCAAGACTACTTTTAGTAGTATATTAGAAAACGAATTTACTAATATGATTCAAGCAGCATCCTGGTAATATTGCAGCCACCCTGAAAGCTTTCAATAATGGTCGCCTCGGTCCATCGCGTGTACTATTAGACACTGAGACAAATATCGGCGGCCAGGTTTTATTGGATCAACGCCGACAGCTTGTAGTTGGACATAGTTCGTTTAGTACGGCCAGAGCTAATTGTTGTGTGTTCAGCGACAAATGGTGCTACGAGGTTCGATTAGCCACAGCTGGCCTTTTACAGGTTGGCTGGTGTACTTTAAGATGCACTTTTTCTAGAGAGGTGCGGATCTGTCTGATTTTAAATTCAATCTATTTTCTTTATAAATTATAAATACAAAGACAGTTAATTTTTTCAAATCGAAAATTTTTTCAGAACGGTGTTGGCGACACACCAAACTCATTCGCTTACGACGGTTCACGAGTGCGAAAATGGAACGCTAAATTTGGCACTTACGGCGAGGTTAGTTATTTGGCTTTATTGTTGCTGTTGTACTTAGTGAGATCCCGCTAAAAAATAGGGATGTTTCTTTGGGTGATTCCAGTTGGAATCTGCGGTGTTTCCAGAAAAAGAAACAGCCGACCGCTGGAAACATACCAATCGTATGATTCCATGTTTAGAATCTACCCAACTGGGCGTTTTCTCGGTGCTTCTTGGTGGCGAAATGGAATCACCCAAAGAATCCTCCAGTTCGGAAGATTCCATGCTCAGAAACCGCCGAGGAATCGCCCGTAAATAATTCTCTGGTTGTCCCATGGGCCACTGGTTCGGGTGATTCTTCGGCGGTTTCCGCACAATTTACGGTTACATCGGATCGGCTGCTTCCTGGGTGGTTTCTTTAACTCTTGCGAGATAGGGGGGATTTTGGTAGATTCCACTCCTATTTTGCACAAAAACCCGCCGAAGAAGCAGCCGAATTTTTTACAGGGATTAAAGCAACGTAGCAATATACACTTGTATTTGTATCCAAAAAACAAACAACGCGAGAACGAGATAGAGGGGCCTAGAGAGGTGCGAAAAGGTGGCGTGACTTCGCCAAACCCAGGCTTTGCGAGCCGCCGTCAGGAGCTCCAACGCCGTCAAGAGCGCCTTTGCCATCGCCTGCCTCAGAAAAAATCCACAGCCATGACAATTTGGCACGCAGAGACGGATGCTTTTTTCATCGGAGAGAGTGGCCAACGAGACTGGGTCGTAGTTCTGCAAATAAGTTGTAATAGCGGTCCACAATCAATCACATTAGATAAATAAGCATCTAAACTGTGATTCCAAGGCATTCTCTATAGCATGAAAAGTAGTATGTACAAATTTACATTTAATTACATTTATACTTACTGCCATGTTCAATTGACCGTAGTAATTATCTGAAATTGGAGGAATATCGAATATATTACTGTACTTAAAGCTGTTTAAATAATTCAGACAAGCCAAAAGCCTATTATGCCAGAAACTTTCGATATAACTAGCAATTTCCTTACAAGTAATTACTGTAATGTTCAGTTTACAAGCTTGTTAAATTATGTTACACTGCTTGTCCCATGGGAAATCATTAGTCGCATCTACTTATGACCTGAAAAACTTCAACATCCTTATAAAATTTGCTTTTTCAGCAATGGTCGCCACACGACATCATAGCCTGCTGCATCGACTGCGACGAGGGTACAGTGACATTTTATCGCAACGGTCGCTGCCTTGGCATTGCCTTCGACAACATTCGCCTGGGTCCGGGCGTAGCCTATTTTCCTGCATTGAGTTTGGCTCGCGGACAAGCCGCATTCATCAACTTTGGCGATGTGCCCTTTGCGTGAGTTACTTTCAATTAGATCATTTGTCTGTTAAGGATTCTTAATCGTACAGTTATCCCTTTCCCTAAATCCTCATAAAATTTTTATTTGTTATTTCCTTCACTATTCTTCAGCAGGTCATCAATTATCCCCTTCCCTGAATCCATCAGCAGGTCATCAATTATCCCCTTCCCTGAATCCACCAGCAGGTCATCAATTATCCCCTTCCCTGAATCCATCAGCAGGTCATCAATTATCCCCTTCCCTGAATCCATCAGCAGGTCATCAGTTATCCCCTTCCCTGAATCCATCAGCAGGTCATCAATTATCCCCTTCCCTGAATCCATCAGCAGGTCATCAGTTATCCCCTTCCCTGAATCCATCAGCAGGTCATCAATTATCCCCTTCCCTGAATCCATCAGCAGGTCATCAATTATCCCCTTCCCTGAATCCATCAGCAGGTCATCAGTTATCCCCTTCCCTGAATCCATCAGCAGGTCATCAGTTATCCCCTTCCCTGAATCCATCAGCAGGTCATCAATTATCCCCTTCCCTGAATCCATCAGCAGGTCATCAGTTATCCCCTTCCCTGAATCCATCAGCAGGTCATCAATTATCCCCTTCCCTGAATCCATCAGCAGGTCATCAATTATCCCCTTCCTTGAATCCATCAGCAGGTCCTCAATTATCCCCTTCCCTGAATCCATCAGCAGGTCATCAATTATCCCCTTCCCTGAATCCATCAGCAGGTCATCAGTTATCCCCTTCCCTGAATCCATCAGCAGGTCATCAATTATCCCCTTCCCTGAATCCATCAGCAGGTCATCAATTATCCCCTTCCCTGAATCCATCAGCAGGTCATCAATTATCCCCTTCCCTGAATCCATCAGCAGGTCATCAATTATCCCCTTCCCTGAATCCATCAGCAGGTCATCAATTATCCTCTTCCCTGAATCCATCAGACCATCAATTATCCCCTTTCCTGAATCCATCAGCAGGTCATCAATTATTCCCTTCCCTGAATCCATCAGCAGGTCATCAGTTATCCCATTCCATGAATCCATCAGCAGGTCATCAATTATCCCCTTCTCTGATTATTGTTTATTATTGTTTGTTAGTTTATATTGATTAACAATACATGTCTGAGCGTTTAACATAAAAAATTCCTTGCAATCTACTAGTCTACTATCAGTAATCAGGTCCCGTTTTTTGGCAACTTAAATCGTACAAAATACCATTGCAGCTACCCGATGCCAGAAGGCTATCGCCCGCTGCAGGCGCCGCCACTGCGCCTAGAAGCTCGAGTGGCGCCAATCCTTGCTCACCTAGAACGCCTGATTCCACTGGCGGCCGATACGCGTAAAGATGCGCAATCAACTACTACTAGTAATGCCGCTGCTACTTCAAGTAGTGTCACAGCTGAAACTGCCTATCAGACAGGTAATATGGCTTCTGTGTCGGCTTCTTCTGCTGCTGCTAGTGCTTCGACTGCTGTCGCTGCGTCTAGTACTAGCGAAGGTCGGAGTCGGGATTCTACCTGCTGGCTAATAGCATCACACCTGGTGCCACTGATTGAACAAGGACTAGTGAGTTTCGTTTGCTCCTGTTTATATACCATCCATCCACTCTACCTTTCTCTACTCTCTATCTCTCCACTACTATTATGACTATTGTCTATAGAAAGCAATGATGAGAATTGTCTCGTTCGTTTGAATTCAAATCCTAATATGGAAATTTGACGCTTATTGGCTTTCGTTGTATTTTAAGCCAGTGAATTTTTGTTAAATTTCCATTGATGAATTTGATATTTTGATATCGAATAAATCTTCTGAACTTTTACATTTTGTATGTACATTTATCACCAACTAAAGCCGTTTTTAGTATTTAGCTGAGTAAATCTATGTAAATCATTGCAGACATGCGACTACACTGTTGCCAAATATATTCTACCATTGATGGTCAAATTTAGCGACATTGACTGCCTACCTCAGGCCAGGCAATGCCACCTGGAGGTCATTGTGCAGTACATTTGCACTTTTTTACAGGTAAGCTTGTTAATATGATGAATAATATTTTCAAATTAAATTTTCACCCACTATAATTCGTCTAACTTGGTTGGTTTTCAGCGCGAATCTTGCGAACGCGCCCTATCCTGCATAGTATCAGCCCTATTCGCTAGCTGTCACCTTAATCCTAGTCCGGACTATGCGCATCAGAGAACCTGCCTGACTATCTTATTGGCCATGTTGCGTCACAGTTGCGCCAGGCGCTATTTGATCGCTTCTGTATTGTTTGACATTGTGGAACTGCCCGTATTCTGCTTTGTCAATCCGCTGCCGGAGCTTGTCTTCACTAAGGAACCATATATATTTGTGAGTTAAAAGCTATCGTTACACTGTTCTGCTTCTGTTCGATTGAATATATGTTTAGAAAACCCGTTTCTGTAAGGCAGGACCCGTTTCTGTTAGACAGCAGTAACCCGTTTGAACCCGTTTCTGTAAGGCAGGATCCGTTTCTGTTAGACAGGACCTGTTTCTGTTAGACAGGGCCCGTTTCTGTTAGACATGACCCGTTTCTGTTAGACAGAGTCCGTTTCTGTTAGACAGGGCCCGTTTCATGTTAGACAGAGTCCGTTTCTGTTAGACAGGACCCGTTTCTGTTAGACAGGACCCGTTTCTGTTAGACAGAGTCCGTTTCTGTTAGACAGGGCCCGTTTCTGTTAGACAGGACCCGTTTCTGTTAGACAGAGTCCGTTTCTGTTAGACAGGGCCCGTTTCTGTTAGACAGAGTCCGTTTCTGTTAGACACGGCCCGTTTCTGTTAGACAGGACCCGTTTCTGTTAGACAGAGTCCGTTTCTGTTAGACATGTCTAGCAAAGATATTCTCCGCCAAACATTCAGGAGGACTCACAGCGCGAGAAGTACTACAGTACGCCGCACTCGACTCCATGCGTGTCTTGGCGCCTCGGTCCAGCTGCCCAGAGTCGCCTAGCCGACTATCAAGCCAGCTGTAGTCGAGTTGAAGATCTCGTACAGGAGCTATTGCGCACCCTAATGAGTCACTCGGATGGCACACTGGCTATACTAGCCGAGAAGTTACACGAATTCGTTAGGGACAATATGTCGCCGGATACAATAAGCCAACAGCCGGCTGTATTGCGCGATTGCTGTCCGCAGACTGTTATGCCGTCATTTTTTCACGCTTTAGTAAAAGCGCTTCAGACTAAATGGAATTGCACGCCTGAGATGGCAGTGAGTTTACGAAACCTGTTTTGTGCTATCAGTTAGCTTCTGTCTCGTTTAAGGAATTTTAAGTTATGGCTAAGTAATCGCAGTTACCTGAGATATTCCCCATTAGTTTATAAAATTACCTATTTCCTTCTCTAATCCGTTTTCACTGCTCAGATCCCTATTCACTTCTCGAATCTCTATTCACCTCGCAGATCCCTATTCACTGCTCAAATCCCTATTCACTTTTCAAATCCCTATTCACCGGTCAGATCCATATTTTCTGCTCAAATCCCGATTCACTTCTCAAATCCCTATTCACTGCTCAAATCCCTATGCGCTGCTCAAATCCCTATTCACTTCTCAAATCCCTATTCACCGCGCAAATCCATATTTACTGCTCAAACCCTGTCTTTAACGCAGGTGTTTGATCAGCAGCCCTACATACCGGTGGAATATTTCTGCCTAGAAAATATCGACTCCTACGATGCCCAACGCTTGGGCGGACTGCAAGCCTACCTGGCCAAGACCTACAAGGACGAGGTGACGGCTGTTTCGCGTTCGGCAACCGTTTCAGCTGAGCAGCATCGTCAGCGAGGCGGCAGTTTCTCACCTACCCCGGATCATGTCAGCGGCAGCAGTAGCAGGAGAAGAATTGTTGACAGTCTAGGAGCACTGCTCACTTTTACTAGTCGAAGCGGCTCTGCTGGCAATAAGGAGGCACATTCACCTACAACTGAGCAATTGCAGCAGCAGGTGAGTTAATTGTGCTAATTTCAGATATGTTCAGGTAATAAAATTTCGCCAGTGACTAAGTTTCTCAGGTCCTGAAGCTTACTCGGATCTTCAAGCTTACCCACGTCTAGAAGTTTTCTCTAATTATCTAAGCTATTACTGTAATCCTAAAGCCTATCGTGAGGTCCCGAGAAAAAAAAACATTTTAAACTTTTAAAGTGACTTTTAAAGTGACAGCGATTGCGTATGACAAGTACTTTGTCTGTAACTTTTAAAGCTCTCAAAGTTCTGACAACAACTTTGATGTACTTTGAAAGTTTTCATCACATAAATTGCATATACTTTAAAAGTTTTTAAAGTTTTGGTAAGTTACGTAACTCGTAACTTTAACGTACTTTGAAAGTTTGTATCACATAAATGCACATGCTTTGAAAGTTTTTAGTGTTTTGGCAACTACTTTGGCATACTTTGAAAGTTTGCATCACATTGCAATTGTACATACTTTGAGGTTTGCTTTGCTATGCTCAGCTGTCTACTTTGAGAACTTACAAAGTTTGCTATGCTCAGCTGTCTACTTTGATGTACTTTCAAAGTTTGCTATGCTCAGCTGTCTACTTTGATGTACTTTCAAAGTTTGCTATGCTCAGCTGTCTACTTTGATGTACTTTCAAAGTTTGCTATGCTCAGCTGTCTACTTTGATGTACTTTCAAAGTTTGCTATGCTCAGCTGTCTACTTTGATGTACTTTCAAAGTTTGCTATGCTCATCTGTCGACTTTGATGTACTTAATGGTTTTTGCTGAGAAAACAAATAATTATATGAAAGCACAATTCAACCTTTAATCTACCTCGTAACATAAAAAGAATGTCAATGCAGAAAGCAGTGCACATGACACAATCAATTTACAGAAGGGCTAAATTCTAGCAGCAGAAGTAATTGCACACAAAATTGCAGACTACCTGCTTTGAGAGCAGGTAGCTTCTGCAAGAGTAGTGAGTAGAATATGACACGCTTTGAGAGCAGGTAGCTTCTGCAAGAGTAGTGAGTAGAATATGGCACGCTTTGAGAGCAGGTAGCTTCTGCAAGAATAGTGAGTGGAATATGGCACGCTTTGAGAGCAGGTAGCTTCTGCAAGAATAGTGAGTGGAATATGGCACGCTTTGAGAGCAGGTAGCTTCTGCAAGAATAGTGAGTGGAATATAGCACGCTTTGAGAGCAGGTAGCTTCTGCAAGAATAGTGAGTGGAATATGGCACGCTTTGAGAGCAGGTAGCTTCTGCAAGAATAGTGAGTGGAATATGGCACGCTTTGAGAGCAGGTAGCTTCTGCAAGAATAGTGAGTGGAATATAGCACGCTTTGAGAGCAGATTAGGGTAGCTTCTGCAAGAATAGTGAGTGGAATATGGCACGCTTTGAGAGCAGATTAGGGTAGCTTCTGCAAGAATAGTGAGTGGAATATGGCCCTTGGCCATATTGGCCCTTGTGGCAAAAGGGCCAGAATTCACAATATCTCTCACAAAATTTACCATTACTGAGTCTATCCATTTAAATTCATTGAACAAGCAGACAATTGTTTAAAAAATAAAAACAGTACAACAACAAAAGTTTGAGATTCACAAAATTATGTGACTGTTACCATGATCATGAACCAGCTCTAGTGGGTACTTAGAAAAAGTGGTTAAAGTTGCTTAAGCAACAATCATATATGTCAACAGAAAAACCATTACCAACAGTCAAACATATGATACGTGAATAGAGCTTTAGCAGAGCAGACATGACTAAAATGAGTTCACCTTATGTGGCAGATATTTAAAGGGTTAGTCATGTTCAAAGTCATTCAAAATTGGCACTGCAAATATTGCATTCCCGTTTTTAAAAAAAATGGCTTGCTTTAAATGGTTGCAGTTGATAATCTTGTTTATTCCTGCTGAAAGAGTCACAACTGGGCATCTAGATCTTAGCTCTACTAAGACAGCATTATTAATAGATGCATTGTTTGGAAAGCCAGCTTGCTCACAAAAGTCATATTGCTTATTGAAAATATGACAATACATAGTGCCCTCAGTGGGGGCCACTGAAAGGATCTCGAGAAACTCTTCTTCTCCATCAATGATAGCTACTGCATGACTTGAGTCTGCCATGGAAGTTGTGCTCATTGCTGAAAACCGCTTGTCATTTACATGGATACTTTTGGATGACACAGCCAAATTATCTTTAATATTATCATTAACATTGTTGGCCAATTGAAATCTCAAGAAGTTTCCAATCATCTGCTTCACCTCATCACGTGTACCATGGACCCTTGCAATAAGACTAAGGTAGAAACTCTCAAATGTTGAAGCTGACATAGTCCACAATGGGCCATATAGCTTAACCTGGACTGCCAAATGTGCTAGTGCATGTACACTAATGGTGCTTGATTCAGAGCCAAACCATTTGCATAGATACTTTCGAAATTCACAAATTAGTACTTCAGCAGATTTAATTTCATCTTCAGTTACACAGTCACTTGACAATATAGATGAATTATAGTAGAAAGAGTAGTAAAGAGAAATGTAACCTCCTGTGCTGCACTAGGGTTTGCAATTACCGGTCCTTATCTCATTACCGGTAATTCGATAATATCTTTTTTATTTACCGGTAATTACCGGTAATTACCGGTAAACATGCAGTATTGCTATACTTTAATTCACTAAAAACGTCTTTGTTGCTCCCTTCTTAGAAAACATTAAAAAATTATGGTTGGGATGATAAGTGAGAATCGTAGGCATGTATATTTGCACTATTCATTGCTCGAATTTCAATTTTTGTAGCCTTATAAAAAGTGTACCATATTTTCTTTAGACCGTATTCCTATCGCTGTAAATTGTAATATTTCACGTAAAGATCATTGCCATTAAAACTAACTCGGAGTCGAACCCATTCATTGATCCGCGACCGCCACTGTACTATATATAATTGAGATTTGAGCCTTTGAGACAGATACTTGTACAATTTTATTATAGTGGACAATGTGGTAGACTGGGAGTGGATTAAAATTGCGCAATAGTTTTGAACTGAATTCGCAAATTACTTTGAAATGTTCATGTTACAGCGCAGAAAGTTAAGGCAGTCAAGAGTGCTGTCCGAAAGTCGTGAACGCAGCCTTGTGCACAGATTGCCGGCAGTAGAAAATGCACGCTCCGACTCCACAGATGTAGGTGGTATGGTCAATAGCAGTTGGTAAACCTTGCTCATGTAGAAGCCTCGCTTGCCACTGTGTTCGGCCGCAGAGAGTTCGTTGAGGAGCACAGACGACAGGTCCTTCTGATGCATACTTTGAATTTCAGATTCAGGCAGCTTCATTGAGTCTTTGACTGCCTTCTGAAGTCTAAGTAGCACATCTGTGTCACTGACACTGTCAATGTCAACAGCACCATTTGGCGATGCCGATGGGACATCAGACCGCAGTTCAGTCGTCGCTGCAGCTAGCGCTTCATGGTCTATTTCATTTTCAACGACCAGGTTTAGTCTTGTAAGCAGAGAGCAGCAGTAGGTCTTGATTGATTGCTTTTTTGCCAGCCGTCTCTGTGGACTGTGCAAGTACTGAAGTACCACAGAATCGTTAGTATAGCGTTCTTGTACAATTCGCTGCTCGATTGCCAGTTTCAGATGTTTGCTTAGTTCAGACTTGTGCTTGTTGCTATCCATCTCTAGCTCGGTTATTAAAAATTTCACGACTGCTTCGGCCTCGATCAGATTTGAGTCCCTCCGAGACAGGGAAAGTACGGCAGCTTTCACAGGTTTTAGTGCGCGTACAACAGAAGCTACCACTTGGAAGTCGCTCTCACTTAGCCTGTCGCATGACCTAATGTTGACGTCAATCTGCGCTTTCTCAACACTCGCGCTAACTAGAAGGATGCGATCCAGCATGTCCACCAAGCTGTTCCATCTGGTCTTGCAATCCAAAATGAGTCGCCTGCAGGACACTTGGGGGATCTGTTGTGCAATGTGGTTTTCCAGTATCTCTGAGCTCTTAGGAGACTTCCGAAAAACCCGAATCACGGATCTGACTTTTCTTATTGTTTCAGCAATTGAGCTCAGCGGTGTCACAGTCAAACAAGCAGCTGTAGACAGCATCGACTCCACGACGTCCGTTTCTTGTCCGTCATGATGATCAATTACAAGACCTTCGTTGAGATCACTGTCAGAATCTTCGTCGGAATCGTCCTCAACATTCACAATTGGATGGTGGTCCTCGCCGTCGGATCCTGAACTCGGTCCAATAGCGGCTCTCTGCACTGGAGTTACTTTCTCGTACAAAACGTCCAGTACAGCCAGTTGCAGTCCATGGCTGTAGCACAGCTGCTGTGAGATTGGAAGAATGAGCTGTCCAACCTTCCGCATCATAGCGGCACCGTCTGTCGTGATGCAGACTATGTCTTGGGTCAAATTGAGTTCAAACTCAGTCAGCTTAGTGGACACCGCTTTTACACAATTTTCTGCATTAAAGGTGCCGCTTACCCTTGACAGTCCTAGATTCCACAGCTTTTCACCGTCACGGATGTCGATATTCAAATACCGCACATTTCGGACCGACGTCCATTCATCAAATGTGAGGCTAAAGCGAGACCCGTTTTGCTTTCGCTGTAGTAGCTCTTTAGCTACATCGTTCTTCTTCTCACGGCCGTATTTCAATACAAGTGACTTAATAGCGTTGGGTGACTTTGGCAGATCATGGCCGAGTGCAGCAAATGCTCGGCGCAAATCTTGCGAGGCTGCGAATGCCAGAAACGGCAATCCATGTCCTGCAGTCATGCGGGCCAACATCGCAGACATGGAAGTGTCGTTCTTGTTAGCAAAATAGCCAGTAATCGTATCTGCCAATAATAAGATTTAAAATATCACAGTGAGTAGTGGTACTAGTGGTGGGTAGTAGAGGTACATACTGATATACTGATACTGATGCTGATGCTGATGCTAATTTAACATGTATGATGTAACTATTTATCAATTATTTTCCTCCCTAAATTTAGTTCATTAATCGCCCAGTATTGATTATAGAATGTAAAAAAGAGAAGTACTTACTTTTTGATGCCGATGGTGAAGCATAAGAAGACCCAACCACGTCAATGACAGTCTGGAGTCTAGCCATTTTTGTAGGGGGCTCGTTAACTTCCGCGATTGATTTCGGAACCGTGGAAGTGGAATTGGCTTCTTTCTTGTGAATTTGCTTAAGGTGGCTCCGCAATCCACTGGTAGATCCACCTTCGCACTTTATGACTGCCTTACAGGCCGTACACTGTGCTGAAAGACCGTAGCGTTCGTTTTCCCATTCTCGCAAAAAATAGCTCCATATTTCGTTGTCGCTTCGAAACGGCTTGTACGTTTTCATTGAATGCGTGTTCTGTACTGTTAAAAATTATAATTGAAGTTATCTAGGCAGAGGCAGAGCCAAGCCAACTGAACAGAGTCACACTGACACTGAGCCAGAGCCAGACAAGAGGAGTGAACTGACTGCATGCATGTGCATGGCCACATATATTAGTAACAGAAGGGTAAGGCTTAAGGATTAAGGAATAAGGATAGGGAGGGCGGGGCCTGGGCCAGGCCAGGAGTAGGCCACACAGGCATGGGAATGTACATACATATGTACATGTATTCAGTATATTGCTCATCCCTTGGTTCCTTCCTTGGCTAATATGGCTATACCAGGCAATTTGAGCCCTTGAATTTTATCACTTATTTCTCCGCTTCTGAAGTCTCTCGAGTCTCTACACCCTGCAGTGAAGCGAATGTGCATTAATTTCAATGACTGTCTGACCATTATTCATTTAATTTGTTTATGAATTAAGAGCTCAAATGTTTTTATTATGAAAACCGTTTACCGGTAATACCGGTATATTTGCTTTAAAAAACCGGTATGAAAAAGCGGTCAATTACCGGTAAACCGGTAAACCGGTTTACCGGTAATGCAATCCCTATGCTGCACTAATGGAGAATAAAATTGGCACAAAGTAGTACAATAAACCCTGCTTGAACTCAGTAGCTTTCCAATGAACAATATCTTTCAATGATCTTGGTTTTCGTCGAAAAGAATGTGGAACTTTGATGGTAAGCAGCAATTGAGACATCTTGTCTTCATCAATAAACTTGTGGCGGATAGAATATATCAGTAGACGTCTAGTCACATTCAGATAATATTATATACATCATAGAAATGACTTCACAAATATATTTTCATTTCAGTAAGCTGCTCCAAATCCTAATATTGCTAGCTAAAAGAATAGATGTAAGACTCAATGGAAAGCCGGCAGCTGCAGGCTTTTAGAAGTCTGGGATTATATATTCTCAACAACGGAAGCAAAAAAGGAAATTTAAGGAGGTTTCTGTTTCTGATAGTAGCTCATATGGCATTGTATCAGAAGTTATTGATTCTAATGTAGAAAGCCAAGACTTTGAAGCTAGACTTGATGACAATGTATTTCCACACAATTCTAAGGACTTTGATATCCAACTTCAAGCAACTGGAAATATTCAGCGAGCATCTACTCCTATATCATTTAAAGATTCTGATTCTAATGACATTGAATAAGCTTTACCAATGACAGGGACATCTTCTAGTTCATCAAGTGACTTGAATATATCTTCCTCAAGTGATTATATCTATCATGTAAGTAATTGCACAATTGAACAATTCAAGAAAGAGTTTAGTGCACTTACAATACAACTAAAGCTAACTGATGTGGCTGCAGCAACTATGCTCGATTTTATTACCTCAAAGTTTCCTATGCCAAACAAGTGTCCAAATATTTATGATATCAACAAAGATAGTGAAATTGCTGTTTCTGGAGTTAAAGAATTTCCTACAACAAATGGTATATTCTATGTGCTTGATCTCGAGTTGCGAGTTTAAAAGATCATGAAGAACAATCCTGATCTACTTGATCTCCAGACTAAAGATGATAGTGTTTGAATTTTGTAGACATTTGTAGTGGCTCAGTGTTTAAAGAAATGTTCATGAAATCTAGCCAAAGTGCTAATGCAATCAGACCTATTTTTGCCATCCTGAGTGCTGATGGAGTTGCTTCAAGATTTAAGTCCAAGGCTTTTCAAATCTGGCCTATCACAGCTTCTATTGTCAACTTACATCCTTCAAAGCGAATGAGAAGTGACAACATACTTCTGCTAGCCATATATCATGGTAGACAGAAACCTGATCCTCAGCATTTGGTTGAATTGATTATTCAAGAATTAAAGGCAGGGCAGATGGAGATTAATGGAATCCCATTCACAATTGAGTTTGTTGCTTTTGTGGCAGATTTCCCTGCTAAGGCTGCCTTTCTTAACATGAGCAATTTCAATTCTAAACATGGCTGTACATTGTGTCTTACTGAGGGAATTTACTCCAAAGATCATCATAAGATGACATTTCCTTTTGAGAAAATCCCAAGCATGTTGCATTCTTCAGCAACACATGGCACTAATGCCACTTTGAACAAGCCTAAGCATCCTATTCAGGGAGTGAAAGGACCAAGTTGTATTGCTGAATTAATTGCTGTTCCAGAAGGTGCGCCACTTGATATTATGCACTTGGTATATTGCCAATGGTAATAAGAGTTTAGAATATGTAAATTTGCATCAATGCTATGTCCATTGAATGACTTTAAAAAATTCACAAAATGAAAGAATGCCACTTTAGACAACAAAAATTGACAAAATTGTTAGAAAAAGCATCAACCTTAATATAAAAATGACACATTGCAAATGAAAATATGGGGAAATTAAGAAGATTCACATTTGTCCCTATAGGCAAAGTTACTTAAAATTGAAAAAGCATTGAAACCTTATAAATATCACTTGTTTTGACCAATAAGTGGACGACGATGCCGCATTCCACGTCGAATGTCATTGCCTAGCTGATTGAGAGCATCTCGTGCAGCAGTGACTGCAACTTCATCATTGAAACGACAGTTGACAGCCTCAAAGAATACTTTGGCTCGATTAGAATCCAATGCTGGGCGGGTCAACTTTCCTCGCTTCCTGGGACATAGAATACCATCCCTCAGCTCTTCATCAGTCCAAAGATAGCGTCCAAGGAAAATGCCATACTCAGTTGGAGCAAGATGATTGTCTCCAAGTTCGACAACATTTACACCATTCCATAGAACTGGGTCCTTGCTGCTAAGCACTGCACTAGTATCTATCTGGCCAAGGTGCTTGCTTCGTTTATTGCTGCTTTCAATAGACTTCCTTAGCTTTCGAAGCTCACTTACAATCCGATCTTGCTTATTGGCATTACCAGCCAATAAAGGTACAACCCTCTGAAGGTTCTTTGCAAGAATCTTCACTTCAGCAATAAGTGACTCAGGATTGTAAGTTGCCTTTCTCTTTCTTGGCTACTGGCTTCTGGTCATACTCTTCTGCTCTTTGCTACTATCTTGCTTATCATCCTCATTTTCGTTATCCTGTAAACTTGTAAGTACTTGGAAGTAGTCAGTCATGGCCAACATTGAATACTTGTCAAGTCATGCAAAGTAGACATTTACTGTGAATACTTGCTAAGTACCTGGATCGTCACCATTTGAAACTTTCCAAGTACAGTCAAGTACAAAGTACCATTGCTGACTTGTCAAGTTTGCAATGTTTTTTTTCTCGGGGTTTCATAAGACTTACGATTTCTATTTTACCACCTAGGCCGCTGCGGCTTCACTGGGAGCGACATTGCAGCAACAGCAACAGCAGCAGCCGTCAACCGTGCCACATTTGCAGTTGCCCCTGGGACCCGCCATGCTAGCAGAGTACGGTTGTCGCCTAACAGCAAATCAGCAGCATCCGCCGCCGCAGTCTAGTTCGCCCTGTACAGGATTTCTAGACGAACAGCAACAGCAGCAGTTCTTTTTAGCTACGCCGACCGGTCACCAAAAGCGTCCCACTCGACGCGAGCGCCAACAGCAGCAGCAACAACATCAGCAGCAGTGTCAAAATTTTCTAATCCTACCACTAATCCGCCTATTAGACTGCTCAATATCACTGTTTTACCTGAGTGCCTATCGCCAACTGGTATTGGCTAGCAAGCGCCTAGTTGATTACGCTTCCTATTGCGATGCATTGGAACAAATTCGTTACAATACGGCCCGCTGTCCGCCAGATCGCCTGGTTGACATTGGCGGCTGTTTAACCTCGGCGGAGACTGTACTTAGAGAGCACCTGATTGGTAGGGAGGCCACTCTCATGCACCTATTGACTGGCCCGCTGTCTGTCGATATGAGAAATTCAATCAAATGGCTCTGTGCGTTGCTCTATACTACATTTTCTAAAGCGGCTTGCAATAATCTTCAGCACACTACTAGTAGTAGCATTGATCCCGAGAATAATTTGTTCAGATTCTTGCCGGAGTTTTTTGCCAACACGGCGGCTAACGCATTCTACACGCTTAGAGATGTCTGCGGACTGCTTGTGCCCTTTGCCACTGCGCCTGGTGAGTACCCAGCTTTTGTCTGCTTGTTGGTCGTTACAGGTCATTCTTCCCTATCCCAGCTGTCATTGTTCCTGTCAGTTCATTTTTCCGTTATCCCAGTTATTACCCTATAGCAGAACATTTTTTCCTATCCCCAAGTTGATTTGCTTTTCCCAGGTCTTTTTTAATATTCCAGATCATAGTTCCCCTTATCCCAGGTCATTGTTGCCCTAATCCCAACTCATTTTTCCCCTATCCCAGGTCATTTTTCCCCTATCCAATTTCATTTTTCCCCTATCCCAGGTCATACTTCGCAGTGAATCAAAAGTAAATCCCACCTTTTTCTATTTTTGCCCTACTTTCGCAGACAGTTCCGATCTGTTGCTGAGCTTCGCTCGCTTCATCACAGGCTACTTTGACGACGCCAGAATAGTGAGCTCGGAGACTCGAGAACTATTCTTATCCAATCTAGTGGTGCTCAGCTGTGAGCCAGCTTTCATTGACGCCCTACAAAGACTCAGCCAAGAAGAAGCCGCCTCGCTAATCAAGTCTTTGTTACTACCAGCTTCATCTGACTCTGGCTACAGTAGGCGCTGGTTTTTAACTAATCGAGTCCTTGTTCGCTTTTGGAAAGGCGAAGGTTTCGCATTTCGCTACGCTGAAGAACCCGACGATCTGGGCGAAGCTAGCGGCGACGGCAGCGGCGGCGGTGACTTAATGAAACAATTGGCCGCTAATCGACTATTCAATACTGCGCCTTCGCCAAAGAGTTTCGATTTAGGTGAGTTTATAAATATCTAATTTTCTTTACTAGAATACTATCAGCCAACTATTATCTCAGAGAGCTTGTAGCCTAGTGGTTAGGGCGTCGGACTCACGACTTGAAGGTCGGGGGTTCGATTCCCGACTCCACTAGAACAATTTGTGTCCTTTAGCAAGACACTTAACTCTGCATTGCTTCAGTTCACCCAGCTGTTAAATGGGTACCAGCATCAGCTGGGATAATTGAAGGTGGGTGTGGCGTCCCCCCAGTCCATGGACTGAACTGCCGTACGCAGCCTTCAGATGCGCCGCGCAATAGCTGCGGCTGTGCGGCTGTGCAGGCTGCACATCTGGCCTAATTGGGGCAGGTGTAATCAAAAAAAATCTGCCAAAGATTTTGTCCAGAGTTATTTCCGCCTTAAAAATCTCCATGTTCGTAATGCAATTATGATCCGCGCGTTTGGCTCTTATATTTGATGAAAGTTCACGGAAGTATGTGGATCTTGACCATGATCTAGATGCTTATAATTTTTTATCGGAAACCAGGGCCTAGTCAGATTATCCAGAATGTTCCGAAATACCGCTTCCTGCAATGGCGGCCGGACTTGTTGATCGGCAGTCGACAAGCGCAATGATCTGCTGAAATCAGCCACACATTAACGACGTCCTGAGGTGACTTTCCTCTCAGCTCACTACTGAGCCGGTCAGAATTGCACCACAGCGCTAGTCACAGACGTAGAGTCGTCTCGATAGACTTCCGCCTCAGGAAATCCTCTGTGCAGTCTACTTGTCTGTTGAGCTCGGCAGTTTGACGCATCCGCATTTTTGCGTAGTAATAAAAATTTTAATTTCTTATTTAAAAAATAATTTTGTTGTCAATATATTATTTACAGTTTATTAGCGGCGGCGGCGTTGATGTCGTGGTTGGGTGTTTATACCCAATCAGCGAGCGTCGATTTGACACTAATATCATATCGAGTACTGTCTGCAGTATCATTTTGAGATAAGATAACATAATTTGACATCATGTCATGACTTTGTTTAGTAGGTCTCTGCTAAAATTTTCGAACACTATTCATTATCATCCCACTGTCATTACAGACCCCTACCCGTCGGCCTTCTATCAGCGTCAGATTCGCAGCCTGCTACTATCCGATGCACAGTTGCAGCGTCAAGTTGTAGATTTCCTACTCAACAAACTCAATTTAAGCTTCTCCGATTATCTGTCAGTGGCGCAGGATAGTCGAAGCTCAGCCGCAGCCGCCGCCGCTGCCGGTGCCGCCGTCAATATGGCCATCAGCGGCCGGCGAGCCAAAGTTCTATCGGGCTTCCTAGATATGACAGTCGTGCTAGTGCGCACACTGGAAATGGTGGCTCATTTAATTCCAGAGTTCTTTGTTCAGCCTACTTCCAGCTTGTTTTTAAGTCGTCTAAGTCAAGTAAGCATGATTTTTAGATTAATTATAGTCCTTATCTCAGAAAAATCATTGTTTAATCAGATTAGGTGTAAAGAATATGAGGTGAGAGTGGTCATTAGGAATAAATAATAATATTTGCTGGCGGGCTGCGTGCAATGGCACATCATTTTGTGACACTAGACCCCCAACCAGCGAGGAGGCAATTCCGCCCATTTCGCTGACTCCTGAGCACACACGCACACAGATACTGTACGCAGGCGCGCACACACACAGGATGTGTATATCTGCCCTGACTTTCTCATCGTCAGGCAGTGTACACTTCACTGTCCCTTAAACGTTGACCTTCAAGGCCGTAAATGGCAAGACAAGCCCCCAAGCCTTCTCTCCGCGGCTGCACTCCAAATGAATGTGACCTCGCCGCGGAATCGAGCTCAGGTACCTTGGCGCGAGAGGCAAACGCGTTAACCGCTCTGCCACTTGAGTGTTGGGTTGGTAGGTAAGGCCTCCTTACCTTGTCTTCATCCCGTCAAAGGTGGCCGGTCAGATCCTGCTTCGCCTGCCCAGCATCTGCGGTGCCACGGGCCTGTTCCCCCTGCTTGCTGGAGTCTGTGGACTGCTCCGGGAACTCACAACGAATCCAAACTCATCAGCTTCAGCAGCAGCGCCTGCAAACAGTCGCCGGCAGACTGTACTATCTAGTCTAAAAAGTGAAGCCTGCCTTAATTCTCGCACGCTGGCTAAAGTCTACGATGCTTTATGCGCGCATCATCGTCCAGACGATGACGTAAACTGCCTAGTGTCGGCGGCCGAGTTAGACTTCGTCAAGCGTCTAGGAGAAGATTTGGATGCTCTAGCTGAAGACTCGGAGCTAGCCAGCTGTTCTGAGGATGATCTTTGCCCAATTTGCTACGCGCACAGGCTTAGCGTTGTCTTCAAGCCATGCGGTCATCGCTCGTGCAGCTCCTGCATCGAGTTGCAATTAAGCAACAAACGCGAATGCTTCTTCTGCAAGGCTGTGGTTAAAAAAGTGGAAGACTTCTCTGGCAATGTCATAAAAATGTAATCAGTCTAATGAAATAATGACGGCCCAGAACAAACTGTCTTATTAATAAAAAAACAAATGGATATTATAGATTTTTTGCTTACTACACTACTCAAAACAGCAGTATACGTAAAACGAATCTAAACTTTTGAGAACAGAACAAGTACATTATAGACTAGTTAAAGTAGAATTATAAAATGGTAGTGAATGTGCTAATAAAAACCAACTATAACAAGGCAATATTTTTTATATCATCAATAGCTGGGTGGCTGTTTACCGCTCCAATTGCCAAAAAATTGAAAGATGCCTTGTTATTGAAAGATTTGGTTCTAATAAATCAAATAGTTTTTTAATGTGTAATTATTTAGTTAGTTATTTTCACCTAGTTATTGCAGTTCGCTGTCAGTATGCTGTCCTTTAAAAATGTCTGTAAGACCTGTAAATCAGTATAAATGATGTCTTTTTGTTAGATTATGTCTACTGATTGTCTGTACTGTACTGTAATGTTCTTTTAAGTATTTAATAAATCCTAATCATGGACTTAATATTTGAAAATAAATTATTACTTTTAAGATGACCAATTTTTTATTGATGCCGACTTAAAATGTCAGTTTTTGTAGATATCGTGTTGTTTTGTTTAGCTTTAATACTCGTGTCTGACTACTTATTTGTATCCAGCAGCGAGTAACGCTGATTTGGACATTTTTGTCCGGCTTTCCAAGTTTTTTATTACCAATAATCCAGAGGCGCAATTTGCTCTATCCCAGATTGCTTGTTAAAATCTTGGTTTCTTTCGTGCTGTTTAAATAGATTATAGAATTTCAGATGATTCAGAATTCAAAATTTGTTTTTTAATATTTTAAAATGTCTTTTTTAGGTAAGAAGTCTCCAATGTAGTTTCTAGTCTCGCACAGAAATTAGAGCAGTAAAAGTTTCCTTTGTCACTCTGCCTACGCTTGTTTACGCACGCTTTGCTTCTGGCTTGTTAGCTCTCGCGTTTTTGCTAAATTAATCTTTTGTGCGTGTAAATAATCTACACCAAGTTTGCTGCTGTTTCAGTAAAATATATCTATCTTATCTATTAGCAGAAATAGAAAATATGCACTTTTCTCTAGCGTCTCACTTGTTTTGAAAAATCCTTCTGGGCGTAATATGCCATATTTAATCGTTCTTGGTTTTGGTTTTCTACAAATATCCGTATTCCATTGTTGTTGGGCAGTTGTAGGTCTGGAGCTCGAACTCCCAGTCCGAATTCGCATAAAAGCCCGTCGCATAAATTTAATTTTTAAAACGTAGTAGTCGAGAACTAACACCTCAACAGCCCTACTAGTGTCTTGAAGCAGAAAATGAAATATTCGACGCAATAGATACGTCGAGTTTTTCTCAGCTAGTTTTTATTACTTTTCTAAATCTGAAACGACAGCTCAGTCATGGAAAATATTTAAGGAAGTCCATATCGAAAAGCTAACTCATTTATATACTTTCTATACTAACCAGTAAAGTCATCCATATGTAGTATAGAATAGTATAGATATATACTTAGACGTATATATTCCAGTAATTGTAGCCCCCCTCAGGGGAGCACGAGCAAGAATTGCGGATCTATGTAGTCCCTTTAGCCAGTTACGCCCACAGATACTATGTTTAATGTAGTAAATATTGTAATATATGGTATACATAGTAATCTGTGGTTAAACCTGAAGCACGCTATAAAACCCCACCAAGAAGATTTCGGCTAATAACTGAACTAACTGGTCCCTCAAAAAGCTAATTCGCTCCACAGCACAGTAGCAGAGAACTAAATGTCCTCCAAGCAGATTTTTGTCACTTTTCGCAGTGGAAAGTTATTTAATGCATATATTCTAGATCTTGTTCAGCAGCATATTTCCAAAGAGACACATTTTTTGTTGAAATTAACAAGTTGTATGTTTCTTCTTTATGAAATTCCGGTCAAACCCAAAAGATATTAACTCGGATCTTATTTTCGTGAAGAGACTTTCGTTATTATACTTAGAAAAGCAATTGATCAACTAAAATAAAAATATTCCATTAACATATATCAGCTACATAAATCTTTTTTTATAGTTTACCCAGGGTACATATTTTTATACAGGATTTGTTGTTAAATTATACTAATGAGATTTTTAAATGTCGTCTGAAAATGTCAGGCTTGACTTCCAAGTTCTAAATCACACACTTGTTTTATTTTATATTTAGAACGAGGCACAGCTGGCAGTAATTTTAAAGAGAGCAGAAATTTCACTAGGCAGCCTTTTAATTTGATATTATGTTTTATTTCTATTCCTACCTTATGTTAAATATATCAACTCATATAATATATATATGTGATATGTGATATATCGTATTTATTATAATATATACTGTATACGCCCATTTAAATGTAATAAAAGAGCAATGTACAATAATGATTAATTGCCCTTAGGTACTAAAGCCCAAACCTATTTTGTTTTAGCTCTGCTTATCCCCGAGCCTATGCTCCTATACATGTCAATAATTCTGTAGGATCTGAAATCTCCATGCCTTTATCATGCTTAGCTATCCACACAGCCCACAGCCATACATTTTACATACTAAACATGCAATAAATTTCAGTGTGGATTCAGCTAGAAAAATTTACATCTTTGCTCAAATTCATTTTAGGCATATTTTGTAATGAACTGGAGCTAAAGCTTGTGCTTAAATGCTAGGAACAATAAACAACATGCTGGCCCAGCCCAGGCCTGACTGCTACAACCTTTGTGCAAATAATGCACCAACAAGAAGCACACAACATAGTGCACACATACTAAAACTGTTATCCAATCAGCATAAACAAATAAGTTAAATAATGAAAACATCTCAATATCATTTATATCATATATATAATATTTGCAAAGCTAAAGTTAGCATATGTGGTTTTAGGTACATATATGGAATATACTAGCAAGGCTGGTAATTTTACATAATTATACATAATTATAAACAATTTCACATAATTATTTAAAAATCTTTTTATATGCAACTCTAATGATATGTAATATGAAGTGGCAAAGGTCATAAACATGCTGATGCAGGTTTGCAAGGATTTAAGTGCTGACACTTATTTGGCAAGAATAAGTGCCATAGACATATGTGGGCATTGCATGCTGAGACTAGGGATAACTAGGGACAAAATATAAAAGTTAATTTTGATTGTCCTAACTATTAATATTTCTATGCCATGCTTTACTGGATGGCTCATTACTACCCACTATGATTTTCTTCTGAATGACTGACCAAATGACAATTTTCACTTGTTGCTGTTTATTGTTCTTTTTTCATTTCATCGTTTACTGATAATCTATGATTTGGATATACAATTGCAAAAAAGTTAATTACTAGCATAAACTAATGGTAAAATGAACCATGCATTATAGAAACAGATTATTATAATTTTGATCCTTTAGTAGTTGTTATTATGCCTAGGCTAGGCACTATGGCAAGCTGTATGCATAATTTTACAACATTAAATCATGCTTGTCATGCCCATGGTTTTTGCCAATGGACGGAAATATAGCTGTATTTGTAGTGCTAGACATCACAAACATTATTAGCTTGTCATGTGGAAAAATGTTGTTAGTGCTAGTTAGTCATAGTCAGTTAAGTCTTCTTTTTAGCCAATATGCTTTCAGTAGGCCTACCTTGATCTCGATTTCTGCTTGTAGTAAATAAGTGTAGCAGACCTCTCAGCTCTCTCTAGATTTGGGATTGGTGAGCTGAGTATTTGGGGGGGGAGATGGTAGCGTAAGTTATAAGGGTAGAAGTAGGTATTTTCACACTGTTCAGATTATACCTAAGGTAGCGCTAATGCCCGAGCGGCAAGACACTAGCTACTAACAAGGGGGGGAATAATATTTTACTGCTGCTGGCACGAGGGCTAAATTCACTGATTTGAGGTACACAGTCCGTGGGGCGTATTAGGATGGATTGAAGTTGCCTGGTGATGTTTTCGCAGTTACCTTCTTCTATGGGATTGGAATTAATATAGTTTCATTAGGGTGGACAATTGCTGAGTTTAGGGACTTCAGGGGATATATTTAGAGAACTTCAGGCGGGCTTCAGGTAGACTTCAGGTGGGTATTTAAATGGGATTTAAGGCGGGATAATTGGGTTATAAAGGGGTTTATAATAGGGTGGATTTGGTTTTAAAGGGCCGACGAGGGATCTTTAGGTGGGAAGACCGGGAGGGTAAGGAAATTCAACTGCTTCTTCCTAGTAGAAATAACTAAGTAACTCAGTTTATTTATATCGTAACCGAGAAACAAGGAGGAAATAAGAGCATTCGTGTTTATTGAGGCTGATTCACTGGGAACGGGGGAGACGCAAGTTGTAGGAGTGTTTTAAAATGGCATGATATTTATACAAAAAAATAGGGGTGGGTGCATGACCATCTGGGGCACATAAAACGAGCCGCGAGTGTTGCGTAAAAAAGACGACTACAGATAATAGCGTAAAATTGGCGGGAGTTTAAAAAAGATCTGCCTCAACTGGCTTCCCTACTTATTAAAATCGAATAAGAAAAAAAGGGAATCGTGTGAGATTTTAATAAACAAATAATATGATGCAAAACAGTATGTACAACCTTTAAAATGCAAAAAAATTGTTTAAGTGTCACAAAGTTTAAAAGCAATAGATAATTTTCATTGTTGGAAGCCGAACTCTTCAGGTAAATTGTCGATATCAGGCCATCCGAATCGATTTCCTATGCGTCGGATCTCCTGGTGCAGGAAAGGATAGTAGCAGACGTTCATACCTCTTATGGCATCTCGGAGGACGTTGTTAGCGGCTTGTCGCCAGGCTGCAATGCCTTGCTCCGTTGAATACCAGTCCTTTAATTCCTTTAGGACTTGATGAATCTGGTCATAATCTGGCAGGTGTTGTTCCAGATTCAAGTAGGCTACGCGGAGAAGAAAAGTCTCGATCCGCTTGATCAAACCAAAATAGTGCTCATGTTGTTCTCGAGGGATACAGCTCAGCGCGTTTATCCAGGCGTCTTCCACAGTCTGGGTCTGATTGACATGTCCGGTTTGGATGCTGGATGTTTCATCGGTGTTTTCTTCGGTTTCTTTGAAATAGCTCAGCTCCTTGGATCACATGGGTTTAGCCAATCCAATGAGTGATGATCTGGGTAACCTGATGTCTACAGAATGCCGATTAACCATCTAGATAATAGCTTCGCCATCTCTCATTGTGACGAGGGTAGGGTTCATTTCAATGGTTAATTCTTTAGCTTTTACTCCAGCTCCGATAGCTTCGATGATCATCGGGGTGCCGTAGTTGGCTTCAGAGTTCCTTGCCAATCTTACAGGAAAATCTATTACAGGTAAACGTAAAATTACAGATCGCCAAATTACAGATGAAAAATTACAGTTTTCCATGCAGTGTTCAGAAAATGCAAAATAGTGTTCTGACTGGCATAGTGCTGTGTCTGGATGCCTATGTTAATTAATATTGAATAATCATATTGTCATTTGAAAGTTGAAATAAACAAAGAAATTCACAGTGCATATTTAATTCACTATCCTGTACACTTGTACAGTAATCATGATATGAAAGCAGTTGACAGAGTCGACACTCAAAGTTGGCATTGTATTATTATTTAGTTAGCCTACGATCAAAATGTTACAATGATCGACGCAGTAAAAAACATGACAACAAATAAGCAAAAAGCACGGCCCTATTTTACTTGTGCATTCAAATGCAGCATAAAAAGTGGTACAATTCGAAACAATTGTCTTTACACTGCACTGCAAAGCTAATAAAAATACAACTTAGTTGTGCTATTGGCACTCGACATGTCATACAACTCAGTTAACTGGCAATGCGTTTACATCTACTGCTTCATATATTTATAAACTTTTGCAGAACAGTATATGAACATATAATATAACAAAATAGTATATGTCTATTCTGTAATGTAGCGCGCCTGTAATTTATTCCAGATCTGCAATCTAGCGCGCCTCTAATTTATTTTAGATCTGCAATCTAGTGCACCTGTAATTTATCTCAGATCTGCCATCTGTAATTTATCCACGGGTTTTTAGCTATTTTATAAGATAAATTTCTTTGCATTAGTTTATGTACTAATGCCGCAAAAGCACGAGTGATATTTACATTTCTTATTAAATGCTTATTATTTAATATTTATTATTATTTAATTATTCTTATGGAATAAAGATATAAAGAATAAAGATATGAGAATAAAGATTCTGCAAATGAATATTTGTCGTAAGCCAAGTTGACCGTAAAAAGAACTGTCAGGTAGATGTTACTAGTTGTGAGCATGGCTGTATAGCAAAAAGTCTATTATGCAGCACAAGAGGCACACACAAGAGGCACATCAGTTTTTGTCTTGCCTCTTTCGCCTTCCGCCAAAACTTCTCTTGGATGATGCTGCAGCAGCCTGCAATAGACAGCGCTGTGAGACTGCTGCCGTAGCCGGAGTGGACCTGGTCATCTTGCTTTTCTTTGGCGCCGTCGATGTCTCCGACTCCTGACACCCGACAGTTGATTTTCCGGCCGCGCTTCTCTTCTGTACTGTGCCATTCTGACCGTTGGATTTCCTGGAAATTGCGCTTTTTTGGTTCTCAGCAATTGCTGCCTTTACGACAGTCATGCAGTTCGAATTACTGGTTTGTGGCTGCCGAGATGCTGCTGTTGGCGACTTTGCCGTAAACGGCAAAACGACATCTGGACTGCTGTCCTCGGAAGTAGATGCCAGGCTGGTAAGCAGTCCAGATATGGCACACCGAGCTGCGACACTCATTGTGTGTAAGTTTGCCTGGTAGGGCTACATTTGGCTTATGGGCCAGTCGCATCGAAACAACCTTCTGGTGGTCTTCATCCAAGTACATGGCAGAGTATGTCTCAACAAATTTCCGGTACGCAGTGTTGGTTACATTCTCAATGGCTGGCTCCCTGGCTCTCTCCTTAGTCCACACTCCAGAAAAGCCACCAGTTCTGAACAGCAACAAACGATCGCTTGGACTGCAGCCAGCTTGGTTTCGGTGCTCAATAAATTGAATAAGCAGGTCGCGAATATCATCAACGGCAACACGAACAGCACCGTAAATATTTGAGGTTTTGTGCTCTTTGACAAGCAGCTCGCCATCTGGTGCCTCGCGCCATTCATTCGCCTCGGCCATTGTAACATTTGTTGGAACGTCCGGCCGGGAAGCGTTCCCGGACGAAAAACACATTGCAGCACCAATGGCTAGCTGGACAGCTTCGGAGTTTAAGTCGGTGGACGTCTTCGCCCGCTGAATTAACAGTCGCACATGTTTGTGAAGAGCGTCGACTTGGTCAGTCGACAACAACTCTTTGTCAAGGAGGTTGCGCAATCTAGCGTCGTTGGCTTTGCGCACTTTGAGCCCAAACGTTTTGGCAAGTCGGTTCACGCGCTCTTCGAACTCAAGAAGATACACTTTGATCTTGAATGTGCTTAGTGGAACTAATTGTCTGGCGCGAAAGTAGGAAATAAAATGCACAAGAGCATTTATGCAGCTTCGGTCTCCTGAGCCGGAGCGGGTGCATTCCGCTTGAACATAAGCCGTAATTGCATCACGCTTCGAACCGCTAATGAAAGAAACCAGGTCGTCCATTCCGCAACTTTGCGACATTTTTCGCAAGGCGTTTCCATTTTTAGTTGCAGTCGAAGCCTTGAGTCCACCGCCTTCCCAGGATGTTAGCCACTTCATGAAGTCTTTGATTTCAGTTTCGATTAAAGATTCTGCTTTCTGAGCCTTAATGGTTTCCGTAAGCTCTTCGAACTTCTTCTGGCTAATTTCTTTTGCTGATTCCTGACGATCATGAAAGTGAAACCTTATTCGGTGCGCAGTGATGGATCGTTTTGCCAGAAGAACGTTACATTCGGGACAGGCAACACGTTTCTCATTTTCCGACACTTCAGGTTCTTGATTAAACAGCTTAATTTCTGTAATCAGATCGTCCATTATTCTAGAAGTGACGAGATCAGGGTGGCTCTCTCGTAGATGTTGTCTCAGTCTTGATCCGGAAATGCCATGCATTGGCTTCTCCTCACGAGGCTTCTTGAACGGACAGATGTAATTAATACCTGCCTTGCGCTTCTCTGCACCCTCGGTATTTACTTCGCGATTCTGCCGTTTCCCCTTTTTGGAGTCAGTTGGAGTTGCAGATTGCAGTTGTGATTCACTGACGGGTGACAATGGCTCACGTATGGCAGGGTCAGGTGTGGGAGACTCAGGTGACTGCAGTACAGGCTTCGTAATACCGGCCACAGTAGAAACTCCTGCAGCAGACATAAGGTCGCTCATAATGACGCCAACCTCATCGTCTTCGGCGTCCAAGTCGCAGTTAAAATACTTGTTCCGAACAACCTTCCCAAAGGTCACAGTCACTTCATCCATACCAGCTGCATCATCCAGAAAATCCTGTATTTGCGCTAGGTCCGACTGCAGCGCCTGGTTGACCGAGCATGCACCTGCCATGTCGTTGCCTGGCAGAGTTTCGGCAGGTTGACTGGATGGGCTTGGCAACACTTTCTCGCTAGTGGCCTGCAGGTCCGACTGCAGCGCCTGGCTGACCGAGCATGCACCTGCCATGTCGTTGCCTGGCAGAGTTTCGGCAGGTTGACTGGATGGGCCTGGCAACACTTTCTCGCTAGTGGCATGCAGGTCCGACTGCAGCGCCTGGCTGACCGAGCATGCACCTGCCGTGTCGATGTCAGGGCCTGCAGAAAATGGCAGCATAGCAAGGTGTTTTATGGTCAGTGTGAAAGAAATGCAATATCCATGACACATGCCAGCACAGCATCGTATAGTATCTGCAAGCAGTGTCACACTGCCGAGAAAGTATAAACAATTGTACACTATGACAATTATTATTATTACTCTTAGTACTAAATCATATATCTTATATGTATGGACATCAGTAATTTGATGTGCCCTGTAATTTGATGTCCCCTGTAATTTGATGTCCCCTGTAATTTGATGTCCCTGTAATTTGATGCTCATCTGTAAAATGATGCAGCCTGTAATATGAAGCCGAACTGTTTTCATATGTATGCATATAAGTAATACCATGTGTATGCACGTACATGCACACACACACACACTTCTTTTAATATACAATACCTTATCTCTAAAAATAACTACTAATTAACTCTGTCAAAAGGAAAAACTTCAACTGGAAAGATAAATCGCAGGGCTACTTGCCTGGCAGAGTGGCGGCAGGTTGACTGGATTCGCCTGGCAACACTTTCTCGCTAGTGGCCTGCAGGTCCGACTGCAGCGCCTGGCTGACCGAGCATGCACCTGCCATGTCGTTGCCTGGCAGGGTGGCGGCAGGTTGACTGGATGGGCCTGGCAACACTTTCTCGCTAGTGGCCTGCAGGTCCGACTGCAGCGCCTGGCTGACCGAGCATGCACCTGCCATGTCGTTGCCTGGCAGGGTGGCGGCAGGTTGACTGGATGGGCCTGGCAACACTTTCTCGCTAGTGGCCTGCTGGTCCGACTGCAGCGCCTGGCTGACCGAGCATGCACCTGCCATGTCGTTGCCTGGCAGAGTTTCGGCAGGTTGACTGGATTCGCCTGGCAACACTTTCTCGCTAGTGGCATGCAGGTCCGACTGCAGTGCCTGGCTGACCGAGCATGCACCTGCCATGTCGTTGCCTGGCAGAGTGGCGGCAGGTTGACTGGATCGGCCTGGCAACACTTTCTCGCTAGTGGCCTGCAGGTCCGACTGCAGCGCCTGGCTGACCGAGCATGCACCTGCCATGTCGTTGCCTGGCAGAGTTTCGGCAGGTTGACTGGATGGGCCTGGCAACACTTTCTCGCTAGTGGCATGCAGGTCCGACTGCAGCGCCTGGCTGACCGAGCATGCACCTGCCATGTCGTTGCCTGGCAGAGTGGCGGCAGGTTGACTGGATGGGCCTGGATTTTTGCTAGAAGCCTTGTTGACCTTGCCATCAGTAATTTTGACATTCTGCTGGCCTTTCCTAAAAGAGGTTGTAAATATTATTAATTGGTAATTGTTATGTAAAAACTTAAAACATTAAATTTTGTTTATAATTAATATGCAAGTAGCATTAGTGTTGACTTACTTTCCAACTACTCCAGTCCATTGTTTTCCATTCTCTTCAAAAATAACATGAGTTCCAATTTTTATTTTCTCATGTTGAATTCTTGGCTTTAAATCTTCTTCAAATACCCAATGACAGTGACCATCAGATATGTCATCCCAGAAGACTAAAACTCGTTTTTTCTTTAAGCCCATGTAGAATTGTATAGTCTTAAGAGTAAGACTAAGCAATATTTACTGGCATTGAAAAAGTGCTGAAACAAAAGAGTGAAATAAATGTTATAGTGTTAATCAAAAAACTAAAATTAATAGTTTAAACCATATATAGCACAAAAATTTGAATATTAATTAAAAAATACAATATAATAACTTATCTTAGTGGTTAGAGTTAGAGACTTTAGTTTGAAATTAATCCTTTAGCCTCAGGCTTTAATAACCAATAAATAAATTCTGGAGAGAAGATAATGTTCTTAATCAGTATGAATGACTTGACTTCTTCAGCCTTCACTGTTTCTTATGGTTACAGCTATATAGGAACTTTAACTCCATAAACTAATTACAGATATTTTGTGTCAGTAATTACAATTACAGTTATGTATGGCAAAGTTTTTTAGATTTTAGTTATGGCATTACAGCTATGGCAAATATGATGCAACTATTATTGCTATGGCTAAAGTTATGGGACAAATGTGATTACAGTGTGTAATTACAGTGGAACACTAGTTTATTATAGATAAATGCTTATGTATGAACTTTCATTTTGACCAATGCAATATTAAAATTTAGAATGATCACAAATCTTATTTAGTAGAACTGATATAGACAAGTCACAAACTAGCTTGCTTAGTCAACTGAGTATAAAGCAGAATAGCTTACTGATTGATTATGATTGACCATAAACACCAAACATTCTTAGTCTCTTGGATTAGAATCTAATAGGACAAAGATAATAATATAAAATCTTAAACGGAAATATAAATAAATGTTGGCAAAAGGCACAGAAATATGTTTTTGTTGGTATGTGCCATACTTTCCAAAGCATTACAGATAAGCACAGGATTACAGATGGTGTCGCATCAAATTACAGTATGACACAAAATTACAGAAATGCACAAAATTACAGATTTTCTCAAACTCCACCAAAAGATTATAAAATATTAGCTCTACCATCTACTGAAAGCACAAAGTTCAGTATTTTTTCGTTTCTTTTTAAACTAAATTTGAAAAAATCGACTTTTAATTACAGATTTGCATAATATTACAGATAATCATTATTTTACAGATACTACAAATTACAGGTGCTTCAAATTACAGAAGATTCAAATTCTGTTTAAGCGGAGTAGGCGTTCAGATAAAATTTTAAGTATACATAATCATTTACATTGTTCTGCTTTAAAACATAAATTGATTGATTTAAAAAGACGATGAACAGTACAATTGAAACAGCTTTTGTTTATTCAAATAAAATGTGACTTGCATTGACCAATGCACGTGCTGAGAAAACAACTGTTAGAGCAGTTACATGTAGTCTTGCGTGTGTCTTTCATTTCTGTTTTGTGCGACATACAGTCACGTTTTACTTATTACATGTCAATGACGACTGCTTTAAAAAGCTGAAATGACATTTTGTGTTTGTAATTAAATTGCTGTATCTGCATGCTATTGACAATAGTTATTGTTTACTAAGTCTAAAAGAAGTCCTTTTGATTACTACGTGCTGTTTTATTACTTTATGGGTATAATTGGTAAGCAGTCAAAATAACTCATTTACCAAAATTTGCATGCATTCTTTCTAAAAGTATGCTTATTATCCAGGGCTACTGCTGCTCAAACTAATGCCACAGTCCATTTATTCCAGAAACCTAAGTCTCTATTTGATCATACCAATTTTTCAAGAAACTAATATCACTTCTAATGTTTTAAGATGACCTTGTAGGCACATGTCTTTATACCAGTACATGAGTTGCTTATATGTCTGGTAGGATTTAATTGATAATATGCCAATCCCTTTCAGATCTCTGATGTTCAATTCAATTCAATTCAACTCATTCAATAGCTTATACTAAGTTAGTTATGAGTATTAGTATTACTCAGCTAAGAGAAGAATTTCAACGGCAATATTCTAGTAAGTAAATTTATTTATTTATTTAATAAAATTTGTTAAGAAGCTATTGCTGATAAATACATAATAATTTAATCTTCAATTTTCTAAATTTAGTCTACATCAGCTCAGGCGAGTTTGATTCAATTGATGTTCAACGATTGCTAACAAATGATGCACTATGTGAAGGCTTCATCAGAGCTGCTATAGCAGACCATTGTGACGCTAACACTAATACTGATAGTAGTGAGAATAGCGGCAACATCGAAGCCTGTCTGCTCTTAATAGAAGCCGCATTTAAATGGCGTCGACGCGATCAAATCAACAATTTAACTGTTGATTCGTTGGCTGTTTCAGAGGGAGAACAGAGAGCCTCAGCTAGATTTCTCACTGGATTGGATAGGTTTGTACAGTTACATTTCTGCTTTTCCCTGCTTTGGGTAACTCTTTTTATAAGAAGTTTTACAAGCATATAGGCATCTCATTTTACGGAATAACTGGTAAGAAAGTCCGGGACAGGATTTTCGCTCTTTTAGTTAATCTCACTGATGCCTGATTGGAATTTCGCTTAGATTAGTACATTCCTCTTGCATGATTGAATCGCAGATGCAATCGCCCAGTGCTGCTAATCCGTGCATCGTATTATCCCAGTCACTGGCAGCCGGAACAGTTTACGAAGGCTCGTCAGCACGTTGCTTGGCTGTTGGACTCCAGATGGCTGTGTCTGCCAGCATCCGCTGACAATGAGCAGCAGCAGCAGATCACTGTACTGTTAGACATGTCAAACTGCAGCGTTAACCTGCTCTCAGGCGGTGGCAGCATAGAATTTCTTAGATTTGTAGTGCAAGCCTGCGCAAAGTATTATCCGGATTGTTTTGCCAAACTGTTGATCTACGAGATGCCCTGGGTACTTACTGGTTAGTGCGTGTTATTTTTAGACATTTTATTTGCTGTTTTAATTAAATAATTACGGAGTACTAGCACCTTCTTTTGACCTTTCGCAGCCGCATGGCGTGTACTTCGCACCTGGTTAAACAGGCCAGCCCAATCGAAGGTGGCATTTGTATGGCAGGCCACTCTGCCAGATTTTATCGACTTGCGACACCTGCCCGAACGCATGGGCGGATTGGTTCCAGAGTCGCAATCGCCGTTAGATTCGCATTCCACCGTCGGCGCGAGAAGAGTGCGAATAAGAAAGGCTGTATCTTTCAGCTCGGCTGAGGAAAATTTGAGTGTCGTCGATTTAACATCTTATTCGGCCTTATCAAACATGTCCAATTCTATTGGTTCAAAGTATACTGCTGTCAGTAGTCAGCAACGAATAAGTCGCGGCATTTTAAAATTGCGCGCCGTCGCTATTAGCGATCAAAGTGAAGATAACGCTGACGAGAACGATGCACCCGCTGAAATATGTCTAGCTACAGAGAATAGCTTTGTTGGACGCTATTTGACTGTTAGTCCGGCAGATCGATTAGATTTTCCTAGCTCAGATACAACGGATGCGACTGCTTCAGGAGCGGCTTCAACTGCCGGGTCTCGGTGCTTTGTGCGACTGGTTAATCTTAGTTCAGTGCGATGGGTCGCTTACAAGGTATGCTGGGGCTACTGCATGGCGATTGTTCCATTAGGATAGGCTAGGTTTTTTACCCAGAATTCTTGCAATTCTAGGAAAGTATTTGATTTGTGCCTTTGCCATATAATTTGTGAGTAGAGCAGCGGTCTATGCGGAGATTAGGAATTCTATATTAATCCAAAAAAATGATGGGTGTCAGGCCAGCTGGCACTCGAATTCTGATTTGGCATGCAACAGATTTGGACCTATTGACACCACAAGTCAGACGAAATAAAAACTTTGCATGCAGAACTGAGACATTATGGTGGTAAATATTATGGTAAGAAATCATTTTTACTGCCCATTGTACACCTTAAAAAACCAGGTTCGCACAACTGCACCCTGTGACTATCGTGTTAAACCCGGCTGTTCCATTGTGCCGCCAAATTCTTGTGTATCTATCACTGTTGTCAGACGCAGCAGGAATACTTTTATATCGCCAGCGAGTCCAGCTGTTCCTCAATCGAGCTCTGGACCGTTGGCCCATCGATTGCAAATAATTGCGGCTCCTTTAGTTAATTGCTTAGACAATAATACCAGCAATGAATGCTATAAAGAGCTGGCGACTGCTTGTTTAAGGTCAGCTAAACCAGACCAGTTAATGGAGCACCGACTTCTGTGTCGACTCGTACAGTCTGATGCTACTTGCTCGGCTGTTATTGCTAATTGTTTAAATTTTACCGAAGAAAATACGCTGGAGACAACCAAGGAGCTGTCTAATCGAGTGAGTCAGCGATCCATTTTTACTTTAGCTCAATTCATTCAAATGGCAAGCACTTTCCCAGTGCGTTAGCACTTTCCTAGTGCGCTAGCACTTTCCCAGTGCGCTAGCACTTTCCCAGTGCGCTAGCACTTTCCCAGTGCGCTAGCACTTTCCCAGTGCGCTAGCACTTTCCCAGTGCGCTAGCACTTTCCCAGTGCGCTAGCACCCTCCTAGTGCGCTAGCACTTTCCTAGTGCGCTAGCACTTTCCCAGTGCGCTAGCACTTTCCTAGTGCGCTAGCACTTTCCTATTTTCGATTTCAGATTGACAATCTTCGATCAGCTATTGAAAAGCTGTCTTGTGGAAGTTTTGTTCATCATTCAGCAACGGAATCGTTCCGCATCTCACTGAAAATTCAGTTTGTTTATGTGCTACTCCTGCTGGGAGCTGTCCTGTTGGGTTGGTATCTCAGCAGCGTCACGCATGCTTCTTTAGGCTTGCAGTTTCTGGTGCCGAAATTTCTCTCTGATTTACTATAGTCTGGTTGCCTTATGTATTTACATTTTTAATCAGGTTTTTTTGCGAATTTTACTTCTTGCTTTGGATTAACTTCTTAACATTTCAGCTTTTTTAATCTGTAACAATCGTGCATAAAAGTTAGCTTGACAATTGTAATTATAAATTATCGACTTCACAATGAACATGGCTGTACAGGAACCAATCGACCAAGACTGTAATTTTAGCATTTGTAATCTCAACCTCCCGTTAATAATACTAGTTCATTATTCATTTATTTTTTTTAACCAACTAATAAATTTGATTATTTTCTATCCATTCTTCGCTGTGTGCTCTTGTTATATATTTCATAAAGTTATCACCAGATTTTTGCCAGTTTCAATTTTGGAGTCATATTTCTTTGTACGAGTATAATTAAATTTTTGAAGTAATTTTTTGCTTTAGTTAAACTATGAATACAAATCTCGTGGCGTTCTATCTTTTATAAAAAATTAGGACAAGTCAATCAGATAAAACATTAGCATGAAACCAGAGTCAGCTCTATCGTTAGCACCATATTATTGGACCAATCGCCACCGAGGGGGTCAGTAGCAGACAATATCCAACTACAGAAACAGACTGATTATTGATGCATTAATTCGATGCTTTTCTTATGCCCAGTTTAGGCCATAGACGATTGCCGAAGCATGACTAGAAGTTCACTTATCCATAAAGCACAAGTCCAAAGTCTCCGCCATAGACAATAATGTCAAAAGTGTAAAAGGACTATAGCGAATAAACTAGAAAGACAAATTCTATATATCAATGCCACCAACTGGTAATATTCGCTTTTAAGTTCGATACTTTTATCTTAAGAAGGGAAAACTCCAAGTAAAGTTAAAGCAAGGCTACCATTTTTCGACACAAAAAGTTTTCAGAAAAAAACTGAACAGAACCTGCAAGCAAAATAAATTTATTCGAATCAAACTAGCTAGCTGACGAGATGCCATCGAATCGAGCATTCGGTCGGCAGCAGCGCATCCAGGTCACGGAGGAGGTTAGCATTGCTGTGGCCCTGGCACTCAGTAGCCTACTGAAGCAGGCCTCGGGCGAGTACACTTTTCCGTCTTCGTTAAACTCTAATGAGCGAGCCTACGTGCACAGTGAAGCCGCTGCTCTAGGCTTGAAATCTCGGTCTCGAGGCAAAGGTCATGCGCGTCGGGTCACCGTTACTAAGCGACCAGTTGAAGTGACCGAAATGCGCCGTATCTCATTCGCGCTGTCCTGGAATTCTCGTCGCGCCATAGCCCAGATGGCGCAGCACTGCCCCCTCACGGACAAAGAGAGGGCCGATTTGTCGCCAAGAACAGACAAGACTCACGGCCAGATGAAGAATTTACAATTCACCACTGGTCGGCTCATGGGTATTGTGCCGCAGGTGGGCCTACTGTGAACTTTAGCTTTTCAATTTAGGAATTATTTACTCTAATCTAACATTGAACCATCTAATTTAACTCAGGTGCCACAACCGCGCCGGCCAACTGAACTATCACAGTCTGCCCAGCGCCTACCTGTCTGGGAGAGACGCGACGAAATTATCCGATTAATTAACGAGCGTCAGGTGGTGCTAATTAGCGGCGATCCAGGCACCGGTAAAACTACACAGGTAAATTACTAATTATTTATGACGTAGAAAGTCTTGTGTTAATTAGTCTTACCACCTAACCTTATCTAACCCCAGAATTTAAAGGTGTTTTAATTTATTTGTCATCCTGTCCCACTACATTCCCAGTGGTCACAAAATATTTTATTGATCTTGCCGCTATCGCTATCTCTATTAATCACAGTAATTCAAGGTGCCGCCATATCTCTTAAGAATGAAAGTGTATTTATTTTATCTGGACGCTACCCCTTCCAGTCCAGGTAATAAAAGTGTATTTATTTGATCTCGCCGCTATATTTAATTGATAGTTATTGTAAGTAAAACTAGTCATGATTGGGCTATTTCATTGTGCTCACGATAAGGATCGGATAACGGGCATGCTTTTAATAATTAAACAAAGGTGTGTTGATTGATCTTGTCGCCAGGTGCCCCAGATGATCCTAGATGATTGCGCAGCCAATCAACGCAAATGTCGCATCGTCTGCGCCCAACCGCGTCGCCTCGCCGCCGTGGCCAACGCCGAACGAGTAGCAGCCGAGCTGGGGGAAAAAGTAGGCGAAACAGTTGGCTTTCACATTCGCCTTGAGTCTAAGGTATCGCCGAAGACAACACTATTAGCCTTCTGCACCACCGGTATACTATTGCGCACACTGTCAGCTGATCCGCATAGGAGCTTTGTCCGCCAGACTACTCACGTTATTATTGACGAGATTCACGAACGCGATCGGCTAGCCGATTTTCTGCTAGTGTGCCTGCGCGATCTACTAGCCCAGCACGCTCACCTGCGCCTAATATTAATGTCGGCTAATATGCAGACTGACTTGTTTCAATCGTATTTTCCGGATTGTCCTCTGATTTCGGTGCCTAATCGTACCTATCCTGTGCAAGATTTCTACCTGGATGAGGTGAGCGGCTTAGAGTTTTCATTCCTTTATCCTCTTAATATTGATTCGCATCGCATGGAAGCTTGCAGCCCTGTGGTTAGAACTTCGAATTTTTACTGAGAGTTTGGGAGTTCGAATCTCAGCCCATTTAGAACAATTTAAGTCTTTGAGCGACGAGGAACTTAACACTATACATACCACATGAGTATTTAACCCGCTAAAAAATAGGGACGTTTCTTTGGACCTCGTGATTCCAGTTGGAATCTGCGGTGTTTCCAGAAAAAGAAACAGCCGACCGCTGGAAACATACCAATCGGATGATTCCATGCTTAGAATCTACCGAACTGGGCGTTTTCTCGGAGCTTCTTGGTGGCGAAATGGAATCACCCTAAGAATCCTCCAGTTCGGAAGATTCCATGCTCAGAAACCGCCGAGGAATCGCCCGTAAATAATTCTCTGGTTGTCCCATGGGCCACTGGTTCGGGTGATTCTTCGGTGGTTTCCGCACAATTTACGGTTACATCGGCTGTTTCCTGGGTGATTTCTTTAACTCTTGCGAGATAGGGGGGATTTCGGTAGATTCCACTCCTATTTTGCACAAAAAACCCGCCGAAGAAGCAGCCGAATTTTTTTACAGGGTAAAGTACCCACATTATTACTATTTTCTGTATCTTCTAAAATATATCAACCAATCGCCATAAATATCAAGACCACTTCCAGAATCGCAAATCGTCGTGGTGTTAGTGGCAAAAAACTATATAGGCATTATGTTAGTTGTCCTTGTCACCAAGGTATTCGACTAGAGTCGTGGGATTTGAAAGTTAGTTCATCGTAAAACGCCGAAAATATTAATCCAAATGGTTGACTTTGACGAAAATCGGTCCATCGTGAAGTAGGCAGTGAGTATTTGAAATGCCTCTGTGGTTTCCCCCTTGGGAAAATAATGTGGTTTATCGTTTATCCAGGTGTAAAATTATAGTAAAATGGGTACCAGCATCAGCTTGGTTAGAGTTTTTATATTCTTACCTCACCTCAGATCCTCGACATGACCGGCTATCGAGGCGGTGCCGCCGCAGTTGCCGCCACTCGGGCCGCAGCTAACGCCGCCGCAGCCGCGGCCGAAGTTGCTCTCGAACACTGGTGCGGCAGCGGCGAGAAAAACTGTGTCGCTAATAGCGACGATCTCGAATCAACTTTCGCGTCGTTAAGTGTTGTCAATGTCAACAATACGTCAAAAGTATTTGATCTAGCTGATCAGGACTCGGATCTAGCCTACTCCAGCGAAGAGTCGGCCGCTGCTGCTGCCGAATTCGATCAACTACTCAGCCGCGCCTGGACTTCAAACGATCGAGCCGCTCTAGACCGAGCTGTGACGCTGATTCGCTCCGGTCTAGTCCCTATCGATCGACCGCATTCCGATACGGGCGCCACCGCCCTCATGGTGGCTGCCGGTCGAGGCTTCATTGGCTGCATCGACACCCTACTGACCTGCCTGAGAGCGAATCCGTTGTTTAGGGCGCCAAACGGTTGGTGCGCAGTCGACTGGGCCGATAAGTTCGGCCATGAGCGCGCAGTGGCGCTCATTAACGCGCACACGGCTGCCAATTCCATAGCCGAAGAAGCTATTGATTGTCGAGTGGATTGCGAACTGGTTGTGCGACTTTTACAGGTTAGTTGATTATCCATTCATATCAGACAGTGACATCTGAAAATGATTCTAGAGACACATATGTACAAGTACAATCACAAGTACACCCATACATCGGCCCTAAATTTCACCCATTGATAAAATCAGAATTAATCTGATTAATTCCCAACCCTGAAATCACACCCACCTCGAATTGAAATCACCCCTAATTACATCCACTCCATAATTACCCTCACCTGAAACTGCTCCAACCCCTTTCTACACTCACTTGATATTGTAACCACAATTAATTACACCCGCATGAGAACGCATACTAATTAACCCACACCTAATTTTACTCACTAAATTACACTGAAATTATGTTACATTTATCTTTATTTTTTAGTCGTCATTATTATACACTAGAAACATGCTAACATCACTTATCAAGTAACCGTATATGATTTTTACCAATTACACCTCCACAGACCATCCACCAGACCTACCCGATGCCATCGGATCGACGCAGTGGCGCTGTTCTAATCTTTGTGCCCGGCTTCGAGGACATCATGTCTCTGTACCAGATGATCCGTCAATCTAATCTGTCATTTGCCCGAGTTGCCATGCTGTTTGTGCTGCATTCCCAGCTGAAACTGGACGACCAGAAAGCGGTGAGCTAGTGCTGATTGTTGAGACACCCAGCCCTCAATTTGGACACCTAGCCCTCTATTAGGACACCCAGACCTCTATTAGGACACCCAGACCTCTATTAGGACACCCAGACCTATTTTAAGACACCCAGCCCTCTATTAGGACACCCAGACCTCTATTAGGACACCCAGACCTCTATTAGGACACCCAGACCTCATTTAAGACACCCAGCCCTCCATTAAGACACCCAGACCTCTATTACGACACCCAGACCTCTATTAGAACACCCAACCCTCTATTAGGCTCTATTAGGACACCCAGACCTCTATTAGGACACCCAGACCTCTATTAGGACACCCAGACCTATTTTAAGACACCCAGCCCTCTATTAAGACACCCAGACCTCTATTGGGACACCCAGACCTCTATTAGGACACCCAGACCTATTTTAAGACACCCAGCCCTCTATTAAGACACCCAGACCTCTATTAAGACACCCAGACCTCTATTAGAACACCCAGCCCTCTATTAGGACACCCAGACCTCTATTAGGACACCCAGACCTCTATTAGGACACCCAACCCTCTATTAGGGCACCCAGACCTCTATTAGGACACCCAGACCTCTATTAGGACACCCAGACCTCTATTAGGACACCCAGACCTCTATTAGGATACCCAGACCTATTTTAAGACACCCAGCCCTCTATTAAGACACCCAGACCTCTATTGGGACACCCAGACCTCTATTAGGACACCCAGACCTATTTTAAGACACCCAGCCCTCTATTAAGACACCCAGACCTCTATTAGGACACCCAGACCTCTATTAGAACACCCAGCCCTCTATTAGGACACCCAGACCTCTATTAGGACACCCAGACCTCTATTAGGACATCCAACCCTCTATTAGGGCACCCAGACCTCTATTAGGACACCCAGACCTCTATTAGGACACCCAGACCTCTATTAGGACACCCAGACCTCTATTAGGACACCCAGACCTATTTTAAGACACCCAGCCCTCTATTAAAACACCCAGACCTCTATTAGAACACCCAGCCCTCTATTAGGACACCCAGACCTCTATTAGGACACCCAACCCTCTATTAGGGCACCCAGACCTCTATTAGGACACCCAGACCTCTATTAGGACACCCAGACCTCTATTAGGACACCCAACCCTCTATTAGGGCACCCAGACCTCTATTAGGACACCCAGACCTCTATTAGGACACCCAGACCTCTATTAGGACACCCAGACCTCTATTAGGACACCCAGACCTATTTTAAGACACCCAGCCCTCTATTAAAACACCCAGACCTCTATTAGAACACCCAGCCCTCTATTAGGACACCCAGACCTCTATTAGGACACCCAGACCTATTTTAAGACACCCAGCCCTCTATTAGGACACCCAGACCTCATTTAAGACACCCAGCCCTCTATTAAGACACCCAGACGTCTATTAGGACACCCAGACCTCTATTAAGACACCCAGACCTAATACTGAGACACCCAGATCTAATACTGAGACACCCAGATCTAATACTGAGACACCCAGATCTAATACTGAGACACCCAGATCTAATACTGAGACACCCAGACCTAATACTGAGACACCCAGACCTAATACTGAGACACCCAGCCCAGGACCTAATACTGAGACACCCAGGCCTAATACTGAGACACCCAGGCCTAATACTGAGACATCGAGACCTTAAAAATATGACGAGACACCCTCCATTCACTCCTGTTAATCCAAACCAAGCAACCATAAATCACCAACTAATCTGTGTAACCTATTCTCAGGTATTTCGCCCATCGCCACCGGACCGTCGGAAAGTGATCCTGGCCACAAACATCGCCGAGACCTCCCTGACCATAGACGATGTCAGTTTCGTTGTGGACACCGGCCTAGCCAAAGAGAAATGGCTAGACGCTAGCACCGGAGTAGTCACTTTCCAATGCGCCTGGATAGCTCAGAGCAGCGCCAATCAGCGCAGAGGCCGCTGCGGTCGTTGCAGTCCGGGCGTTTGTTTTCACCTGTACACCAGACAGAGGCACGCGGCTATGCAGCCCTACCCGCTGCCTGAGATCAGTCGCTATCCATTGGAGGAGCTCTGCTTGCAGAGTCGACTATTGGTGCCTACACCGGACCTGACGACTGGCTGTGGGGCGTCAGCCGGTACTTCAGCTTGCAGTATCGCCGATTTTCTAGCCAAAACTCTGGAACCACCGCCGGCCGAGAATGTGCTCGCCTCCGTGACACTGCTGAAGGAGATGGACGCCCTAGACACCTTTGAGGTTGGCTATAACCTATAGCAGTCCAATTTTCTAGTTAGAATTCCTATCCCCTAATTCTAATACCTATTTCGACATTCCAATCCCCTAGTTTGACATTCCCATCCCCTAGTTTGACATTCCAATTTTCTAGTTTGACATTCCAAACCCCTAGTTTGACATTCCAATCCCCTAGTTAGACATTCCAAACCCATAGTTTGACATTCCAATCCCCTAGTTGGACATTCCAATTTTCTAGTTTGACATTCCAAACCCATAGTTTGACATTCCAATCCCCTAGTTTGACATTCCAATCCTCTAGTTTGACATTCCAATCCCCTAGTTTGACATTCCAATCCTCTAGTTTGACATTCCAATCCCCTAGTTTGACATTCCAATCCCATAGTTTGACATTCCAATCCCATAGTTTGACATTCCAATCCCCTAGTTTGACATTCCAATCCCCTAGTTTGACATTCCAATCCCCTAGTTGGACATTCCAATCCTCTAGTTTGACATTCCAATCCCCTAGTTTGACATTCCAATTTTCTAGTTTGACATTCCAATTTTCTAGTTTGACATTCCAATCCCCTAGTTTGACATTCCAATCCTCTAGTTTGACATTCCAATCCCCTAGTTTGACATTCCAATCCCATAGTTTGACATTCCAATCCCCTAGTTTGACATTCCAATCCCATAGTTTGACATTCCAATCCCATAGTTTGACATTCCAATCCCATAGTTTGACATTCCAATCCCCTAGTTTGACATTCCGATCTCATAGTTTGACATTTCAATTCCCTTCTTAGTCACCTTAATCCCATAGTCAGTCGCCCCAATCATGAATGTTGGAATTATAGTGGGATTGTATAATATATGTATATATACTGGATTTTTGGGATTACACTAAAAATCCCAATCTTATCACCGTGTGACATCGAAAATAAAGGTCAAACTTTTTATCGCTGTCATTTCTCAGGATCTAACAGAGCTTGGCCTGCACCTGTGCGACCTGCCGATTGAGCCGCGTCTAGCTAAAATGGTCCTGATTGGCGTCATCCTCAAATGCATCGATCCCGTACTAACTATTGCGGCAATTTTATCCTACCGCGAGCCGTTCATTATCCCAACTGAGCCGGGCAAACGCTCGGCTGCTGTTGCTGTTCGACGAAAATTTAGCGTCGATACGCACAGCGATCACATGTCGCTATTGAGGGCGTTTCAACAATGGCAGAGGGCGCGCAGCGAAGGCTGGGAGGCCAACTTCTGCGATAGGAACTACATCTCCGGCGCGGCGTTCGAAATGATTCTAGGCATTCGCAGTCAACTGCTGGGCCAACTGAGGGCTAGCACTTTTGTCAAGACTAAAGGCTCCGGCGATGTTAGAGACTTGAATACTAATTCTGAGAATTGGGCCGTTGTTAAGGCCGCTCTGGTTGCTGGCAGCTATCCGAATCTGGCTAAAGTGAGTACAGTTTTCTAGTTGTCACCTGGTTGTTAAGTTGCTTTGGTCTTTCTAGTCATTGGAATCTAGCCCAACTATTCCAAATCTTTCATTTCGATCCTAAATCGGTCATTTTGATCCCAAATCTCTCATTTTGATCCCAAATTTGTCATTTCTATCCTAAATCTTTAATTTCGATCCTAACTCTGTCATTTTGATCCCAAATCTGTCATATTGATCCCAAATTTGTCATTTCGATCCTAAATCTTTCATTTCGATCCTAACTCTGTCATCTTGATCCCAAATCGGTCATTTTGATCCCAAATCTGTCATTTCGATCCTAAATCTTTCATTTCGATCCTAACTCTGTCATCTTGATCCCAAATCGGTCATTTTGATCCCAAATTTGTCATTTGGATCCCAAATTTGTCATTTCGATCCTAAATCTTTCATTTCGATCCTAACTCTGTCATCTTGATCCCAAATCGGTCATTTTGATCCCAAATCTGTCATTTGGATCCCAAATTTGTCATTTCGATCCTAAATCTTTCATTTCGATCCTAACTCTGTCATCTTGATCCCAAATCTGTCATTTTGATCCCAAATTTGTCATTTCGATCCTAAATCTTTCATTTCGATCCTAACTCTGTCATCTTGATCCCAAATCTGTCATTTTGATCCCAAATTTGTCATTTAGATCCCTAATGTGTCATCTTGATCCTAAATCTGTCATTTTGATCCCAATTCTGTCATTTTAATCCTAAATCTGTCATTTTGATCCCAAATCTGTCATTTTGATCCCAAATTTGTCATTTAGATCCCAAATGTGTCATCTTGATCCTAAATCTGTCATTTTGATCCCAAATCTGTCATTTTGATCCAAAATTTGTCATTTAGATCCCAAATGTGTCATCTTGATCCTAAATCTGTCATTTTGATCCCAAATCTGTCATTTTGATCCCAAATCTGTCATTTTGATCACAAAAAATCTTGACCCGAGATCTAAAAGTTTATCCCTTAACTTCGATAAATCCCAAAACGGTCGTTTTTGACCAAGAATCGAAAATTGTAATCCCAAATCTAAAAATGTTATCCCTCTAATTTGATTAATCCCCAATCCGTCGATTTATCCAAAATCTAAAATTGTTATCCCTAATCTTCAATTGATCACAAAAAGGATATTTTAATCCCAAGTCTTCGATTTATCCCACCCCTCAGGTTGATCGCGAACGTCGCCGGCTCTACTCTCGCAGCGTTCATTGCGTCCGATTTCATCCTCAATCAGTTCTCAGCCCGGGTCCACAGGAGACACACGCTATGGCCGTGGATCAGCTGCCCAGCGATTGGCTAGTCTACAACGAAGCTGTGCGGAGCGGCGGCGGCCGAATCGCCCACATCCGGTGCGCCACCCTAGTCAGCCCGGCTGCCGTCCTGCTATTCGCCGGTTCGACTCGCCTACCAGCCGACTATGTCGCCAAGCTGGAGCGCTCGTTGGCTAACCCAAACGGTAGCGATTCGAATACTGGCGACAAACACCGACAGCAGCATCATCGTCATCAACGACAAGCTGGCACAGATGAAGCTGCCGCCGGCGACAATTTCGGCGAAGCCAACGACGGTCTGGATGATTTTGCCGACAATGAAAATGATATCTACGACTGCGACGATGACAATGATGGCGACGACGAATTTGAAGACTACGACGAGGATCTGCTAGACGACGAAAATGGCGGATGCGGCGATGCCAACACCGCCACCTCCTCTGATCAGGTAGTTCTTTTTTCTGTAGATTCTGTAGAATCATAAATAACGGGCCACTGCGTTTTTTTCTAATTATAATAAAAGTAATTTATTGCAACTGCCCCAATCGGGCCAGATGTGCAGCCGACAGCACAGCCGCAGCTGTTGCGCGGCGCATCTGAAGGCTGCGTACGGCTGTTCAGTCCATGGACTGGGGGGACGCCACACTCACCCCTAATTACTACCAGCTAATGCTGTACCCATTAAACAACTGGGTGAACTGAAGCAATGCAGAGTTAAGTGTATTTCTAAAGGACACAAATTGTTCCAGGGGAGTCGGAAATCGAACCCGCGACCTTCATAGCGTGAGTCCGACGTCCTAACCACTAGGCTACAACCTCTTTTTATTTTCTAAGAAAAGAATCTTCTTGTTTTTCTAAGAAAATAGGCAAATAATATTGTATGAATGTCTCATTTAGGTAGGCAGGCAGCAGCAGCGTCGCCCGCTGGCCCTATCTGTTGATCGTTGGATTCGAGTCCGTTCAGATCCGGAGTCTCTGAGTTGCCTGCTGCAGCTAAGATTGAAATTCAGCGCCCTGCTATTGAGGCGAGTCAGGAATCCAGCCAAACTGCTCAGCTATCAGGACGAGGCTGTGCTCAAAACTCTGGTCAATGTGCTCACCTACGAAGAGCAGGCTCTGGGCCTGCGACAGCCAGCCGGCGTTGGCGCCAAGCCCAGACAGATCGGGGCTGCCGATTCGCTGTTCCGACCGCCGGCTGTTGCCGACGATGACTGCGCCAGATCGAGCTCTCCGCCGCAGCCGACGCCGCCGCCGCCGCCCCCGATACAGCCGGCGACACTGACAACGCAGCTGCATCTTTCGCTGTCGCCTACCGTTTCAACAGCCGCCTCTAGGATGTCTTCAATCGAAATCGCTCCTACGCCGCCGCAGCCAATGCAGCAGCAACATCAGCAGCAGCAGGTAAGAAATCAATTTTTGTTGAGTTACTTAAACAGACTTATCCCTCCCTCTGACCCATCCATTCCTCTGACCCATCCATTCCTCTGACCCATCCATTCCTCTGACCCATCCATTCCTCTGAACCATACATTCATCTGACCCATCCATTCCTCTGACCCATCCATTCCTCTGACCCATCCATTCCTCTGACCCATCCATTCCTCTGACCCATCCATTCCTCTGACCCATCCATTCCTCTGACCCATCCATTCCTTTCACCCATTCATCCATCTCACCCACCCGTCCCTTATTTGACATAAAACTTGAAGTCATAGTTATCAAGCATCCGATTGCACCATCTTTGCCTTCAAAGCAGCTCCCAAGTCATTCTCAGCCGCAGCAATCTTTGCCACCGGTGGCGTCGCAGCAGCAGCAGCAGCAGCAGGTGCCTCGCAGCAAGCGCTACTTCCTGCTTCCAGTCAGCAGTCCCGGACTGTGGTCTCTAGCCCAGACTCGCTGCACTCTGCCAGTCTCGCCAACGCTCGAGCGTCGCCTGTCGAGCGCTCTGAGCGACGTTTCTAGCAGCGTCGGCGCGAGCGGCAGTGCCGGACCAGGTAGCGGCGTCCTACTGCTGATCCTATTCACTAGGCGGCCGGAGCTATCCACTGATTCTGTCGCTTCATCGGCGCCTTCTTCAATGCTAGGCCTGGCTCGCTTGCGCAGCGTTGTTCAATCAGATCAAGACGGATCTAGCCGTGCCTGCTTTGACTGGCTGCATCAACAGCAAAGAGCAACAAATCATATTGACGACCAACAACAGCAGCAGCTAAACCATGCCGACATCACCCGAGACAGCGGATCAGGCATTGAACTGCCCATAGCTGAAGCTGAGAGACTGTTGAATATGTTTAGCCTCGGCGGCGCTCTGTCGCAAGCGTCATCTCAAGCTGCCTTAGCTGCCAGCAGGACAACCACCGCCTGTGCTCAACAGCAGCAGCATGAGCAGCAGCAGCAGCAGCAGCAGTTATTCACCTCTCGTTCTGCAGCTGCCGTCACTGCTCCAGCCATCGCCTCGCGTGTGGCTCACGGCAATTTTCATCAGCAAAGTCATCATCACCAGCTCATTCAGCAGCAGCAGCAGCATCAAGTCCCAATGTGGCTGCAGACAGCCAGCGGTCAGCGTGTGTTAGTAGCTGCTAGTACAAATGTCAATTTAATTCAGCAGCAGCCACAGCAGCAGCAGCAGCAGCAGCAGCAGCAGCAGTACAATGATGCCAGATTGTACTTGGCTGCCGCTGCTAATCTTCAGATGCGAGCTGCCGCCGCCGCTGCCGCCGCCGCCGCTACCTCAACTGGAACTCTCAATCAGCAGCCGCAGCAGCAGCAGCAGCTACTGCTTTTGCAACAGCAGCTGCAAGCTCATGCACAAGCCCAGGGACAGCAGCAGCAAAATACCCTGGTAGCTATAATGGCTGCACTTCAGCAACAGCAGCTGCCGCCGCAGAATCATTTTTCAAAATAATTTCTCTAAAATTATTAATTTAGCGGCACTGCATAAGCTGATATAACAAATTTCTCAATTAACTTTCACAAGGCATTCTCTTTTGCTGTCGTTAGTTCTACGTTTTCCAGCGTCAAAAATTCTTGTTTAGCTTCTATATTAACGATCTTATTGTTCTCAAGCGTTGGTACACAATCTTGTTTTTTGTTTTTTTTTGTTGTTATTTGTAACTAAAAAGTGAAATAGGAAATCAGAAGGATTCGATAGGGAAGCAGACAGGTGAGATAAGAGATCAGACAGGTGAGATAAGAGATCAGACAGATGAGATAAGAGATCAGACAGGCGAGATAAGAGATCAGACAGGCGAGATAATAGATCAGAGCGGTGAGATAAGAGATCAGACAGGCGAGATAATAGATCAGAGCGGTGAGATAAGAGATCAGACAGGTGAGATAAGAGATCAGACAGGTGAGATAAGAGATCAGAGCGGTGAGATAAGAGATCAGACAGGCGAGATAATAGATCAGAGCAGTGAGATAAGAGATCAGACAGGCGAGATAATAGATCAGAGCGGTGAGATAAGAGATCAGACAGGTGAGATAAGAGATCAGACAGGTGAGATAAGAGATCAGACAGGCAAGATAATAGATCAGAGCAGTAAGATAAGAGATCAGACAGGCGAGATAATAGATCAGAGCGGTGAGATAAGAGATCAGACAGGTGAGATAAGAGATCAGAGCGGTGAGATAAGAGATCAGACAGGTGAGATAAGAGATCAGACAGGTGAGATGAGTGTTCTTTAGCGTTTTTATCATATAATATAAGTTAGTTGTTATCAATAGCATTGTTTCGTTTTTGCTTCTGTTATCAATCGCACTGTTGCACTATACTAGTGTACCAGTTTGTTTATCAGTTTGGCTAGGCAGCTTATTAAAATTTAGTTTGTTTGTTTTTCGTCTAGGATAACAGCTTCATAAAATTGTTTTTGTATTTTCTCTGTGTTTTTCATGTTGTCCTTTTGTTGCCTAACCTATTTTTCCCTCTACGTTAAAAACTTTTTGCATTTACTCGGATGTAAGCAAAGCCAGTTTTTCTTGCGCTTTTTCAGCCTAGTTTTTTGTGTTTCGATAATAAGAAAAAGCAAAAAATCGTTTTTCGTTCACAACTCTTGGGTATATTAATAATTTGTTTTTGTTTTATCACAGCGAGTTTTTTTCTGTGAAAGTTTATATCAGAGAAAATGAAATTATAATATACGGTTTTCTGTTTTTTAGTTTAATTCTGTTTGGTTAGAATTATTTGAGTGTTTGAAGTTCTTCCTCTGGTAAATTTATTTCTGACGAAAATTGAACAGTGTGTGGGTAGAGAGTGGAGGGATTTGTGGATAGAGAGTGGAGGGATTTGTGGATAGAGAGTGGAGGGATTTGTGGATAGAGAGTGGAGGGATTTGTGGATAGAGAGTGGAGGAATTTGTGGATAGAGAGTGGAGGAATTTGTGGATAGAGAGTGGAGGGATTTGTGGATAGAGAGTGGAGGAATTTGTGGATAGAGAGTGGAGGAATTTGTGGATAGAGAGTGGAGGAATTTGTGGATAGAGAGTGGAGGGATTTGTGGATAGAGAGTGGAGGGATTTGTGGACAGAGAGTTGAGGGATGTGGATAGAGAGTGGAGGAATTTGTGGATAGAGAGGAGGGATTTGTGGATAGAGAGTGGAGGAATTTGTGGATAGATAGTGGAGGGATTTGTGGATAGAGAGTGGAGGGATTTGTGGATAGAGAGTGGAGGAATTTGTGGATAGAGAGTCGAGGAATTTGTGGATAGAGAGTGGAGGGATTTGTGGATAGAGAGTGGAGGGATTTGTGGATAGAGAGAGGAGGAATTTGTGGATAGAGTTTAGGGTTGAGGGATGTGGATAGAGACTGGAGAGATTTGCGGATAGAGTTTAGGTTGGTGGATAGAGAGTGCAAGGGTTTGTGGATAGAGAGTGCAGGGGTTTGTGGATAGATAGTGGAGGGATTTGTGGATAGAGAGTGCAGGGGTTTGTGGATAGAGAGTGGAGGGATTTGTGGATAGAGAGTGGAGGGATTTGTGGATAGAGAGAGGAGGAATTTGTGGATAGAGAGTGCAGGGGTTTGTGGATAGAGAGTGGAGGGATTTGTGGATAGAGAGTGCAGGGGTTTGTGGATAGAGAGTGGAGGGATTTGTGGATAGAGAGTGAAGGGATTTGTGGATAGAGAGAGGAGGAATTTGTGGATAGAGTTTAGGGTTGAGGGATGTGGATAGAGACTGGAGAGATTTGCGGATAGAGTTTAGGTATGTGGATAGAGAGTGCAGGGGTTTGTGGATAGAGAGTGCAGGGGTTTGTGGATAGAGAGTGGAGGGATTTGTGGATAGAGAGTGCAGGGGTTTGTGGATAGAGAGTGGAGGGATTTGTGGATAGAGAGTGCAGGGGTTTGTGGATAGAGAGTGCAGGGATTTGTGGATAGAGAGTGCAGGGGTTTGTGGATAGAGAGTGGAGGGATTTGTGGATAGAGAGTGAAGGGATTTGTGGATAGAGAGAGGAGGAATTTGTGGATAGAGTTTAGGGTTGAGGGATGTGGATAGAGACTGGAGAGATTTGCGGATAGAGTTTAGGTATGTGGATAGAGAGTGCAGGGGTTTGTGGATAGAGAGTGCAGGGGTTTGTGGATAGAGAGTGGAGGGATTTGTGGATAGAGAGTGCAGGGGTTTGTGGATAGAGAGTGGAGGGATTTGTGGATAGAGAGTGGAGGGATTTGTGGATAGAGAGGGAGGGATTTGTGGATAGAGAGTGCAGGGGTTTGTGGATAGAGAGTGGAGGGATTTGTGGATAGAGAGTGGAGGGATTTGTGGATAGAGAGTGCAGGGGTTTGTGGATAGAGTGGTGGATGGGTTTACAGTAATCACCTGTCTGAGCCGCGATGAAAATAGCCGTGATTTTCGCCAAAGAAAAAAAGCTCGGCATGTTTTCCTTGGCCGAACTGAGCTCAGCTAGCAACTATTGCGCATGTACTCGCACAGACCATTTAGCTATGATTAGCATAATACTGCCGCATGACTAAACAGGGCGCACTGTATTTCGCTGTTAACACGCGGGACCTGTTGTCCCTATATAATATGCGCTCCTATGACCTCTCTGCCCGTCATGGAAATGCCAGTGCATAGCTTTTTTTCTACATAGATTTGCTTAGTTCCAATGAAAAATTCAGGTCGCATAGCCAAAGTAATGGGACATTGCCTAGCCTTGTGCGTATTTATACTGCTTAGTAATAGATAAGACGGACACTCTGGTGTGCTGTGCCATTATTAGACTATTTCAAGGCTCTATTTGGCTCTGGCTTTATAGAATAGCTGTCCATTAAATTAGATCTATTTCCTATTAGTCTATATCGGATTATCATGTCGGATCCTTTCCTGTTGGATCAGGGGGCGCTGGAGGCCAAGCTCAAACTGTTGCAAGAGAACTTCGAAACCTGGCGTCAGATTCGCGACAGTAAAGATGTCGCCGAGTTTGTGGCCAGAGCCGAAGAATTCAACTGGCTTAGCGGTGGGTAAATATATTATCTGACTGTTGTCTTTGATTACTACGATGTGAATGCGTTGTTCCTCTATAATTCACGCACAGTTTCCCACTCTTTGGGCCATAGACATCTTAGCTCCCCATGCAGTAATATACTTGCATTGGTCATAGTGCAAGTGCCTTTTAGCCATAGACAACTTGACTCTTTTAACGGTAGGGCACTGGAAACCACATTGGTCTTTTAGCCATAGACAACTTGACTCCTTAAAGGTATAGGCACTTGCAATCGCATCGGTATTTAAGCCATAGACAACTTTGGATATCTTAATTAATTGTACAGCTTCCGGGTCTCTGCGCCATAAAAAACGTTAGCTACTTTCTCAACAGTATTGCAGTCGCTCGGTCCTTGGGCCATAGACAACTATTAGAGAAGCGAATTTGACAAATTTTTCCTATCAGGCCTCTCCCCGATTCGAACTTCCGACCTACAGTTGAAATCTCGCAGGGCATAAAAAACGCCGGCTGGGATTTGGACGACCTAGAGGAGACGCTGAAGATGATGTCGGAGAGTCGACAATTGTCGATTGGCGAGGCCGACCGGGACAGTCGCCTGCGATTCATCGCCGACGCCAGGCAGCTGCTGCGACACATCAGCGCCGAGACTCTGCCGCCGTCGCATTCGACTTCATCAGCTGGCAGACTGGCGGCGTTGGCAGACGCCGAACTGTTGACAGTCGGTCGAGCCGGCGCTTCCAGATCCGCCGGGGCGTCGGTTAGTCTGCAGCAGCATCCGCATCATTTTGTTGAAGAGCCAGCTAGCCTAGACCTACTGGATCCTGGCGAATATTACAGCGGCAGTGGCAGCGACACTGGCCGGAGCCGATGGAAGCGTAGATTTGAAGCCGCGGTCACCTTCGGGCCGTTGCGTCAGCTGGGCGCTAACGATACCTGGCGCTGCTGCTGTTGCTTCTGCTCCAAGAGGCAGCTTCGTGCAGCTGTGGCTTCTGTTGTCGGCGTGCTGATTGTCCTACTCATCGTTGGCATCGCGCTCTCGGTGGCACGACGTCGAGGCGATGTCGGAACTGACATAGGCAACAGTACTACTGTTCAGCCCGGTAACTGAGCAAAACTATTACTCACAAGTAGTGCTGAGTGTTTGTGATTTCACTTTGTCTCAATCAGTTTAATGTACATTATTAACTTCACTTTTTAGGGAAACTTAAAACGAAAATAAATTGCTCTGCATTGCTTCAGTTCACCCAGCTGTTAAATGGGTACCAGCATTAGCTGGGTTAGATGGTATGTGGACTGAACAGTCCATGGACTGAACAGCCGTACGCAGCCTTCAGATGCGCCGCGCAATAGCTGCGGCTGTGCATGTGAGGCTGTACATTTGGCCACACAGAGCTAGGTGACATTTTAATCTACCGAGTCTATGCAAAAAACATTGTGGCCTTGCTTCATTGTATCGATTATCAAATTTATTCGCATATTAGCACGGCAAAGTGTAATTTTATCTGCATTATATAACAGAACAAGTTTTGCATCACTCGCAAATAAAATGTGCCTTTTTATATTTAATTCCTGTGCAACCTCGCGTTTTTGTGCATGCAAATCATTTTTGTATAATTTTAATATTTCTTGTCTGCTCTACTTTTAGTAGCGTCGATTGAAAAAAACGTTAAAATTAGACATTGATTACGAGTTGTAATATTTCTTATTGTATTAATAGTTCCGTATAATAATAAAATAAAAACGCTGGTGTGGGGCAAATATATTTGCTGATGACTGCCTTGCTGTGTTACAAGAATTTAGTCATTTTGCTGGATAATTTCAAACAAAAGGATTGTTGTAACAAAAAATTATATTGGTGCGCAACGATAGTGCAAAAAGTGTATCAGAATTATAACTTTTAGCTTGTTACTTCTGTTAACTTTTTTAGACAAATACCTAACCTGTTCGACACATCTCCCAAACTTGTGAGACACATCTCCCAAACCTGTTAGACACATCTCCCAAAACTGTCAGACACATCTCCCAAACCTGTTAGACACATCTCCCAAACCTGTTAGACACATCTCCCAAACCTGTTAGACACATGTCCCGAACCTGTTAGACACATCTCCCAAACCTGTTAGACACATCTCCCAAACCTGTTAGACACATCTCCCAAACCTGTTAGACACATCTCCCAAACCTGTTAGACACATCTCCCAAACCTGTTAGACACATCTCCCAAACCTGTTAGACACATGTCCCGAACCTGTTAGACACATCTCCCAAACCTGTTAGACACATCTCCCAAACCTGTTAGACACATCTCCCAAACCTGTTAGACACATGTCCCGAACCTGTTAGACACATCTCCCAAACCTGTTAGACACATCTCCCAAACCTGTTAGACACATGTCCCGAACCTGTTAGACACATCTCCCAAACCTGTTAGACACATCTCCCAAACCTGTTAGACACATCTCCCAAACCTGTTAGACACATCTCCCAAACCTGTTAGACACATCTCCCAAACCTGTTAGACACATCTCCCAAACCTGTTAGACACATGTCCCGAACCTGTTAGACACATCTCTCAAACCTGTTAGACACATCTCCCAAAACAGTTAGACATAACTCCCAAAACTGTTAGACAAATTTCCAAAACCTGTTAGACACAGCTTAAATGTTAGACAAATTTCCAAAACCTGTTAGACACAGCTTAAATGTTAGACAAATTTCCAAAACCTGTTAGACACAGCTTAACTGTTAGACATTTTTCCAAAACCTGTTAGACACAGCTTAAATATTAGACACTTATTTTATACATGTTACACACGTCCCTCTTGTTCAGCACTCTGCTATTTGTTGCACAAATGAAGGGTTTTCTTCCAACCAGGAGGGCATGAGGTGGGTTGCGGTCCAACGGTGGTCAAGGCGTTGCCTGTTGTAGCCGAACTAGATGCCGTGTGCTTCGCTGCCAGAGCTACAACGGTTACAAATACAATCAGGCAGATAATGCCCAGCATAGCTAGGAGGTAGCGATAGCGGTAGACGCATCCTGTCCAATCGCGTTCGTAGAGTCGGTTCCTACGGCGCAGGTCCTGCAGGCTGTTCAGCTCCACGGTAGGAAATGACAGCGAGCTGGAGCCTGCAGTGTCCTTCCGCCAGCTGATGAGGGGCATCGCAGCTTTGGCTGGAGCTGGGTACTCCTCGTCGGGTTTAATCGGCTGCTTCTGGCTGAGATTGGCTTCCAAGTCGATCTCTTCTTCGGCCCCTTAGATTAGAAGGTATAAGACAGGTAGGTAGGTATATGCGATTTAACTTGTGGACCTTATAAGGGCCGTTTTAAAGCTGTAGGTCCCCAAAGCTACTAAGATTGAATCCGCGGCGAGGTCATATATATTTAGGTTTCTGGTCGCGTAATTTAAGGGCCAAACCTCAAGGCACTGTATTAAGATTGAAAATAGTTGTCTGACAATGAGAAAGTCGCTGGGCAGATGTAAACACCTGTGTTGTCTGGGACTAGTGTCTAAATTATTTGGAGCAAGGGTTATGGCCTAGTGGTTATGGCATCGGACTTACGACTTGAAGGTCGGGGGTTCGATTCCCGACTCAGTTTGTGCCCTTTAGCAAAGTCAGACATTTTGGTACACGTGCCAGCTGCCTCTTACCGTCCCGTTGCACTTGTGTTGCTAAGCCAACTGCCAAATTGGCCATCGCGATCTCCCTGGCAACCTCGTCTAGGAAACCTCTGACTCGAGCTAGGAATGCGGCTCGACTGTCCCTGTCGCTAGCCAGAGATAAGCTGGGCGATTTGTTTTTTAGCATCAGCCCGAGTGTCTCCTGAAGGTCGTCGATGTCCCAACCGATGGCACGCACGGATGTGGTTAGTTCGTCTGATTGGTTTCAAAATTATAGCAATAAGTGGGTTAGGGTTAACTTCTAATGCGTGTGTACCTTGAAGGGGTATAGGGATATGCTGTAACATGGAGCTGCATGCGTGCATTAAATGGTTTCAGAGGGGTGCCGAGGATAGTCTAGAATTTTTGTGAACATTGAAGGGTATAGAGGGGTGGTGGGGTCAGTTTAGGGTGTGTACATTCAAGGGGTAAGGAGGGGTCGTGGGTCAGTTTATGGTGTGTACGTGCAAGGGTATAGAGGGTTGGTGGGGTCAGTTTAAAGTGTGCACATTAAAGCGGTCTAGAGGGGGTGGGGTCAGTTTAAAGTGTGCACATTAAAGCGGTGTAGAGGGGGTGGGGTCAGTTTAAAGTGTGCACATTAAAGCGGTGTAGAGGGGGTGGGGTCAGTTTAAAGTGTGCACATTAAAGCGGTGTAGAGGGGGTGGGGTCAGTTTAAAGTGTGCACATTAAAGCGGTGTAGAGGGGGTGGGGTCAGTTTAAAGTGTGCACATTAAAGCGGTGTAGAGGGGGTGGGGTCAGTTTAAAGTGTGCACATTAAAGCGGTGTGGAGGGTTGGTGGGGTCAGTTTAAAGTGTGCACATTAAAGCGGTGTAGAGGGGGTGGGGTCAGTTTAAAGTGTGCACATTAAAGCGGTGTGGAGGGTTGGTGGGGTCAGTTTAAAGTGTGCACATTAAAGCGGTGTAGAGGGGGTGGGGTCAGTTTAAAGTGTGCACATTAAAGCGGTGTAGAGGGAGTGGGGTCAGTTATTGTGTACATTGAAGTGTGTACATTGAAGGGTATAGAGGGGTGGGTGGGGTAATCTTAGAATCGCTGCGAACACAGACAGTCTATGGGAGTCGGGTGCGTTGCAAACAAGCCGCCATTTACGCACTAGTCAGGCAGTGAAACTCCTCTTCCAAGTCCTCTCGTTCGTCTGTTCCAAACGGAGGCCTCTCACAGTCTCGCAGCTGACGCCAGCGCTCAAACTGCGGCCTCATCCGTTCCAGTTGGCCTTCGACCTTGTTCTGGTCGAGAAGAAACGGATCCTCCATTATTGTTGAATAGCGTTATATTTATTAATATGTGACTGAATCAAACTGTCGCAACTGAATTTCACCTAGTTGGCTCTATGTAAACAGGTAAGTAGTTGCAGAATGCTCAGGTTTAGAAAAAAAATGGTATCTCTTAGCAGCCTTATCATACTTTATCTGTTGATAGCTTAGCTTTCAATTCTATATTACATTATAGGCATTCTCGAATTGAACTTTGGAATGACAATTGCGGACTTGACTGATCTCTAGCTTGATAGTAAACTGTGTAACTGTGTACAGTCACAAATTGACTCAAACTCAAACACTGACACATAATATTTGATATGACTTTTTTCAAATTGTCATATTCTACTAAAAGTAGTGTAGCAGCTTGAAAATAGTGTCTTTCCAATTGCGATATGAATAGGTTAAGTTAGGTTTGATACCTTGTTAGGCCAGTGACACAGCAGCAGCTTTGCTTCGACACTTTTTGAGAAATCTTGTTTCCTAACAGGCAGGCATTTTGCAGGTACTGCTTGAAAATAAGTTTGCGGGATTAAAAAAAGACAGGAAATTGCACAAAAAACGCTATACAAAAAGATAATTCCATTTAGACGTTCAGAAAAAATAGTATAGAAACAATAATCCACATAATCTAAAAAAACTGACTCAAGCTTAATTAGTAATATAATACATGAAAACCACGAACCGCATTAATAATTCATATAAAAATTTTGTAAATTAAAATATTTTTACAATAGTGGGACTTATTCTACAAATGTACTTATTTTCCTAATGAAAAAATGAAAAAAACAACTAGAAAATATATTTTTGGGTTGACTGGTGAGCATGTACATTGAGGGGTCTTGTAGGTCTTGTAGGTCTTGACTGGCGGGCATGTACATTGGGGGGTAGGAATTGTAGGACTTGACTGGCGAGCATGTACATTAGAGGGTAGGACTATAAGGGCTTGACTGGCGAGCATGTACATTGAGGGGTACTTGACCTGCTTGACTTAGCTGCAGGGCGGTCCCATAGAGGGACACAGCGGGAAGGCGATGCCGCCCATTCCGCATAGTCCCTGAACGACCGACGCACAGTCACGGACGAGGAGTTGGCGTCGCCCAGGGAGGTCCCTCGGAGTCGCTCTCCGCAGCCACGTTGCTCACTGGAAGAGGGAGTTCAGCTCTGCGGGTGGCCCGAAAGTAGCGCATGAGCTGATTAAAGTTTTCGGGTTTACATGCTTCCTGGATGGAATTGTGTGGCCCGAGATAGGTAATTCTGTCCCGCATGAAGGCGGGGCAGATGCTGACAAAATGTTCAGCGGTTTCGTCACCTGAGTTGCAAAAACTACAGGTAGCGTTTGTAACATTGCCTTGCAGGTATTGGTGCCTGGTGAAGCACCCATGCCCAGACAGAGTCATGGTGGCCGCTCGGATGTCCTTGCGCGGGAGACGCAGAAGGAGCCTCTCTAGACTGCCTGCAGTTGTTGCAGTTCGCCCAGAGCGAGTAGTGCTGTAGTTTCACGCACGCTTTGATGCGTGAGTTGATGACACAGTTTGGGACCGGAACCAGAGGTTCCGGTCCCCAGGAGGATCCAGCGGCGCCGGCTTTCGCTAGAACGTCAGCCAGCTCGTTGCCCTGAAATCCCTCGTGTCCGGGCACCCATTTAAGGGTGACCTTGTTGGTGGAGGCCAACATGTTGAGATGCTTGATACAGTCGAGGACCGTTGCCGAGCCAATGCAGCGACTGCGGATGGCATACAGTGCTGCCTGACTGTCAGAGTGGAAGATGATATCCTTACCTTTCACGCCAGTAGCGAGCAGCTCTGCAGAGCAGGAGCTGATGGCAAGGACCTCATTCTGGAAGACACTGGAGTTGACGCCAGTGTGTTGAGCGTGGGTTGCAACCAGCTGCCCATTGTGAAAGATGCAGACACCGAAACAGGTGTTCTTTGACTGTTTGGATCCATCAGTGTAGCAATGAAGTTCACCGCGATTCCAGCTGTCATTGATTTCGTCGCGTGGATCGATGACTACGTCGTAGACTTGTCTCGCGTTCGGTCTCGAGGCGATGTTATCCGTGAGGACATGATGGGCACCGCACTCGTTGAGGATTTTGAGGCAAAGATCGCTGTGCCTCTTGTGAAAAGAGGATAATTTTCCTCTTAGCGAATGCTCTCATAAACTTGAACTTGACGCCCGCATCAAGTAGACGCCTAGTCGATTTGGCAGCTTCGCCTCTGATAAAGATGTCCAGAGGTGGAAGATCCAAGAAGGCCGCCATACCAGCAAAGGGTGTTGACCTGGTGGCGTTGCAGATCAGTCAACATGCCCTTCCCTGGACCGTGTTGAGCAGGTCAGCATGACTATTGACCTGGGTAGCGCTGACCCAGATCAAGGAGGCGTAGGTGATGGCGGGTCTCACCACAGAGGTATGGATCCACCAAAGACGCTTTGGGGATAGACCCCAGGAGGTTCCCAGCGCACGCCGGAGCTGCGCTAGGACCGCAGAAGCACGTTGTGCTTTGGCCTTCACGTGGAAAGACCAGTTGAGTCTGTGGTTGAGCATGACCCCAAGACACCTGGTCCTTTGAGCGAAGGTGATGTCCTTGCCATAGAGTTGCAGAGGCTTTATGTTCCACCGGATCTTACTGGTGAACATAATGGCAACAGTTTTAGGCTCTGAAAGCCTTAAGCCGTTGTCCTCGGCCCAGGTCTCAGCTTTGCGGAGAAACGCTTGCATAAGATCCCTGAGCGTGCTAGGCGACGGTCCCGCAACAATGGCAGTGACGTCGTCGGCATACCCGATTTTTTGTACGGGGTCAGGTCTGGAACTGCTCAGGAGAGAGTCGATGACCATGTTCTAGAGGGTGGGAGTAAGGACTCCCCCTTGGGGGCCGCCTGTGCAAACCCTGGTAGTGGCAGTCTGCCCAAGCAGATGAGCAGTAACTGTTCGGTTCGAGATCATGTACTATTGTACATAATCCACCGAATAAGACACGCGTGAGCTTTATTATCCCGGAGGGTCTTCTCAAACGCCTGGATCAGGACATTGTCGAAGGCCCCCTCGATGTCGAGAAAAATAGCAAGGGCATAGCCGCCACCCAGCACAGTCTGCTCGATGATCTCCACGATCGCATGTAGGGCGCTATCGGTCGACCTCCCAGTACGGAAGGCATGCTGATTGTCGCTGAGAGGTGTTGCAGTCAGCTCGCGGGATAGTAGCCGCCAGTGCACCAGCCTTTCCATTAGCTTGAGCAGGAAGGAAGCTTAAGCTGATCGGCCTGAAGGCCTTAACGCTCTGGTAGTCTCCCTTCCCTGGCTTGGGTATGAAGACCACCCGAGCATTAGTCCAGCAGCTGGGCACAAACCCTAGCCGGATCGATGCCCGCATGAGGTTGCAGGTAATACTCCGGAACTTCTGGATCTTCGCCGCCTCGCGAAGGAGGATTGCGTAGATGCCAGCAGGTCCCGGAGACTTGAAAGGTTTGAAGGTCCTAACGGCACAAGCAATTAGGTCTTCATTAATGATGATTTTCGCCAGGATGTCGCCTTCCAGCGAGTGGTTTGGCTCCATGTTGGCTGTGGGAACCGGTGGGAAGAAACTGCCTAGCATGCGTTGGAGAACTTCCTGCGGTTCTTTGGTGAGAGAGCCATCATCATTCTTGATCATGGCTAGCTTGGACATCTTGTCCATATAGTAAGCGCTTTGGCAAGCCTAGAGGTAGGCTTGTCTTTGTCCAATTCATCGCAGAATTGTCTCCACTTACTTTCCTTGGCCTTGCGGATCTCGCGTTTGAAGTCCTTCGAGGCCGAGCGGAAGCTTTCCAAGTCCTCCGGCTTACCAGATTTCATGGCACGTCGATGCAGGGTTTTTGCCCTGTGTCGGAGTTTCTCCAACTCCGGGTTCCACCACGGCGCTGAGGATTTGCCTTTGTAGGCACGGACAGGGCAGTCAGCTTCGTAGGCCGCAGTAATGCAGCCTGTAAGCTTTTCCGCCGCGCGGTCCACTTCCTCGCAGTTGATCATAGGAGTTTCCTCCATGAGCTCCTGCAGGTGAGACTCTAGGATAGCTGTGCAGGCCGTCCAGTCAGTGTTACGGATGTTGCGTCTCCAAGTGATTGGGGATCGCTGATTAACACCCGCATATTGAAAGCTACGAAGCTGTGGTCAGACAAGGATGGTTCATCGAGCCAGACCCTCTACCCCTCGATGCTATTGAATAGCCGGGAGGTGGCCATGGTCGCGTCGAGAACCTCATTCCATCTGCCATTGTTGAAAGTTGGAGTGCTGACGCGGTTGCAGAGCATGAGATTCGTGCTGGATAGAAGGGCGAGAAACTCCTCTCCTCTAGCATTGGTGTTGTTACGGCCCCAGTGCTTGTGGTGGGCGTTGAGGTCACCCCCCCACGATCAGCTCAGCTTTCTGGGCTTCGCAGTACTGCGCCAGGCGTAACAGGCTCTCCGGAGCAGGATCTCCATCACCCGGGATATAGATCGAGGCGATGAAGCATCTCCGTGCATGGAGAGAGTCAGATTGGATGACAGAGATCTCAATCTTAAAGGTCGGTTCTCAGCCAATCCTTGAGGTGGTTGGTGGCGAGGATAGACGCTCGAGGGCGGTTTGTTCCCGGGCCACACACATAGAAATCAGAGTAGCCGTAAGGGATATTTGGCAACGTACCGTTGCGAAGCCAGGGTTCCTAAAGCAGGATTGATACCAGCCTTATACTTTAAATTAAATTAGTTGATGCTGATATACAGAGCTGTAGATTAATTTGTAGGCAGTAAGTGGCTCCTTTTGTTGATGGAGCAGTCATACTGTATTAAATGCAGAGTCTGGCTTGACCTCTAGGACGTACAACTTAAGGGGACTTGGACAAGAGCGCGTCTTCGTCTTATGTGTCCGGAGGTGAACTGGGAGAGGGGAGGTTGTCGACGTCCATCCCCTCTTCGCTCCCCTCAGCGCCTCCTTCAGGCGCCCCGGACCCCGACGTCAGAGTAGAGGAGGTTTCCTCCGCCTCCACGTCGCTGTCCGGGGCCCCCGTCAGAGTCACCGAAGAGAGTTCCGAGTCCGATGCGCCGGCTTCCGCTCCTGCTCCTGCTCCAGGAGGCGGCCCGCTTGACGTCCGAGGATCAGCCGATGCCGATGCCTCGGTTGCCGAGTTGTTGCCCGTTGGTTGGCTAGGTGTGCCGGTTGCCTTGGGGCCGGCTTTCGACTGCCCTTTGGACTTTGGCTTCCTCGACTTGCCACCACTGGAGCTGTCTTGGCTGGCCTTGGTGGTCTTCTGCTTCGGTTGGTTTAATGCAGTTTTACCCGTTTCCTTCCTTCCCTCGGCGCATTTTTAGCTTCAGAGCCCCCAGCTGGAAAAAGGATCCATCTGGGTATCTCCTGGCCCATGCCTCGGACAAGCCGAGGACAATAGTCTGTCCCGCATTCCCCTTTTGAACTTTCCGGTGATACACCAGTCCGCTCGCCGGGAGGTTGGGGTTTAGGCGTAGTAGCACCTTCCGTACCACGTCCGGTCCCACTGCTGTACTCCGTTCTGGCACAAACACCAGATACGGGGTCGTTTTGGGGCGCGATGGGAGATGACGCGATGAGAGATTAGGTGATGGGAGTTGATGCGATGAGAGATTAGGTGATGGGAGTTGATGCGATGAGAGATTAGGCGATGGGAGATCAGGTGATGGGAGATCAGGTGATGGGAGATCAGGCGATGGGAGATGAGGCGATGGGAGATCAGGCGATGGGAGATGAGACGATGGGAGATGAGGCGATGGGAGATGAGGCGATGGGAGATTAGGCGATGGGAGATTAGGCGATGGGAGATGAGGCGATGGGAGATGAGGCGATGGGAGATAATGTGATGGGAGATGAGGCGATGCGAGATGAGGCGATGGGAGATCAGGCGATGGGAGATGAGGCGATGGGAGACGAGGCGATGGGAGATGAGGCGATGGGAGATGAGGCGATGGGAGATAATGTGATGGGAGATCAGGCGATGGGAAATGAGGCGATGGGAGATGAGGCGATGGGAGATGAGGCGATGGGAGATCAGGCGATGGGAGATGAGGCGATAGGAGATGAGGCGATGGGAGATGAGACGATGGGAGATGAGGCGATGGGAGACGAGGCGATGGGAGATGAGGTGATGGGAGATGAGGCGATGGAGTTCTCTCCCCTCAACTTCCTCCGGAAGAGGAATTTAGCTCGTTAACTACCAATAATTGTTCGCCTCAAATGTGCAAATCCAACTTTTGTTTCAGGCCATCGAAAAAGTCCGCAAAAAGAGAGATGCTTGGCAATTCATTTCTATTATTAATTTTTTTATTTTAAACAGATCAAAATAGCCACTCTTTGCTATACTCAAAATGTTGCGAATTATAATAAAATAATAAAATTTTAGTTCCGAAAGAAACAACACGATTAGGCAAGCCGGGCGCGTAAACCACGACAATTACATTGACATTGTCGAGGTTAGGATGCTGGGGTGGCAGCTGGCAAACATACGAGTATAAAGAACAGGATAATGTCTGTGAACCAGCACGTGATTCAAGAAACAGCACGAAGGATTAATGGAAAAGCCTGAAGTAACAAGGGGAGAAAACTGAAGAATTAGGGGAGGTATAGAAGGAAAAGGGGATTATTAAGAGAATCAGAATAATCTAATAGAAACAAGAGATAAAGCAACTATTTTCTAAAACAACCATAGACTAAAAAAGAACAGGTAAATCTGGATATGATTAATGGCACGTAGAGTTTTATTGACAATGAACATCGTTCAACAACCACTGCTACCGTTTCGCAGCCGCTTCTCATAGTTGTGACACAGACTAATGAGCGTCCTAAGGCCCAGAAGGTAGCCCTCGTCAGGGCTAGAGAAATTCTCGTTAGATTGCTGCTGCTGCTGCTGCTGCTGCTGTTGCTGCCGCGGTGTTAGCACAACAGTGTGAGTAAAATCCACCATTTTAACTAGAACATGGGGCCTAGTAGAATCGGCGAGGGCTTTAGGACAGCACTCAACGCCCAATAGGATGGAACTGGCATAGAAATGCAACAGATCTTGCGAGTTGAACCAGGCCAAAATGTCTTCTAGTTGCGCAATCATTTGACGCAACAGGCGCAAACGCTGCCCTTCTGGCATACTGTCAATTAGGGGCGGAATGACCAGCTGGTGCATATTGTCCGGTGTGATGTCCTTGCCGTAGCGCTTGCTGAATCGCTTGAAGTGGCCCTCTGCAATGCGAAAATTGTAAAGTTTGATGGGATTAATTAAAATGGGATAAATAGGACGACAAATTTAGGAAATGGACTATTAGGCTAGAGGATCGTTTAGAAATGAAAAGGGGTCATTTAGGAAGGGATTAGTTTAAAAGTTGATAATTTGGGCAGGAGATAATTAAGAAATGGGAGAACTTTGGAAGGGGATTACTTAGGAATGGGATAAATTAGAGAGAGGATTCATACAACGATTAACAAGCGGATAATAACAATAGGATAAGTTAGGAAGAGAAGAAGTTTGATAGGGGATGCATTTGGAAAGGGATAGAATTGGGAAAAAGATAATTGAAAATTGGATCAGTTAAAAATGATAAATTATGAGAAAGAAATTGTGAAAGATGGTATTTTACAAGGAGATTATTAGGAAACTGATAACGAAAAACTAGGTTATTTGAGAAGGGGATAATTTGGGCAGGGGATAAAGTTGAAAGAGGATCCGTTCAGAAAAGTAACGATTAACATGGGGAAAGATTGACAAAGGCACTTTTAAATTAGGGGATAAATATTGGTGAGCATGAGCAGCATTTACCAGCAGCTTTGTCGTTGCTATTCTCTAAGCCGGCACTATCGCCATTGGCAACGCCCTCGCCGTGACAGTCGCTTTGCCAAACCCGCAGGCCGGTAACAAAGAAGCCAATTTCGTGTCTGTAGGCATATTTGCCAATCTCGGCTTGTCGCTTCTCCTCAGAGGCCGTCGGCTCGTAGCTTTTGGCGCCCATTTTCACGTCCATCACAGACGGCTTTGAGAAGCCCTGGAGTAGGTCCTCGAGGCGTAGGAAGCGAGTACCGGTTTCCGGGTGCCTGTAGACGCCTGTGGTAATAAAACACTGGGATTTGTAAAATATTATTGGTTAGTAGGGCTACTGAGTAGGAATACGAAGATTTGAGTAGGGGAAGAATCCATGATAGGGTAGATTTGAGTAGGGAAAGAATCCATGATAGGGTAGATTTGAGTAGGGGAAGAATCCATGATAGGGTAGATTAGAGTAGGGGAAGAATCCATGATAGGGTAGATTTGAGTAGGGGAAGAATCCATGATAGGGTAGATTTGAGTAGGGAAAGAATCCATGATAGGGTAGATTTGAGTAGGGCGAGAACCCATGATAGGGTAGATTGGGGTAGGGAAAAATAGAAGATCTGAAAGTGGGAATGAAACAGTACTAAATGTAATGAATTTGAGTACCAAAAAATTTCGGCAGAAACGGTCTCAGTCCGGCCAAAATTTGTCGCCCCTGTTGGTAAACCGACGGAGATTCGCCGTTAGCTTCGGCGAATACGGCTTTGTAAAAATCGGCTTCGCGATCGCCCTTCGGCGGCGGTTGAATCGGCTTGTAAACGCAGCGCTCCTCACGGCAATAGAGAACTGGAGAAAATTAAAAATTTGCACTTTGGAAATAAGAGCCTAGGAAAATTCTACGGTTTTCTAAACATGATAGCTTAAAAAGTTTACTTGCTTTTTTAATTTTGGTCACAGATACTATAATAACTGTTATTATAGCTGTTAATATTATAACTGTTAATTTTATAACTGTTAACTGTTATTATAGTAACTGTGATTTTGGTCAAAGACTAAGATTTCGAACTTTTCGACACATATCGGGTGAAAAAAGTCGATAACTCTAAGTTGAAATCTAAGGACATTTTTTTGTATTTTATATGATATTGGGTTCTTTGGAGTGCCGATTTTAATGCCTAACAAATAACACTAGCTTTAGATACTTTCTCATTTGTATCAAAGCGTTGCAGATTTCGATACATATCGGGTGGAAAGTTAAAAAATTTTATTTCAGTATAATCTATTAATGCGTTACTGACTAAACTAGCTTTTAGATTCTTTAGATATTTTTTCTTTTTTTATCAAAGTGTTTGCAGATTTCGATACATATCGGGTGGAAAAAGATTCGCTTTTGGACTCCCGATATCCCTTGTATCCCGATATGTTTTTTATATTTCAAAATTATCATATATTAGAACTTTTTTTCGTCTGTCGCAAATAAAATCGTGGTCATATAAAGCTAATATGACTTTTATAATAAAGCACCCAGCCACGATAAATATTAGATTTCGAATGCAGACAGCTACTAACTACCCAAACCCCACAAACTAAATAAGCCTGCATAATAAGAGCGTCTATACTTAAAAGTAAAGGGTAGATCAGCAAATAAACTTAGCTAAGAATGATATGTATAATTTTTCATTTTGGACAAACACAATATTTGCCTACTTCAAGTAGTACTTTAATGTATCTAAAAATGCGCTTTCCCTTAAACACAAATTAAGAGATGCGAAAATAGTGTGCTAGAAGAAAGCGCCATTTGTGCTAGAAATAGTTCTTTCGTTCGTTTGAAACTAAGCACATCGTTCTTAAAGAGCTACAGTGCTCAAAATAGGAATGAGAAGGTAAACTATTACTCGCGAGGTCGCCTTTTATTTCAATCTTTTTTCTCAAGCCGTGCTTATTTTGGTATCTTTTGGCTATAATTTTTTTCTTGCGACATCAGCCCCCAAACAGGGCACATTGCACCTAGTCTAGATTTAACCGCCTCCAGTGTGTATTGTTCTAGAGAATAGAACTCGATGTAACTAAATGACTAAATGAAGGTAGAAACTGGGAGTGGTTCTAGTGGCACAATGAACACTTGTATTTAACTACATAAAAATTAACCTCAGCTAAACTTACAATTGACCCTAACTTACAATGACAGACAATATCTTGCATCAGAAATGCATAAGTTGCCTACAAAAGTACTAATTAGATGACGAGTCGTTTAAAAACAAAGAATATATGTATAGCTGCTCCCGCTGCTTACCCGAGCACTTTAATGTTTTACCATGTAGTCTAATTTAGGAACTTTGAGACTTCTTAACATTTTCATTGCTTTCAAGACAAAGTGCGGGTAGCTTACCACTCTTAGAAGATGGCATCGAACAGCCATGCCCAGCAACCTGATGCTCGTAGCTGGTGATGTTACTTGGCAATGTTAATTCCATTCTAATGCAACAAACAGAAGTCAATGCAGCCACTTGATGTTTCAAGTTTGTCGAGTGAAAACAATGCACTGCTTTGGTAGGTAAATAGCCAAAGCTATTTAATAATTTAAGCTGCAATTAATAGGTGGTAAAATATATCTATAGGATTACAAGGAAGTTAAGTCAAATTGTTAATCAAGAAAGATTGATAATAAATTAATTTTACAATAAAGTCGAGGTTAGAAGCTAACTACAGATTTATTTTGAATTTCATACAGGTCTACATTATGAATACACTTCTCTCTTAGTATCCAATATTATAAGTACAAAGACAAAAATAAACTATAAGAAAATAAATGGTGTAGAGTTTAGTTTTAATCAATAGTGGGATATTAACAAATGAAGCCAAGTGAAGCCAAATAAAATATACAAAAGCTATGCCAAAAAATAAAACCATTAAAAGCAAATTTGACCTTAAATTGACATTGGCTCTAGTTATATTCTTATGTTGGAGCATCCCTACATGGAAAAGTTGAGATTATTACAAATAACTAAGACATGCATTTTGCCTGCTGCCTAGGTGGAAAAACACAGAAAATGAATATATGCCTAGGGCATGTATACATTATTGATTAAATGATTAATAGCTAGCTAATGATAATATTGAGCTGATACATATAGCCAAATTAACATATAACCAAGCAACAGTTTGATATTAAATGAAGCTTATAATGCTTAAAGTTTATATATAAGATTCATTGGCAATCTTCTGGTTTTGCAAGTTAAATTTAAAATGTTTTAATAACAATAGTTTAAACAACTTCATAAAATTTATAAATTATTGTAAAAAACAAAAAATGAATAAAAACGAACAAAGAACAACCAACAAAGCCAATCAGATGTCATAGCAATGCACTCAGACAGTATTGGTAGTATGCCACTCAGAAAAGACTATTGCCTGCCCTAAGGTAAATGAACAACATATTTTGCTTTTGTTTTGGTCCTTGACATAGTCATGTCCTGCTACATCATAAAAAACTCGTATGAGTTTTAGTATTTACTCGCAGCGGCTAACAAAAGTGTGGGCGTGGCACAATGAAAATATCTCAGTAGGCCTATCTCCACTTAAGGTACCTCAAGCAAAAGTATGATTGTTTCACAGTAGTTCAACAAAAAATCAAGCGCAGTCTGCAGCCATTTAATTATTAAATATACTTTCAAGGCCAACGGGCAAGTGAAGCAGTCCGTCACCTGGACAAGGTGACTAGGTGAGCCTCAGGCTCAGAGCTCAGATGTGACAGAACACATGATTGATTCACAGCTATTTACTGGACTTAGAGTCGACTAGATTATACAGGATTCATAAAAAACTGCAGGAGGCCTATTAGACATTAAGCGCTATGACCAGCATTAGATATTCGCATGATAGGGTTATAGTTGCAGGCAATTGTAGTCAAGTACGTTTTTTAGTGCGCGCACGAGCGCTATTCTAAGATTCAGACTCATTTAAAAATGCGCTAACTCATAATTTTATTTTATGTACACTTCATTTTTGCTAATTATTTTACTTTAAACAAATTCTTACAATATCACAATATGGGCCTATGGGACACAAAAAAATGCCAAGTTTTTTATTTCATAATTAATATACACATATAAAACTAAACTTATTTTGCAAAGCTGGGCAAATGGCAAGTACGCGTTGACTTTTAGCAAATACGACAGCAACTATAAATCACCAAGCAAAAACTGTCTAATAGAATCTGCTTGTTTTTGTAGCATCCGATCCGAGTGAACACATGTAACAAGTTGTATGAATGATAGAAATATATTAACCCTCTTGACTTTTCAATTTTATTCAATTTTTTTAGCGAAGCACAATACGACGCGTGGAAAGTGTCAGGTGTTTTTAAAAATGAAACTAACTGAGCAGTGCTCACGAGAGCACGAGACTTTCCACAGGACCCTTTCATATCGAAAGTTGCCTGCAGCAGTTTAAATTTTCGCCGAAACTTTTTCCTGACGATATTTATTAGGGATATTTTGATGAGATTTTACGATTATATCTAAGTACACTCGAGCTGGCTGTTTTAGGTCATCATTTTCGCAGATTTTTTAGCAAGGCTAATTTTCCTCAAGCGATGCAACTACGAGCGTATATTAGCACCATCTTGGACAAAATCAGCTGCTAGGAACAATCACGATAGAGATAGAAAATTAAACCCACTAAGGATCGAGACAGTTAAAAATCCACCTAAAATGCGTTCTATAGATGGCTTTTACCTGCAAATTTATTAAATTTATAAACATGAAAATGGAGCGGACCCAGGCCGGCTATTCCTCCGACCTCCAATCTTCGACGCAGAACTTTCGAACTTTAAAGCTCGATCGACATATCATCTCTATCGCAAATTTTCAATGTCCTTTGAAGTAGGCCTTATTGTAAAGAAATCGGCATACTTTATGGCTAGTAAATAGTTTGTCAGTTGAATACTCTGAAGGCCGAAGGGAAGTATACGCGATGATGGTTGCCATTATCAGCTCCTATAGACCATTACGCAAGACCAGAACTAATCTTATAATAGATTTGAGAGCTAAACTACAAATACAAAATGCTATATATATATATATACTACATTAAATACAAAAAACAACGCGCAATAGTATAATAAGGATGGATGTAATTTTAACATCTACGAGTAGATTTACGTTTATTGTATTGATCATTAGTAAAATGAAACTAATGATCGTTTCAAAGTAAATACACACAATTGTAGAATGAAGGTAATTAAAATGAACTATTGTCCTTGCTGCACGGATGGTACCACGTGCACTCGCGGACTACTTACTTTAAAGCTGATATATATAAAAGACATATGAGGTCGTGGATGCTTCGATGGGAATAAAAACTTCCCATATTTTTCGGGAAAACGGATCACAATAACAGTTGATGACTAAATACCGTAAAGCTGTAATATACTCTTTAGCTAAACGCCTAAGCCAATCGCCTACACAGCTGAGATTGCACACGTGTAAGTGACTGTTAGTGTATGACGAATTCTTTTTTTCAGTTTACAGTTAATAATTGCCCATTATTTTAGGTTGAAAAAATTACACCCAAATGAAAAAACTGTATGGAGTTGGTCGCGTAAAAGTAGTTCTAACAAAATAGATAAGCCATCGGAAATAGGAAACTTTTAACCTCTATTAGAATAGATAGCAAATAAGCTGTGCAAGAAATAATAACCTACAGCTGTGTGTGTGTCACCTGATAACACAGCTAGCCCTCCCCTCTCTCACCCCCTTCCTCTGAACTGTGCACCTGTATGGTACGATCGAGTACTGGGCATGCACAATATACCTTACCTTTACTGTGCAGCATATGCGCGAATGTACAGCAATTTTACTGTGGAGTATCAAGCCCTCTTTCTTAACTAAATAAACTTGACTCAAAGTTGATCTCGTCTGATCAGAATGTTCATTAAAATTTAGCTATACTATTGTACGATCACTTTCCTACGTCAGTGAGTTATATAATTATATATGCGTACTCTGTTCATAGGTATAAATAATACAAGCTATAGAATAGCATTGGCAGGTTGTATAAGTAGAACAAGTCCTTTTTCTACTCTACAAATATAAAGCGTTATTTATGGGCGAACAGTAAAGAACAGATTGCTCACCTATTAATCTTTAGCCTATAAAAATGCTCACTCTAGTAGCGGGCATACAGATAGTCATTCTTGCTGCCTTTCTGCCAGCCATCGTGACACCTGGAACGGTACTTCTGGCAGCTGATATAGATGATAAACGCGACCAACTGCAGCAAACTCGACAAATTATCATCGCGCACTTCTCCAAATCTGACGTCATCATTGAAGTTGGCGAACGAGCTGAACTCAGCTTTCGTCTGAGCAATCGATTCAACGATTCTGGCGGTAATGTTTACCTCTACTTCACTTACCAGGAGGAGCCGGGTGCTCAGATTACTAACAGACAGCGGATTCCAGTGATTCAAGACCTTGCCGATCCAGCAGTGCCATCGTCAGTGAATGACTCTGTGGCCTTCACAATAATCGGCTTGACTCCGGGTCACGTGATCATTGGACTCAATTCAACTAATGCGGAATTCGAAAATCGTCGAGACAGATTTATTCGGATCAGAGTGATTCGCAGTCACTGGCTGGATGTCGTCAACTTTATCGTTGGAATTCTCTATGTAATCTGCTGGTCGACCTCCTATTATCCGCAGACTTGGCTAAATTACACCCGCAAATCGGTTGTCGGCCTGAATTTCGACTTTGTCGGATTAAACATTCTCGGCTTCGCTGTGTACAGCGTGTTCAATGTTGGCTTATACTGGATTCCGGCTTTGCAGAGCATGTACTTTGCCCAGCATCCAAGAGGCGTGATTCCGGTCCAACTAGCCGACTGCGTCTTTGCACTGCACTGTCTGGCAATCACCATCATTCAAGGCTTTCAATGCCTGTTTTACGAACGTGGCAGTCAGAGACTGTCCCTGGTTGGCAGTTTGTTGCTAGGCGGTATGACGTCATTCTTGTTAATTAGCCTAACGCTGGCTGCTACCTGGGGTCCAAGATTTGGTCTAAATTGGCTGCAGTTTGTCTATTTTGCTTCCTACATTAAGCTGGCTGTCACACTTACAAAGTACGTGCCGCAGGCCTTCATGAACTACAAGCGGCAGTCCACCTGGGGCTGGTCTATCGGCCAGGTGTATCTGGACTTTGCTGGCGGCTTTCTCAGCATTGGCCAAATGATTCTGCTGGCGCACAACTATAGCGACTGGGGCTCATTGCTGGGCGACCCGACCAAGCTGGGTCTTGGCGTTGTGTCCGTGATGTACGACTGTCTCTTCTTTGTACAGCACTACTGCTTATATGGACCAGGTGTTGGCCATCGAATTGCATTGAACACTGACCACCTGTCTAACAATGTGGATGTCAATGACTGCGAGTACGACGTTGAGACATCGATTGACGAGAAGTCTAGACTATTGTGAGAGCCATTCTTGAACAGTACAAAAACCAACGGGGTATTTAAAATGCCCACTGCCTACGAGTACTTTATGATAGCTCCCAAACCGGATAACCGATTTTCCTGAAAGTCCTCCATATGAACTAACTTTCAAAGCCGTCCGAGTCAGCATCGTCGAGATATTCAGCGATTCTTGTCAGAGACCCTGGTGACAAGGAGACATAGGTCTGTATTAACCTGTTTGGCGAATCCGTATAAATTAAAAAAAACAATTTATAAATTCAAAGCCTTGGCGAAGCCGAGGCCCAGAAGCGCAGTCCGAAGCCGTTCCTAGGCCATAGACAACGAGTTCAGGGGGTATTATAGTATTTAATCCTAATGCTTGGCCCGGCTCCCGAGATTGCACTACTAAAACTGTTTACAGCAACTGTGACCATAGACTATATGTTTAATCGGCCTAGGCCGTTAAATGACTGGCTTAGGCCAGTTAAATAATAAATACATAGAATTAATAGCCAATAGGCCGGGCCAAGCTGGGGATTAAATAGCACCGTCGTCTTTCTACTGTTAATGTCTTGCATTACTCGTACCAATGTAACATTCAAAAAATTAAATATCTAGAGGCAGTTGTTATTAAAAAAGTACGTTTTTGTTATAAACTAATTTGTCTTAAAAAAGCAGAAATTAAGTGTAGATTTTCATTCTTTTCAACTGTTTTGATTTGTTTAAAAACCAAATATATCGATCGGAAAGTATGTACCACATTTCAATATTTCAAACTCGATACGGTTTTGCTTTACTCGATAAGAAAAATAGGGTTGACTTATTAGTATTGACAATAAACAAATAGTATGGAATGAAATATGACTTTAAACAAGAATCAAGTTTGAAAATATGCCAAAACAAGAAGACAAATAATGAAGAATCGGGAGAAAATCGACGATAACAAGAGGGGTAACAATCAGTTAAAGAAATTCTATAAGAAACACTATGACATATAAGCAGATGTTCTCACTTTTTTTCTTTTTTCCTTAATTTTGTTTCTAATCGAAATCTATTTATATTTGTTGCCACAGCTTCTTTTTTATAACAAACTTTCGATCCTATTGTCTTATCCCCATTTCCATTTATATCCTCCCCAAAATAACTTTCTATCTTACTCAATCCCGTCCACTTTTTTCCCAGTACTTTTGTCTTTTCCCCAATGCCATTTTCACTTCTTAAATCCGTTCTTCTCTTCCGAAAATCCCATTTTCTTTTCCCTAATCAATTTTCTTTAATCCAAATTCTTCTTCCTAAAACTCATCTTTCCCAATCCCATTGTCTCTTCTCTAGTCCCACTCTTTCTTACCCAATCTCATTGTCCATTCACCTATCCGATTGTCTATTTCCTAATCCCATTCTCTCTTCCCTAATCCCATCGTCTATTCCCTATCCTATTCTCTCTTCCCCAATCTTATAGTCTTACCCCACAAATCTAATTATATCTTATCCTAAATCCTACCCCAAATCCTCCCTACAAAACATTTTTTATCCCATATTTTTATTGATGTAGAAAATCGTTACTGGCTACTTCGGACAATGGGTTCTAGTCCGATCTCACACGTAGAAAGTGTGGCACAACGTGTATTGGTGCCGGGTGTCCTTTTAAAAGAGTCGGCCCTGACACCACCTTACCGGAGTAACCGTCCTTCCACTGACCAGCCGGCAGTACAATATCCCTAGCAACCGAACCAGGGTCAAGCACCGGAGCAACTAAAAGAGAATCGCCCACTAGAAATTGATCATCAACTGTCCATAACAATTGATGTTCACTGTTATCTGCCAGCCACCACAATGGCCTAGTTACCGGGGCGCCCGTCTTAAACATGTCACTCAAAGCCAACTGTAACGCCGGCTCATAAACCTCGGCACGCAGTTTCAAAAGTTGCAAGGCCATTGTTGACACTGATTCGTCGTAATCCCAGGGTGTTATGGAGAATTGCAAGATTGGTAGGAAACAGCTCAACTGCAGCCATCGAATGTACAGTTCTCGATCAGGCCTGGCGCCGTCCATTGTTTCGGCCGAGTAAGCGTTTCCTAGAATTGCCAAGTTTACACCATTGTTTACTATGAGTAGAGACCATCGAAAATATCAATACGCAATACGCTTTTTGATAAATGTGCGTTTTTTAACCATAGGCCAATCTGGATTCCGGTAAAGGATAAATTCACTAAATTAGGACTGATTCATCTGAACTGTAAACTGAGATTTTAATGATCCTAGATTTGAGTGAATTGGGATTTGACAAGGACCTGCACTAGGAGAAGGACGGGAAACTACGTTTCTTAGAAAAATACAGGAATAAGTAGCTAATACTAATTATGACATTTATTAATTAATACTTGATTGCAAGAGGAACATAAGTATAAAGTTGAGCTTATTAGTGTTATTATTATTAAATTTCAGACTTAAGATAGGTTATTAGTAAAGTAATGAAAACCAAAATTTCATGAATAGAAGTTTAAATAAAATTTAGTAAATCGACGACATGCTAAGCAAGTTATATCAAAAGAACAGCTTTGTATCTGCTTCCCAAACAAAAGCTGTCACCATTTAAATCTGAAAAAGTGAAAATTTCCTAACTCCGTAGCGCATTCTTTTCACTTAAACAAGCCCTTCATTTTTTCTTAGAAACATAGTTTCCCGTCCTTCTACTCCTAATGGTCCTTGGGATTTAAGTGAAGTGGGTATTTAAGTAAATTGGGATTTGAGTGAATTGGGATTTAAGTAAATTGGGATTTGAGTGAATTGGGATTTAATTGAATTGGGATTTAAGTGCATTGGGAGTTAAATGAATAAGGATCTAAGTGAATATGGATTTAGGTGAATAAGGATTTGATTGAATAGGGATGTGTAAATTGGGATTTCAGTGAATATGGATTTCAGTGAATAAGGATTTCAGTGAACTGGTATTTAAGTGAATAAGGATTTGAGTGAATAGGGATTTGCGCGAATTGGGATCTAAGTGAATATGGATTTGAGTGAATTAGGATGTGGATGAATTGGGATTTCAGTGAAATAGGATTTGAGTGAATTGGGATTTGAGTGAATTGGGATCTAAGTGAATATGGATTTGAGCGAATTGGGATTTGAGTGAATTGGGATCTAAGTGAATATGGATTTGAGTGAATTAGGATGTGGATGAATTGGGATTTCAGTGAAATAGGATTTGAGTGAATATGGATTTGAGTGAATTAGGATGTGGATGAATTGGGATTTCAGTGAAATAGGATTTGAGTGAATTGGGATTTGTGCGAATTGGGATCTAAGTGAATATGGATTTGAGTGAATTGGATTCGAGTGAATAGGGATCTAAGTGAACTTGGATTCGAGTGAATAGGGACCTTAGTGAGTTGAGTCTATTTGAAAAGCAATAAATCCAGCAAACAAAAGCTCACCGCCAATCATATCCGGCATAACAAAGTGATATCCGCTCACAGCCAGCATCAGGGCATTGGGCACGATGGAACGCAGTCCATTTCTACGACCCCAGTGGCTGTCCTTGTCGAACATCCGGACGGCCACCGGGACAGACTGGGTTCGATAACCAGTGCGCACCTCGACAGTCCCGCCAAATCGGGCGGCGACCTTCTCCACGTAGGCTGTGGTGAAATGCAACGGCGAGGCCAGTTGACGTAGAGTAGCCGCGCCCCTCAGATAGTAGGTCTCGCCGGCGTCAAATTTGAATGCTTTCAGACTGTAGCGCCGACGAAAGCCGTCTAGTCTATTGACAAACCAATCAACCGCGTCTGGATTTGTCGAATCCAACAGACCGCCGACGCCTTGCCACCAGACAATACTAGCCGACCCATTGTTGTTCTCATTCGTCACTAAATAGTCTGCGTTGGATGCCTCAGTGTAAGCCAAAGTGTCCCGATTGAAAAATGGTACAATCCAAGTTGTTATCCTGTGGCCCGCTTTGTTAAGCCGCTCAGCCATGCCAACGGGATTCGGGAATTTCGACGAGTCCCAGATCAGATCGCCGTAGTTGATCGTGTACCGATCGTCAATTTCAATCTGACTGGCCGGATAGCCGCGTCTGGTTAGATCGTCGGCTAGGGCTTCAACATCCAGCTGGTTGATTTTAGTTTTGTGTCTGGCCCAGGTGCACCAGACAGGTTGGCTGAGCATGCGCTGATCGGGCGACAAGGAGGGCCGCTTGTACAACCTAGGATAAACGAAATGGGACCAGTGACAAGTTAAGGGAAAATAGGGTAAGGGAAGAGGGGAAGGGAAGAGGGGAAGGTAACATCCAGAACATAAGACACCAATAGACCAAATTTGAGTCTCACCAATTTTGAGCAGTCATATAAGCTTGCTTAGCATTATCAGCCAGGCACACAGTTGCATTAAAAAAATCGTTCGGCTTGATTGATCTTCCCTTATAGACTGGCTCATTTGGAGCAAGATTTAGACAAAGCCTTTTGTCTTCCAACTGACCAACAGATAGAGGTGTGGCATCGTCAACATGCAATAGCAAGCCGCGAGAAGACAGCCACAGGCGCTCAACAAAACCGCCCCACAGGCCGGATCGTTTGGCTCCGGTTAGTTCAGCGAAATCATTGCTAACATAGGCCTGATTAGGCATTGACTGGCCGTTGATTGGCCAACGCTGATCAAAGGCGGCGCCGCCGCCGTAAATATAGCCGCTAATTGGCAGTTCCAAGCATAGGCCGGCGGCGGCGTCCTTTGATGTTGACGCGATTAAAACGCGATAGCATGTCACAGACGGATCGGGCTGAGGTAGCCGCGTCACCTTCAGGCTACCGGCGCTACCCCAAGTAATTATCACGTCCTGATGATTTTCACCAGACTGCACTGCAGACTTCTTTAAAGTTAAGAAATTTATTTTTTGTTAGACATAGTCACACGTGAATGGAATCAGATGAAAAGGAACGCGTTGTGATCTTGGGAACGTGTGTTGTCCTCGAGAGTGTGTAATGTCCATGAGAATGTGTAATGTTACTGAGAATGTTTAATGTCTATGAGAATGTGTAATGTTACTGAGAATGTTTAATGTCTATGAGAATGTGTAATGTTACTGAGAATGTTTAATGTCCATGAGAATGTGTAATGTCCATGAGAATGTGTAATGTCTATGGGAATGTTTAATGTTCCTAAATATGTTTCATGTTTCTGAGAATGTGTAACGTTCCTGAGAAAGTTTAATGTTCCTGAGAATTTTAATGTTCCTGAGAATGTGTAATGTCTATGAGAATGTGTAATGTCTATGAGAATGTGTAATGTTCCTGAGAATGTTTAATGTCTATGAGAATGTTTAATGTTCCTGATAATGTGTAATGTCCATGAGAATGTGTAATGTCTATGGGAATTTTTAATGTTCCTGAATATGTTTAATGTTTCTGAGAATGTGTAATGCTCCTGAAAACGGGTAATGTTCTTAAGAATGTGTAATGTTCTTGAGAATGTGTAATGTCTATGGGAATGTTTTATGTCCATGAGAATTTGTAATGTCCATGAGAATGTTTTATGTCCATGAGAATGTGTAATGTCCATGAGAATGTTTTATGTCCATGAGAATGTTTTATGTCCATGAGAATATGTAATGTCGCTTAGAATGGCAAAGGCAAAAAGGCTTGATGTCCTTGAGAATGTGGCATGCTCTAGGCAATGTGCGATTACAACTCAGTCTGCATCTGAGATAAACATATAATATACTGAGATAATTGATTAATTGACTATGGCTAAAATTAATTGTCAGTATAAGTATTTTGTGTTTCAAAATGTGTCAACTTGATTGTTTCTTTTAGATTTACAATTGCATCCGTGATACCCAAATTAACCTGTACAGCTGTCAACTTCTCTCCGCTCCAAAGCAGACTAAATTCGGCTATCAATCCGGATTTCGTGCCATCAAATTTTATTTCGTTGTCCAAAACTTTTTGACTAAATAGCAAGCGATTGTTCTCAAATGTCACAGTCATTGCTGTTTTATTCGGCATCTGCCTATGACCAAATGGAAAGTATAACGACAGCAGAGTGTAAAATGCTACGCTTAGAAGCAACACGACAATTGCTGTCCGCTGGCCAAAGAATTGATTGACATGTCGCTGGTCACTTGGTGATGATGAAGACGCCGTTGCCATTGGAGTGAAGTGTCTGGAATGACACGTCATTCAGTTCAATCTAAAATCTAAAATAAAGTCAGTTTACTAAAATTCTTCTGTGACTTCAAAATGAATTAATTCGATGAAAAGCTAACTTTTTTTCAAAGTTAACCACGAAACGAGCAACATTTAGTTCTAGCAAAGTTTGAAACAAAATGAAGATCTTGAAAATTGACTTTTTATTTAACTATAAATAATTACCTGTTGCTATTTTACACGCACAAAAAATCAGGCCGAAAGTAAAATATAATCACTAGCTACAGAAATGAATGCAAAGTTCTATTTAAGATACGACTTCACGTGATTAGAGCCATTCTCATAAGACAATGCGACCATAAAATCTATTCTTTAGAGTTAATAAAGCACCTTTTACGCTTTTACGTCCCTTAACACTGCTACCCTTTTATCCCAACCGGTCTTTCCAACTACACACCTGTCTTCTACCCCTTCCCTTAAATGTCTTCTCCCCCTACTCTGAACCTGTCTTCTTCCCTTTTACTCATGTCTTCTCCCCTACCCTAAACTTGACTTCTCCCCTATCCTCAAAACATGTCTTCTCCCCCTACCCTAAGCATGTCTTCTCCCTCTATCCTAAACCTGTCTTCTCCTTCTATCCTAAACCTGTCTTCTCCCCCTATCCTAAACCTGTCTTCTCCCCCCCCATCCTAAACCTGTCTTCTCCCCCACTATCCTAAACCTGTCTTCTCCCCCTATCCTAAACCTGTCTTCTCCCCCCCATCCTAAACCTGTCTTCTCCCCCACTATCCTAAACCTGTCTTCTCCCCCACTATCCTAAACCTGTCTTCTCCCCCCCATCCTAAACCTGTCTTCTCCCCCACTATCTTAAACCTGTCTTCTCCCCCACTATCCTAAACCTGTCTTCTCCCCCTATCCTAGACCTGTCTTCTCCCCCACTATCCTAAACCTGTCTTCTCCCCTATCCTAAACCTGTCTTCTCCCCCACTATCCTAAACCTGTCTTCTCCCCCACTATCCTAAACCTGTCTTCTCCCCTATCCTAAACCTGTCTTCTCCCCCACTATCCTAAACCTGTCTTCTCCCCCACTATCCTAAACCTGTCTTCTCCCCTATCCTAAACCTGTCTTCTCCCCTATCCTAAACCTGTCTTCTCCCCCACTATCCTAAACCTGTCTTCTCCCCCACTATCCTAAACCTGTCTTCTCCCCTATCCTAAACCTGTCTTCTCCCCCACTATCCTAAACCTGTCTTCTCCCCTATCCTAAACCTGTCTTCTCCCCCACTATCCTAAACCTGTCTTCTCCCCTATCCTAAACCTGTCTTCTCCCCCACTATCCTAAACCTGTCTTCTCCCCTATCCTAAACCTGTCTTCTCCCCCACTATCCTAAACCTGTCTTCTCCCCCACTATCCTAAACCTGTCTTCTCCCCTATCCTAAACCTGTCTTCTCCCCCACTATCCTAAACCTGTCTTCTCCCCCACTATCCTAAACCTGTCTTCTCCCCCACTATCCTAAACCTGTCTTCTCCCCCTATCCTAGACCTGTCTTCCCCCCCACTATCCTAAACCTGTCTTCTCCCCCACTATCCTAGACCTGTCTATTCACCTGTGTTCTGTAACAGATTTTCCTACCTAATCTCATTCTCTCAGATTAAAAGCGCCTAACACTGCATGGACAGCTGGCTGTCAATCACGGCTCCTCCCTATACTTGGGAAAAATGTTATTTCTTCGCTTATTGCGATACTTCAAGCTATTATAGTTATTCAACTGGATGATGGAGCGCCTAGTTGGCATGAATTCTTTCATGTACTCGTCCTGCACCGAGAGGCGTCTCAGATTTCGCAAGAACTCGCTACCGTAGGACAGGCGCATATAATTCGAGCCGACGTAGAAATCTTTCGGCGTAACCTCCCCCTCGCCTAGAATGTCAATGTAGTCATTCTGGCCGAATAGCGCCTGCTTGGGATGCCAATCGTCTATGGGCTGATAGGGCGGCATCACCACTGGTGTGTTTAATTTCGAATCCTTTAATCTGGGCAGCAGGCCGCCATTGTACAGGGCACGCGAGGTGCGACCGAAATCTCTTGACTCGGGCAGCAGATAGGTGTCAGCTGTGGTGGCAGGTTTGCCGGACTCCGACGAAGAATTCTTTGACACGGCTTCGTTAGCCAGACGGTCGATAAAACCCCGCCAATAGCTGACGCGATTTCGACTGAATAAACGACACTGCTGCTGCCGTTGCTGACGAATCTGACAGCAAAGGCCCTGGACGATTAGACTAAAGATGGCTGGCATCATGCACTGAAATACACATTTGTATGACAGGATTTTTAACCTGAATTCACAATTCAAATTTTGGCATTTTTGTTCTATCTCTCTGTGATTTCTGTTAACCGCCACTCGACCGTTCGTAAAAAAGTATTCCATTTTTTACTTCACATTTCATTCTCATTTCTGTTCTATGTGTCATTCTATTTTCCATTCTATCCGGAATTCTACTCTCCATCCTATTTGGCATTCTACTTTCCATTCTATCTGGATTCTACTTACCAGTCTATCTGGCATTCTACTCTTCATTCAATCTGGAATTCTACTTTCTATTCTATCTGGAATTCTACTTTCTATTCTATCTGGATTCTACTTACCAGTCTATCTGGCATTCTACTCTTCATTCAATCTGGAATTCTACTTTCTATTCTATCAGGAATTCTACTTTCTATTCTATCTGGATTCTACTTACCAGTCTATCTGGAATTCTACTCTTCATTCAATCTGGAATTCAACTTTCTATTCTATCTGGAATTCTACCTTCTATTTCATCTGGAATTCTACTTTCTAGTCTATCTGGAATTCTACTTTCTATTCTATCTGGAATTCTACTTTCCATTCTATTTGGAATTCTACTTTCCATTCTATATGCCATTATACTTTCTATAGCATGCAAAAGAGAATAAATTTTTTCTTTACATCAATAATAGTATTATTACTCTTTGTCCTCCTCATTTCATGCTAATCTGTTGTATTATTAAATGTCAACAATGGACAATTAAAAAAGGGATGTTTTTTAGATATTTTTCACCGGCAAAAGCTACAGCATCGCTAGTTTATTTAAAGCATTGAAAAAACTGTTGCAACTTATTTCAGCAATGAGTTACAATCACAATGATTAAAACTGTGGTTTATAACATTTTTCTATCGCAATTCAAATGAACACCTTCTGAGAAATCAGTGATGAAACACGGGTGCATAAAAATCTACTAACTGTAACTAATCCGATGATATTATTAGTTGCAGATGACCAACTAAAAATTTGAGTCCTACTCAAGATGAGAAAGAATTAATCTTTGTCGCCAAACAGTTTCTTGTACACAGACTCCGGCAGCAGAAGTTGCTGCTTATATTTAAAATTTGAGTACCACTTCTCGCTCCAGGTCATTTTATCCCAGCTCTCTAATTCGGCCCTAGACTGGGCCGTTAGAAATCGATATCGATCCTCAGATAAAACAGTGGCTACATAAGCAGTGCCCGTTAGAAGGCCGAAGGATAATATTGGTCGCTTGATCGCGAAGACACGCGCTTCTAAGAAACACCGACGTAGGAACAGCATGGCTAGCAGCTGGATTGACACCTGACACGAGTGGAAATGCAAAGCCAGTACATCTTAGGTTCTTTTATAACACTCTTCAATTCGAATATCGTCAAATTAATCTAAAATCATGTTTCTATTGTCGTTTTACTAGAAATTCAAATCTGCTATTTCCTTATTAGAAATCCCAATATAATAATTTTCGTCCCCTAAGATCCCATTTTAATCCTTCCTACTAGAAATCCTAGTCTAATCCTTTTCCTCACAAAAGATCCCATTTTAATCCGTCATCACAAGAAATCCAATTCTAATCCTCCTTCACTATAAATCCCATTCGGATCCTTTTGCTCACTAAAGATCCCATTTTATTCTTTCCTTATTAGAAATCCCATTCTAACCTCTTTCCTCACCAAAGATCCCATTTTAATCCTTCCTTATTAGAAATCCCATTCTAATCCTTCCTCACTAGAAACCCCATTATTCCCTTATAAACCAAGAACCTACAGTGGCTAGTTGGTAGGACTGCTGCTGCTGCTGCTGCTGACACCTTTCGCTTCGCCTTTGCTAGCCCCACCTGAGCTTCCAAATAGCGAGTCGACTTGCTCCTTAACCGCCCTATCAAAGGCTTCGATGCGTCGCTTAGAATTCGGCTGAACCAATCGTTCGTTGTGCTGCAACATATACCAGGAATACACAGAGAGGCCGATTGAACCAACAACACCGAAATGGATCAGGGCCTGTTTCATAGGAATGTTCAGTTACCGATGCTTGTAACCCGATGGCTGGCTAGGTTGAATTTTTAATTGAAATTTGCAGCAGCTGAAATATGAAATAGATTTACAGTGATGTGCAATTTATAATTAGCAAAAATATTTATCGGGGATTTTGGAATTTTCCGAGAAATGTTATTTTTTAGTTGGACCAGAAATTGTATCTTCAAATTTTTCTAGAAATTGGATTTTTCTTCCTTAGAGATGGAATTTTTTCACATTCCAAGAAACCGATTTCTCTTGATTTCTCGAAACAGGATTTCTTTATCTTTCGATAGATAGAACGTTTCGCTTCTTTTAAAGGGATTTTCAATCAAATCCCACCAAAAGGACTTCCCCAACTTCCATAGAATTGGGATCTTCTAGAAAAGTTTCCTAGAAAAATATAGCGACTTTTTCAAAGAAGGGATTTTCGTGCTTTTAGAAATGGGATTATTGAATTTTCTTGGCACTGGGATTTATTATAAATATAATCATTTTTTATCAATTTCATGATTTTATCAATTTCCAGGAAACATGATTCTCCATTTTTCTAGCACTGGAAATCTCAAATTGGTATTGTCCATTGTTTTGTAGCTAATTGGGATGTTAAAATAATTTCCTACAATTTTATTATGTATCTAGAAATGAAATTCATCAATTTTAATACTATCGCCGTGATTTAAAAAAATTCCTAGATTCCAATCCTATTTTGGAGAAAGAATAGAAAATGATAAAAATCAAATAATAAAAAATGTCTAAATAATATAAACGATTATTGTATTGCATCTATTTTTGAAGTTCTTTGAATAGTTATTTTTTAAGGAAAAAAACATAAACCACTGAAGCTCTACGACTAAAGGCAGCAAGAAGATGAAAAACTAATTTAGCTTGTACTACTATAGAATATGTGACAGTTTAGACCACAATTGATAAATGTATTGATATCGGTTACAATTCAGACGATAAGATATTGCCATTAAAAATTAAAAAAGAAATAAAAAGAAAGATATTGGAAAATTTGACACTTTAAACTTATATAGGCACATGGAAAACTAGAAATGGTAATTTGAGATCAATAATTGCTGTGCGAATAATAGGTAGCATATTGACAAGTATAGTAACAAGAAAACTAGTTTGATTGGACTTTTAGCTGTAAGGCAAGACAGAGAAAATAAGTGCAATAAAGTTTCGGCTTTAATAAAGCAAAGATTAACCGGAAAGCTTTTTATTGCCACAATATCAATGCGGAAATTTACTTTTGTTGTATGAATGTACTTTGGTCGTGGGAGTTGATGATCGATATCGAATGTACACTGGGGGTAGGAGTTGATCGATAACGAATGTACACTGGGGGTAGGAGTTGATTGATAACGAATGTACAATGGGGGTAGGGATTAATTAACATTGAGAATAGACTAAGGAAGGAATCGATATTGATTTAACTAGATGGGTAATGGGTATAGAGTCGATCTATTTTTTATTAGTTTATTTTACATCATTTATTTGACAATAGAAAAGTCTTCACTCCAACGGGTGTAAATTCAGCTTACAAAAAAAACAATGCCAGACACTAAAATCGACCCTTTCTTTGTTGACAAAAGTCAATTGAGAAAAGAGAAATATTTCGCTTCAATTCTTGTAAAGTAAGATTTAACAATTTGGCTAAACATGTAAAACTTGAGTCTTAGGACAAACAGAGGTCACCAAAGAAACAAGCTTGCCAAACAAGAAAGACAGCTCAAACACTCCGTAAATGAAAACCATATGAAGTTAGACCACATTTGGATAGTTAAACCCAATAAAAAGAAGATTCAAAATACAATTCTCAAACAACTCGACACAAAAAGCTTGCTTGTTCAAACCAATATCGATAAAGATAGTCATTGTGTAAAATATATAAGACTATGCTAAAAGTGCAAAAGCACTTTAGCCACCTGGAACATTGATTTATGAAGGACATTAAAAAGTTTTAAAAAGTTTGATCGAAAAACGATCCAAAGCAAAAGAAAAGTGTTCCATATTTAATGTCTGAAATTTTTTTGCATGTTTTTGAATATTTTTTATGTACACTTACCTGATAGTATGGTAAAAGCTCAGCACATACATATTGACAGTGCTCACTGGTAGTATATAGCGAAGTACAAAGGACATCGAGGTAAAACAAAGTTTATATTTATTGCTTATTGATGAGCAATAAAAGCATGCAAAATAAGACATTAAAATTGCATTTTAATTAAATAACCAGTCAGAGGCATAAAACCAGGCAATGATAAATGATACTTGTCTTAAAGAACTCATTTAACCTATCCCGGTGAGTTAAAGGGCACACTGGGAAAGGGTAAAATGGAGGGAGGTTGGTGGAGAGCTAATGTACACTGAGAAAGGGTAAAATGGAGGGAGGTTGGAGGAGAGCTAATGTACACTGGGAGAGGGTAAAATGGAGGGAGGTTGGAGGAGAGCTAATGTACACTGGGAGAGGGTAAAATAGAGGGAGTTTAGCGGAGAGCCAATGTACACTGGGGGGAGGGTGAAATGGAGGGACGTTGGTGGAGAGACAATGTACACTAGAAGAAGCCTGAAATGGAGGGAGGTTGGCGGAGAGACAATGTACACTAGAAGAAGGCTGAAATGGAGGGAGGTTGGCGGAGAGACAATGTACTATAGGGGACCCATGAGGTGGAAGAGTTTTTAAACATGTTTTTATCTCGCGAAAGCATCAAGCATACAACCAAATCATTAATAAAACACAATATGAATCGAAAAGTAGGTATCGAATTATTGAAATCTGAATAAATCAAAGCCAATGTATAGTAAAACACAGTATTATTAGGCCTCTAAAAATTTCTTTTGTCAGCAGGTGATCTAAAAGCTGCGTCTTTCCGTCAAGACAATTGCAGGTCAAGCTGGTCTGTGTGCCACCCAGGATAAGTAGGTGTTCCAAACAATGGTGACACAGTTAACTACAAACAACCTGCATAAAAATGTAGTTATAGTTTTATAATTAAATAGCTTTCCACTAATGAAGAACATATAACAAAAGAAAAAAAGAACATTACCTAAGATGATTCGGAGCAAAAGTAAAGTTTAACACTTGAACAGCCGGCCACAACTGGAAGTAAATTTATGAAAAACTTTTTTACTGTTTTTTTCTAAATGAACCATTTCTATAGCGCCAAGTAAACACAGTAGAAAATGTAGAAACCTGACAGACTGGATATAAATACTAATAATAATGACAGACAGAGATAAATAAATTCACGACAAACACTCAGGAGGAAAATATATTCAGTACAGAAAGACACTCAGGACAGACACTTACGACCGACACTCTGGACAAAAGGACACTCACTCAGGACCGACACTCTGGACAAAAGGACACTCACTCAGGACCGACACTCAGGACAGACACTGAGGACAGACACTCAGGACAGACACTTTGAGACAGAAAGACACTCAGGACAGACACTCAGGAAAGACACTCAGGACGGACACTTTGAGACAGAAAGACACTCAGGACAGACACTCAGGAAAGACACTCAGGACGGACACTCTGGACAAAAGGACACTCACTCAGGACCGACACTCAGGACAGACACTGAGGACAGACACTCTGGACAAAAGGACACTCACTCAGGACCGACACTCTGGACAAAAGGACACTCACTCAGGACCGACACTCAGGACAGACACTGAGGACAGACACTCAGGACAGACACTTTGAGACAGAAAGACACTCAGGACAGACACTCAGGAAAGACACTCAGGACGGACACTCTGGACAAAAGGACACTCACTCAGGACCGACACTCAGGACAGACACTGAGGACAGACACTCAGGACAGACACTGAGGACAGACACTCAGGACAGACACTTTGAGACAGAAAGACACTCAGGACAGACACTCAGGAAAGACACTCAGGACGGACACTTTGAGACAGAAAGACACTCAGGACAGACACTCAGGAAAGACACTCAGGACGGACACTCTGGACAAAAGGACACTCACTCAGGACCGACACTCAGGACAGACACTGAGGACAGACACTCAGGACAGACACTGAGGACAGACACTCAGGACAGACACTTTGAGACAGAAAGACACTCAGGACAGACACTCAGGAAAGACACTCAGGACGGACACTTTGAGACAGAAAGACACTCAGGACAGACACTCAGGAAAGACACTCAGGACGGACACTCTGGACAAAAGGACACTCACTCAGGACCGACACTCAGGACAGACACTCAGGACGGACACTCAGGACAGACACTTTGAGACAGAAAGACACTCAGGACAGACACTCAGGAAAGACACTCAGGACGGACACTCTGGACAAACAGACACTCAAGAGAGACACTTGAGGCAGAAAGATACTCATGACATATAGACAGGGCATATGGGTACAAAAGGAAAATAAAAACCTTATAATTAGTAGCCATGATCTCAGGAAGGCTGTGCAATTGTCGAACAACTCCATCAAGGCCGCCAGTGTTGAGAATGGACACAGCGGAGACGTATAGAACTACGGAAACTGGCGCCATGAGCAGTTGATCAGCGGCTACCATTTTCAGTACACGATGGCTCTGATTGGCTAACCGGTGCGAGAGGAATGCGTACCACTTGTTCAGCATGGGACCCTGGATTGCGAATGAATCACAGTGTGATGGATGGGTCATAGCATGGATGAATGGGTCATAGTGTGGATGGACGGATCATAGTGTGGATGGATGGGTCATAGTGTGGATGGATGGATCATAGTGTGGATGGATGGGTCATAGTGTGGATGGATGGGTCATAGTGTGGATGGATGGGTCATAGTGTGGATGAATGGGTCATAGTGTGGATGAATGGGTCATAGTGTGGATGGATGGGTCATAGTGTGGATGGATGGGTCATAGTGTGGATGAATGGGTCATAGTGTGGATGAATGGGTCATAGTGTGGATGGATGGATCATAGTGTGGATGGATGGGTCATAGTGTGGATGGATGGGTCATAGTGTGGATGGATGGGTCATAGTGTGGATGGATGGATCATAGTGTGGATGGATGGGTCATAGTGTGGTTGAATGGGTCATTCTGTGGCTGGGTGGGTCATAGTGAGCCTGAATCGGTAAACATGGGCAAAGTGAGTAAGACAGAGCAGTTGAAATCGAATACAGGTATCAAAAAGGCAGCAAAAGACTTACATAGGCTAAGGTGCCTAGCAGAAAGACTTTCACAGTACGTCTAATACTCATTCGCCTATAACTGTAGCCTTCTACGCATTGTGCAATAGTATCACCGGCACCCATTAGTACACCGGTTGTTAGGGCCGGAGCAGCCGTAGGATGAGTCCTTAGCAACCGATCGTAGCTAATCCAGACTCGCCTTAACAAAGCCATATGTGTCTGTTATTTTATGCGAAAAAACAATCTATGGACGGCGAAACTCCACTGAAAAGAAAAAAAACACATTACACTCTACTAACAGTAGGAATAAGCGAATCGCTGACGGTAAAATTGTTTTGAAGCCTTATGTTGTCTAAAAAAGATTACAAAATGAATTTTAAAAAGATGAATGACAGATGACACTAGCAGAGATCACATCTTATCCCTTATACCGATATTAGGCTAGGCCACATCACATTTCTCTGAGCAAATGGAACAGACAGGGGCCAGCATAATTCAACTATCTCACAATTGTACCTGAACCTGTTTATGTAATAAGTCCTTAGTTTAATTATTGAAACAATATAAGGTTCAGTGGGTACAGATAGAAAGTGACGCATTAAATAAAAATCTTACTAAATTTAAACTTAAGTTTCGCTTATTAAAAGTTTGCAAGCTATGCAAGGACTAAAGTCCATTCTTTAGTTGTCATCATGCCTAAAAATAGAAGCATTAAAAAGTAAGACATTAAAACTTGACAATTAGAATTCTTCTTCGGACACACCTACGCATTCACCCCCTGCTGTAATCATATTTGGTGCAAAGAAATATTTGTATAATTCAACGTTTGAGTCGTTAAATAATAGTTTGGGTCGATGGAGAAGCGTTTGAGTCGATGGAGAAGCGTTTGAGTCTATGGAGAAGCATTTGAGTCGATGGAGAAGCATTTGAGTCGATGGAGAAGCATTTGAGTCGATGGACAAGCATTTGAGTCGACGGAGAAGCATTTGAGTCGACGGAGAAGCATTTGAGTCGATGGAGAAGCATTTGAGTCGATGGAGAAGCGTTTGAGTCTATGGAGAAGCATTTGAGTCGATGGAGAAGCATTTGAGTCGATGGAGAAGCATTTGAGTCGATGGACAAGCATTTGAGTCGACGGAGAAGCATTTGAGTCGACGGAGAAGCATTTGAGTCGATGGAGAAGCATTTGAGTCGATGGAGAAGCATTTGAGTCGATGGAGAAGCATTTGAGTCGATGGAGAAGCATTTGAGTCGATGGAGAAGCATTTGAGTCGACGGAGAAGCGTTTGAGTCGATGGAGAAGCGTTTGAGTCTATGGAGAAGCATTTGAGTCGACGGAGAAGCATTTGAGTCGATGGAGAAGCATTTGAGTCGATGGAGAAGCATTTGAGTCGATGGACAAGCATTTGAGTCGACGGAGAAGCATTTGAGTCGACGGAGAAGCATTTGAGTCGATGGAGAAGCATTTGAGTCGTTAGAAAAGTGTTTTAGTTGTCAGTAAAGCATTTGAGTCCTTTGAGAAGCGTTTGAGTAGTTAGATAAGCTTGTCAGGATATTGTCTTATAGTATTTTGTCTATAGTTTAGATTTAGTTTAGTTAGAGATTCTATTCTTTAATAAATAAATAAATAAATAAATAAACAAACAAGTCTACAATTGCTTTGTTCATAAAAATGAAATAATGAAAATGACGTATTCTAGCGAACTAAAATTAGTTTCAAAACAGACTCCAGAAGAGTATGCATTTTATAGTTCTCACATTCTTTCTCACATCGTTTCGCATAGCAATTTGCAATACAATTATTGCGCAGTTTCATCTAGAGCTAATGGATTTCGTATAGCACTATATATTTTTCTAGAATTGCACTCAAAATTGTTCCCAACAATGTAGGCGTGAAGGAAAATGATAAAACAGACTGTATGGTTTTCAAATAATTGTAAACAGTAAGCAAGGTTAGAAAGAAAATAGCGTTAAGGGCACACACAACACTGTGTAGATGTTGAATATTCACTGTTAGTAAGCATGTTGCACTTCAATTTATAACTGACAAATTAATAAAATCAAAAGATTAATCTGACAGCAGAAAGTTTGCATAATATAAATAGTCAATTGTTTAACAGCATGGGTTAGGCAAGGACTAAAACAAGTGTCATGAGGTCCCCACTAATGCAACCATTGAATTTACTTTCTTCTCATCGCGGTCTCCCGCATTTTAATCACTCTGCTTCTCGCCCTCTCCTTCTATTCCTCACTCTCCTCTCACTGTCCTTCTATCCGTTTCACTCTACTTCTCTCCCTCTCTTTCTATTCCTCACTCTCCTTCTCTCACTTTCCTTCTATCCCTCTCACTCTACTTCTCACCCTCTCCTTCTATTCCTCACTCTCCTTCTCTCACTTTCCTTCTGTCCCTCTCACTCTACTTCTCTCCCTCTCCTTCTATTCCTCACTCTACTTCTCACCATCTCCTTCTATCCCTCTCACTCTACTTCTCTCCTTCTCCTTCTATCCCTCACTCTACTTCTCTCCCTCTCCTTCTATTCCTCACTCTACTTCTCACCCTCTCCTTGTATCCCTCTCACACTACTTCTCTCCCCTGATCTGTTTTGTCACTCTCTCCATATTAGAAATGATTATATCTATCCCAAGAAAAAAATACTAAAATTTAAAAAAAAATAAAAAAAAAATAGACAATCTTGTTTTTTTTTAAACTTGATTTTTTAACGCATATAAAACAGAAATAAACCATACAGTATTGCATATGTACAAATAAAATGTTTACAAAGTTTTAGGATTAAAAAAATCTAAAGTTTCTTTTTTTTAACAAATTTAGTCATCAAAGAAAAGTAACAAAATACATACAGACTCGATGAGAACAGAAGCATATCTATAGAAAAAAAGAATGTTAAAATAAACAAAAATTTTCATATATTTTTACACATTTTCTGTTTTGCATTTTTAAGCGATAAAACTAAATTAACGAATAGCCTACCAATAAAGAAGACTGGAGTAAGAAATTTTTAATTGAATAAATTTGCGATAAAAAAGAATAACTAAATCACAATAAAAAGACTCTATTCCAATAAATAGGAGGTATTTTAACATTTAAAGATAACATACCTACAAATATTACATTTGTTTACATTTCAAAGCATCAAAATCCAATTCAATTATTCAATGAATCAATTTTATTTTGCTAAGCGTGTTTTTCGCTTAAATTTATTCCGTTTAGGAATTTTAGATTGTCGCTACTATTTGCTACATTGACTGTAAAAATAATTCTTTGTTAAGATTTGAGAATTTATTTTGCGATTTTTTCGTTCGGTTTTTTAATGAAAAAATCGTATAGTTTATTTCTTACTTTAAAAGACACATGGATCAGCAGTTTGTTAAACTGTTAGCAGTCTAAGCCCTCAAAAACGATGTTAAGCTCACAATAGCTAGGCCAGCGCCGGCATATGTAATCAGTCTGGATAGGACTCCGCTATCGTTGCCATGGTTGTCAGGGGCAACGACTGGGGCGGCGGCGGCGGCCGCACCGGTGCCGACTAGATTGAATTCGCCGTCTTTGTAGAAGCGAATAAGGCCCATCTGGGTGGGAGAATTAGGAGGTTTAGAATACCAGATCCATACACCTGTGATGAACGACACGAGAATTAGCAAACTGTGGAAAGAGAAGGAATGAAAGAGGGTAGAAGGCTGGGGGCAGAGATGGGTAGAAGGCTGGGGGCAGAGATGGGTAGAAGGCTGGGGGCAGAGATGGGTAGAAGGCTGGGGGCAGAGATGGGTAGAAGGCTGGGGGCAGAGATGGGTAGAAGGCTGGGGGCAGAGATGGGTAGAAGGCTGGGGGCAGAGATGGGTAGAAGGCTGGGGGCAGAGATGGGTAGAAGGCTGGGGGCAGAGATGGGTAGAAGGCTGGGGGCAGAGATGGGTAGAAGGCTGGGGGCAGAGATGGGTAGAAGGCTGGGGGCAGAGATGGGTAGAAGGCTGGGGGCAGAGAGGGGTAGAAGGCTGGGGGCAGAGATGGGTAGAAGGCTAGGAGAGAGAGAGAGGGGTAGAAGGCTGGGGGCAGAGATAAGTAGAAGGCTGGGGGCAGAGAGGGGTAGAAGGCTGGGGGCAGAGGGGTAGAAGGCTGGGGGGCAGAGGGTAGAAGGCTGGGGGCAGAGGTGTAGTAGGCTGGGGGCAAGAAGGGTTAAATTCTTGAAGGAGTGAAAGGTAGACGGCTGGCGAGAGACACTGGGGGAAGGTTAGAAGAAAGGTAAGAGTAAGGGGTACAAGGCTGGGAGAGACTGGGTAGAAGGCCGGGGACTGGCGAGAGAGAGGGGCTGGAAGGTTGGGGGAGAGAAATGGGGGTAGAAGGCTAGGCGGAGTGAAAGTTAGAAGGCTGGGAAGCTAGAAGGGTAAAGACAGGGGAGAGAGACTGGAGTAGAGGTAGAAGACAAGAGGAGAAAGGGGTAGTAGGCTTTTAAGAGACAGAGGAAACGAGTGAAAGGCATGACCGAATAGTCGGAGCAAACACGACTCACCCAGTCGCCATTTCGCTTAATCCAGGCCAGGACATTGTGCCCAACAACATAATCGGCTGACCAGCGGCACACATCGTCTGGTGTGACACTGGCAACACCCTGGCACTGGCACTGCCGAAGAAACATAGACGCAAACACAAAGATGGTCACAATGCGACCCCAATTGCAGTCGTCGATGAAGACATTGTCTAGCACCTGTTGAAAGCTTTCATTTGGGTTAGAGGCGTCGATAATCCAGTTGGATCGCAGATTCTCCAATTGGGATTTGTATCGCCGCTCGTAGTCGTTAGTTAGGCCAAGCACAGCCGATGACAATTCTTCAATTAGTGGGCCATAGCGTTTTCCATTGATTTGCCTTGGCTGCTGCTGCTGCTGCTGCTGCTGCTGCTCAGTGAGTTTCCTATCAGCTAAGTAGACTTTCACTAGGTCTGCCATAATGTTGTAATCGTTATTAGTATTATTGTTGCTGACTCCATTATTACCGTTTGAGGATGTTAAAGCCATAGACAGTGGTCTGCTAGTTGGACTGCAAACGGTAAATACAGGGAGACATTGGGGTATTATTTTAGAGTGTGCCTGTGTTCAAACAGAATTACATTACGTGATTAGGATTCTATTCTAGTTATTTGACTCACAGTTAAGATAAAAAATTATTAGCCAGATAACTAAGGTAGATTCAACTCACCCAGATTGGAAAAATGCAGAAGACAAAACAGTCATTTTTGGCGAGAAAGCACAGGTAAGAAGAGAATAAGATAGCAACAAAAAATCAACGAATAAGCAGAGATTTTTTAAAGAAACTTTGAGTTGCTTTAAAGCAGCCAAATTGGGGTGGGTAGACTTTACTGCCAACCAATAGTAATTCACCTGTCTCTATCTTGCCTAACCTAGCCAGAGAAAAGTTTACTAGACATAAAAATGTAGAAAACCAGAATTTATACAAATAACTCTACTACCAGTAGTTGATTTTGTTAGCTAAAATTTATACAAACTGTAGCTGAAAAAATACGAAATGAAAAATCTAAAGCAATCATGGAAAATGGCTACTTTGACCCTGCTACTTTCGGCGCCCGCACCTGCAGCCTCGGCGCCCCAGCTGACACCAGCGCCCGCTCCTTGGCATCATCGCTGCCTCGCCGCAAAGCACCAGACAATGTTTGGGGCCTAGCTCAGCTGCTGGGGGACCAGACAGCACCAGTGCAGTTGCAGTCAACTGCTCGAACTCCATCTAGTTGAGCTGGGGTGGGTGCACCCAGCTAGCGGACTTGTCAAGCCAAAGGAGGGTTTGCAATGTGACGCCACCCACTTTTTTGCACCTCCCAATGCCATGTTCTCCGTGTGTTCTGAGGGAGGAGGCACTGGCTGCACATTCTGTACTGTTGGCTGCAACACTAACAATCCGTCCCTGGACTTTGCCTCTCGACTTACGGACTATCAAATATAATAAATTTACACCCAAAAATCTCATATTTATTCACTTCTCTACTCGCTATATTCGTTTAAAATAAACCTGAAGATGCACACTGCTGTGCGAAACGCGTCGTTAGATGTTGATTCTCGCCTTTCTATTTATCTTACTTGTCAAGCAAGCAACTTTACCTCAATTATCATTAATTCCAGCTCTGAGTTTACAACAGACTTGACTAATGCTAATACCCTTTGAGCTGTATTAATTATTAGAAGTATGATAAAATACTTAATATTAACTAAAATAATATAATATGAAAAATACTTGACTAATTTGTGTGTCACATAAGTAATTTAGTAGCAGGGACATGCATCAAGCAGTTGTAGCACTGTCTAGTGAAATAATTGATTCCAGCCTTTAGCCTAGACCAGAATTCAATTTATTTATCAAGAAAAGTTTTTAATAAAATGTATCAATTTTAGAATATAATATTACACATCAGCAATAAAAAGAAGCTTCGTTCCTGAACTTTTTACTGAAGAAGAAACTTATCCTGGTTAAAAACTAAAACTCTAAAATAAGGAAAACAAAACAAAAATAAATATTTTATATACAGCAGCTTTGACTACTTTTAGTAAGCAAATAAACCTTCTTTCAGCTCTCAGTTAAGAAAATAATTTTTTTGCAACTCGCTTTTATTTTCCATTGTATTGTTTCATTATTATTGTTCCTGTGTGAATGCTTTCTATTGTTCTTTCAATAGTTCCATATATTGACTTGTTGTTATGCCAGAACAATGTTTTGGTTTTCAATCTTTGTACATTTGCAAATTCATTAAAAAAAGATAAAATTAAACTGTTCAATTAAAAATAATTAATCTGAAAAGTACTTTAAAGGTATAGCAAAGCATGACCTGAGATGGGGTTGACTATGGTGAAATTTAAGTTGTCTTAAAGAGGTGGGTGATAACAATTATATTCTATATTTGTCATTGAGATTTATTAATACATGAAACATGGTAATATTACTTCCATAAATTATTAATGATGTCAAACAGCATTACATTAGATTGGAAATACATGTTTGCTTGCAAGTTACACATAGGCCCTAATAAACCCAAATCAGCAATGCTAATACCTATTATATACTCTAAATATACTAATTTTCACGTGTTGTTTGTCTGTGTGTGTCTGTGTGTCAGTTCGACATCTCCTCCTAGAATACTGGCAACTCAGCGTTGAAACTTATATGGGAAAATGGGAAATTTTCCGAGGAAGGCTATAGGCTATTTTAATTCTGAAATTTCAAATTCTATGATCCTCAAAAAAGCAGAAAGGCTATTAAGTAGTATATAGTAGGCAAATGTCCTTCCCGCTTAGACGAAATTGGCTTTGGTTAAATGAGTTGCGTCAACATTTTGTGCCTATCTGTTCAGTGTATTTTCTCTCCAGTGGAGGGTTGGTAGTCGGTTTGAAAATGGGGCGGAGAGGAGGCCGTACGCACATTCTAACTGTCCCTGTGTATTGGCGGAGAGAGGGTGCTGCGAGTTATTTCTATTGAGGGGTCTGATTTGTTCAATATTGAAGTGCATACAATGGGCAGGGCAGAGTTGGCTGAGTTAAAATTCAATTTATAAAATTAGTGGGCCTCTCAGTGTAGGCGGAGAAGAATGTGCTTACTAAACTGGCTGCCTTTTGCAGAAATTTCAACTGAGAATTATTATTTTGCTTTTTTAAGATTTGTGGATAAAATTTGTACTGCTGGAGAGAACTTCAAGTTCTAAATCCAGAGATATAAATTTCATTGCTGAATTCCGAAAATTGGGGATGCCAAGGGCAAATAAAGTTTTTATACTTTTGCAATGCTTTCAGCTGAGTGTACAGTGTCTTGGCGAGATGGCTAAGGAGAGAGAGGACCGCACATCAGTTTATTGCACATTCTGACTGAGGTAGTTTTGGGCGGAGGAGGTGGGCTGGCGGTCGACTGAGAGGGAGTCTGATTTATTTAATAAAAAATGGGCGCACACTGACTGGGGCAGTGAGGAGGCGGGCTGCTCAAACATTTTAGTATTTTTAATTATCGAAAATCGCACCTCTGCCTTGGCGGAGAGAGGAATGTGCTTACAAACAGAGCTGGTCCGGGGCTACCTTACTGCCCTCAAATGGACTACTCTGAGTTCACCTGATTCAAAGTTCACGGAGTTCTCTTTGCATAGTTAGAATTTGACGGATGGAATTCAGGCGATGGGAGTTCTTTCCCCTCAACCTCCTCCGGAGGAGGAGTTTAGCTCGTATATACCCAAATTTTGGCTTTGCAAATGTATTATATTATATATACACAAAAAAGTATTTTTCTGCATAGATAAGTGAATTTTTAACTAAAATCTATGCCGTAAATTTCCTAAGTAGTGAAAAATGCACTATGGTAACAATGGTCCTTGTACATTTAGAACTTCAGCGAAGTTCAGGGGAAAATGAAAAAAATGGTTGATAAAAGAGACTTTTAAACCTTAGTCCTAAAATACTTTTTTATTAATTTTCCAATTGCCTCAAATCATAATTTAACAACAAAATATTTAACAACAGATATGGTTGTTGAGTGTAATATCTGTTGTAGGTTAACTATAAAAAGATTTATTATTACCAAAAATGTTTTGTTGTTTGTACATATATGCTCCATGATTTAAAAAATTAAATCAAAAGTTATGCTTTTACCCAAATTTTATGAAAAATGGTACTAGATAAAACATGCTTCTTGCCTTGGGTATAGTCTCTTTATGTCCAAGAAAAAAATATTTAAAAGTTACTTTATAAATAGGCCTAATGTTTTGTAAATTACAAAAAAACTATGAAAAAAAGAATAATCTTAGTATTCATTATAGAATAAAAGTTGGCTATCCTGCATTTTCGTTCATTAAATTATTTTTTTATTTTTTTCAGCCACACTGCACATCCACATGGCGGGTCGTCCAGCTGCTCCCACTACTATCATCCCACCAGCTGAGATAAGACCTACTGCGGAACTATGCGACCTGCCACTCATAAGGATGCGGGACTTGGCTCTTTTGACCACTGACACACTGTCTCTGATGTGCTGGCTGGCCAAATACCGGCTGCTGTCAAACGAGCGTCGGTGCCATTGCCCTGCTGCACCTCAAATGCGCCTTCAGCGTCGTCAGGGTGACCGGTGTGTGGATGGCTGGGCTTGGGCTTGCAAGTAGTGTCACGGCCAGGAGTCCATAAGGAAGGGCTCCTTTTTCGAGAGAAGCCACCTAGCGCTTAACCAACTGGTGGACTTTGTGTTCTGGTGGGCACTGAAGACACCACTGAAGGACATCATGCTGCAGTGTGACATCCAGCAGCCGCATACCAGTGTCGACTGGGCCAACTTCTGCCGCGATGTGTGTAGAGGCGCCGGCTCTACCCAAATGAGCATCATTTCGGCAACTTTCTGTACTGGGTGACCCATTACTAGGCCTACCCACTGTAATCCAGAGACTAACATTTAAACTGACTTGACTATAACAAACTTTCTTAAACTTTTCGGGTGTTCTGTATGTCCCATAATATTTTTTATTGCCTGTGTTGAACTTGTGAGATCATGTAAAATTAATTCCGCGAGAAAAAAAAATTTAATGAACGAAAATTCAGGATAGCCTAAAAGTTATATTGATAATTTGAACCAGAAAACTTGGTGAAATGTGCAGTCCTCTTGAGTTTGGGATTATTAGGCATACTAATACTCAAATGACTGATAGGTCCCACTTCAAAAGTGATATATGCTAACGAAAGTTATGGTCTAAAGGAGCAAGTCGAAAGTAAAAAAATAATAAATAATAAATAACATCTCATTTAGGACAGAATTAAAAAATGTTAATTGCATGGTGTAAGAGTAGATAGGTGTGCAGTCGTTTTGTCAAACACCAGGTAGTCTGCTTAAATACTGCGGCTGAGCCTCGAACGTTCATCATGTGGCTTACGGGAATGTTAGGCTAATAAACAATGTATGGTTATTGGTTCGTTCGTCAAAATATACTGCTTAAATCTATTTTTCAAAGCAGCGCGCTTTCCATGAAGGTGATTATGATGACGTAAAAAGCGATGTGAAAAATATGAAAAAAGTAAACTCTATTTCTGATTCAGCGTTGAAAAAATGGAAGAATAAAAAATTCAAATTTGTAAAACATTAGTAAAAAACACAAAAGTTTTGTTACTTCACAAATTTAAAAGTCATACGAAGCAAATTTCATGTCATCACATGCAATACAAGCCAATAATTTCCACAAAGCTTTAAAGAACATACTTATTTAGGTGATTTGAGTAGCATTGTGACTTTCCGTTGTTAATTTTTTTGGTTATATATTGTGCGCTCATTGGCAAAATTCAAGTATAATTAATTTTTTGGTCTTTCCTGGCATGGTACGGATGGCTTTGTTGCGTGTGCCGGAGTACACTGCACATTGCGCCCTTAACGTTTAAATCCCTTAAGCTGACAGCATACTGCCCTTGAATTTTGCATTTCCACGCGTTTAAGCACTGTCGTTTTCATTTATTTTTCTTCTTAATTACACCTTAACAGATGTTGCGCCAACTTATCAATAATTCGGTTGATTTATGTAGCTGTGTCAATTGTGCTTGCTGAGAATTATTGATCGTGAGTTTATTAATACGGCGCAAAAGTTGGCGCAACAGCCCTTGCCTTTAATTTTGAAAAACAAAAAATACGAACAAGTGGCACAAATGATTGAGCTGATATGCGGCTGTCGAAATGGGAGAAATGTGGTGTTTATTGTTAATTAAATTTGCGGTGTATATTGCGTACAAGCAAATTGTTCTTGAAAATGTTTTCATAGCTTGTAGGCTTAGAAATACTTTTAGCTCATATTGTTTTTTTAAACTAAATTGTAATAAAAAGTTCTTAAAAGAATATAACTTACGAATACATTGTTTCTTGGTTCTAGTACAATTTAGAATGTTTTTCTTTTTTTGGTAATGCGCGGTAATTGCAATGCATATTACCAATGATCACAGATAGTATCCAATAGTATCTTGGCGCTTTAATATATTCTAGCTTTATGTGTATCCCCGTGCCCATAAATGAAAAACATATATTTGATAACTAATTACCACACTAAAGTAGACGATATGCATCTCCTGTCCTGTCCTATTTCACCGTGTAAAGGCATTACTAATCGCAGCAAGAGTTTTATGCACCTAACAATAACTAAATTAACGTTACTTGTTTTTCTTAACGAAAACTAAATTTTGCGACTCTGCTTTGTATTGCAAATTTAAATCACTGCTGCACTACATAACATGTGAATGAAAGTGATAAATCTTTTTTTATCTGATTGGTCTTGTGTCTGGATCTCATTATATCTGAAGTGTAGTATTTGTGCTTGTTGATTGCATTACGCAAATTTAGGCAATACTTTTTTTTTAGCTAATTGTATTGCCTGTGTTTGAATGTATTTTTACGAAATATATATTTTCTGATCTCTTTAACTCTTGCTTGTGCGTTTATTTTATAAGAGACTATGCATTATGGTCCAATGGTGTAGAAAAAATTGACAAATTTTAAATCACATTAAAATTGTTATATAAAATAATAAAAATAATTAAACATTGCTGAGTGGTTTAACTAAAAAGTTAATTGTGCCAATGTTCACTGTGCTAAAGTGTCAAGCAAATGTTTAAATTTATGTATATATAGTCATATACACTTGAACTCTTACTCTTGAGACAGGCATTACAGTATTAATGCTCATAGGCCTATGTATATAATAAAGAAATAAATGTAACTAATGTTTACTGTATTTTTTAAAGTTATTATAATGAATTATTTTTTGTTTTTCTTTCAGCTTTCTTCTACTTCAATTATTGAGGCCTCATAAGAAAATGACTGCAAAGGTGAGTACTTCAAACTTTTAGCACATCATTTGTATTCTTGTTGCAAAAAATATTCAGACTCAAAAGGAGGTAATGTATGCCATTAGAACAACAAAATAGCAGATGCAGCACAAAATTGATTTTACAGGCAAGGCCACCATCTGACGAGACAGTAAAAGTGCTCATTCGCTGTCGGCCTATGAATAAGAATGAAATCGTGGCCAAGTATCCACGCTGCGTTGACATGGACACAGCCAGAGGTGTCATCACTGTCAACAATCCGAATCCAGCGAATAACGAAGTGCCTCGCCAATTCACATTCGACAAGGTGTACGATTCAGACAGCAGGCAACAAGATCTTTACAGAGAGTCATTCATGCCACTAGTGTCCAGTGTGTTGGAAGGCTTCAATGGCACAATCTTTGCCTATGGCCAGACTGGTAAGTTATTGCTATGTCAAGAAGTCAAGAAAGTCTTTTATACCCAGCGAACTTAATTGCTTTGTTTGGCTGTCAGGCATTAAATGCACTAGATTGACTGAAGAAATTTAATAGTCAATATGTAGGAGAGAGATAAGACAGGGGGTAGATGAGACAAGAGATAAGATAGAGAGATAGGATCTAAGAGATGAGACTGAGAGTGATGAGACACTAGAGAGGTATGATATGAGAGATAAGACAGAGAGAAATGAGACAGGGAGAGATAAGACAGAGAAACGGAGATATTAGACACTAGAGAGATAGGATAGGAGAGATTAAACGGGGAGAGACAAGACAGGGAGAGACGAGACATGAGAGAAAGGAGACAGGGAGAGATAAGACAGAGTATAGGAGAGATGAGACACTAGAGAGATAGGATAGGAGAGACGTGCAGGATTTTGGGAGAGATCCAGTGTTATCGGAAACAAACCAATTTGTTTATTAATCAGGCACCGGCAAGACCTTCACTATGCAGGGTGTGAAAGACGATCCGGAACTGCGCGGTGTTATTCCGCAATCTTTTGAGCACATTTTCAATCACATCAACGAGTCGCAGAATCAGCAGTATCTGGTTAGAGCGTCCTACATGGAGATCTACATGGAAGATATTAGGGACCTACTGCACAAGGATCAGAACAAACGGTTGGAAATCAAAGAGAAGCCAGACACTGGAGTCTACGTGAAGGATTTGTCTTCAGTGCTGACAAAGAGTGTCAAAGAGATTGAGAAGGTGATGAATATTGGCAATCAGAATCGTTCTGTTGGAGCTACTAAGATGAACGAACAGTCGTCGAGGTCTCATGCCATATTTGTCATCACTATTGAGTGCAGCGAGGTGAGGATCTAGTTTTATATATGCTATATTTTTACTTGAAAACTTTCAATTTAAATGTGTTAAGTCATAATATTTCAGTTCAGTCATTACCCCTTCCTTTCACAATCTTTCAGTTCAGTCATTACCCCTTCCTTTCACAATCTTTCAGTTCAGTCATTACCCCTTCCTTTCCCAATCTTTCAGTTCAGTCATTACCCCTTCCTTTCACAATCTTTCAGTTCAGTCATTACCCCTTCCTTTCCCAATCTTTCAGTTCAGTCATTACCCCTTCCTTTCACAATCTTTCAGTTCAGTCATTACCCCTTCCTTTCCCAATCTTTCAGTTCAGTCATTACCCCTTCCTTTCCCAATCTTTCAGTTCAGTCATTACCCTTCCTTTCACAATCTTTCAGTTCAGTCATTACCCCTTCCTTTCACAATCTTTCAGTTCAGTCATTACCCTTCCTTTCACAATCTTTCAGTTCAGTCATTAACCCTTCCTTTCCCAATCTTTCAGTTCAGTCATTACCCTTCCTTTCACAATCTTTCAGTTCAGTCATTACCCCTTCCTTTCACAATCTTTCAGTTCAGTCATTACCCTTCCTTTCACAACCTTTCAGTTCAGTCATTAACCCTTCCTTTCCCAATCTTTCAGTTCAGTCATTACCCTTCCTTTCACAATCTTTCAGTTCAGTCATTACCCTTCCTTTCACAACCTTTCAGTTCAGTCATTACCCCTTCCTTTCCCAATCTTTCAGTTCAGTCATTACCCTTCCTTTCCCAATCTTTCAGTTCAGTCATTACTCTTTTGTTTCCAAATCTTTGTTCATGATTATAAGAGTTATGTTATGACAGTTCTGATAAGAATTTTCCGTGAATTCTTCAGCAAATCGCATCTCCTGATGAGGTAACGACAACTAATATCAAGTCTTGATTAGGAATTTTCTTACTAAGTTTTTGTTAATATTCACAGATACTAATTTTAAGACTGGAACTACGAGCTATGTCAGTTTAGCCGTTTAAATAGCTTATCTTGTCTTGTCACAGAGCTTTTTGGTTAGTTCGATGTTTTACACAATTTAACTACGCATTCTTCTACTAATTGTTTTAACGCTTTCTAATCTCAATCAATTTTGTGCACAGCAGACTTATGAAAGTCTCCGTTGACTCACTGTGCAGGTTCCCTCGATATCGTTTGTGTTGTTTGTTTTCCTAAATTGCTCAGAGTTTTTCAGAAACAACTTTGTCGATGCGTTCTTTTATTTAGTTTACACAATTAAGTTTGAACGCCTTTGCCTTTTAAAATTCGACTGATATTACTGACACCAACGTGTCTACTCAGTAGTTTTAAAGTCTGTTCTTGTTAAATTATTGAAAATTCATAAAAACCGTTACCTAGTGCTATATAAAAATGCGTCTATCCTACTGAACCACTTGCTTTTTGAACAGTAGTACAGACAGCTTGATTGGAAATCGACAAATAAATAAATAAAATACCTTCACAGCCCGACGCAGAAGGCGAGGCGCACATTCGCGCCGGCAAGTTGAACCTGGTGGATTTGGCTGGCAGCGAACGCCAAGCCAAAACAGAAGCCGAAGGCGACCGGCTCAAGGAAGCTACAAAGATTAATTTGTCTCTTAGCGCTCTTGGCAATGTTATCTCGGCCTTGGTTGACGGAAAAAGTACGCACATACCTTATCGCGACTCGAAGCTGACTAGGCTGCTACAGGACTCACTTGGTGGCAATGCGAAGACTGTTATGGTGGCTAACATCGGACCGGCCAGTTACAACTACGAGGAGACCCTCAACACACTGCGTTACGCTAATCGGGCTAAGAATATTAAGAATAAGCCAAAGATTAATGAGGACCCGAAGGATGCTCTCCTTCGGGAATACCAGACAGAGATTAATCGACTGAAGGTGAGTTATAAAAACCTGATGCTGATATTTATGATTTAATACCGAAAATCACATTAGCCGATATGTGCTGAAAAAAATTCTGCTGACTAACGAAAAGTTGAAAGAATTCGATTTTTTCTAAACATATAGGCACATTTTGTATACGCAATGTTTAGTTCTATTGTAGCATTGTGTTTCTAAATATTCGTGTTTGGCTGATATTATTTATTATTAGTTTTTAATAAGATTGCCTGTAAGTGTGAAATCATTACGATTGCAGCTAAGAAACTATTCTTTGAAAGGCCGATATGTATAGAAAAATATGATTTATATTCGTGTTTTGTCGCTTAAAAAATGTGCAGGAAATGCTGCAAAAGAAAGGCGGCGGAAGCGCACAAGCGGGCCCTGGCCAGCGTCGACGACGTCGGCGTCGCGGCGGCGACGGAGCTGACGATGACGAAGGCGAGGACGAAGGCGCCAGCGAGACGCCGGAGGAATCCGCGGCCGCCTATCAGCGTCAACGCGAGGAGGAGCTCAAAGCAGAGAAAGATTCAATCCTGAGTAATAAGAACCTGCTGAAGGAGGAGAAGGATCGCCTGATGAAGGACGTCCAGGCCAAAGAAGACGCGTTGAAGTCGGAGATGAAAGGCAAGAAAGAGCTGGAAGAGAAGATCAAAGCGATGGAGAGCAAGCTGCTGCACGGAGACGCCAAGCATCTCAAGAAGGTCACCAAAGAACAGGAGGAACAGATACGCAAAACAGAAGAGGAGATTGCCGAGCAGAAAAAAAAGGTTTGTTTTATTTAAGCGAAAAAAAATATCTTTATTATATTTGTCGTTCCCGATATGTATCGCAAAATGCATATCTTGGTCAGAAGTCCAGAAATGTACTTTTTCCGTTTTATCAGGTTCACCGATATGTATCGAAACGTTTTTATTGGTGAAATTTACCGGATGCTCCGATATGTATTGAAATTTACATCGATATAGCTGCCCTATATGTGTAGAAAATTTCGTAAATTCACTTTATAAAAAAACAAATGCATTTGTTCGCTTTCAAACAACAGGAGGAAAAGATGCAACAGGAGATGGAGGACAAAGAACTGGAGATGGGCAACTTTGAACAGAAGTACAACAGTCTGCAGCAGGCGGTTGAGGATAAAACTAGGAAGCTAAAAAAACTGATGAGTCGACTGCAACAGATGAGGCAGGAGATTAGCGATCTGCAGGTGAGAAACTCTGCCTTACCGAAATCTCTGAAATATATAATATAATTATTCTATAATATCCCACATTAATATAAAAAATATATATTTAATAATCCAGAAAAAAACGAAAGAGCACCTGTCTCATCTCTTGTGTCTCATCTCTCATGTGTCTCATGTCTCATATTTCTCATGTCCCACGTGTCTCATGTCTCATGTGTCTATCTCTCACGTGTCCCATATCTCACGTGTCTCATGTCTCACGTGTCTCATGTCTCATGTCTCATGTGTCTCATGTCTCTTGTGTCTCATCTCTCATGTGTCTCATGTCTCATGTCTCATGTGTCTCATGTGTCTCATGTCTCATGTGTCTCATGTGTCTCATGTCTCATGTGTCTCATCTCTCATGTGTCTCATGTCTCATGTCTCATGTGTCTCATCTCTCATGTTTTTCATGTCTCATGTCCCACGTGTCTCATGTCTCATGTCTCATGTCTCATGTGTCTCATATGTCTCATGTCCCACGTGTCTCATGTCTCATGTCTCATGTCTCATGTGTCTCATATGTCTCATGTCCCACGTGTCTCATGTCTCATGTCTCATGTCTCATGTGTCTCATGTCTCATGTCTCATGTCTCATGTGTCTCATGTCTCATGTCTCATGTCTCATGTGTCTCATATGTCTCATGTCCCACGTGTCTCATGTCTCATGTCTCATGTCTCATGTGTCTCATGTCTCATGTGTCTCATGTGTCTCATGTCTCATGTGTCTCATCTCTCATGTTTTTCATGTCTCATGTCTCATGTGTCTCATGTGTCTCATGTCTCATGCTCAACTGAATTTCAACCTCAGGAGGAGCACAGGCGAGAGCGTCAGGAGCTCGAGACCACCCAGGAGGAGCTCACAAAGGAGGTGAAGTTCAAGCAGCTAATCATAGACAATTTCATTCCGCCGGAGGATTTCGAACGCGTCAAAGTTCGCTCCGTATTCGACGAGGAGGCCGACGAGTGGCTGCTGAAGGCGCCGTCAGCCGGAGAACGCATGGCCGCCAGGCCGCGCTCCGCCGTAGCAGGCCGACGTCGGCCAATGTCCGAGTACGCTCGCCTTGCAGCTCAGATGGGCGAAAATCCGCGCTACCGCGGCGAAAATCTGATCCGGCTGAATCTGGACATGCCCAATCGCACTACTCGCGAGTACGAAGCGCCAGACATGGCGCCGCAGGTGCGCAGCGCCCTTGACGCCGCTCTCCAAGTTGAAGACGATCTAGATATCGACGGCCAGCCAAAGATTTTTAAAAGCAATGCGCCTGTGATTAGGCCGAAGTCGACAACGTCTAGGAGGGGCGGCGGTGACGGCAGCGGCGGCGGCGGCAGTGCCACCGGTGGCGGAAGTCGTTCGCGCGACAGGCGTCAAGAATTTCCGAGCAGTCGTGGACTTGTTGGCAAATAACTCTATTTGGCTCCCGTTTGAAGGTTGGGAAAATGCGAAATCAACTCTGAATTGTTGGCCTCATTCACCTGAGCTTTATGTTATCTGTCTCTTTTGGGTCATTGACGTTCTCTTGGTTTCTTCTGTGTTTTTGATCCATCACATCCTTTCCCTGGAGGTTCATTTTTGTTCCTGAACCATCAAATCCTTCCCTGATAGTTCAGTGTTGTTCCTGAACCATCACATTCTTCCCTGAAGGTTCATTGTTGTTCCTGAACCATCACATCCTTCCCTGTAGGTTCAGTGTTGTTCCTGAACCATCACATCCTTCCCTGTAGGTTCATTGTTGTTCCTGAACCATCACATCCTTCCCTGTAGGTTCATTGTCGTTCCTGAACCATTACATCCTTCCCTGTAGGTTCATTGTTGTTCCTGAACCATCACATCCTTCCCTGTAGGTTCATTGTCGTTCCTGAACCATTACATCCTTCCCTGAAGGTTCATTGTTGTTCCTGAACCATCACATCCTTCCCTGTAGGTTCAGTGTTGTTCCTGAACCATCACATCCTTCCCTGTAGGTTCATTGTCGTTCCTGAACCATTACATCCTTCCCTGAAGGTTCATTGTTGTTCCTGAACCATCACATCCTTCCCTGTAGGTTCAGTGTTGTTCCTGAACCATCACATCCTTCCCTGAAGGTTCATTTTTGTTCCTGAACCATCAAATCCTTCCCTGATAGTTCAGTGTTGTTCCTGAACCATCACATCCTTCCCTGAAGGTTCATTGTTGTTCCTGAACCATTACATCCTTCCCTGTAGGTTCATTGTCGTTCCTGAACCATCACATCCTTCCCTATAGGTTCAGTGTTGTTCCTGAACCATCACATCCTTCCCTGTAGGTTGATTGTCGTTCCTGAACCATCACATTCTTCCCTGAAGGTTCATTGTCGTTCCTGAACCATAACATCCTTCCCTGAAGGTTCATTGTTGTTCCTGAACCATTACATCCTTCCCTGAAGGTTCAGTGTTGTTCCTGAACCATAACATCCTTCCCTGTAGGTTCATTGTTGTTCCTGAACCATCACATCCTTCCCTGTAGGTTCAGTGTTGTTCCTGAACCATCACATCCTTCCCTGTAGGTTCATTGTTGTTCCTGAACCATCACATCCTTCCCTGTAGGTTCAGTGTTGTTCCTGAACCATCACATCCTTCCCTGTAGGTTCATTGTTGTTCCTGAACCATCACATCCTTCCCTGTAGGTTCAGTGTTGTTCCTGAACCGTCGTTACTGCTCCAAATATTAGAAGGTTCTGTTCCTGAATTCTTACCCAAGTCTGCACTGTTGTGATAGGTTCTACCTTCTTGTGGTGATTTAATTGTGTGTTTGCTTAATTATGTGAGCATTCAAGCTTTGTAAGCTTTTAAGCTACGAGTAAAACTTTATGGACTAAGCCTTAAAGTTCTCAATAATGTCAGCTTGGGTCATTCACAATCATAAACTAATCATATTAAGGGCTTGTAGCCTAGTGGTTAGAGCGTCGGACTCGTGAGTTGAAGGTCAGGGGTTCGACACCCGACTCCATTGTAATAAATTGTGTCCTTTCGAAAGACACTTAACTCTAGATTTATTCAGTTCAGTATGAGCTGGGGTGATTAAGGGTGGGTGTGGCGTCCCCCCAGTCCATGGACTGAACAGCTGTACGCGCCGCGCAATAGCTGCGACTGTGCTGTCGACTGCACATCTGGTTCAATCGGGCCTATATAAACTGTACTAAATAAAGTACAGTATAGACTTTTGAATCTCTATCGTATTAACCAGAAGTTTAGTTGACAATAAACGAATGACTAAACCATTACGTAGGGTTTTTACAATTTTTTTCTAAACTAATTTTTTTTATTCCGTCCTTTTTGGTCTCAATATCAAGTCTGGCATAAATAAATTTGTTAATAATATATCACACTGCCTGCCTTTTACTGTAGCAATTTATATAGTACTTCTACTCGTATAATGTCACCTGAGTTTATAACATTCTTTTTAGCTGTACCTACTATGTCTATGTTATTAGCTAGCAGTAAAATAAAATCTGATGTTGGAAAAAACTAGTTTTCCTGTTAGTCGTTCAATTTTAAGTAATACTATCATTCTATCTTTGACAGCCTTTTTTGCTACTTATAAGTAGCGGGAGTGGTATATTAGCAAGTTTTTTTCATTGTTTTTGTTTTATCTATTTAAAAAAGTTGGTTATTTTTTATAACTCAGCAAATGTACATGTAACAACTGCTTTCACACTAATTGGATACATTTATTGAAGGATTTCTGAATACACACCTCTGCAGGAGCTTGTGCAACTTTTTATCGGTGTTCAAAAATACATAGCAAGTAGATTTGTAAATCATGCCGTTAAAATCAGACAGACACGATGCCACTATGTTAGTTCATTTCGTTTAACGTCTTCAGGACATCAGACACAACCTCCAGTTCTTCAGGACATCAGACACAACCTCCAGTTCTTCAGGACATCAGACACAACCTCCAGTTCTTCAGGACATCAGACACAACCTCCAGTTCTTCAGGACATCAGACACAATCTCCAGTTCTTCAGGACATCAGACACAATCTCCAGTTCTTCAGGACATCAGACACAACCTCCAGTTCTTCAGGACATCAGACACAACCTCCAGTTCTTCAGGACATCAGACACAACCTCCAGTTCTTCAGGACATCAGACACAACCTCTAGTTCTTCAGGACATCAGTCTCAATCTCCAGTTCTTCAGGACATCAGACACAACCTCCAGTTCTTCAGGACATCAGTCTCAATCTCCAGTTCTTCAGGACATCAGACACAACCTCCAGTTCTTCAGGACATCAGACACAACCTCCAGTTCTTCAGGACATCAGTCTCAATCTCCAGTTCTTCAGGACATCAGTCTCAACCTCCAGTTCTTCAATCCATCAGACACAACCTCCAGTTCTTCAGGACATCAGTCTCAATCTCCAGTTCTTCAGGACATCAGACACAACCTCCAGTTCTTCAGGACATCAGACACAACCTCCAGTTCTTCAGGACATCAGACACAACCTCCAGTTCTTCAGGACATCAGTCTCAATCTCCAGTTCTTCAGGACATCAGTCTCAATCTCCAGTTCTTCAGGACATCAGTCTCAACCTCCAGTTCTTCAGGACATCAGTCACAATCTCCAGTTCGTCAGGACATCAGACACAACCTCCAGTTCTTCAGGACATCAGACACAACCTCCAGTTCTTCAGGACATCAGACACAACCTCCAGTTCTTCAGGACATCAGACACAACCTCTAGTTCTTCAGGACATCAGTCTCAATCTCCAGTTCTTCAGGACATCAGACACAACCTCCAGTTCTTCAGGACATCAGTCTCAATCTCCAGTTCTTCAGGACATCAGACACAACCTCCAGTTCTTCAGGACATCAGACACAACCTCCAGTTCTTCAGGACATCAGTCTCAATCTCCAGTTCTTCAGGACATCAGTCTCAACCTCCAGTTCTTCAATCCATCAGACACAACCTCCAGTTCTTCAGGACATCAGTCTCAATCTCCAGTTCTTCAGGACATCAGACACAACCTCCAGTTCTTCAGGACATCAGACACAACCTCCAGTTCTTCAGGACATCAGACACAACCTCCAGTTCTTCAGGACATCAGACACAACCTCCAGTTCTTCAGGACATCAGACACAACCTCCAGTTCTTCAGGACATCAGACACAACCTCTAGTTCTTCAGGACATCAGTCTCAATCTCCAGTTCTTCAGGACATCAGACACAACCTCCAGTTCTTCAGGACATCAGTCTCAATCTCCAGTTCTTCAGGACATCAGACACAACCTCCAGTTCTTCAGGACATCAGACACAACCTCCAGTTCTTCAGGACATCAGTCTCAATCTCCAGTTCTTCAGGACATCAGTCTCAACCTCCAGTTCTTCAATCCATCAGACACAACCTCCAGTTCTTCAGGACATCAGTCTCAATCTCCAGTTCTTCAGGACATCAGACACAACCTCCAGTTCTTCAGGACATCAGACACAACCTCCAGTTCTTCAGGACATCAGACACAACCTCCAGTTCTTCAGGACATCAGTCTCAATCTCCAGTTCTTCAGGACATCAGTCTCAATCTCCAGTTCTTCAGGACATCAGTCTCAACCTCCAGTTCTTCAGGACATCAGTCACAATCTCCAGTTCGTCAGGACATCAGACACAACCTCCAGTTCTTCAGGACATCAGACACAACCTCCAGTTCTTCAGGACATCAGACACAACCTCCAGTTCTTCAGGACATCAGACACAACCTCTAGTTCTTCAGGACATCAGTCTCAATCTCCAGTTCTTCAGGACATCAGACACAACCTCCAGTTCTTCAGGACATCAGTCTCAATCTCCAGTTCTTCAGGACATCAGACACAACCTCCAGTTCTTCAGGACATCAGACACAACCTCCAGTTCTTCAGGACATCAGTCTCAATCTCCAGTTCTTCAGGACATCAGTCTCAACCTCCAGTTCTTCAATCCATCAGACACAACCTCCAGTTCTTCAGGACATCAGTCTCAATCTCCAGTTCTTCAGGACATCAGACACAACCTCCAGTTCTTCAGGACATCAGACACAACCTCCAGTTCTTCAGGACATCAGACACAACCTCCAGTTCTTCAGGACATCAGTCTCAATCTCCAGTTCTTCAGGACATCAGTCTCAATCTCCAGTTCTTCAGGACATCAGTCTCAACCTCCAGTTCTTCAGGACATCAGTCACAATCTCCAGTTCGTCAGGACATCAGACACAACCTCCAGTTCTTCAGGACATCAGACACAACCTCCAGTTCTTCAGGACATCAGACACAACCTCCAGTTCTTCAGGACATCAGACACAACCTCCAGTTCTTCAGGACATCAGTCTCAATCTCCAGTTCTTCAGGACATCAGACACAACCTCCAGTTCTTCAGGACATCAGTCTCAATCTCCAGTTCTTCAGGACATCAGACACAACCTCCAGTTCTTCAGGACATCAGACACAACCTCCAGTTCTTCAGGACATCAGTCTCAATCTCCAGTTCTTCAGGACATCAGACACAACCTCCAGTTCTTCAGGACATCAGACACAACCTCCAGTTCTTCAGGACATCAGTCTCAATCTCCAGTTCTTCAGGACATCAGACACAACCTCCAGTTCTTCAGGACATCAGACACAACCTCCAGTTCTTCAGGACATCAGACACAACCTCCAGTTCTTCAGGACATCAGACACAACCTCCAGTTCTTCAGGACATCAGTCTCAATCTCCAGTTCTTCAGGACATCAGTCTCAATCTCCAGTTCTTCAGGACATCAGACACAACCTCCAGTTCTTCAGGACATCAGACACAACCTCCAGTTCTTCAGGACATCAGACACAACCTCCAGTTCTTCAGGACATCAGACACAACCTCCAGTTCTTCAGGACATCAGACACAACCTCCAGTTCTTCAGGACATCAGACACAACCTCCAGTTCTTCAGGACATCAGACACAACCTCCAGTTCTTCAGGACATCAGACACAACCTCCAGTTCTTCAGGACATCAGACACAACCTCCAGTTCTTCAGGACATCAGTCTCAACCTCCAGTTCTTCAGGACATCAGTCTCAACCTCCAGTTCTTCAATCCATCAGTCTCAATCTCCAGTTCTTCAGGACATCAGTCTCAATCTCCAGTTCTTCAGGACATCAGTCTCAATCTCCAGTTCTTCAGGACATCAGACACAACCTCCAGTTCTTCAGGACATCAGACACAACCTCCAGTTCTTCAGGACATCAGACACAACCTCCAGTTCTTCAGGACATCAGACACAACCTCCAGTTCTTCAGGACATCAGTCTCAATCTCCAGTTCTTCAGGACATCAGTCTCAACCTCCAGTTCTTCAGGACATCAGTCTCAACCTCCAGTTCTTCAATCCATCAGTCACAATCTCCAGTTCTTCAGGACATCAGACACAACCTCCAGTTCTTCAGGACATCAGTCTCAATCTCCAGTTCTTCAGGACATCAGTCTCAATCTCCAGTTCTTCAGGACATCAGGCACAACCTCCAGTTCTTCAGGACATCAGACACAACCTCCAGTTCTTCAGGACATCAGTCTCAACCTCCAGTTCTTCAGGACATCAGTCACAATCTCCAGTTCTTCAGGACATCAGACACAACCTCCAGTTCTTCAGGACATCAGTCTCAATCTCCAGTTCTTCAGGACATCAGACACAACCTCCAGTTCTTCAGGACATCAGACACAACCTCCAGTTCTTCAGGACATCAGACACAACCTCCAGTTCTTCAGGACATCAGACACATCAGCCGCTATCAAGGACGTGTGAAATATGAAGTTAAATTCGAATTTCAAACAATTTTCCTTATATATTTGAATGGTATGAGGCCAGTGGTTTAGAAATAAATGTAGTAGCTGATTCCAAGCAATAGCAGTGCAATGATATTTTATACATATTATAACTCTGAAATAAGGTTTAGAAAGTATTTTTGCAATAAAATCAATAGAGAGTTATGCATAAAAAGATCAACATAAAAATGTGATAATGCTGTACATACAAATCTAAAAAATAATTTTACATGCGTCGATGCAGTCTAAACTATCAAAATGTCCATCTTAATTGACATTTCAATGCTGCATTTCCAGATCGAAAGCTGCAAATACAGTGGCAATGAAGTAAATCAGTTTTTCACATTGTTAAAAAATATACACTACATGTTTAGGACTAAAGCAATAGGAAATGCGATTTAACATTCTGTGCGCTTAAATAATTATGGAATTGCTGAAGCTCTCGTCTAACTAAAAGAGCTAATTGACATTAATCAAAAGTGCATGTTTTAGAACGCTTCGTTTAGTTTTTCTGCACTCTACGGTGATTGGACCAAGGGGCTTGCAAAACTCTTGACAAGTTTACAGAATAGTCCCGTTGCCATGGGTAACTAGACAAACAAATTTTTTTAAACTGACGTTGAGTTAGCCAACTGCTCGCACTCCTTGGCTAATTGTACAACGCTGACCGCCTTCAGCAAAACCGGCTTGCCAACATCTGCTGCCCGACCTAGGCCACTGCGATTGGGGCCAACAGATGCTAGTTGATGCTGCTGCTGCTGTCGCTGAAGGCTTTGAAGTTTTTGCGCATCGTAGACACTGTAGAGAGCGTATTTTCCTCGGGTGCGCTGGCGGGTGTAGAAAAACGCCACCCCAGTCACCAGGCCGAGCAGCAGGGCACAGCCAAGCACCACACAGGAGAACAGCAGCGGCAGCTCCGGAGTGTGCGGCAGTCGATCGTAGCGAAACCCGTCGACTTCGTCGCCTTCGCTATAGCAGAACACGCTGCCTCGTCCAGAACGCTGCCTATGACCTGCTGCAGCCGAATGGCCTTCAAAGCTGCAGACTAGCTCGCTGGCGTCGGCACGCAGGCAGCAGTCGCTGGGCTGAGCGTCTAGCAGTAGCGTCGAGCCTTGAAGAGACCACAGTGAGATCAGGTTGCCAATGTCGGGCCGCTGACCGCGCCGGCGCAGTCGTTCCATCGCAGCTGCTGCCGCGTCTCCATCGACTCTAACAGAGGCCGAGTGCAGATGCGGCAACCGGCGAGCGATCAACGTCGACACGATCGCTGTTGGCAGATCGGACAGGTTCAGATGCACCAGCCTGGGATTGCCGCTCACATCCAGGTGAAGCGATCGATTTCCTCTGCCATTGCTAAGAAATTGTTCAGCCAAAGTGGCTGCGCTAGCCAAGTCGGGCAGCCAATTATCAGCCAGAGACAGGCGAAATCTGCGACGCGTAGAATCGGCGCGCTCGGAATTGGTAGTAAAGTGACCAAAATTAGTCAGCAACGATAACAGCTGACTCTCGCGACCCCACAGGCCGGATAAGTCGAGAAAGTCTGATACGAAGATCGGCGATTTTGTTGTCATCGCCTCGAGAAGACCGGGATTCTCGGCCAAGTCAAGACCGCCAAATCGTTGACCAGCTAGATTTTCGAGCACTTTCGGGCCCAGCTTGTTGCGCCTCAGAAGTAGCATCGTTGGCCCATTGATAAATGTGCCGCAGAAGCTGCCCGGTTTGAAGACAACGCCAGGCAGCTCCGACAGCTGATTGTCGCTGAGGTCGACCTGACGAGCGCTGAAGTTCACATTGGCCACCGATGTCAGTCGATTGCTACTGAAATCGGCCGTTTCATGGACAGCAATCAGTGAGCTATTATTGCCTTCGATGCCTACGAGTTCGACGCCTTTCTCAGAGCGCAGTCGAGTTATGTACAAGCTAGTAAAGAGTTTGCTGTTGCACCTGCTACTCTGAAGGCTTGTTATACTTGCTGGAAGTCGGTACTCATTGGCCAGCCTCCAGCCAGCCAGAAGGAAGGACTTAATATTCAGCCTGTACATGTACTCTGTAGCCAGGTTGAGATCGATTGGCTGCGCGAATTCGGTACCGTCAGCTTTCAAAACGTCAACGGTAATCTGTGAAGTTGTCAGCGAAGCTGGCATTGGTTGAAACAAATGGCCAGGCAGTGGAGCCATCCTTGTGCCGCTAATGTTTAGCTGGGTGATTTGCACAGTACCTAGACGATTGCCCGGAGCTGTATCGATGCTGAAGACTGACAGATTAGGATTGCCGGACAGATCTAGCGATTCGATGGTCGAGGAACTAGGCGCGGCTGCAGTTGCGGTTGTGACCATCGTTGCGCTAGTATCCGGGAAGAACATTAGAATCACTCGACCGGCTAGTCCGCGATTAGACAAATCGATTCGGCTGGCATTCCACGGGAACACAGCTACTGTGGAGCTGGATGCGGCGCGATCGTCTATTCTTAGAGCCTCTACGGTTCTAAGCCTTAGCTGCAGCAGCAGCAGCAGCAGCAATGGGGCCAGCGTCATTTTCAGTTTTATAGTGGATGTCCGAAAGCGCTTATCTGTTGATACGAAGTTACGAAGTTGGAGAAGTGCAAGTTATTATTATAAAAAATAATATTAAACTGTACTATTGTGGGTGCTAGCTGTCCTGAGTTTTTTGCAGACTTCAAAACGGACTTATTTCGCTTTTATAGTGGAGTCGTCACCGAGCGGCCCCTTTAAGGTTGGCTACGAGAAGGAGGGAGGTGTCTGAAAAGGGAAAAGAACTTTGCCGACCTAAATTTGGAATCCCTGAATCATCTAAGCCCAGACTTACTCTTGGCATCGTTCAGCCTCTCCCCTAGAAGTTGAGTCACCTCCCATCCCGTGTCCCCGTCACTAGCTACCCCAGATCTAGGAGGAACTCCCCTTCAGGATTCCCCTTCACTCGGATGGGATGAAATCTGTATTCAGTTCGTACACTTGGAACAGTCGAGACAGAGAGAGGGAGAATGGCGAAGTTCTAAAAATAGATTGCTGATTCACTATATCACTAGATCACTACATGGATTCACATACACGGAGGAAGTACTTGAGCCATGCACAATGTGCAGTAGAATTTTTCGCCCACGCACTTGCATTTCATAAATCACTGCTGACTAGTGTAGCTTTGCTGTACCAAAGCCTCTAGACTTTTGTTTTTTAGATTCCTCATCAGCAACGAATAATGCGAAAACGCGAAAAATGAAAAATAACTTTAGGTTCTTGTCACGTGCCTGCCGTAAAAGCGGTTTTGCGCGCCAAAATAGAAATGCATATTTCTTACAAATATGGCTTCGCAAGCATGCGCTGCCGTTTAATATTTATTGGTCCAATACGCATTTCGGTTTCGAAATGAATATAGGTCGTATTATGCATGAATTCAAACTCTAAAAAATGAAATGAGTCACTGGATTCTTAACTCCACCGATTACTATGCCGATGTAAAAAGAAGAAAGGAGTTTCTATTGAACGAACGTAAAATAGAACTGTGTTTTCTTCTACATTCACTTAATTTGAACTTTGCGCTAGGAATTGTTACATGATTTCCATATCTTTTTGAAACTTTAGACTTCAGTTCTTACATGCTTTGCCTCAACCTAAAGATATTAATACGAGACTGTATATTTAATCTAAATGGCGGCTTGGCTGGGAATTCTCTCTCCGGTTTCCAGATTCAGAGCTCTATGCCTGAGCACAGCACTGCACACACTCACAAGTGTGTACATCTGCCTTGGCTTTTTAACCGTCAGGCAGTGTATAATACGGGTCGGTGGCAGAGCGGTTAACGAGTTTGCCTCTCGTCCGAAGGTCCCTGAGCTCGACTCCACGGCGAGGCCACATTTATTTGTGGCTCCGTGGCGCAGCCGCGGAGAGAAGGCTTGGGGGCTTGTCGTACAGTTTACGCCCTTGAGGGCCAACCTCCAAGGCACAGTGATAGTGTTCACTGCACTGACGATGAGAAATGCAGTACAGATGTACACACCTATGTGAGCGTATGCCTGCGTACGGTATGCCTGCTCAGGAGTCAGCGAAAAGGGCAGAATTGCCTCCTCGCTGGCTGCGGGTCTACTGCCACCGAATGATGTGCCATTGTCCGCAGCCCTCCTGCGATTATTATAATTATTGTTTGTGTGCAGTGTGGCTTCGCTTTGGAATCGAGCTCAGGACCTTGGTGCGAGAGTAGAACGCTTTGGCTACTTCATTGTTAGCATTTGTCCTTATGCATAACACAATATATTTTGTCTGAACACTAGTGCCCCCAAGGTGGGCTTAGTGTGCTAGTTTATTAACTAAAACGATGAAATCCTCGGCAAAAATAAGACTTACCAAAAAGACGGAGCCAGGTAGATATTTTCGTCTCCTTAAAGATAATTTGTTTTTTTTCAGCTTATATTTTTTCGCCTTATGTCTGTGTAATAATTATATGCTTTAGTTTAGGCGGTATATCGGTTGATTTGCAACTAATTTCATATCTGCGTAACTCAGGTGTAAGGTATTTATATAGACACGCTCGAGGGCGATGGCAGATAAATTGTCCACATTTTTTGTTCATACCAACTTTGAACAATTTTCATTAAACAACGCGCGCTATCTATGGGCACGCTTGGCTGTGTGCACGCGGTGTTCTCTCTTACTCTCTGTCCTTGGCGCTCTCTGATTGGTTGTCGTTCCGAGCGACAAAAATAGCGTTCCCTTTAAAATAAGACGCATCTAGGCTGTCAATTTTGGATATCTCTTTCATTTAGTCTAAAAATAGAATGCAGCTGTATTTATTACAATGCAGCATATTTTATGGCTTGTTTTCGCTGGCTTAAATTGGAGCCTAGCTGCGAGCGATAAAGTCAGAAAGAATGAAATTTCTCTTTGATGTTATACTCGTACTGCACACCAGTTGTTTTAGGCTTCTAGAACAGCACATTCCTTTCTGTCTAGGCCATTGGTATTTGTTAATTGTCTAAAGCAGGTGTTTTATGGGTGGTCCCAGGCCAAAGGTGACACGGGTGCAGTGCAGAAAAAAGGTATTTAGCCGCTTTTAAGATGGTGATCGAATAGCCATTGAACAGTCAACGGCTCGGGCTTGTTCTCTTATCTTGTCTTGTCACTGTCATTTTATAGCCCTTGTAACACCCTTACCTTATCTAAAAACTGTCTTCTGTTGAAAAGTGAGCGTATACAGGAATGCCATTTACAACCCGAGACTGGGTGAAATGTGCGCATTTTTTCCTGTGAGGAGGCATGGCCTGTTGGTTGGGTCACACGTTTTGCTGCCTAGTTTCGAAAAAAACACACAATTTGTTTCAGTAATTTTACAATGTCTTACAGATAAGCCTAGAAAATTTCAGATCCAGTTATTAAGAGCCTATATAGTTTAGAATTGCGAACATAATAAAACTTGCATGTCTTGGTGTTTTCATTTGGTAATATCAAATCGTAGATTGCAGGGGTGAGTGGCACATACGGATTTTTTCACTCCAAGGTCCTGAGCTCGATTCCGCGGCGAAGCACAACTTATTTGGGGCTTGTCGTGCAATTTACGCCCTTGAGGGCCAACCTCCAAGGCACAAAGATAGTGTTCACTGTACTGATGATGGGAAATGCAGTGCAGATGTACACACCTATGTGAGCGTATGCCTGCGTACGATATCTGTGTGGAGTGTGCTCAGGAGTCAGCGAAAAGGGCAGAATTGTCTCCTCGCTGGCTGCGGGTCTACAGCCACCGAATGATGTGCCATTGTCCGCAGCCCTCCTGCAATTATAGTTATTGTTTGTGTACAGTGTGGCTTCGCTTCGGAATCGAGCTCAGGACCTTGGTGCGAGAGTCGAACGCTTTGGCTGCTTCATTGTTAGCCTCTTTTGTGTGCCTGTAGACTTGGCTACATTGCTACGTAGTCAGTTCGTCTCTCGCATTATTATTATTTACGCCTTAGTGAAGTGTTGGTCTCAAAAATATATTTGCCTCGAACGCAAGCTCAGGGACGTTGCTATACGAGACATACCCTTCTGGCACTGTGGCAGCCAGCTCCTGGTGAGTATAAAGAGGCATGATAAATCTTGAAGTGCACTGGACAGGCAGAATATTCCTTATCGCATAAAATTAATATTCAGCATGAAATAGACCAGCTGCTTTCAGAAGCAGTTAAAACTGTTCTCTTAAAACTGGCAGTATCTGATGCAGACGCACAGTTAAATGAGCTCTCGCCAGGTGTGCCTACAGCGAATTCTTTAAGACTTATTCTCGCGCATTCATTGTCCTATACTTAAACAGGAGCGGCAATGTTTATAGGCTGCCATTTTTTAGCATAAAAATAGCCCCTTAAACTGTCTGAAGTGACATTCCTGGAATTCCAAGAGAATACTATGGCATTGTATATATTTTCAGTTTTCTCTTGACCAGTCAGTCACTTCAATGCAGACAAGCACAGTACAATAGGGTCTGAGTTCTACTCACATGCAGCAAAGTCTATCCCTAGCAAAATACAAAGATTAAGACCTACCTCGAAGCTATGCTTGGATGTAGAAGGAATGCAGACTCTATTCTTTAGTGTTGAGAATAATTTTACACCGATTGTGAACACATTTTTTACATTCGTTTTCCGCAATATTAAACACTCGGTCCTAACTTCTACAATGTCAGATAATTGTGCGCGTTTTTCCGTTGAAGGGAATTTCTAATTTGTTTAACATTTTTTGTTTTACTTGAATTGACCCAACAAAATCGACCTTGAAGCTAGTTGAAATCTTCGCATTTCCGTCCTAGCTCTTTTTGTTTTATTGACAGAAAAAAAACTGGCAGTTTTTGCTGCTCACAATATTTTTTGTATTTTACCGTGTTGGTTATTATTAGTTGTTGATTATATATCATTGATTACATTGTTTATTGTAATATTACTGAACCAATATGGATTCGCACTAGATGCTTACACAGCAATGTCAGTTGTCCTTGTCACCAGGGTCTTCGACAAGAATCGTTGAATTTCTCGACGATGCATTCATTGTAAAGGGCGAACTTTTTTATCCATTTAGTAGACTTTCAAGAAAGTCACCCATTGGTTTGGAAGCTGTCGTGAAATGTCAAAGGACTCAAATAAACAAAACGGTTTTTGCAATGACCCTCTTCACATGAGCAGTAGAAGTTCGGAACACTTATTAGTTTCTTGGAATTATGTCGAAAGCGGCCTTATCCATTAACTTGTTGAACTAAAGCGGGGGTCGGCAAACACCGGCCCGCGGGCCAGATGCGGCCCTCGAAGCTCCCAAATCCGGCCCTTTGCCCCTTCCGACACCTATACAGTCTGCTGTCTTATCTCTTCTGTGTCTCATCTCTCCCGTGTCTCATCTCTCCCGTGTCTCATCTCTCCCATGTCTCATCTCTCCCGTGTCTCATCTCTCCCGTGTCTCATCTCTCCCGTGTCTCATCTCTCCCGTGTCTCATCTCTCCCGTGTCTCATCTCTCCCGTGTCTCATCTCTCCCGTGTCTCATCTCTCCCGTGTCTCATCTCTCCCGTGTCTCATCTCTCCCGTGTCTCATCTCTCCCGTGTCTCATCTCTCCCGTGTCTCATCTCTCCCGTGTCTCATCTCTCCCGTGTCTCATCTCTCCCGTGTCTCATCTCTCCCGTGTCTCATCTCTCCCGTGTCTCATCTCTCCCGTGTCTCATCTCTCCCGTGTCTCATCTCTCCCGTGTCTCATCTCTCCCGTGTCTCATCTCTCCCGTGTCTCATCTCTCCCGTGTCTCATCTCTCCCGTGTCTCATCTCTCCCGTGTCTCATCTCTCCCGTGTCTCATCTCTCCCGTGTCTCATCTCTCCCGTGTCTCATCTCTCCCGTGTCTCATCTCTCCCGTGTCTCATCTCTCCCGTGTCTCATCTCTCCCGTGTCTCATCTCTCCCGTGTCTCATCTCTCCCGTGTCTCATCTCTCCCGTGTCTCATCTCTCCCGTGTCTCATCTCTCCCGTGTCTCATCTCTCCCGTGTCTCATCTCTCCCGTGTCTCATCTCTCCCGTGTCTCATCTCTCCCATTTCTCATATTTCTACCTTAAATACGGCCCGCTGTCGTCTTTTAGGTTCCCTCTTTGGCCCTCTAGCTAATAAGTTTGCCGACCCCTGAACTAAAGGGTCATAGCGTCGGGTCTTGTGTAATTAATAAAGTTCATCAATCACATAGACCATTGAATAAAATAGAGAAAGAAGTGAAAAATTGCTGCAAAATTCAGTTGGCTACACTGATGTGCGAAGTAGGCCTAAGAGAGGTTATAATTACTCGACAATGTTTTTTTATAAAAATTCTTCATAGCTTCGCAGGAATTAATTGTGACCATATTAAAATAAGCAAAGCAATGACCAAGTTTGCTTTAATTTCTATAATAGCTACCTTGTCCAGTAGCCGAAGGTCTTTGTTACATTTTGCTATCGCTTAGCCTGCGAAATGCATACAGCTAGCGCCTACGCATGCCCGATCGTTACATTTGCGTCACAAAAACTGATCCTCTGAGAAAACTTTTTCGTACAGTCGAGTGAAAGTTTTATGCAGAACCTGTTTTATAATTAACGAAAATCCGAACAGTGAATTAAAATTAAAATAAAATTTGAATTAACAGCTCCATCTATCAACTCATAATACAAAATACCTCCACAAAATGCGACACCTGCCAACTAAAACGGTGACAACTACCAACTCAAAATGCGACATCTACCAACTCAAAATGCGACATCTACCAACTCAAAATGCGACATCTACCAACTCAAAATGCGACATCTACCAACTCAAAATGCGACATCTACCAACTCAAAATGCGACATCTACCAACTCAAAATGCGACATCTACCAACTCAAAATGCGACATCTACCAACTCAAAATGCGACATCTACCAACTCAAAATGCGACATCTACCAACTCAAAATGCGACATCTACCAACTCAAAATGCGACATCTACCAACTCAAAATGCGACATCTACCAACTCAAAATGCGACATCTACCAACTCAAAATGCGACATCTACCAACTCAAAATGCGACATCTACCAACTCAAAATGCGACATCTACCAACTCAAAATGCGACATCTACCAACTCAAAATGCGACATCTACCAACTCAAAATGCGACATCTACCAACTCAAAATGCGACATCTACCTAATCTACGAACTAATCTGCCAAACCAAACTGTCAAAAAGCAAATATTTGAGCTGGTCCTTTGTAACTTTGCGCAAAAGATAGTTTCTCGAAACTTTCGTATGTCTATGCAAGGTTGATCATGTGTGCAATCGATGGCACCAATGACACCATGATGATATCATGCAATGACACCTGGCAGTCCCGCGACTGAATTAAACCCGTCCATGACCCGATTAACTTCAGCGTGGCTTCTAGGAAACCAATCGCGATCAGTCTCACTATTGGAATCGTTGCCCTGCACTTCGGCCATAAACAACAGATTTTCGCTTCGCGATAACTTACGAGAACCCTATAGGTTAGCTTGGTGAAACAGCTTTACGACACCAATGCGCAAAGTGCAAGCCAAGCGCAAAGTTCGGACCTAGTTCAAGTTCGCCTGCACTTACCATAGAACTTACAATGGTTTCTAGAAAGACCTCTCTGGTTTGTAAAAAATCAACACATACAGTCTATGCATTCGGTTGCGAATGGAATGTAATTAATGCACTGTACTGGCGATAGTACTAGCACCTATATTTATCAAAACCTGCTTTATCAAGAGCATTTAACATTCTCAACCACCTTGGATCATAGCATGCTACACATTCCTGACGAATAAGTTTACAATCTCGAGCGAATTCCTTTTCTTAGACAGCTACACAGGGCTTGCCCACCATTGTCAACTGATAACTATTCCACCCGGTAACCATGTCAACAACAGATAATGCGCTAAAATTAGAGACAATTTGTCTTAACGCTATTTCTATTTTGAAGCTTTGTTTTCGAATTCCACCCAATGAGTGGGTGGCAACTTACAAGGTGCTCCATCGACGTTTAATTAGAATGTAGCTAGTTTTTCTGTGACCAAAGTCTACTTATATAAAAATTAAAGACGTGTAGTAATTATGTGTCGAAAGTACGAGGGTGACAAGACAATTGCATCTAGATTTCTAACTAGATACAGCAGTTGTTGAAACTAGGTATTTAGTAAGAACTGCAATCATGTAGTTTGCATGCTGGCTTAATTATTGTTTATTAGAACAACAGAGAAAGAAAAATGTCGTGCAATCTTTTACCCGAAGTGGCCCTGCAGTTTGATTGACTTACACACAGATAGAAACAGTTTTTGTGTCGATGCTGCTAGTTATGATTACGAATTTCCATTCTACTACTGCTTCAGTGTAAATAGTATAGTTTGGATAATAATGACACGTGCATGCAATATAAGGTTAATTTATTTTTGCTTTTTTTGCATATCAAACAACAAGCCCAAATAAATCGAAAGTTTTTCATTTTAGCTTCCGTTGACAGGAATTAGGATTAGAATTAGGCAATAAAATATAGGTCAGAGAAGGGAAGCCTATCATGCAGAGTCGCATGGATAACTTTAGACAATGTCCAGAAACATAATTTTAGTTAGCAAAGTTTGAGTACCGTGGCGTCAAACAATAATAAGTTGGATCAATCTTCAGGCCTCGCTCTGCTCCTGAGCCTCGCCCAGCCGGCCCGCTGTGGCAGCGAGGTCGAGTGGCTCAGAGTGGAGACGCCGCGGTGTCTGCCCGACGCTCTGGCTCTGCAGACCAGGCGAGTGTCGAGCAAGCTCATGTGCGTCGGCATTGCGAACACAATGAGCAGTCTGTTAGTGGCCCAGTTCGACTCGGACACTCGCATGTGCTCGCTGTTCAAGTACATTGTCGTGTGCTACCTCATCGATGGACAAGCCAGCAGTGGGATCTACGCACTGCACAGCTGTGCTGCATTCGCCTTCAAGTTCATGACGCTGAGCAGGAAGCTGATGAGCAGTGCGGGCTCGAAGCTGCGTGCAGCCTGGGTGATGAGTGACGATGAGGAAGCCAGCAAGGGTAACTTGGTGTGCGGCGAGACGCAGCTGTGGCAGTCAGAGTCAGTCGAGTTCAGCAGTGAAGGAGCCAAGTTCGATGGGAAAGCGTCCAAGATGTGGATGGACAACGTTGGCCTCGTCTTGATGCATACGGGATTCACGGCTCACTTATCCCGTAATAAGTCACCGACTTCATTACTGGCCTACACCATTTTACCTCCCCAAACAAGTCTTGTTCAAAAGAAACAAGCAGAACTTCAATTCAAACACTTTAAGAAATATCAGCGCTTGCGGAAATTCAGTTCAAACAAAGTCCCTTTCTATTGAAACAGAAGAAATTCAATTCAGACTGCCAAAATTGTCCCCGAGTGACGCCTATGGACGCCTAAGTTGCTTTCGAGAAACACCCCCATCCATTTTCTATTTAGCTGCGGAAGTTTACAAAAACAGACACAGACAGCCTTGTCAGCAGGTCTGCGCTTGAACTAAATACTGTACACTAGTACCAAAACAGGCCGGCCAACAGGTTAGTTTTATATCGTAAGTTCAGACTAGTCAGATTTTTCAATTTAGTCCTGCCTTTGACCAGCTAAGAAGACATTCGATCGTCCGAGCACACTCGGACTCAGACCAAGTGACCGTCATGGCTGTAGCATCGGGAGTTTTGAGAATTTCAAGACTGTACAAAAACAGAGCATGTCTGGTCGTCTCGCTAGTCAGTTGTACATTCCTGCTGATGCAGTGGTCCCGCCACAATCAATCAAGCCGCAATAATGAAGCAGCAAAAACCTTTGAGTCAGCCGTGCAAGTTAAAGCGAAGACTCCCAAAGCTCGTGCTTTTGTACACAGCTTCAAGGCTGGCTACGATGCCCTCTTTCAAATGCAGAATCAATCGCTATACAACATTCAGAAAAAAACAAAGCTGCCATTGTTGCGACTGTCGGCAGCTGAGAACGACTTCAACTTCCGGGCAGCCCACGGCAAGCTGTGGATGAAGCAAGTTTCTGTAGTGTTCGTTGGTACTGCTCGAAATGCAAAAGATCAGCTGCCAAGAAACATGGTCGACATTCATCGACTCGGCAAGATGTTCAAGAACTACTGGATTGTGCTTGTCGAGAACGACTCAAAGGACGGCACTCGGCAGTACCTGATGAATGTGGTGAAGGAGTTCAACCAGACCGTCATTCTGGGCTGTGATCCGATCAACTCTCCAGCAGAGTGCCAGCTCAACATCAAGTACCGATCTGGGAAGCTGCACAAGCCCGGATGGGCTCAGAAGCGAAGCGACGAAGAGCTGATCGATCGCGGCGTGACGATGAGCGTGTTGCGCAACATGATTCTGGACTACATCTATGCTCACCTGGCCGACAAGGCCGAGCTCATGATCGCCATCGAGCCCGACATCTCCTGGGATCCGTGGAACCTGGACAACATTGCTCAGGGGATGTACTACTTCAGCAGTCGACCGCAGCTTGATCTGCTGTGCGCCAACGGACGTCTGTGGGGAAAACTGTACGACCCGTGCTCCAGGACCTACTACGCCAAGAAGCACTTTGTGAAAGTGGAAGAGGATGATCTCAGCATCGTGACTGACGCCGAGGCGGTCGAGCAGAACAAGGTTCCAATCAAGGTAGACTCTTGCTACCAGGCCTTCGCAATCTACCGGATCAGCAGCCTCGTGAAACGTAATGCGCACTACTACCCAGTGCCCGGAGAATGGAGTTGCGAGCACAACACGCTTGCCAGACGACTGTCTGAGAAGTACATCGACCCGGCAATGTTCCTGAACATCTACTCGCTTGTGGTTCATAGCAAGGACCGCTGGTAGCTGGAGTTTGACGAATGGGTTTTATTTAACTATTACAATTTTATTGCGTTTATATATGAGTAGATGTGGGTTGTGAAAATTGAACCATTGTGGGCACTGATAAATCCAATACTTCAGTGTTATCCTAGACCGAGCAGTCAAAATGCGCGCGCCCATAAAGGAATTAAAGGAGTTAAAACAGACACGCCCTGTGCTATTTTCTCCAACCGCCTTCAGCTATAACAATTATTTTCTATAGTAAATACAATAACTCATAAACTGCGTTTTATCACGATTTAAAATGCGCCCATTCATTCCCACCCAGGCCTGACAGACGGAAATTTGCAGACTCATTGGCGACGGACTAATAACAATGGGCGCATTTTGAATAAGTTTATTCATATTATTCTACCTCTCGTTATAAAATGTACATTGGCCTCAATAAAGCATTTGTCATCTATACTAAAGTTACATTATACGAGTGAGTGACAGAATACAATGGGAAAATTGAAACACACCGCGAAACACAATTGTAACACTCCAATGCTCGTATACTTTAATTCTGCTCTAGTTTTTATGCTTGCTTTGCTTTTTTAGGTGCAACTGTCCAGTGTTTACTGGACTACTGCAACTCTGACAGTCCACTGGACTAGCCGCAACAGACTGTCCACTGGACTAGCCGCAACAGACTGTCCACTGGACTAGCCGCAAAAGACTGTCCATTGGATTAGATGCAACAAGACTGTCCACTGGACTAGCCGCAAAAGACTGTCCACTGGACTAGCCGCAAAAGACTGTCCACTGGACTAGCTGCAACAGACTGTCCACTGGACTAGACGCAAAAGACTGTCCACTGGACTAGCTGCAACAGACTGTCCACTAGTCTACGGGACTAGCTGCAACAGACTGTCCACTAGTCTACGGGACTAGCTGCAACAGACTGTCCACTAGTCTACGGGACTAGCTGCAACAGACTGTCCACTAGTCTACGGGACTAGCTGCAACAGACTGTCCACTAGTCTACGGGACTAGCTGCAACAGACTGTCCACTAGTCTACGGGACTAGCTGCAACAGACTGTCCACTAGTCTACGGGACTAGCTGCAACAGACTGTCCACTAGTCTACGGGACTAGCTGCAACAGACTGTCCACTAGTCTACGGGACTAGCTGCAACAGACTGTCCACTAGTCTACGGGACTAGCTGCAACAGACTGTCCACAAATCCACAGGACTAGCTTCTGGCAAAATCAAGCGAAAAAGAGGGTATTACGAAAAAATCGGTTTCAAATCTAGTTACATTTAAATGGATAAATTTTTAAGTCAGGATCGCTATATTGAAGTACTCATGTAAACTGGCTTTAATAATCTAACATTGCTATTCTATCTGCAGCTCCCAATAGTATTTCTTGGCTATATACGTACTTTTATGGCTGATTGATGCCAATAATGGTCTTCTGCAGACCAAAAACCATTTAGATAACCTAAAGAGTTATTTAGATATATTTTATATAGCATTCCTGTATGTATTTCATTCACATTCTAATGTTGTAAGTATACTTATACATGTTTAACGATCATTCGGTGTATATATAGTTGTTACTATAACGAGATAAATTGATATAATTATAGCTTACGTTTGCATGATATATAATATTACCAACTAGCATTTGTGTATTGCTAAGAATTTGACAGTTAGTTTTCTGTCAGCATCTTGTAGAGTTGGATATAGGGCAATACTATAGAAGGCGTGCTTCCGCGAAGACCTCCCTGAGTTTTTAATTCTGCAGTTTGTAATGAGAATGTTTCTTAGCAGAGGCAGGTGAATGGCGTCCCTGCTAATAATAAGCTACAAGCAAAAAGCTATAATTGTAACTGATGTACGCGCTCACGATCGTACAGTCGCTTGCTTAGAACTAAAAAAAACTATGGAACCAATGTACGTACTCGGACACTGAAGTACAAATGTGCAAATCTCTTCCCCTATAAGGCCTTTCAAACAGCCAATGCGCTACAGACCCTACAGGAGCTTTTGCTGCAGCAATGCAGCAGCAACCTCACAGAAGAGCAGCTAAAACCAGTTGTCCCTGATGCAGAGAGCTACCTTGACTGTAAGCCAATTTACTTATATTGATTATCAAGCCCTAAGAGCCTCTGAAGTCGCGGCATCGTCAAGAATGGCGTTGTTTAGAAAATTAAATCGAGTTAAAATCTGTCTGCTGGCTATTTTACTAACGGCGATTAACATCTACATGATCTCAGGTAGATCCACCAACCGGACAATGCTCTACGCTAAACCGGATAACGACGCGTCGAAAACACGAGAATCAAGGGACACTACCGCAACCACAGCCACTAAGAAGAATAACTCAAGTGCAACCAGAGAATCTAATAAGCTGCTGGCTTCAAAGTTCAGTTTCAGCTTTAAAGCAGGCCATGCAGCTCTAAAACGCATGCAGAATGAGTCCATGTATTCGATACAAGGCAAAACAAAGCTGCCATTGTTGCGACTGTCGGCAGCTGAGAACGACTTCAACTTCCGGGCAGCCCACGGCAAGCTGTGGATGAAACAAGTTTCTGTGGTGTTCGTTGGCACTGCTCGAAATGCAAAAGATCAGCTGCCAAGAAACATGGTCGACATTCATCGACTCGGCAAGAAGTTCAAGAACTACTGGATTGTGCTGGTCGAGAACGACTCAAAGGACGGCACTCGGCAGTACCTGATGAATGTGGTGAAGGAGTTCAACCAGACCGTCATTCTGGGCTGTGATCCGATCAACTCTCCAGCAGAGTGCCAGCTCAACATCAAGTACCGATCTGGGAAGCTGCACAAGCCCGGATGGGCTCAGAAGCGAAGCGACGAAGAGCTGATCGATCGCGGCGTGACGATGAGCGTGTTGCGCAACATGATTCTGGACTACATCTATGCTCACCTGGCCGACAAGGCCGAGCTCATGATCGCCATCGAGCCCGACATCTCCTGGGATCCGTGGAACCTGGACAACATTGCTCAGGGGATGTACTACTTCAGCAGTCGACCGCAGCTTGATCTGCTGTGCGCCAACGGACGTCTGTGGGGAAAACTGTACGACCCGTGCTCCAGGACCTACTACGCCAAGAAGCACTTTGTGAAAGTGGAAGAGGATGATCTCAGCATCGTGACTGACGTCGAGGCGGTCGAGCAGAACAAGGTTCCAATCAAGGTAGACTCTTGCTACCAGGCCTTCGCAATCTACCGGATCAGCAGCCTCGTGAAACGTAATGCGCACTACTACCCAGTGCCCGGAGAATGGAGTTGCGAGCACAACACGCTTGCCAGACGACTGTCTGAGAAGTACATCGACCCGGCAATGTTCCTGAACATCTACTCGCTTGTGGTTCATAGCAAGGACCGCTGGTAGCTGCAGTTTGAGGAATGGTTTTTAATAAATATGTTACCCATTTCCCGCGTTTATCCGCCTTGTAGTAAGTGCATGGCAGCTTTTGACTTTTGGCCGAGAAATCTGGATTTTTTCCGCCCAAAGATAGCTTCGCGTGTTACTGATGCAAGACACGTTATTTTTCATGGCTTCGGCTTGCCTAGTCAAAATTAGTGTCCGCATAATTGGTGCACCCTTTCGATCAAGAGCTAGCTTCGATCGATCAAGAAGAGCAAGACCTTTCGATCAATTGTCTTGCTTTACCGTTTTAAGAAAATAATTCCTTTTTGCTATACATGTATTAAAATGTAAACATGCATGTATACATGTATTCTTGAGTAGATGTAAGTCGCGAAAATTGAGCTATTGAGGGCATTGATAAATCCGATACTTCAGTGTTATCCTAGGCCGAGCAGTCAAATATCGCGCGCCCCATATAGCAATTGGCAAATACACGAGGACTAGACTCAAAAGACGCAAAAGACACAAGGACTAGACTTGGCACATGGTGAGACGTACATTGGTAGTTTTCACAGATCCTACCAGCTAAACTTGTACACGTACATACCTTTAATTGTCACTTAGTCAGAACCTTGAAAAATTCAGTCAATGTTATTAGCGCCATCGGCTGTCGGTGTGAAATGCAAATACTTTTTGAAATATTGTAATTAAGGGCATAAAAAGTTGTAGGCACTATACATATGAACTGTATAGAAAAAAGCTGCCTTGTTCGTTAAATAAGCAGCAAAATGTATAGCAATATAAAAACATGTCTGTCAAAATAGAATCTTTCTTTATCCATCAGCAGATAAAGAAAATATTCGCACCTTTATATATAAATTCATTGATTTCCGTGTTTCGCAAATCAATCATATGTCATGGCCAACTACTTTTCTAAATTAAGACTTTATTTGTACTTTTTGGTTTATCGGCGCCAATACTTACATCATTGTACTAAAAGTAGATGCGAGTTGTTTATTTGTGCAAAATGAATATTTTAGTGATATCTTGGGCGAAGGTGTCGAAGCTGTAAGCTAATATTGGTAATGAGTGAAGGCCTAAATCTAATAAGCTATTTATAAGCTATAAAAAATTCAACAAGAAATTTATTCTCTAAAAAATCGCTTTAACAAACAAACAGTGCGATGACCTGGTATGTATATTTAAATGAGAGTTGTTACTTGGCGTGCTTTTAAATAGATCAATTGCAGCGATAAAAGTTTTTTCACGTTGATCATTTTTCACGCTTTATTCAAAGCGAATAAAAGTTTTTTTTCACGTTGATCATTTTTCACGCTTTATTCAAAGCGAACTACTTGACCCATCAGCAGACCTGGAAGTTTTGTAACGTGTATGCTTATGTATATATATATATATATATATAAACGAAATTTGTCACTCACTTTAAGGCTAGTAGAATTTTACAATTGTCCATAGGCCTAGTAAAGTTAGTCATAAAATGAATCCAATTTAAATTTCCTTAAATTAAATTAAGGAAATTTAATTAGGCCTAGCTTGACTAATTTGTAATTTGCACTATATTTGAAATTTACATAGTAAAAGCATCAAGGTCTAAGGACAGCCACAAGGATGAAATGTATTACAAACTATTTTCAGTTGTTTTGTGTTTAGCCACCGGCTCACCATAGGCATATGGTAATGGCTACAGTTCTACACTTTCAAAACTCTAGCCTGTCAGTGTTATCTAGGCTAGAGTTCAATAATTTAAGTATTGGGGCCAGCAAGCTCAGCCTGCTAGCTTTATTTAAATTTAATCAGGCTAGGGCAGGCTAGGCTAGAATCTAGATGTGTATTGGGCAATCTTGCAGTTCGGCACATTTAATTATTTTTAATTCCAATTGTATTCAATTTAATTTAATTAATCATTTAGTCAATTTCATAACTTCAGAATAACTTCAGTTTAACAAAACTCAATCTCAAGTTGCCAACATGGCAGGATGTCCACCAGCTCCAACAACCATTATACCACCTAGTGAACTCCGACAGCCTGTGGAATTGTGTAACTTGGACCCTACAATGCGTGAACTGGGTACAATGATGGCAAATCCAATGGAGACCATCAAGTGGCTGGCCAAGTATCTGCTTCTGGCAAATGAATGCCATTGTGACAGTTGTCTTGGTCATCCATCAATGCATCTTCAACATCGCATTGCATTGCATTGCATTGCATTCCGTTGTCGTTAGGCCTATGTTGCCATCTAAAATGATTTAAAATTAAAAAAAATTAAATGTGCAGAACTGCAAGATTGCCATGTAATGTTCTGGAAAATTGGCTTGTCATTTAATTTTTTATAGTCTGACTTAGCTGTAGGCCTAGGGTAGGCCTAGTCTGAAAAAAGCTTACATAGGGCCTAGCCTAATGAGAAATTCAAACATAATTTTTTTTAACTTATAACAGTGGTTGTATAAACAATCATATTGCAATGACAATAAGTCAGGTTAACTTTGTGACACATTAAATTAGGCTATTTTGAAGAAATTTTGTGTATTTTAAATTCTAAATGTCATATTAAAACTAAAAGTGAAAAAATGCCGTACATATGACTTATGAGCAATAGTCAAAAAGGCTGCCTTTGCCCATAAAAAATTCTGGCTTAAACAAAGCTTTACTTAGGGCATGTGAATTTGGGGCACATCCATTGTGCACAGTCATTTTGTCTGCTGGCAGACAAAACAACTATTTTTAAAAATGATAAGAACTGTAAAAATATTCTACAACATTTATTAATAAAAGTATATTTATGATTATAACTGTTTAGTTTATATAATTTTAATAAACATTAAATTTTTGTTTCATAGCTTAATTCATAGAACTATCATCAGAATTTTGAAATGGTCTTTTAAGAAGAATATTTTTGTCTTTATGGCCTTAGCTTTCATGGATGGTTGTGTTGTTTGTCACCCTTCAGTATGACAAGATGCAACCATTGGCAATGTTTGGAAATGGAAATGTTTTGTTCCGGCTATGTGTATTTATAGGCTTCTTTTTAGCTCCAAAACTTTCAAAAAAACTTTCAGAAAAAAACAAAAATATAAATTATTAAGATGTTCACATAACATTTCAATACAAAGCTTGATAGTATATTTAGTATTTCTGGCTAATGCCTATGTGAGCAGATAAATGGACTAAATCATAGGCATTTAGGCAGACAAAATGGCTATATTGTATATTGGCAAACAAAATGACCACCAACAGTTCACACTGAGGATGCACAAAGTGGTTTTTAGTGTGCTTGTGCCCATATTGCTGATGGTTTTTGTGTACGCTGAATTATTTTCTAGACATTTTTCAAGTACATACCAGCCTTAACTATGTAACAATGTTATTTGTAATTTGTAATTTGTAATTTTTACTTAATGGCACATTAAACAGTGATGGACCAAGACCACCAGAGCTAGGGTAGGGGTCTAGGGGGAATAACTGAGGATCTTCCATTGGATAGCTTGGGTGGGTAGACAAGAGGTTAGTAATGGCTGGCTCTAGGGTTTATTGGCAGGTCAATAATTATATTTCAAACCAAAGCAAAAACCTTGAAGTTGTTTTTTCAGGTTCTTAGGCTTTTAATAATTGGTGGGGGACAAAAATTATTTCTTTGTTAAAATATTTGAAGATACTAAAAAACAAATGTAGTTACTTTGTTGATATTAAGGGCTTCTAAAATAAAAATTTACCTTAAAAATTATTGGTCATCACTTGGAAAACAAGCTATTATTAGAGAAAAGAGATATGACGAGACTTGCTTTCCTTAAAAATGTTTTGAGTTTGTATTGTACACATTATGGGTAAGGAAAGAGTAATAAAAAAACAAGGCCTTAATCTTTATTGCATAAGGAAAGGACTGTATTGCTGGCTTTTTCCATGGGCAATCAAAAGAGACATGACAGTTTAACAAAAATATTTAATTAAAATATTAATTAAGCATCTAACGTTCAAGGTTAGGTGGTTGGTGGCAGAGCCATTATCAAGTTTGCCTCTCACACCATGGTCCCTAAGTTCAATTCCATGGCAAGGCCATATTTATTTGTGGCGAAGCCGCATAGAGAAGGCTTGAGGGCTTGTCATGCAATTAACGCCCTTGTGGGCCAACCTCCAAGGCACAGTAAAATGTACACTGCCTGACAATTAGAAAGTCAGGGCAGATCATACATGCGCAACCTCCCAAATCTTAGCCAGCTGTGCGACTTAGTTTTTGCTCTCATTTGCAACTTAGTTCATTTCATTGCTCTATTTACAACTTAGTTTGCTCTCATTTGCTCTCTTTTTCTCTCCCCTTTTTCCTTTTCTTCATGCCTTCCTTTTTTGTCCCTTGGACCCCCTTTGATTTTTTTGCGACTTACCTTGCTTGGCCCTCGTTTCACCCGGCTGGGTTGGCCGGGTGTTGTGCATGTATGGGGCAGATGTACACACCTGTGTGAGCATATGCCTGCATACAGTAATTGTGTGCGTGTGTGCTCAGGAGTCAGCGAAATGGGCAGAATTGTCTCCTTGCTGGCTGCGGGTCTAGTGTCACTAATTGATGTGCCCCTGCCTGCAGCCCCCTGCAATTATTATAATTATTTTTTAAAGTTCAAGGTTCCCACTGTACACTTTCAAGGATATGGATGTGAATGTGAACAAAACAATACCTATTTAGCAAGTTATCAGTGCTGGTCAAGTTGTCAAGTTGCATATTGTTGACTATATCAATACAATTAGTTATCATGTACAAGGATAAAAAGTCATTGCATATGATATACCAGTATTGTAAGTTTATTTATAGTGTAATCTAACTTTTGTCATGATTAAATACAATATGAACTTACATTATGTAGCTAACTGTTAGTTAGTTAGTAGCTAATAATTCACTTCCTTATAATAATTATAACATAAAAACTTTAAATGATTTTTGCAGCTAACTCCTAAAATAAGGTGCATCATATTAAACAAACAAAGCACAAGACAAAAAATAATAAACTGTGAGTGAAAGTTTCATTAAAAGTCATTCACTGCAGCCCAGAAATGGCAACTAAGAAGACTTTCGAAGGCGCTAGAAGACCCGCGCCAAAGTTTAATTTTATGCCAAAGCAGGCGACAGACAATGCATTGTCTGGTTCGGCAGCCGCTGGAGCAGATGATGCTGCTGCAGCTGCGGCTGCTTCGGACGATGAAATTGGCCTATCAGATGATGAAGAGCCAGAAGAAGTTGTTGAAACTATCTCCGCCGAACGTGATTTGCGTCGGTCTTTATCGATGGCCGCTGCCTTTGCCGAGGCCACCGAGGCGGGTGCGCCAGTATCGCGCTTGCACGCTGAAGCTGTTGAACAGACTATACTTAGTACGGCATTTGAAACGCCAACTACTTATAATCCTCTGCAGAAGAGGCAAATTAAAATTAATCTTGGCACAGTACCAGCACCAAGTCACTCCGCGTCAGCTTCTCAGCAGGCGTCGCACACTGCTAGGCCTCTGTTGCCAAATCCAGCCGAGCTAGCTCTTGGTCAGGGTTATGTGTTTAATGCTCCACAGCAGCAGCAGCCGACTGTTTCTATTGCCAGGCCGAGAACTCCACCAACTCCTCCGCTGCCAGCTTCTTCAAATTTATCATCATCGTTTTCGTCACTTTCAGCTGGTACTTCTGCTGCTGCTTCTGCTAGGCCGAGAACTCCGCCAACTCCACCATTGCCATCATCGTCCATAAGTAATCCGGCGCTTAGCCATCTAAGAACTCTAGACTTTAGTAGACCTCCGCCAGGATTCGAGCAGTTTCTAAACAATCAGCAGCAGCAACAACAATCGAATCTGCAATCTCATCAGGCAAATTTTATGATTTCGCCTAATTTTATGCAGCCTCCGCAAAGTCTAAGCTTGCCTAGCACGGACCTGCCACCGCTATCCTTAATAGGGGGTCCTCGCGGTCCCCTACTGGGCGATAGGCCGGTGTCGGAACAGACTCGTCGAAGTCTGCCGTTGCCTAGCCAATTGCCTGGGCCACCAGCGCCTCCGCCTTCCACTGTATCGCTGGTTGCATCCAAATCGCTGCAGCAGCAGCAGCAGCAGCAGTCATCCACTCTGCCAGGAAGGCGTGTCTTGCTAGACGAGCCGCCGCCAATAGCTATCACCGCCGAGACTGAATTAGACGACGACACTGAAGTGAAACAAACTGAATTATTCTTTGAACAACTTGAAGCCTGGCTAGCCCACATTAAATCTTACGAGTCTGATATGAATGAATATTTTCAAAACTGCGCCAACCAAATGCACGAACACTATGGTGGCGCCGAGCAGACTGAGGAGAGTAAAAAAGTTCACGAAACCGAATACAGAAAGTTATACGACGAATATGAAAAGTTTTCCGCCTATATGCGCCAAATGAGCCAGCATTACGAAGACACCAAATCAAATCTAGAAAAGCGACGCTCTGCCGCTATTGAAAAACGCGACAAGCGTCTAGCCGAGAAGAGAGCTCTGCGCGAGAAACAATTAGCCGCGCACGTTGAACCAGTTCGTAATGCCGAGATTCCCAGCACCACTAGTAGTGTTAGCAGTAATCTCTTGGTAGAAGCCTATTCTACTCCAGCAACCACTGCTTCGTCCGCGTCGCATTCCACCTTGATGTCATCGTCCAGCACGTCGGCTGCCGCTGTGGCAGGCGCAGCAGCAGCCGCAGCTGTCAGCTCTCTCAGTCGAATGGATTTATCTGATCCGAATTCTTGGAATAAATTTGCCGCCAGTCTGCCAGCAAATGCGGATATGGCGGCCTATTATCGAATCTACTGCAGCCAGATGGTGGCTAATTTTCAGCGCATGCTAATTGGCGTACCTCCAGCCGAAGCTGAACGCTTATCGGCTGCTTTAACTGCCACGCTGCAGTCCGAAGGACCAGCGGCTAGCGGCGGCGGCGGCGGCGCCGATTCTGGCGCTGAATCCGACGACGGCCTCGTTGCCGGCGGATTAACCTTGCAAGGATTAACTAGGAATCAGCGGAAGAAGCTGCGCAAGCGTGCCAAAGCTTTGCAGGACGCCAAAGCGGCAAAACGGCATCATAGAAAGCTGCTATTGGCCGCTCCGTCAACCGCGGAATCCAGCGAATCCGCCGCAATTGGCGAGGCCGGCAGCGAAGAGGACGCTGATTCGGCGGCTAAAAAGCCCACACCGCCGCCAGGGTATATGGACCCGGCCGGTGATCCGCGCCTAGTTATGCAGGATTATTTTGAACGCTTTGCTAATGGCAAATGGAATTACGCCACTTGGAATCAGTACATTACAGTTATGCAGCGGCACAATCCTGCCTGGTATGATGTGTTTATTAGCCAATCTAAGCAGCATGGCATTAACTGGGACGATATGTATCGATATTATACTGGCGGTAGTGTAGCCGATCACCTGTCAGATTTAACTGGCGGCGCCGTCAAGAGTGTCAGCGGTGGCGGCGGTAGCGGCGACGGTCCCTCTCTGTTAGAATTAGCCGCACAGCCGGCGCCGCCGCCCCCTCCGGAGCGTCTATTCGATGATGACGATAAAGATGCGGCTGATACATTAACACTTGACAGAGACGATCTAATTGAACTAGACGCTTTGGATAACACTGCCACCGCTCCTACTGATAGTAGTAATGCGCGAGATAATACAACTAATAAAAAATCTAAAACCAATGAAGATGACAGTGGCGACGATGACGACGAGGATGACGACGAAGATGAAGACGATGACGACGACGATTGGTCGTTTTGCAAATTGTGCAATCAAGAATTCCGCTCAGAGCGCGGTTATCTAGCTCACCTGCGCGGTGTGACCCACATGAAGCATGCTTTGGATAGGGCTGCCAGCAAGAAGCCGCACATGTTTACTGAGGAGCGGGCTAGACAGGCCGAAGCAGTCAAGGCTGAGGTGAGAAAGGGACGCTGGTCTAGAGATCAGAGTAGCGATAAGCTTAAGAATGAGAGGTTAGAAATAATGGCCTGCAAGTCAACGATAAGAGGTGGTTACACGGTTTGAGATTACGGCCTGCTGAAGGATGGAAGATTAGAGATTATGGTCTGCTTAAGGATGGTAGGTTAGACATTATGGCCTGCTGAATGATTGTAGGTTAGACATTATGGCCTGCTGAATGATGGTAGGTTAGAGATTATGGCCTGCTGAATGATGGTAGGTTAGACATTATGGCCTGCTGAATGATGGTAGGTTAGACATTATGGCCTGCTGAATGATGGTAGGTTAGACATTATGGCCTGCTGAATGATGGTAGGTTAGACATTATGGCCTGCTGAATGATGGTAGGTTAGACATTATGGCCTGCTGAATGATGGTAGGTTAGAGATTATGGCCTGCTGAATGATGGTAGGTTAGAGATTATGGCCTGCTGAATGATGGTAGGTTAGAGATTATGGCCTGCTGGATGATGGTAGGTTAGAGATTATGGCCTGCTGAATGATGGTAGGTTAGAGATTATGGCCTGCTGAATGATGGTAGGTTAGAGATTATGGCCTGCTGAATGATGGTAGGTTAGAGATTATGGCCTGCTGAATGATGGTAGGTTAGAGATTATGGCCTGCTGGATGATGGTAGGTTAGACATTATGGCCTGCTGAATGATGGTAGGTTAGACATTATGGCCTGCTGGATGATGGTAGGTTAGAGATTATGGCCTGCTGGATGATGGTAGGTTAGACATTATGGCCTGCTGAATGATGGTAGGTTAGAGATTATGGCCTGCTGAATGATGGTAGGTTAGAGATTATGGCCTGCTGAATGATGGTAGGTTAGACATTATGGCCTGCTGAATGATGGTAGGTTAGAGATTATGGCCTGCTGGATGATGGTAGGTTAGACATTATGGCCTGCTGAATGATGGTAGGTAAGAGATTATGGCCTGCTGAATGATGGTAGGTAAGAGATTATGGCCTGCTGAATGATGGTAGGTAAGACATTATGGCCTGCTGAATGATGGTAGGTTAGACATTATGGCCTGCTGGATGATGGTAGGTTAGACATTATGGCCTGCTGGATGATGGTAGGTTAGACATTATGGCCTGCTGAATGATGGTAGGTAAGAGATTATGGCCTGCTGAATGATGGTAGGTAAGAGATTATGGCCTGCTGAATGATGGTAGGTTAGAGATTATGGCCTGCTGAATGATGGTAGGTTAGAGATTATGGCCTGCTGAATGATGGTAGGTAAGACATTATGGCCTGCTGAATGATGGTAGGTTAGACATTATGGCCTGCTGAATGATGGTAGGTTAGACATTATGGCCTGCTGAATGATGGTAGGTTAGACATTATGGCCTGCTGAATGATGGTAGGTTAGAGATTATGGCCTGCTGAATGATGGTAGGTTAGAGATTATGGCCTGCTGAATGATGGTAGGTTAGAGATTATGGCCTGCTGAATGATGGTAGGTTAGACATTATGGCCTGCTGAATGATGGTAGGTTAGAGATTATGGCCTGCTGGATGATGGTAGGTTAGAGATTATGGCCTGCTGAATGATGGTAGGTTAGAGATTATGGCCTGCTGAATGATGGTAGGTTAGAGATTATGGCCTGCTGAATGATGGTAGGTTAGACATTATGGCCTGCTGAATGATGGTAGGTTAGAGATTATGGCCTGCTGGATGATGGTAGGTTAGAGATTATGGCCTGCTGAATGATGGTAGGTTAGACATTATGGCCTGCTGAATGATGGTAGGTTAGACATTATGGCCTGCTGAATGATGGTAGGTTAGAGATTATGGCCTGCTGGATGATGGTAGGTTAGAGATTATGGCCTGCTGGATGATGGTAGGTTAGACATTATGGCCTGCTGAATGATGGTAGGTTAGAGATTATGGCCTGCTGAATGATGGTAGGTTAGAGATTATGGCCTGCTGAATGATGGTAGGTTAGACATTATGGCCTGCTGAATGATGGTAGGTTAGAGATTATGGCCTGCTGGATGATGGTAGGTTAGACATTATGGCCTGCTGAATGATGGTAGGTAAGAGATTATGGCCTGCTGAATGATGGTAGGTAAGAGATTATGGCCTGCTGAATGATGGTAGGTAAGACATTATGGCCTGCTGAATGATGGTAGGTTAGACATTATGGCCTGCTGGATGATGGTAGGTTAGACATTATGGCCTGCTGGATGATGGTAGGTTAGACATTATGGCCTGCTGAATGATGGTAGGTAAGAGATTATGGCCTGCTGAATGATGGTAGGTAAGAGATTATGGCCTGCTGAATGATGGTAGGTTAGAGATTATGGCCTGCTGAATGATGGTAGGTTAGAGATTATGGCCTGCTGAATGATGGTAGGTAAGACATTATGGCCTGCTGAATGATGGTAGGTTAGACATTATGGCCTGCTGAATGATGGTAGGTAAGAGATTATGGCCTGCTGAATGATGGTAGGTAAGACATTATGGCCTGCTGAATGATGGTAGGTAAGAGATTATGGCCTGCTGAATGATGGTAGGTTAGACATTATGGCCTGCAGAATGATGGTAGGTTAGAGATTATGGCCTGCTGAATGATGGTAGGTTAGACATTATGGCCTGCTGAATGATGGTAGGTTAGACATTATGGCCTGCTGAATGATGGTAGGTTAGAGATTATGGCCTGCTGAATGATGGTAGGTTAGACATTATGGCCTGCTGAATGATGGTAGGTTAGAGATTATGGCCTGCTGAATGATGGTAGGTTAGACATTATGGCCTGCTGAATGATGGTAGGTTAGACATTATGGCCTGCTGAATGATGGTAGGTTAGAGATTATTGCCTGCTGGATGATGGTAGGTTAGACATTATGGCCTGCTGAATGATGGTAGGTTAGACATTATGGCCTGCTGAATGATGGTAGGTTAGACATTATGGCCTGCTGAATGATGGTAGGTTAGACATTATGGCCTGCTGAATGATGGTAGGTTAGACATTATGGCCTGCTGAATGATGGTAGGTTAGACATTATGGCCTGCTGAATGATGGTAGGTTAGACATTATGGCCTGCTGAATGATGGTAGGTTAGAGATTATGGCCTGCTGAATGATGGTAGGTTAGACATTATGGCCTGCTGAATGATGGTAGGTTAGAGATTATTGCCTGCTGGATGATGGTAGGTTAGACATTATGGCCTGCTGGATGATGGTAGGTTAGAGATTATGGCCTGCTGAATGATAGGTAGGTTAGACATTATGGCCTGCTGAATGATAGGTAGGTTAGACATTATGGCCTGCTGAATGATGGTAGGTTAGAGATTATTGCCTGCTGGATGATGGTAGGTTAGACATTATGGCCTGCTGGATGATGGTAGGTTAGAGATTATGGCCTGCTGAATGATGGTAGGTTAGACATTATGGCCTGCTGAATGATGGTAGGTTAGACATTATGGCCTGCTGAATGATGGTAGGTTAGACATTATGGCCTGCTGAATGATGGTAGGTTAGACATTATGGCCTGCTGAATGATGGTAGGTTAGACATTATGGCCTGCTGAATGATGGTAGGTTAGACATTATGGCCTGCTGGATGATGGTAGGTTAGAGATTATGGCCTGCTGAATGATGGTAGGTTAGACATTATGGCCTGCTGAATGATGGTAGGTTAGACATTATGGCCTGCTGAATGATGGTAGGTTAGACATTATGGCCTGCTGAATGATGGTAGGTTAGACATTATGGCCTGCTGAATGATGGTAGGTTAGACATTATGGCCTGCTGAATGATGGTAGGTTAGACATTATGGCCTGCTGAATGATGGTAGGTTAGAGATTATGGCCTGCTGAATGATGGTAGGTTAGAGATTATGGCCTGCTGAATGATGGTAGGTTAGACATTATGGCCTGCTGAATGATGGTAGGTTAGAGATTATGGCCTGCTGAATGATGGTAGGTTAGACATTATGGCCTGCTGAATGATGGTAGGTTAGAGATTATGGCCTGCATGAATGATGGTAGGTTAGACATTATGGCCTGCTGAATGATGGTAGGTTAGAGATTATGGCCTGCTGAATGATGGTAGGTTAGAGATTATGGCCTGCTGAATGATGGTAGGTTAGAGATTATGGCCTGCTGAATGATGGTAGGTTAGACATTATGGCCTGCTGAATGATGGTAGGTTAGACATTATGGCCTGCTGAATGATGGTAGGTTAGACATTATGGCCTGCTGAATGATGGTAGGTTAGAGATTATGGCCTGCTGAATGATGGTAGGTTAGACATTATGGCCTGCTGAATGATGGTAGGTTAGAGATTATGGCCTGCTGAATGATGGTAGGTTAGAGATTATGGCCTGCTGGATGATGGTAGGTTAGACATTATGGCCTGCTGAATGATGGTAGGTTAGAGATTATGGCCTGCTGAATGATGGTAGGTTAGAGATTATGGCCTGCTGAATGATGGTAGGTTAGAGATTATGGCCTGCTGGATGATGGTAGGTTAGAGATTATGGCCTGCTGAATGATGGTAGGTTAGACATTATGGCCTGCTGAATGATGGTAGGTTAGACATTATGGCCTGCTGAATGATGGTAGGTTAGAGATTATGGCCTGCTGAATGATGGTAGGTTAGACATTATGGCCTGCTGAATGATGGTAGGTTAGAGATTATGGCCTGCAGAATGATGGTAGGTTAGACATTATGGCCTGCTGAATGATGGTAGGTTAGAGATTATGGCCTGCTGAATGATGGTAGGTTAGAGATTATGGCCTGCTGAATGATGGTAGGTTAGAGATTATGGCCTGCTGAATGATGGTAGGTTAGACATTATGGCCTGCTGAATGATGGTAGGTTAGAGATTATGGCCTGCTGAATGATGGTAGGTTAGACATTATGGCCTGCTGAATGATGGTAGGTTAGAGATTATGGCCTGCTGAATGATGGTAGGTTAGAGATTATGGCCTGCTGAATGATGGTAGGTTAGACATTATGGCCTGCTGAATGATGGTAGGTTAGACATTATGGCCTGCTGAATGATGGTAGGTTAGACATTATGGCCTGCTGAATGATGGTAGGTTAGAGATTATGGCCTGCTGAATGATGGTAGGTTAGAGATTATGGCCTGCTGAATGATGGTAGGTTAGACATTATGGCCTGCTGAATGATGGTAGGTTAGAGATTATGGCCTGCTGAATGATGGTAGGTTAGACATTATGGCCTGCTGAATGATGGTAGGTTAGAGATTATGGCCTGCTGAATGATGGTAGGTTAGACATTATGGCCTGCTGAATGATGGTAGGTTAGAGATTATGGCCTGCTGAATGATGGTAGGTTAGAGATTATGGCCTGCTGAATGATGGTAGGTTAGACATTATGGCCTGCTGAATGATGGTAGGTTAGACATTATGGCCTGCTGAATGATGGTAGGTTAGACATTATGGCCTGCTGAATGATGGTAGGTTAGAGATTATGGCCTGCTGAATGATGGTAGGTTAGAGATTATGGCCTGCTGAATGATGGTAGGTTAGACATTATGGCCTGCTGAATGATGGTAGGTTAGAGATTATGGCCTGCTGAATGATGGTAGGTTAGACATTATGGCCTGCTGAATGATGGTAGGTTAGACATTATGGCCTGCTGAATGATGGTAGGTTAGAGATTATGGCCTGCTGAATGATGGTAGGTTAGAGATTATGGCCTGCTGAATGATGGTAGGTTAGACATTATGGCCTGCTGAATGATGGTAGGTTAGACATTATGGCCTGCTGAATGATGGTAGGTTAGACATTATGGCCTGCTGAATGATGGTAGGTTAGACATTATGGCCTGCTGAATGATGGTAGGTTAGACATTATGGCCTGCTGAATGATGGTAGGTTAGAGATTATGGCCTGCTGAATGATGGTAGGTTAGAGATTATGGCCTGCTGAATGATGGTAGGTTAGAGATTATGGCCTGCAGAATGATGGTAGGTTAGAGATTATTGCCTGCTGAATGATGGTAGGTTAGACATTATGGCCTGCAGAATGATGGGAGATAAGAAATTGTGGCCTGCTTGAAGATTAGAGATGATAATTTTTGGCTTTCTAAAAGATGGGAGATTAATGGCTAGTTGTTGAGTTTCTCAAATAATTTATACATCTAGTCTCTTATTATGCTTAAATTATGCTCAAATCCATCGCAGGCTAGCGCGCAGCAGAAGCATCAAATGTGGCTGGCCGCCCAGGTTGGCGCTATTCAGCGCACCGGTCTTGGCGGAACATTCGAGTGTTTGGTGAGCGGTACCGAATTTACCCATAACTGATTATTTCAATTTTTCAATTTTTTAAGTTACCAAACAAATTCGCTTTCCGGCTCTCCACAGATGTGCAACGTGAAGTGCAACTCCCAGAAGGCATTAGATTTTCACGTCAACGGTGACAAACACAAGAAGAATGTGGAAGAGAGAGTTAAAGTTATGGAGGGTAAGTTTGTTGTGTTTGGGATAATTGAAATCCTGATTGAAATATTGAGTTTGGGATAATTGAGATCCTGATTGAAATATTGGGTATAGGATAATTGAGATCCTGATTGAAATATTGGGTATAGGATAATTGAGATCCTGATTGAAATATTGGGTATAGGATAACTGAGATCCTCATTGAAATATTGGGTATAGGATAATTGAGATCCTTATTGAAATATTGGGTATAGGATAATTGAGATCCTCATTGAAATATTGGGTATAGGATAATTGAGATCCTCATTGAAATATTGGGTTTGGGATAATTGAGATCCTGATTGAAATATTGGGTATAGGATTATTGAGATCCTCATTGAAATATTGGGTATAGGATAACTGAGATCCTGATTGAAATATTGGGTATAGGATAATTGAGATCCTGATTGAAATATTGGGTATAGGATAATTGAGATCCTGATTGAAATATTGGGTATAGGATAATTGAGATCCTGATTGAAATATTGGGTATAGGATAATTGAGATCCTTATTGAAATATTGGGTATAGGATAATTGAGATCCTGATTGAAATATTGGGTATAGGATAATTGAGATCCTGATTGAAATATTGGGTATAGGATAATTGAGATCCTCATTGAAATATTGGGTATAGGATAACTGAGATCCTGATTGAAATATTGGGTATAGGATAATTGAGATCCTGATTGAAATATTGGGTTTGGGATAATTGAGATCCTGATTGAAATATTGGGTATAGGATAATTGAGATCCTGATTGAAATATTGGGTATAGGATAATTGAGATCCTGATTGAAATATTGGGTATAGGATAATTGAGATCCTCATTGAAATATTGGGTATAGGATAACTGAGATCCTGATTGAAATATTGGGTATAGGATAATTGAGATCCTCATTGAAATATTGGGTATAAGATAATTGAGATCCTGATTGAAATATTGGGTATAGGATAATTGAGATCCTGATTGAAATATTGGGTTTGGGATAATTGAGATCCGGATTGAAATATTGGGTATAGGATAATTGAGATCCTCATTGAAATATTGGGTATAGGATAATTGAAATCCTTATTGAAATATTGGGTATAGGATAATTGAGATCCTGATTGAAATATTGGTATAGGATAATTGAGATCCTGATTGAAATATTGGGTATAGGATAATTGAGATCCGGATTGAAATATTGGGTATAGGATAACTGAGATCCTGATTGAAATATTGGGTATAGGATAATTGAGATCCTCATTGAAATATTGGGTATAGGATAATTGAGATCCTCATTGAAATATTGGGTATAGGATAATTGAGATCCTCATTGAAATATTGGGTATAGGATAATTGAGATCCTCATTGAAATATTGGGTATAAGATAATTGAGATCCTTATTGAAATATTGGGTATAGGATAATTGAGATCCTGATTGAAATATCGGGTATAGGATAATTGAGATCCTGATTGAAATATTGGGTATAGGATAATTGAGATCCTGATTGAAATATTGGGTATAGGATAATTGAGATCCTGATTGAAATATTGGGTATAGGATAATTGAGATCCTCATTGAAATATTGGGTATAGGATAATTGAGATCCTGATTGAAATATTGGGTATAGGATAATTGAGATCCTCATTGAAATATTGGGTATAGGATAATTGAGATCCTCATTGAAATATTGGGTATAGGATAATTGAAATCCTTATTGAAATATTGGGTATAGGATAATTGAGATCCTGATTGAAATATTGGTATAGGATAATTGAGATCCTCATTGAAATATTGGGTATAGGATAACTGAGATCCTGATTGAAATATTGGGTATAGGATAATTGAGATCCTCATTGAAATATTGGGTATAAGATAATTGAGATCCTTATTGAAATATTGGGTATAGGATAATTGAGATCCTGATTGAAATATTGGGTATAGGATAATTGAGATCCTGATTGAAATATTGGGTTTGGGATAATTGAGATCCGGATTGAAATATTGGGTATAGGATAATTGAGATCCTGATTGAAATATTGGGTATAGGATAATTGAGATCCTGATTGAAATATTGGGTATAGGATAATTGAGATCCTGATTGAAATATTGGGTATAGGATAATTGAGATCCTCATTGAAATATTGGGTATAGGATAATTGAGATCCTCATTGAAATATTGGGTATAGGATAATTGAGATCCTGATTGAAATATTGGGTATAGGATAATTGAGATCCTCATTGAAATATTGGGTATAGGATAATTGAGATCCTCATTGAAATATTGGGTATAGGATAATTGAAATCCTTATTGAAATATTGGGTATAGGATAATTGAGATCCTGATTGAAATATTGGTATAGGATAATTGAGATCCTCATTGAAATATTGGGTATAGGATAATTGAGATCCTCATCGAAATATTGGGTATAGGATAATTGAGATCCTCATTGAAATATTGGGTATAGGATAACTGAGATCCTGATTGAAATATTGGGTATAGGATAATTGAGATCCTCATTGAAATATTGGGTATAAGATAATTGAGATCCTTATTGAAATATTGGGTATAGGATAATTGAGATCCTGATTGAAATATTGGGTATAGGATAATTGAGATCCTGATTGAAATATTGGGTTTGGGATAATTGAGATCCGGATTGAAATATTGGGTATAGGATAATTGAGATCCTCATTGAAATATTGGGTATAGGATAATTGAGATCCTCATTGAAATATTGGGTATAGGATAATTGAGATCCTGATTGAAATATTGGGTATAGGATAATTGAGATCCTCATTGAAATATTGGGTATAGGATAATTGAGATCCTCATTGAAATATTGGGTATAGGATAATTGAAATCCTTATTGAAATATTGGGTATAGGATAATTGAGATCCTCATTGAAATATTGGGTATAGGATAATTGAGATCCTCATTGAAATATTGGGTATAGGATAATTGAGATCCTCATTGAAATATTGGGTATAGGATAATTGAGATCCTCATTGAAATATTGGGTATAGGATAATTGAGATCCTGATTGAAATATTGGGTATAGGATAATTGAGATCCTGATTGAAATATTGGGTATAGGATAATTGAGATCCTCATTGAAATATTGGGTATAGGATAATTGAGATCCTGATTGAAATATTGGGTATAGGATAATTGAGATCCTCATTGAAATATTGGGTATAGGATAATTGAGATCCTCATTGAAATATTGGGTATAGGATAATTGAGATCCTCATTGAAACATTGGGTATAGGATAATTGAGATCCTCATTGAAATATTGGGTATAGGATAATTGAGATCCTCATTGAAATATTGGGTATAGGATAACTGAGATCCTCATTGAAATATTGGGTATAGGATAATTGAGATCCTCATTGAAATATTGGGTATAGGATAATTGAGATCCTCATTGAAATATTGGGTATAGGATAATTGAAATCCTGATTGAAATATTGGGTATAGGATAATTGAGATCCTGATTGAAATATTGGGTATAGGATAATTGAGATCCTGATTGAAATATTGGGTATAGGATAATTGAGATCCTTATTGAAATATTGGGTATAGGATAATTGAGATCCTCATTGAAATATTGTGTATAGGATAATTGAGATCCTCATTGAAATATTGGGTATAGGATAATTGAGATCCTCATTGAAATATTGGGTATAGGATAATTGAGATCCTCATTGAAATATTGGGTATAGGATAATTGAGATCCTCATTGAAATATTGGGTATAGGATAATTGAGATCCTCATTGAAATATTGGGTATAGGATAATTGAGATCCTGATTGAAATATTGGGTATAGGATAATTGAGATCCTGATTGAAATATTGGGTATAGGATAATTGAGATCCTCATTGAAATATTGGGTATAGGATAATTGAGATCCTGATTGAAATATTGGGTATAGGATAATTGAGATCCTCATTGAAATATTGGGTATAGGATAATTGAGATCCTCATTGAAATATTGGGTATAGGATAATTGAGATCCTCATTGAAACATTGGGTATAGGATAATTGAGATCCTCATTGAAATATTGGGTATAGGATAATTGAGATCCTCATTGAAATATTGGGTATAGGATAATTGAGATCCTCATTGAAATATTGGGTATAGGATAATTGAGATCCTTATTGAAATCTTGAGTTTGGGATAACTGAGATCTTCATTGAAATAATGAGTATTGGATAATAAAAATGTAGATCTTAATGTGAGTTATGCGATCATTCGAATCTAAGATATTGATAGCAAAGAACAAAGACTTAGGTAAGGTCTTTCGTTAGGTAGAAAATGGGATTTTGAGATACATTGTTTGGCACGGGATTTGGAATCTAATTCGATGAATAAATTCTGTAAAAAAATACTATTTTAACATGTCCCGTTTAGCCGCTCAGCGCGAGAAGGAGGCAGCGGAGGCCGCCGCCAAGAAGAAGGAAGAAGACTCAAAGGAACCTGACGAAGCCGCCCTGCTTGCCAAACAGAAGGCGGAGAAGCCTCCAACATCAGCTGCCGTTCAGGCGGCTAGCAAGCCTAAGCAGCAGCAGCAGAAATCCATTGCAACTAGTGGCCCTAGGGCTAAGCCGATGCCGCGTGCTCAAACTGTGCTCAACAGCTGTTTTGAGCCTTTGCTTGGATTGCAATATGTTACCGAGTATCAGAGAATTAATCCAATGCTGGAATGCCGCTGCTATTGCGAATTGTGCAACTTGAATTTTCCCGTGGCCGAACTGATTGCGCACACTACTGGCGTCAGGCATCGGAGATTGTTTCTGGTGAGCTCTGATTTGGATCTGAGAGATTCACTTCAGATCCTAAAATTAGTTCAGATTCTGTTCTGCCCAAAATGTTCCGTTTATATTTAAAAAAAAATTGACCCATTTCATGTTCCAGATCCCCAAACAATCCCTGTTTCAAAGCCTAAACAATCCCCATTTTAGATCCATGACTAATCCCTATTTCAGATCCCAAACCAATCCCTATTTCAGATCCCAAACCAATCCCTATTTCAGATCCCAAACCAATCCCTATTTCAGATCCCAAACCAATCCCTATTTCAGATCCCAAACCAATCCCTATTTCAGATCCCAAACCAATCCCTATTTCAGATCCCAAACCAATCCCTATTTCAGATCCCAAACCAATCCCTATTTCAGATCCCAAACCAATCCTTATTTCAGATCCCAAACCAATCCCTATTTCAGATCCCAAACCAATCCCTATTTCAGATCCCAAACCAATCCCTATTTCAGATCCCAAACCAATCCCTATTTCAGATCCCAAACCAATCCCTATTTCAGATCCCAAACCAATCCCTATTTCAGATCCCAAACCAATCCCTATTTCAGATCCCAAACCAATCCCTATTTCAGATCCCAAACCAATCCCTATTTCAGATCCCAAACCAATCCCTATTTCAGATCCCAAACCAATCCCTATTTCAGATCCCAAACCAATCCCTATTTCAGATCCCAAACCAATCCCTATTTCAGATCCCAAACCAATCCCTATTTCAGATCCCAAACCAATCCCTATTTCAGATCCCAAACCAATCCTTATTTCAGATCCCAAACCAATCCCTATTTCAGATCCCAAACCAATCCCTATTTCAGATCCCAAACCAATCCCTATTTCAGATCCCAAACCAATCCCTATTTCAGATCCCAAACCAATCCCTATTTCAGATCCCAAACCAATCCCTATTTCAGATCCCAAACCAATCCCTATTGCAGACTACAATAAGCCTATCCCAATTTCAGATACAAAACTAATCAAGTTTTCTAAAGTCCCAAACCAGCTCTTTATCCAGATCCCAAACCAATCCCCATTTCAGATCCCAAATAATCCTCATTTCAGAGCCCAAAAATCCCCATTTCAGATTAAAAAACAATCCCGTTTTAAATCTTAGGTCTTTAATAAATCCACTTTTTTCAACCCAGAATTAATCCCTACCTTAGAAATATAATCTATTTTTCAGATCCCAAACCAATCCCTTCACAATTCTTAATCCCAGAGTCCAAATCGTTATAATTTTAGATTATCTTTTCCTCCTTAAACGTGCATTGTTTGTATTACATTTATCTAAGCTCTTCCATACCATCTTTTCTTATCAAATTTCTAAAACACCGCATTAACAGAGGCACAACTATCCGGACCTGTTCGCCATCCTGTCGCAAGACCAGAGTCCGCGCAGCGTTCGTCTGCGACGCTACGCCATCTACGCCAAGCGCATCGAAGACTGGGAGGGTCGCAAGAAGATCAACCTGAAGGTGGAGGTTCTCGATGAAAATGGCGACCCGGCGGAAAGCCAGGCGAATGCTTCCGATTCTACAACTGCCGGATCATCTGCGCCTAGTCGGGCGGTAAAGTACACGCTGAAGTCTACTAAACGAGTGCGTCGAGATAGACGACGCGGCGATCTAGAGGAGGGCGAAATCGACGCCGAAGGCGACCAATCTGACGGTGGGGGCGGCGGCGAAGAATCCGACCCGGAGGAGGGCGAAGCTCTCGACAATGCCGGCCCGCCCGAACAGCCAGGCGTTGTCTTCGAAGACGCCATCGTTATTGAACGCGAGCCTTTAAATCAGCTGAATTCATCGTCAGCAACTACTGGCGGAGTTGTCTCAGCCAATGATGACATTGTGGCCACACGGGATGCTTTCATTCGACGCTTGAAAGAACAAAGGTTTTTGTCTGCTTCGGAGGCCACAAGCGAGGCGGTTGATAGCTTCGGGCGCGAAGCTGATTGGGCTATTAAAAGGAAGAAGCGAGCAGCGGGTATCATTGAGGTGAGTTGCTCCTCGTAGATTTTTGGTCAAGATCCTCATTTTATAGAGATGGCTTCATAGATCAGTGGTATAACTTCATAGATCAATGGGATGACTTCATAGATCAATGGGATAACTTAATAGATCAATGGGATAACTTCGTAGATCAATGGAATAACTTCATAGATCAATGGGATAACTTCATAGATCAATGGGATAACTTCATAGATCAATGGGATAACTTCGTAGATCAATGGAATGACTTCATAGATCATTGGGATAACTTCATAGATCAATGGGATAACTTAAAAAATCAATGGGAAAGCTATATAGATCAATTGGATAGCTTACTAGGTTATTGGGATAATTTACGTCATTGTGTGTGCTTAAATATATATTCTCCGAAAGCTCAATTGACTTTAATTCTATTTGCAGGACGACGCAGACGTCATTAAATTTGGCGCCGCCGCCTCGGCCGCTTCAGACCTCGCTTCAACCCTGGCTTCTCAGCTCCCCCGGCAGCAGCAGCAGCAGCAGCAGCAGCAGCAGCACATGACCTCCCTAGTTGAGCAGATTCGCGCAATGACAGGCATTAACCTGGGCATTAGCCGTGCTCAAACTGACGCATTCCGCATCCCCAGCATTCCCGGCCTCAGGCTTGACATCGACCGCATCAAGGACACACCCGATCCCGTAGCCCAGATGCGTAATCTGGTCGCCCAGGTGCAAGAATTCGTTGGCAGTCAGCAGAAAGCTGCCGGCTACGGTGTCACACCGTCGTCTACTTCGGCGACAACCAGGCTAGGCCTACTGACGTCTGCTTCCGCTGCTAGCCAGCAAAATCAAAAGCAGCAGCAGCAGCAGAGAGTAGAAGCATTACCGCCACCATCAACTGTCGTGTCGGACAAACAGCACAAAAGACACAAAGAGAAGAAGGAGAAAAAGGAAAAAAAACGCGACAAGAAGGAGCGCAAAGAAAAAGAGCAACAGCAGCAGCAACATCAGAAGCTGATGGGAGCCATTCATTTACCTGGTCAGGACATCATTATTCAGGTGAATAAGCAGAATAAGAAGGCCAAAAAGCACAACAAACGCGACGACAAGGAGCGGCAGAGACGCGACAAAGAAAAAGAGAAAGCCAAATCGAAAGATAAGGAAAGGAAGCGAGAAGAGAAAGAGCGCGAGAAAGCCAAAGCTAAAGAGAAAGAGCGAAAGCACAAACGGCGAGAGCGCGAAAAAGAAGAGAAAGAGCGCGACACAAAGCGTCGACGCAGAGCCGATCCCGCAGTCCTCCCAGCACCCGACAGTCTGGGCCTTCCAGACCTGTCCGGGTCTACAGTGTTCGATGCTTATAGCGCACTGTCCACTTCCAATCCGACTAAGCCGGCATCGTCTGCCGCTGCTATTGCTTCCTCATCGATGGGTGCAGCAACTTATTCAACTAATGCGGCCAGGAATTCGGCAAATTTTGCACCGCTGGCTTCATCGTCTACCAGCGGAGACTCCTCTGACGACGACGATTATGTTGAAAAGTCGGCTGATTGGTTGGCCTCGCTGGCTCGCAATAGCCTCTACGGGGGCAGCAGCAAATCGGCTACTTCCAATAGTGCGCCGTCCAATCAGGGGCCTTCGCAACCGGTCCTACTAGGTCTAGTTGGTGGCGGTCTACCCCCGCCGCCGCAGCCGCATCTAACTTCCACAACAATGTCAACTATGAATGCGCGTTCTCAGCCACTCTTGGCCACGCCAGGTTATTCTCAGCAGCCGATGCAGTCAGTACCGCCATTTAGCTATGGTTCCTCTCAGCCGCCAGTTGCTGGTGCATCGTCGCTGGGTTTAGTTGCGTCGCAGCAGCAGCAGCATATTTCAAATAATTTTCTTGCTCCACCTCCGCCGATGCATCTGCAGCCGTTGCTGCCAAATCCTCACACTCTTATTACACAGCAGCAGCAGCAGCAGCAGTTTTCCGGCTATCCCAATAGCAGCGCCTATAATCATCAACTGACTCCGTCGCAGCAGCAAATGTACCGTTCATTGCCCCCGCCTTCGCAAATTTTGCCAGAAGTGCTTCAGCCGCAGCAGCAGCAGCAGCAGCACTTGTATCAGCAGCAGCAGTATCAACAGGTCCATCCTCCGCCGCATCAACAACTTTGGTAGCCCTTGTTTGCGTTGCGAAATGCAACTGTTCAAAGTCTTGACCTTATAATTGTTAAAGTTCATTATAATTATTATTATTATTAAATTCTTATTGCTTTCAACCGTCTTTTATAAACGTGCAAATCAAGTAAGGTCGCTTAATGTATATGTAAATAGGGTTAGCCACTATGTAACTTATTACACCGTTAAACTTGTCAATTGTTGTCCCTCGTTGTTAATTTAATATTCTAGGCAAACAAACTAAATCATTGTTCACAAATAAATTACATTAAAGTCATACAATCAAGTTTTTTGTGCATCAAAAATTGGCTTTAAATAATAAGTTATCGCCCTTTACCCGCTAAAAAATAGGGATGTTTCTTTGGGTGATTCCAGTTGGAATCTGCGGTGTTTCCAGAAAAAGAAACAGCCGACCGCTGGAAACATACCAATCGGATGATTCCATGCTTAGAATCTACCCAACTGGGCGTTTTCTCGGTGCTTCTTGGTGGCGAAATGGAATCACCCAAAGAATCCTCCAGTTCGGAAGATTCCATGCTCAGAAACCGCCGAGGAATCTCCCGTAAATAATTCTCTGGTTGTCCCATGGGCCACTGGTTCGGGTGATTCTTCGGCGGTTTCCGCACAATTTACGGTTACATCGGCTGCTTCCTGGGTGGTTTCTTTAACTTTTGCGAGATAGGGGGGATTTCGGTAGATTCCACTCCTATTTTGCACAAAAAACCCGCCGAAGAAGCAGCCGAATTTTTTACAGGGTAGTTCTGCTGATGCTGTTCAATGTTTGCCACCTTTTGTCCTCAACAAAAAAGTTTTGTTTCATGCATTAACACTTATGCCTGCTTTTCTTGTGCCTGTTTATGCTTTTTCAACTTTCAAATTCCTAAAAATGTATGTACTTTTGCATTGTAATTTGTCTGAAATCGTGGCATTGCCTAGCATGAAAAAAATACAAAATAAAAATTTTGTATTTTGCTAACTGAAATTTAGACCCGTGAAGTAAGATAATCAGGCTAAAGCTTTTATTTTGACAAAGAAAGATCCATCATGTGACAGCTGTTATTTTGTTCTCTTATTTTGTCGGACTATATTTTTTAATTTAGTAATGCGGACAATAATATGAAGTAACGATTACAGCATTGACGTTGCTGATAATTTGCTGCTTACGTTGCTCCGCATTATCTTTCGCCGCAGCAAATTATCCTTAGCGGCTTCAGTTGCTACTCAGCATTATCCTTAGCTGCTTCAGTTGCTAATCCCGCATTATCCTTAGCTGCTTCAGTTGCTAATCCCGCATTATCCTTAGCTGTTTCAGTTGCTAATCCCGCATTATCCTTAGCTGCTTCAGTTGCTAATCCCGCATTATCCTTAGCTGTTTCAGTTGCTAATCCCGCATTATCCTTTGCTGATTTAGTTGCTAATCCCGCATTATCCTTAGCGGCTTCAGTTGCTAATCCCGCATTATCCTTAGCTGCTTCAGTTGCTAATCCCGCATTATCCTTAGCTGTTTCAGTTGCTAATCCCGCATTATCCTTAGCTGCTTCAGTTGCTAATCCCGCATTATCCTTTGCTGCTTCAGTTGCTAATCCCGCATTATCCTTTGCTGATTTAATTGCTAATCCCGCATTATCCTTAGCGGCTTCAGTTGCTAATCCCGCATTATCCTTAGCTGCTTCAGTTGCTAATCCCGCATTATCCTTAGCTGTTTCAGTTGCTAATCCCGCATTATCCTTAGCTGCTTCAGTTGCTAATCCCGCATTATCCTTTGCTGATTTAGTTGCTAATCCCGCATTATCCTTAGCGGCTTCAGTTGCTAATCCCGCATTATCCTTTGCTGATTTAGTTGCTAATCCTGCATTATCCTTAGCTGCTTTAGTTGCTAATCCCGCAATTTCCTTCCCTGACGGGTCTACCTCTAGGTATTTTTATCAGAAAGCAACATTCTGTCAAACTTTCTGCAGTTAGTTATTCAACGAAGATGCTTCCTTGTATTCAATTATCTTCCTCGTGCAGGTTTGCACATAGACAAAAGAATTCCTAAACACTGTAACTGATTTCGCTTTCGTCGAAGTGCACAAAAGCCAGATTTTAAGTGAGCGCTTTTAAGCAAAGCACAAATCGTTTACCGATCGTGTCGAGAACAAGCCATGCAAGCCATGACTAACGACAACGTATTTGAACAGTACCAGAAGTACTTTGATAGTCTAAATTCTCGATATAAGGAGGAGGCTGGCAATCTTGACAATCAGAACCACCAACAGCAGCCTGATAACATTATACGTCAACCAGTGCCTCAAAACTTCAACGGTCAGCCGGATGGTGAAACTTCTGGACAGTCTTTGCCACAGCATCCTCAGCAGCACTATTTCAATGGCAACGCTTCTCAGCAGGTATTGTACTTATGCACATTGTATTTCATAGTGCATTTCACATGTATATAACTTTGGCCGATCGGTTTTTTACCGACGTTAAACCGACGTTAAAATGTACATACACTGGAGTGGGGTGGCTGCTAGCGGGACGAGTTTTTAATTGGGGTGTGTGACAGGGAATTCCCAAACCCACCCCAAGTGGACAATTATCATCGGCAATGTATTTTGGTATACTGCATCCATGCATGTATATTTTTAGTTAGCGTCGGGAAAAGTTTACGTCGGCAATGTATTTCATTTGAGGCCTAAATGTAGGGGTTTTTTGAGAGATGAATCATCATCAGCTTGACTAATTGTCCACTTGGGGTTGGTTTGGGAATTCCCTGTCACACACCCCAATTAAAATCTCGTCCCGCTAGCAGCCACCCCACTCCAGTGTATGTACATTTTGACGTCGGTAAAAACCGTTCGGCCACAGTTATATACATCATTTCACATTTTTTAATCGAAATTTAACAGTTTCCGGACTACATTTACTGCGGACGCAATGATGGTCAAGCTCCAATGATGCCGCCTCCGCCTCCACAGTCGCATACACCGCAGAATAATAACCAACGGGACAATAAATTGCGCAATAATTATTACACAAATTATGCCCATCCGCTGCAGCAGCATTCTGTGTTTCGTCCGGACGGTCGATGTCCTTATGAAATGCCGCCCCCGGATGAATGCTCGAAAAAGTCGCCGACATTCTGCTATCCGTATAGCGTCGACGGCTATTCGGGTAAGATTAATTCTCAGGTTTTATTTGACTATTATTTCACATTTTTAGACTCCTTTAATATCGGCCGTTCATCTATAAAAGCTAAATGGCATTTCTTTAAAGTGCGTGATGTTTTTGTAACCCCTGGTATGACTACACAAAGCAATACCTGGTAGTTTATAGACTCAGACTTACGACTTGAAAGGTCCGGGGTTCGATTCACAACTCAGCTAGAACAACATCTGTCCTTTAGCATAACAGAGCCCGGTATTAATTAAGCTGGGGTACTTTAGGGTTGTGTGTAGCGCCCCTCCCAGTCCATGGACTGAACTGCCGTACGCCGCCGTACACTGCAGACTGTGTTAATCGCGGTCCATGCGGATGCGGCATCAGCAATAACTACGATCCAAGCAAACTTGGTCCCGAGTCTCTGCAGCAGAAGCTCGAATCGCGACGACGAAATCAACCTACTAATCCGTGGAGTCAGATTCAGCAACAGCAGCTGCCTTATGGCCAACAGCAGATGCCATGTGTGCAGTTGCAGATGCCATGTTTGCAGCAGCAGATGCAGCCGCAGATGCAGCAACCGGCATGCCGAGGAAACGACTGTCAAAACGCTTGGCTCCCGGCTTTCAAGCAGCCCGATTCAAGACCAAACGATCGGCTGCCTTTAAACGTCTATGAGCCATTTATGGTTGGCCCCACAACCTATCAGTATTTTTACGACGTCAGCCGACAATAAATCCGCCTACGATTCACCTCTGCGAGGAACACCGCGTAGCTGTGCAAAAACAGAGCGAGTTTGCTCTTCTAGGTGTGCATAATCCAAGATTCGGCTTTCGTCAATCCAGTTTACCCAGAGCATCCAACGTGATCGACTCAGAATGGCGCCTCTCTTTCCGTTTTGCTAATAAAAAACAAGCACATTCTTTTTAATTATTTTGAGCTGTCAAAAATACACGATTTTCAAGAATTGTTTTAACACTTGTGACAATTTGCAGCTGTTTAGACATTTCCTTGAAGTTAGCAAATTAAAATTGACTGACTAATAATGTTTCTCATTTTTTGCCTCTTCCTCATTTAGGAAGCAAAATTAGCAGTCGTGTGTTTTAAATGCGTCTGCACGTTTCCAGACTGCATCAGCTATAAATTTACAGCAATCTGTAGGTTCAAATATTATTTGTAGTGAGTGATATTGTACCGAAAAAAATAATAATATTTTCGGCAGTAATTTGGTGCTATTGCGAGCTAAGGCACATTTGAATAAATTTGCTGCACAGTGTACATATAATATTTGTTTATTGATTCTAGCATTTTGAATTAGCTATATTAGCTAGCAAGCTCCTGTAAGTGTTAGGCAGGCCGTGTTTTAATAATTAGGCAACCCAAACTTTTTCCTAGGTTTGTTTAATTCTGTAGCAGGACAGTCCTTACGCCTGCGAGCTAAGGGGCAGTGTGATTTGCTAGAGACCGCGATTACAGCAATAGTAACTGATTAGTGTACGCTTATTGGTTCGGCTTTAAATGGATACAGTAATACATAATATAAAAATATTCCTTTAAATTGATTACACCTGCCCCAATCCGGCCAGATGTGCAGTGAACATCGCAGCCGCAGCTCTTGCGTGGCGCATCTGAAAGCTGCGTATACGGCTGTTCAGTTCATATGGACTGAGGGACGCCACACCCACCCTCAATTACCCCAATGCTGATGCTGGCACCCATTTAACAGCTGGGTGAACTGAAGCAATGCAGAGTTAAGTGTCTTGCTAAATGACACAATTCGTTCCAGTGGAGTCGGGAATCGAACCTCGACCACTTGGCTACAAACTTAAAATTTAATGCATAACCTACGGTATAACAAAGTACAAAAACAGTTAAATACTAAATATGCAATACAACATGTAACAATACAGTTGCAGTCTTCTTATTAGAATGAAATCGCGAAATAAAAGATAATATATTCAGAATTGCATATAAGTGGCTCTTCTTAAATTTAGCTGAGTTCACTATCATAATATTCAATATAGTTAAATAATATCAACAGGTTGGTTGCCTCTGTTATCCCAACGGAGATTGTCCCAATGAAGTTTCAACAACAGTCTACTACGCTGGACGACGCCAGTCCAACCAGGTTGATTTTTCCTATCACATTTCAGGGACTAGCTAGCCAATCGGTTTTATTAACAACTTAAAACATTGTCAATAGAGGCTTTTTAATTGCTTTTAGTTTTCTACTTTGTTTGCTAGTGTTGTAGGCTAAAATATAAAATTCTGTTTTTTAGACGACTGAGACCTAAAATCTCATTTTAACATATGCTTGTCTGTAACATAACAAAGACATTTACAACTTGTAGGCCTGATGCTTTTTATTAAATATCTATTTTTATCATGCTTTTTAATATGAATAGTTATTGACTTATTGCTAGCCTATTTGATTTAGGTTAGCTAGGCATTGCTAAGATGTTGAAAATTAAAGTGTAAAGCCTACAATGTTCACTAAATCTTCAACTTCATATTCTGACTATCTAGGCCTAGCCTATCTAGTAGGCTTATATGGCTTAATATTTCTTTTTAGACTTTTTGGTCCAAAAAGCTTGGTTAAAAAACTGTCACCTATAAGTCATGGCAAAGCTTATTCAAACTGCCCTCAATTAACAATTTTTGTATTTTTTATTTGAAATTATAAAAAAATTGAATTAACCCTTTGGAATGAATATATGCAGATGGAATCCTACATAGGCAAAGATAATCTATTGAGCATTCCAATAGATTTCCCTGTGTAGGGCCTACCTTATAATAGGCCAATATATCAAACTTTGACTAGGCCTACTCACTTGACAATGTTGACAGGGTCAGAATAAAGATCAGAAAGGGCCTAGGCCTAGATAATGCAAGTCGTGCAACAATGAAGGATCTTTTTTACTAATATTAGCTTTTTGCCATATATGCAATTAGAGGGTCCCAGGTCATTTCGGTGACAAGACATTTTGGTGACAGTCATTTCGGTGACAACTCAAGTCATTTCAGTGACATAATTAGGCCTAGTCAGATTGGTGACAACTATTTTTGTACCTAAATATGCTAAAAAACGGCCTTCCATTTTAACTATGCACACTTATAAAGTATTAATTAAATAATGCTAAAAGTATTAATAAGAAGCTGCATCGCTCTGAATAAGTCTGGGTTTTACTTTAAATGAGTTAAATTATTAAATTATTTTATGAGTAGTCAATAGTTTCAATAGTTATTCGTTCCTAATGTGTATAATAATCTTTTTTCAAGTTTTGGATTGACAAGGCGAGTGTAGGCTTTAAGCAGCTGCTGGATCGTGGAAGGCTGTTTTCTCAGCATATTTAGGTGCAAAAATATTTGTCACCGAACTGACCAATTCTGTCACTGAAATGACTGTCACCGAAATGTCTTGTCACCGAAATGACCTGGGACCAATTAGAGCCAAGAGAACAGAATTCTTGACAAATAATGATATAAACTAAAATGGATGTTAACAATGATACGTTTAATGTAATTTATTTTATAATCAGATTTAGTAAATGAAAATAAATAATAAAATACGGGGTAGAAAAGTAACTCACTTTAAAGAAAATTATGTGAAACTTGTAATGTTATATTCAATTTAATGTTTTTGCCACCAGACACTCAGTCCTTCAGTATCAAAGGACTGAATCTAATTTGGGTAAAAATCATTTGTATTGGCTTGCAGTATTGTGCTAATGTGCCTTGCAAGTTGCAGTCATGTTGTGCTTTTATTGTGCAGATATGTAATGCTGTATGCCAATTTGCACTACAAGAAAGTCAGTATGTACAGTAATTCTCTAGGCAAACTGCCACCTTCCTTACTGTGGATTATGATATTGATTATTAGCTACTGGCATTGTAAATAAAATAGCTATAATAGAAAGTATTTCTATATGTATTGAGTAGCATTGCTTGATGCTGATGACATTGTAATAAAATGAATGTCCTAACTAGAGCGTGAGGAATTTAAAGCTAGCGACTATTCACTATTCACCGGGGTTGGTGTCCTACCAATCGTTTCAATAGCAGCAGGGAAATCTGGAATTAAATAGCGTTAGAGACTGCAGTAGCGAGCAATGCGGAATAGATAAGTAATGAGACCCGAGTGTTCCTCCAGCCCAGCGAAACTCCCAATGAAAAGAATAACGCAGTATGAATGCGAAGACTCGAATAATTTGATTAGGAGTGAGTTAATCGGCTGTGACTAAGATTCCAGATATGAATAGGAATTACTTTGAATATCGTTTACTTGACTTAAAAGTTATACTGACAGAATTAGATGTTCACACGGAAATAAATTATAGCACGCTCACAGTGAGAAGCAAGTCTGGTTTAACAATTTGGATATAACAATTTTTACTTAAACTGGCCTACATCCGCACCCTACTCTTCCCGAGAGGCTCCGGTTGTCTCTGCTTTCAGCGCTGCCCCGACAGATCCTATCGGTTGGCACTCCTTCTGTCTGACGGCGGAGTCTCCGAAGAGAGCACGTACTGACTTCGACAACAAGTGCCTATCTAGACCACCCTTGTCAGCGGCGCAGTCTCAAGACGCGTAGCGCCGATAGCTACCTAACTGAACAAGTGGAGTGTCGTCGGTCGGGGAGAGACAAAACAAGTGGACTAGTTTGCACGTGCTTCTCACAGTGTGAGGCGGATTGCGGAGAAAAGATAATTTGGACTGCAAAAACACGCTTCGTTATATGGAGTCATTTTAACCACAAATTAGGTCGATCGGCGAGGTGGATGCCAGGCTGTAGCTTGAGCCAAGGCGACAAATCGCAGTAGACTTGCGACCGCCGTTCTGAGCCCCGGGGTCGCTTCTTGCCGAGGGTAGACAGGTAGTGAGGCCGGGTCGCTCGCTGATTGGCCGGGACCGTAGCCCATGGGTAGCGCTCGCGGGGTGGTGGGCGTCCGTTCCCCCAGCTGGTCCGGCCCGGCTTGGCGTGGGTGAACTCTTAGCAAAATACACGTGTCTAAAAATAATTACTGAATAATAACACGGGGAGATAGAAGGGCAAACAAGCTGACACTACAACATTGTGAATATAAACAAGTGGGTGGCAATGACATTTGCATCTAATTATTTGTTAAACTTCTTTTCACAGGCGTAATTATTATTTCATATAGATGAATGAACCAGATATCAATTATCAATATTACTGTATTACTTATTACTTTCTCGCATTGTTTTTTTCTGGCCTTAATTTACAACTAATTGAACACTGAGAGCTCAGGCCTAAGAAGCATTTTATAAGTTTGTGTAATGAGAGAAGTCGATGGTTTAGATAATAGTTCTAGTTGTGAATTACAAATCAGGCAATAGGTTGCCTGTCACTTAGGTCGAGTCAGGAATCGAACCCACGACCTTTAAGTCATGGGTCTGACCCCTCTAACCACTAGGTTGAAACCAAAAATGTATAAATTTGTTGTTTAAATCTTTTCTTTTAAACTGAAGTCCGATGTATTAGATTGTCGAATCAATGCATTCTGTCTTTAAACAAAAAGAAATTTCATAAAAAAAATTCCTCTGCAGCTGATTAGACAGTCAGCATTGAGAATGCCGGCAGCGCGTCCAAATTGTTGCAGTTTATGGCGCCACGGTTTTCACCTACCCCAGCTCGCGCCAAATTTAATAGTTTTGCGTCGTTGCCTAGCAACTAAGACCCAGGAAGGGCTTTTAGTTGGCAATGGCGGCGGCTTCTCTTGGCGAACCGCTGTTTTGGAGCCGCACAATCGATGCCCACTCCCGGGCAATGTTGGCATCAGGCAGGAGGACTTTGAGCAATTCAAATTGGCTGCAGCTGCTGCCGAACGGAGATCAGCAGTGCCACCGTTCATTCTGCCAGCGACTGCCTTGCCGGCTGTCTCAGTGCTGCCGCCGTGCCAAGATAGCGAGAGATCCAAGACTGTTCAGGAGGCCTTTCATCTGGTTCGTTTTTTAACTCTCTACAGTTTTTCTTTCCTTAATAATCTGCCTACCTAAACCCATTAAAGTTCTTAAAAAATCTCTTTGGTTAGATAAATTTCGTGTTTCTAGGATGAATTAATATATATATATACTAGACCCACAGCCAGCGAGGAGGCAATTCTGCCCATTTCGCTGACTCCTGAGCACACACGCTCACAGATACTGTACCCAGGCACACGATCACACAGGTGTGTACATCTGCCCTGACTTTCTCATCGTCAGGCGGTGTACACTCTCACTGTGCCTTGGAGGTTGGCCCTCAAGGGCGTAAATTGCACGACAAGCCGCCAAGCCTTCTCTCCGCGGCTGCGCCCCAAATCTTAAAGACAGTTGAAAATCATAAGGTTACTAGATTGTTTTATTTTTGTAGTTCCCTCAGTAACTCCCATTAAAACTCCCCCCATTTATCTCCAATCCCGCCAGGTTGAAGAAACCTTTCCGGTTGGCTCTTATCCCAGGGCCGCCGCCGGCCTTGAGTTCTCACTGGCTCCTTGTCCCCAGGTGTTAAAGAAGCATTTGACTGCGTTGTTTCCTAGACGAAGTCTCGATAGTCTGACAGTCATAACTCTGGCACATCGGGGTGTTCAGCAGCAGCAGCAGCTGCATCAGAGTCTGCTGGACTCTCTGGTTATGACAGCCAGTGAAATATGTCAGGCCCTGAGGCAGGAAGGCTTCTGGTCCGATTTCATTGATCCGTCGAATGGCAAACCATTCCTAGCTGCTACAACTAACAATCAGAACACGAATTTAGATTTTGAAATCACCGATCTGGGACTCTGTACATTGGTCCTGCACAAGCAATCCCAGTTGCAGCAGCAGCAGCAGCAGCAGCAGCAGCAGCAGCAGCAGCAGCAGCAATCAATCTTCAGCATCGGTAGTCAGGTGTTCACAGACGCGCCACCTGACCATCCGCTATTGTTGAATCTAATTAAACCGCAGCAAAATCCTTCAAAATCTTCCTGAACGGTTTTAGACTGCAAAAGACTGATGCTTCAATACACTTGGAATGCCTTGTTTTCTTTAACTAACTAAATAAATGGTTTCACATAATATGAAGCAATCAGTTTCATTCATGTTTAAGAATTTTCTCTTATCCAGTATTTAACATTTTTCGTGCTTAAATATTAGTGTCTTTGGTTTGTTAATTGCTATTTTATTCAGAAACCAATATCCTCAAGTCGCTTAGCTTATTTTAATTGAAATTTTCAAATAGGTCTAACAGGTTTCACGAAGGGGCGAGTGGGTCAGCGGCTAACGTCGCTGCCTCGCACTCCAAAGGACGCTAGTTCGATTCACCCTTCAAGTCACGATTAATTTCGGGACTTGTTGGGGGGGTTTGGACAGTAGCGACCGGCGGAGGTGCACCATATTTCGTGCAATCAAAGCTTGAAATAATAGCTTCGCTCCTACCTTCTGTGTGCCTGTTCTGCGTTGTGTGAGTTGTGTGCGTTGGCGCTGGTGCGTTAGACCTTGCGGGGGGTGGCTGGAGGGCGGGTGTACACCGCCGGGCGCTCTCTGGAATTCCGTCAGCGCGATTGGATAAGTGTACACTCATCACCCGGCCCCCCCCTGAGGACTGATTTCTTATCAGCCTTCCGCCCCGGCTTGGTCTGCTCTGTGCGTGTGGGGCGGGGGTGGGGGACACTGCTGCCTATTCTGGGTGCCTCCTGCCCTCCCCGGCTGGTCTGTGCTGCTGTATGTGGTGCCTGCTCAGGGGAGGCGGCGCGATGGGCGCTAAAGCGCCTAGTTCGCCGGTCTGGGGGCGTGCCGCTCCGTCGCTTGTGCGACAAGTGCCCCGGGCCCCCCTGCAGATAGATAGAACAGGTTTCACGTTAACGATGAAATGAAAAATGTACACTTCATCCGTTCAGTCACTTCAAAAGGAAAAAAGTGGCTTAATACACCTTTATATGTAGTTGTCTTTTTTCTTTAATATAATAATAAATGAATTTTCCATCAGATATTTAAGTGTGGAATTTTCCATTGGAATAATAAACCATTATTAGTTCTGGAGTTTTCCATTAGAATGTTAACCATTATTAGTTCTGGAATTTTCCATTAGAATGCTAATCATTATTAGTTGTGGAATTTTCCATTAGAATGCTAATCATTATTAGTGGTGGAATTTTCCATTAGAATGTTAACCATTATTAGTTCTGGAATTTTCCATTAGAATGCTAACCATTATTAGTTGTGGAATTTTCCATTAGAATGTAAGCCATTATTAGTTGTGGAATTTTCCGTTAGAATGTTAGCCATTATTAGTTGTGGAATTTTCTATTGGAATGCTCACAACTATTGGTGATGGAATTTTCCATGATGATGGAATGATGGAGGCATATGAAATGGTAAAGTTTTTTGTCAACACAAAAATATGCGCAATAAAATCGTACGAGGGGTGTTGCAAAAGTTTCCGGACTAATGCTCGTCATGGTGATAATTTTAGCCTGTTTCAGCAAAAAAATGTAAACAGACGAACAGGCGACTGTGTTTTATAATATTATAAAGTTTCAGAAAGTTTGGAGTTGATGGTCCAAAGTAATAAGCGATTGTACACTAGATTATTATAGTCATGAAATACGATTTCCGAGTTACAGCTACCAATCACTGTCACTGTCGCTTCTATCGCCGGATGCGTCCACAGGTTGATTGCTGGCTCGCTCCACGTATTCGCCATTTACGGAGATGCATTTTAGGCAGCGCTGAATCAGCTTGTCGAAGCCAGACTCCCAGAAGCTGGCATCGAACTGACGTAGAGACTTGTTGGCTGCGTCGATGACCTCCTCGCGCGTTGTGAAGATCTCGCCCCGCATTGGCATCTTCATTGGGCCAAAGAGGTGGAAATCGGCGACGGCGAGATCGGGACTGTAGGCTGGGTGGTTCAGCAGTCGTTGGAAGCTGGCTTTCCTTAGACCCGAACTCCGATGGATTCTTCTGTCGACTCATTTTCACTCACTTTTGGTTTGTGAAAAGTCGTGTCAACAGCTTCAAAGGGTTGCAACCTATTTTGGCCCTCATGTATGCTGTGGTTGACCAAGCTGCATAAAATTTTAGGAAAAGTACGAGTATTTTCTACGGCTGAATACCATAGACATCGATTTTCAGCCAAATCAAACACGAATTGTCACCAGGATTAGCATTAGTCCGGAAACTTTTGCAACACCCCTCGTATTTTACACCCCTCACATTCTCTAAATTGAAGGAGTCTGCAGACAGAAATCAAAGTCAGTCAAGCATTGTTTTTTCTGTACATATTTTCTTCATTTCCAAATAGAGGTTATACAAAAGTGATCTGTGAAAGCCAATGTCGTAAACTTTGATAGATTTAAAACTGTGTAATCAGTAATTATCTGGTTGGCTGTTTAATTAGTTGTAAATATTTATGTTTCTTCTTTCGGAAAGCAACATGGCCAGAAGCTGCTGACATGAATAAAATATACGAGGGGTACTGTTCGTACTGTTTTCCTTTTGCCATTCGCGCCTGTGTACTTTATGTCTTGCAATTTGTAAATTCAATGTTAAGCTTACTGATTTTTTTATAGTTTCAATATGCGGAAAACGAACCCAACTGTCTTTTCGTCCAGGTATGCCGTGAGTAAAAAAATTAAACTTATTTGCCCCCATTCAACTGGTTTAACATAAGAAATAGACTGTTTAAACATTTGGCCATTTTTGTTTAAAGTGGTCGTATACGAAAGCTCTCTGTATCTAGATATTAAACATATGTCACTTCTATTCTCCATTCCTTTCTTTTATCATTCTGCATTAGTCCCAAGTACGAGTAGATCACATTCGAGCAATCATTTTCGGATACAATTGTATGTATGTAATACCTTTTGTTACTATTCTTTATTTAAAATATGTTTGAGCAAGGCACTGCAATTTAGAGCATACCAGAGCATGCAGTACTACACTCCCTACCCGATCTTGTGTTAAGAATTCCTTCCCCTCTATCCCACAATTCTTAGCAGATCAGACGACAGTTTAAAAAAACTAGATTTTGCCAGTTCTTACTCCTTCTGGCCTGATATTAGTGGATACAAAAATTCATTGGTTAGGGGCTATTCTCTATTCTACAACATTCGATTGCTCATTTTTCTACGTACAGGTGTTCCTAGTTAGAAGGTATTTTAAATAGCAATAATATTAATGTCATGTGACACTGGGACTAGAGAGTGACATAATAAGGCATTGGCAGAGTGACCTGCAGAATCCAATGCCCGTGGAGTGACAATATGAGACAGTTGCAGAGTGACCTGTAAAATCCAATGCCCGTGGAGTGACAATATGAGACAGTTGCAGAGTGACCTGTATAATCCAATGCCCGTGGAGTGACAATATGAGACAGTTGCAGAGTGACCTGTAGAATCCAATGCCCGTGGAGTGACAATATGAGACAGTTGCAGAGTGACCTGCAGAATCCAATGCCCGTGGAGTGACAATATGAGACAGCTGCAGAGTGACCTGCAGAATCCAATGCCCATGGAGTGACAATATGAGACAGCTGCAGAGTGACCTGTATAATCCAATGCCTGTGGAGTGACAATATGAGACAGTTAAAGAGTGACCTGCAGAATCCAATGCCCGTGGAGTGACAATATGAGACAGTTGCAGAGTGACCTGTAGAATCCAATGCCCGTGGAGTGACAATATGAGACAGTTGCAGAGTGACCTGCAGAATCTAGTACCCGTGGAGTGACAATATGAGACAGTTGCAGAGTGACCTGCAGAATCCAATGCCCGTGGAGTGATAATATTGGACAGTTGCAGAGTGACCTGTAGAATCCAATGCCCGTGGAGTGACAATATGAGACAGTTGCAGAGTGACCTGCAGAATCCAATGCCCGTGGAGTGACAATATGAGACAGTTGCAGAGTGACCTGCAGAATCCAATGCCCGTGGAGTGACAATATGAGACAGTTGCAGAGTGACCTGTAGAATCCAATGCCCGTGGAGTGACAATATGAGACAGTTGCAGAGTGACCTGCAGAATCTAGTACCCGTGGAGTGACAATATGAGACAGTTGCAGAGTGACCTGCAGAATCCAATGCCCGTGGAGTGATAATATTGGACAGTTGCAGAGTGACCTGTAGAATCCAATGCCCGTGGAGTGACAATATGAGACAGTTGCAGAGTGACCTGCAGAATCCAATGCCCGTGGAGTGACAATATGAGACAGTTGCAAAGTGACCTGTAGAATCCAATGCCCGTGGAGTGTACCAAGCCAGTAATGACAAGTGTCGCTTGGGACAAAACTTCTTTGCTTGTAATTGACTTGTATATCGAATGTATTTGGTTCGAAGCTCTTGTGGGCTTAGTGCGCACTAGAAGCAACTAAAGGGGAACTGTACCGAGAAAGGCATTAGAAACATAGACAACGATTGAGTAACAAGGGGCGGGCAGGATGCGTAGTCTATGGGCTAAAAGGACGATAGAAAGCGAAACAATTAAAGTGCAGTGAAACGTACTGATTAACTAGTTGGTGAGCAAGAGAGAAAAGAGGAGAGTCGAAGGAAACGACGAGAAGGAGTTCTGGAGGAAGCATTTCCGACAGGGTGGGGGGGGGCGAAGTTACGCAATGTTAAAAGGAGAGTCACGTAGAAGTTGTCGTCGCATGGCCCGTCGAGCGCGGTTGGTTTGTACCGGATCGTCCTTGCTGCCAGAAACGGGTGGAACTAGAGTCCTGCCGGCGTTGGCCGCGGTTTGGAAATCGATAATGTCGGCCTCGAGAGGGACGAGATGCGTGATGGCACGGCGGGACTCGTGACCGGTGCTCGTTCGGACAGTGACATAACGGGTGATATCCTGACTGTCGGGATGGACTTCGATGACGCGGCACGTCTTCCAGTTTGACCGCGGAGTCTGGTCGGCGAGGAGGTAGAGCTGTCCAACGAGGGGCTGGTGTGAGTGCTCGCCGTGTCGTCTACGGTGTTGTAAGTGGATCGAGTGGAGTTGTTGAATGTAGTCGCGGTTCCATCGCGCCCAGAAAGCGTCAATGATTTGCTCGCGGCGTCGATAGAGAGCTCGTAGTTGGTTGCTGGTCGTGGTCCCAGCAGATGGAAGAAGGTGCTCAGGCGCTGCAGGCAAGTCAAGTCGAGCGCTAGGAGCGATGAGATCGGCTGGCGTTAGGGGGCGCGTATCGCTTGGGTCATTCGAGAAAGATGTCAGCGGGCGAGAGTTCAAGACAGCCTCGATCTTTGTCAGCAGGGTGAGGAACTCTTCGTCCGAGATCCGCCGGCGCCAAAGTGCGGGTCGAAGGCTGGCTTTGACCATCCCAACCAGTCGCTCGACGGCTCCTTGGTGCCACGGAGCGCGTGCCGGTGCGAATTTGAAGTGGAGTTGTCTAGCAGTGGCGAATGGTTGGAGGTCAGCTAGGAGTTTGTGCTGGAACGTTGGTGTTAGCAGAGAGTCGATGATTTTGCCGGCCGCTTGGAAGGCGGTTGCCTGGTCTAGGAAGATGCTGGCTTCGGTGAGTCCCCGGCGGGCCCAGAATCGCTCGAAAGCATGGAGAACTGAGTCCGCAGAATAGTCATGGAGGTACTCGAGATGGACCGCGCGGCTTGAGGCGCAACAGAGGAGCATTGCCCATCGTTTGTTGATAGTGCGGGTCTTCGTATCGGTCGTCAAGACGGGGCCCAGCTGGTCGACGAGCAGAGAGCTGAACGCCGGGCCTGATGAGTTGAGGCGCTCTGGTGGTAGCTGGCCATGCTGTGGGGGAGGGAGTGTGCGTCCCTTCGTGAATCGGCATTGAAGACACTGGCGGAGGCTTGAGCGGACAGTGGAGAGACCACGGACAATCCAGAAACGGTCGCGAAGGCTCCGTAGAACAGATATGGCGCTGCTGTGGCAATCTCGTTTGTGGAAGTAGAGTATGAGCAGGTGAGTGAGATGATGATCGGGTGGAAGGAGCATTGGGTAGATTGCGTCTGCGTCTAAGGTTGCGTTTGCCATACGGGAATTGAGGCGGATCAGACCTTCGTCATCCAAGAAGAGGTCAAGCTGCGCGACTATCTTGCAGCTTTTGGGTCTGCCTTCCTGTATGGCATTGATTGCGTCAGCGTAGCGCTCTCTCTGTACCCATTTGATCCACAAGTGAAGAGCAGCCTGGCGTTCCGAGGCATCTGGCGCGGTGACTCGGTTTCTTCGCTTGACGAAACGGATAACATATGCGAGAGTTCCGAGAAGGGCACTGAGTTTGCCGAAGCGGTTGATGTCCATGTCTGCAGGGGGGACGCATCTGTTCGATGCAGACAGGAAAGCGCTTGTCTTCTTGGTCTTTTTCTGGGCTGGTGGGATGCCTTGGAGAATCGTGGAGTTCGTGGGTGTGGGTGTTGTCTGAGATGGCCACTCCCCATGTGGCTGTCGGAGGAATCGAGGTCCGGTGAAGAAATTTGAATTGAGAAGTTGGCTGAGTGTAAGTGGCCTTGTGCAACAATCGGCAGGGTTCTCAGCGGTGTTGACGTAGCGGTAGTCGTCAGTCAGGTTGGACTCCAAGATCTCCTGAACGCGACGGGCCTCATAGGGACGGAGCTTGGCCCCATTGTGGATCCAATGTAGGACTATCTGACTGTCCATGAAGTGGGTTATGCCACTGAGCCTCTTGCCTAGGTTAAAGGAGTCGCGTAGGAAAATCGCGGCTCGGTTGGCGATTAATGCGGCCCAGAGCTCAAGGCGAGGAACCGTGATGAGTACATTCTTGCGGCCAGATGGAGCGAGGCGGGCCTTGGCGTTGATGAGGCAGCAGTTGGTGAGGTCCTTCCCATTCTGATGCAGGTAAATTGTGTACCCGTAAGCTCGAGGTGAGGCGTCGCTGAAGATCACGAGCCTACTGGGTAGTGCCTGGTCTGCGAGGCAGCGACGAGGAACGGTAATACGGCAGATCTCGTTGAAATCATTGAGGAGTCTGCGCCAGCTCTCAACAGTATCGGTTGAGGCAGGCTTGTTCCATGCATCCATAGGACCGAAGCTTTCGTGATATAGAAGACGTCCAGCTAGAAGCAGGGGCGCTGCGTAACCGCACGGGTCGTATGGCGTAGAGATTCCCTTAAGAAGACTGGCCCGGTTGAGATTAGGGTCCAATTTCAGCTGTGGACTGGCCAGGCTCAGTCGGTCACTCTGTGTGTCCCAGAGGATTCCGAGGCTCTTGACGACTGGTTCGTGGATCTGATCTGCCCAGGGCACGTCGCAGAGCGCTCCTGGGTCACTGGCGGCAAACTGGCGGAGGTGAAACCCAGCGGATCGGAAGAGAGCTCGGGTTGCGGCAACGATACGTGGGCCCTCTTCTTGAACGTCATAGCCCTGGACCAAGTTGTCGACATAGAGGCTGTAGGGTAGCTGCTCAAGCTGTCGAGAGCTAAGACCTGATTTTCCGGAATCCATGGCATCCAGGCAGAGTTTCCGAATGACGGCGGCAAGGATCCACGGTGATGATCTGGCTCCCATGACGATACGGGTGAAGCGCCAGACTTGGAAATTGTCACGTGTAAGCGGCAGGTCGATGTTTTTGGGTAGGATAACACGTTGGGCGTCCCGACAATGCTCGTGCACGAGTACTTGGTAAAAGGCGGCCTGGATGTCGCTGAGGCAGATAAACTTTGAGGTTCGGAGACGTAGCTGAACCTTAAAGAGGTTGGTGAGCAAGTTTGGCCCAGACTCCATGAGGTCGTTGAGAGAGACGCCCCCTAGAGATGTTGGCGCTGAGGCGTCTACAACTGGTCGTACTTTTGTGGTGTTTGAAGACATCTTGATGACGGGAAAGTGCGGCAGGACATGGATGATCTTTCCTTTTGGACTAGTGTCATCGACGATTTCCAGGATCCCTTCTGCTTTGTGCTTTTCAAACTCTCCATAGTACTCTTGACGCTCCGCCTGTGAAAGACGACGGTGTGTAGCCTGAGCGCGACCCCAAGCTTGTCCGAAGTTTGATGGGAGTTGCTCCGCTCCAGGCTTGAAGGGTAATGCGACCGAGTAACGACCGTCCGATCCACGTGTGGCCGAGTCCAGGAGGTCTTTCGTCAAAACGTCGCCTCGTGGATTGGGTTGTTCGGCCCCTCTTTCGATGCCGAGCAGCTCGAGGCTGGTCATTCGGTCGACCAGACATTCAAGGTTGTCGGGACGGGATTGTGACAGAAGTGAGTTGGCGATGAGTTGACTAGAGTTGAGAAGCCCACTGGATTTACAATCGTCGGTATTTTCGAGGCAGCCTGTGAGGACGGCACCAAACGGGGTGAGGTGTGCGGTAAGACTTGGCCGCAGTGGGATTGCAGGAACGCTCGGGCCTATTAACCGCTGGGCATAGTCGTTACCGATGAGCAAATCTAACTCAAGTTCCCCGTCTTGGGAAGGTGGGAGATTGGCTATTCCATGGGGCAAGTGTTGCAGAGTGGCCAGAATATCACTTGGTAGCTGGACAGCTGGTATGTGGATTGGTGGAGCGATGTGCTCGGTTGCCAGAACTCGGAGTGGTAAACGGCGGCCATCGGGTGTTGAGAGTTCGAGTTCGACGATGTC